>CAWUFW010007619.1:177500-777500 GCA_963921515.1 Calotriton arnoldi | reverse complement strand
CAAACACATCACTCGCACACCCAGTCACTGACCTATGCAGCCACTCATACACCCACTCACTGACCTATACAGCCACTTACATACCCACTTTCAAAGGATACAGGTTACAGTTAGGAAATAACATTGTTTTTTTCAGTGAATTTCTAAAATTCAACGGTTTCAGGGTTGTTACTTAGGCTCAGATTTCACTTGTACATAACCATTAAAATTCACCAGTTCTAGCTGACAATACCTTATGACCCGGCAATGCACTGCTTATTACCTCCCATATTACATCACTCATGACATGGTCAGTGACATCACTGACATCTCAAATGACATTACTGATGACATCACTGATGACCTCATCCACAGAACCACTTACACCTCCATACAACCTCTTGTACACCTACTCACACACCCACATAGCCATTCACAGGCCCATACAACTACTGGCACACATCCACTCACTCGACCAAACAGCTACTAACAGAGGTACTCCCTCATACAGCAACTCACACATTTTCACTCAACCACAAAACCACTTGCATATCCCTTCACACATCAATACAAGCACTCACGCCCACTCACTCACCTATACAGCCACTCACACAGATAATTACTGTGCAAAACAGCCACTCACTCACTTACCCATACACCCACTTACTCACCCACCCATAGAGCCCTTCACACAGCCACTCAGAGAAGCTCACGCAGCCACCGATACAGCCACTCACCCACCGATACAGCCACTCACCCACCCATACAGCCACTCACCCACCCATACAGCCACTCACCCACCCATACAGCCACTCACCCCCACTCACTCACCAGTACAGACTCTTGCATACCCATTCACGCATCCATACTACCACTCGCATCCCCACTCACCCTTACAGCCACTAACACACACTGACTGTGCAGTACAGCCACTCATACACCCACTCACCCATAGAACCACTCATAGACCCACCCATGCAGGTTTTGTAGGAGTGAAATCTGAGCATAACTATAACGACCATGTAACCTTTGTTTTTTCTCCATTGAATTTCAGTTTTTTTCAAATTGTTTCCTAACTAGAACGTCCTTGTAACTTTTTTTTTTTTGTGGGAAAAAATATATAAATAAATTGATATGTGGATATTGGAATGTAGATATGTGTATGTATAAATATCTGTATATATCTATAGATAGATATAGATTACCTACTGGCGGTCACCAGTAGGTAGTTATAGTTGGGACCTTATTTCTATTCAAAAAGCATTTTTCTTTTGCCAATATCTTTGGGGCCGTTTGACCAAGCTTTGCAGAATTTTCAAAACTAATGGGGCGGTCAGGTCAGCTGCTGTGTTGAAAGGGGCTGAGAAAAAGGGGGGGTCCCCAAAACACTTTTTCTCCATGTTAATTTCCATAGCAAACTGTTAAGACTGCTTCAGTGCGAACTGCTTAACAGAATTAAACGAAATTTGGCAGAAATTTTAAGATTTCTCAGATATACAAATATGGCCGCGGAGGATCTGCTATCCCTCCTGATCTCGAGCCTGCGATCTAATTTGCTTACAGCCACTTACTCACCCAAACAGTTACACACCCACCCACTTACTCATACAAATAGTAACACTCCCTCAGCTATACAGTCACTGACCGAATCATGCTCTCATCCATATAGCCACTTTCACTCATGCATTCAGTCACTCCTCTACCCCGTCACTCACGTACACTGCCTTTCACATACTCTGTTACTCACCCATACTGACCCATGCACTCAATCACCGACAGTCATACAGACACTCACCCATACAACTTCTCACACACGCAACAGTACCCCATTCAGCCACTGACTCACCCACTCACTGATCCATACAGGTATCACACACACCTCACCCATACAACCATAGACTTAGTCGGACAACCAATCAATCACCCGTATAGCCATTCACGTACCCACTAACACACTCCTACACCCACTTAGACATCATCTGACAGACAGATACACACATTCACACAACCAGTCACTCACCCATATATTCACTGAGACACCGAATCACTCACTTATACAGTCAGTCACGCACCCACTGAGTCATCCATACAGTCACTCATACATCCACTGATTCAACAATGCACCTTGATATATATATATTTAACACTCGCAAACTTTTAAAAAACACTCGGTCACTGGATGATGTCATCAGTGATGTCACTGCCCATGTCATGAGTGATGTAATATGTGAAAGGTCATAAGCGGTGCAATGCAGGGGCGTGAGTTCTAGTTAGCTCAGCTAACTAGAACTGCTGAATTTCTCTGGTTTTGTACGAGTGAAATGTCAGCCTAACTATAACGTCCCTGTAACCTTCGTTTTTTTCCGTGAATTCTAAGAAGTTCTAAGAAACCTGTGTTTTTTTTGTGAATATAGATAGAAAGTCTTTATACTGAACTGCGAAATACTTACATTTTTGTTGTAAAGGTATGTGTGTTTAAGGCAAATTCCTGGTAAAAATGTTGCGGGTTAAAGACATATGTGCTGTGACACGTTGTAAAGGCATGCATGGTTCCGTCCTACATCCAACAGAGGGTGATCCAGGTCAGGATACAGTGTAACCATGATTGGTTATAACATGCGGCTCCTTTCACTTTCATGCAGACCCTGTGATTATTTCTTCTTTCCTTTTGAAGGTCGAAAAGAAAAGCTGGGTGGAAAGTCGCCCCAGTAATCGGCTGAAGGAGCAATTTGGTAAATCCGTGAAAGAGAAGCGAGAGCAGGAACGGAGGGCTCTGAAAGCTGAAGAGCATTTACGGGACCTGAAACACCAGAGTAAATATATTGGAAAAGCCGTGGCTGCGTAGGTTTAATGGTGGTAGCTCCATGTTCACAGAATGGGGGTTAGTTTTGCCTGTCAGTTGTTGCTGGGATTACTATCTCTCCATTCAAGTGTGGTTGAGAAGCTGACCCATCTACTCATCCCATAGCCTTGTTGCAAGCACTGCATTTCCCAACTGTCTGTCTGCTCTGCCGCCGATTTAACCAGATTAGACTATTGTGGCTTTCCCTAATGTAATGTGTAAAGTCCATTCAATAGGCCTTCTGAGTTAGTCTGCCTATGTTGCACCCTTCCACTGTTCGTGCCAGGGAGGGAAGTGAAGAATTTTCCAGTACGTACATGTTGCTCTTTATGGTGCTCAATACCGTTTATTGACTACTGCAGATCTGGGTTCCTCAACTCTAGCAAGGGGGGCAACGCAACGCATCTGTAGTGTGAAAACCCACAGCACTCTTACAGTTACCCCTTTCAGCAGCTCAGTGCACACCACAGGTTATTTCTCAACCTGTGATCCTAAGGCACACAATTCCTAAAAGGGGTAGAAGAGGAGTTATGTGTTCTAGATCAAGGCTAGTAACTTTTCAACATGTCAGTTCTGGGTAAAAAAGGGTGTTATGTCAAAATATCAAGTGTAATAATTTGAATCTGCGCATAGATCTGCTCTATAATATTGGTCACCACTGTATCATCAAGGTAGGCACATATAGGGAAATAAAAAACTAATGCTCTAACACCACTTCTACTTACCTTGATGATATAGTGGTAGTCAATATTTTGCAGTTAATGTAACTGCAGGTTGATATTAAAATGTTGATGTAATTCTCCCCATCAAATCCCAAAATAAAGCATATAAAACTAGAACTGGAGCATGAAAAATGTAGTTGGCCAGACTGGTTGATTTAATGTGCTTTCTCTGCATGGATACTGTCTAATTCTCTGATGTGCCCCAGACTTTAAGCTTATTCGTTCAGTCATTATATGCACAACCTGTAGTGCCCCAAAAGTTTTTACTCTCAAATTTACGCTTATTCGGAGTGCAACCAGGTAGAGATCTGAACTTTTGGTCTATAACGCAGATACTCCTGTTGGGTTTTGTAGTGCTGGACAGCCTTTTGTGCAGTTATTCTAGACAATAAGCCAGAAGCAGAGAGTGCTGTAATTGTGAGTCTTTATGTGGAATGCTAAGGTAGTCTTGGACTGTGCTTATTTTCGTTTAATCATCTCGAGGACTGTTAACTAGGCAACAAAATAACATATCCTTGCGTTTTCTGATGTCTCTGATCAGTTGTCTCTTGTGCCCCCATGTGTTTGGATAGGTCAGATCAATATTGAATCATTTAAACAACCGGTGGCAAATGCCTCCTCCCTCCCCCCTCCCCTCAAAGAGATAATGACAAAATGGCTTTGGCCGCCAATAGGCAGTGTGAGTCCTGCTATTTAATTCTAAACCTTGAAAGGTGGTACTTTTTTCCCCTAAGTATTTTATTAGTTTTCTGCAAACTTATCAAGCTTGTGAACACTCCAAGAAACCATAGGCGCATGGGAGTTGAAACTTTACATCAATTCATTGCAGCACCAATGGTTTTGCAGTGATCAGTCAACAGTTGGATGATAAATTGTTACATAGGCTGTCGCCTATTACTGGTGGTGTGTGAGTTGGGGCAGTTACTTGCTGTCTCACATGTCTATAGCATAGTACCTTAACCAGGGACCCTGTATTTTGGTAATCTTCCTCTGGCATTATATGTGACGTTTTCTGCTGCCATAGAGCGGTCCATCCCATTCTTCAGTTCCCTCAGGGTTGGAGGATCTGGGGCGCCCCAGTGCTTGACCACATCTCACTTTGCCACTACAAGTCCCAGATTGCTAAATAGAAGTTTGGCTTTAGGGATATCTGCCTCCGTGGGGATACCCAACATGATATATTTAGGGTCAATTGTTATAATTTCTCCCATCACCCTGTTGAGTTCTTCTAATATAGTGGTCCAGTACTGACTAATGCTAGGGCACTCCCACAGCATGTGAATGAACGACCCTCTTTATGCCCCGCAGCAGAGACAACTGGAGGAGTCCACCCTGCCAAAGCAATGCAAGCGGGCCCTGTCATAATTGGTCCTGTGGAGGATTTTTAATTGGATCCGCCTAAGTCGGGATTTAATTGCGACTTCCCTCGGGTGCACCTCATTTTCCCATTGTATCCTTAGTTTAGTAGAAGGAGTCGGCCTGTTAATGTTAATTATTCTATATGTCCACGACACTGCCTTATCTTCTCCCCCATAAGCAGTCTCCCCGCTAATGGTGTATATTCCGGAATGTTTTCTATATGTAGTCCCTCATGGTAAAGTTGGAGGTATTTGTAATGTGCTGTGCTAAACTGATAGTCTCTTTGGAGAGAGCTTAAGGGGATCAGAGCACCACTTCCTTGTCTCCCAGCCTAGAAAGCCCGAGGGTGTCCTAAGTCTTGAAACCCTTCAACTTCCTAATCTCCTTCCGATGTGTTCCCACCCAGAGGGTAGTTTTACGGGTGACCTATGCGTCCCATTTCATCCACCTTTCCACCCCATTTCCAGGCTTCATTGGTCACGTGGATTGCTGACAGTAGCTTCCTTACCCCTTTCCCACCATTGAGGTAGTGTATGAGTGAGTTTGGAGTTGGGTCCTCTCTAAAGCATAGATCGGGTGGTCCCCAGATATGTAGCCCCAGTTATTAACTATTAAGTGAGCCGCCCAATAATATGCTTTCATATCTGGAAGGGCAATGTTCCCATTATATTGATTCCTCTGTAGTGTACGCAGTGCCACTCTCGTGTATCCCCCATTCCAAAGTAAGGTCCGGACTTGCCCATCCATCTTGACAAAAATTTCCTCCAGAATATTATAGTATGTATAAAAGTTTTGGTAGTGTTATCATCTTATACATTGCGACCCTACCCAATACTGTCAACTGCAGCATTTTCCTTTGTTAGACCCGGGGTTCAAATCCCTTACCTCTGCCACCCAGATGCTAGAACCGGGGTTCAAATCCCCCCCTAGTTGGCTGAGGTAGGTACCCGTGTTTCCACGTAAGGGAAAGGAAGGTCACCTTCTGAGAGAGCCCCGCTCACCCCCTCGGTAGCTTGGCATGAGCAGCCAGACTTATCTTCAAGGCAAATGTGTAAAGTATTTGCAATCACGCTCACAGCAACCCAATGATGACACCACAAATAGACTCCACACGAGTTTTATAAAACGAGTATAAATTTTATATAAAAAGATATACGATCAGACCACATGATATAAATCCAACATATGCGTATTTGTAATATTCCTCCTGGCCAGTTGTTAGGCCAGCCAGCCCTTATCAGTTCTGGTGATATTAATGAGCACTTCTAAACATCCTACTCTAATCCTAACACCCTGTTATGCAGATCGTAATGCTACAATCGGATACTGCTGCAATGTAAAAATAATGCAATGCGTACGCAACAATCAGGCACTTTGCGATGTAAACATAATGCAATGCGTAGCACAACCACCAGGTACGTCGTTATACAGATGTAAGGCAATGCGTAATACACTAATCAGGTAGTTCGTTATGCAGAAACAAGGCAATGCGTCATACGACAATCGGGTAGTTTGTTATGCAGAAACAGTGCAATGCGTCATACACTAATCAGGTAGTTCGTTATGCAGAAACAGTGCAATGCGTCATACACTAATCAGGTACTTCGTTATGCAGAAATGATGCAATGTGTAGTACGACAGTCAGATACTCAGTTATGCAGTAACGGAATAATGCGTAAATCACTCCAGCACCGATCACTGTGCCGTAGGTGGTCTCTCCGCCTCTCCTTCTGACTTGCAGTCAGACTCAACAGTTGCCCCCAACACAGGTACGATGTAACCAAAAAGTGCAGCTCCGCACTCCGGCCCCTGTACTGCCACTCCCTTGGCAATACGGGCCGCGATACGAGCCGAAGCAGAGGCTCGCGCTGCCGGAACAAGAGAGGCCGAGAGCATCTCCCTCCGACCCCCACACCCCGCCCCAGGAGTCGACATGCGTTACCTGGGGGGGCGTGAACTCACTCTCCTCGTCCAGCGGCTGTGCCTCCAATACAATCTTTGTCAATTGGCAACGGTGGGCTCGGGCCGGCGGCTCAGCTCCTCCGGGGCTGCCGGTCCAGGCCGCTACAGTTCCGAAGATCTCAGGCTGGCACAGGGCACACGCACACAGCGTTGCTGAGTCTTCCTTGAACTTCAAGTGCACGATCACTAGGCACTCCACACGAAGGTCTCAGGCTGCACGAAGATCACGCGTGCAGCGCCGCTGAGACTCACTTTAACTCCGGTGCACACGATAAGGCAAATCCTCACGAAGGTCTCACTGTGCCCAACGCACCCGCACACAGCGTCGATGAGACTCACTTGGATTCCGGTACACACGATGACGAGGCAAATCCTCACGAAGGTCTCACTGTGCCCAACGCACCCGCACACAGCGTCGATGAGACTCACTTGGATTCCGGTACACACGATGACGAGGCAAATCCTCACGAAGGTCTCACTGTGCCCAATGCACACGCACACAGCGTCGATGAGACTCACTTGGATTCCGGTGCACACGATACTGGACAATCCGCACAAAAGGTTCAGGCTGCACGAAGCACACGCACACAGCGTCGCTGATTCTTGCTTGGACTCAAGGTGCCCACGATCACAGGGCACGCCTTACAAGGGTCTCGGGCTGCAACAAGCACGCGCACACAGCGCCGCTGAGACTCTCATGGAAACTTTTGTGTTCCTGTGTTTCCGCAAGAGGGAGCCAGCTCACCTCGGGCCCTTGGGGATAAGTTACTTCAGGACACAGCACACAGCAAAGTCCCTTTTAGCCTTTCCTTGGTTAAAACAGCAAACTGCAGGCCAGCCCCAGAACACACAGCAAGGGTCAGTCCTATTCTTCAGTCTATTCAGTTGTTTCTTCCTTGTCAAAGGTCCTCATGACCACGAAGTAGCTCCATTCTTGTTCACACTTGATCAAGCCGTTCTCCAAAGTTCAGGGGCTTCAGCTCTCATAGTTATACCCCTCAATGGCTTTGAAGTCTTTGTGTTCAGGGGGCACTGAGCCCTGTTCAAATTAGTTCTGGGTGCCTCCCTGCCAGTGACACCTTTATCCTTTGATTAGTGGGGGTCTGGATTCTCAATCCCTCAGCAGGAGATGGGACAATTGTTTTATAGCAGCAACCCAGGCCTCTTCAGCTCTTTGGGCTACTCCTCCCCCTACACTCCAGCTGCAGGTCAGCCTGCTGCCGTCTCACCTCCTCCCCTGGGTCAAGACATTCCCCAGATCCTATCGCTTTCAAATCCAGACAGTCAATCCACAACCAGGCAGAGACACACAGAAATGTTAGAGCACAAAAACCCAGCCACTTCTAAAAGAGTGGCTTCTGAACACACAATGCAAAAACCATCTTCATAAAGAGATGTTATTACATTGTGAGTTCAGGCATACTAAACGTCACCTTTCCATCTTAAGCCTTTGGGAAGATAGGCTGGAAAACATATTACACAGCCTCCCCATTCTGTCCTATGGGCAAGATGGCCTTTCAACAGTGAAAAACGAAATGGAGATTATTTCACTGTCAGGACATGGTACACACCTTAGTACATGTCCTACCTTTCACATGCACTGCACCCTGCCCAGGGGGTACCCTAGACCTACCATAGGGGTGTCTGATATGCATAGAAAGGGAAGGGTAAAGTCTGGCAAGTGAGTGCACTTGTCAGACAACATGGCAGTTCAACAAACTGCGCGCAGGCCCTGTAATGGTAGGCCTGAGTTCCCTTTTTAAAGCTACTTGTGTGGGTGGCACAAATGGTGCTGCAGGCCCACTAGTAGCATTTGCATTACCAGCCCTGGCACACATAGTGCACTTTACTAGGGACTTTACTAGTAAGGCAAACATACCAATCATGGACAACCAATTACCATTACACTTTACACAGGGAGCACTTGCACTTTGACACTGTTTAGCAGTGGCAAAGTGTCCAAAGCATCTAAGTTGGCAACACAATGTCAGAAAAAAGGTCTAGGGGGAAAGCAAAAAGTTTAGGGAACTTTAGCCAAAAAGGGCCAAGTCCTACATCCTTCTTTCTAAATCCCCATAGAAATCTGACACGACCCTGTCAATTTTGCATTCTAGCCTATCTTCCTTCTTTGTGGTTCCATATAGACCTAGATAGTGTAACCCCTCTGTCCACTCACAACTGTCCCGGGACAGCGTGTGTCAAAGTGGCCTCCTGTCTGGTACCCTAGATTTGTCCCAATTAATCCTGTAACCTGTGTGTGCCACATATTATTCAAATATGTGAGAGTTCGAGAAGTGTTGTGCATGGGTTTGTGACACAGTAAAATGTTGTTGGCATATAGAGATCTGTTCATCCCCCATCACATCCTCTCATTCCTTAAACCCTGTAATACATGGGTGTGGTCGAACTATGCACGCTAGAGATTCCAGCACTAGGGTGAACAATAGTGGGGATAGAGGGCACCCCTGCCGTGTGCCCCTCTCGTTGGGGAATTCTGTGGTTAGTTCCCCGTTTACCCTCACACAGGCCACTGGGTCTTTGTAGTAGAGCAATGCTATCCAGGCCTGAAATCTAGGGCCAAACCCATATTTCACCAAGACCTGTCTCCGTAACGGCCAATGGACAACATCAAAAGCATTCTCAGCATCCAGGGATAGT
Source organism: Calotriton arnoldi (assembly GCA_963921515.1). NCBI lineage: Eukaryota > Metazoa > Chordata > Amphibia > Caudata > Salamandridae > Calotriton > Calotriton arnoldi. Next base: position 767,978 of record CAWUFW010007619.1, on the reverse strand, counting down.
AGCATGCGAGGGTCTCTGCGCTGTATTGTCTGGAGCCAATTATATAGCCTACGAAGGTAGAACCTGGTTTACCTCATTGGCATAAAGCCAGATTGGCCATAATGAATTGGAGCAGTAATAACCTTCAAGAGCTACTTGGCCAGGATCGAGGCCAGCATTTTGGTCTCAATGTTCAAGAGGGAGATCAGGCGATAGGAGCTACAATCTGTTGTGGTCTTTTTCTGTTTATGTATTACAACTATTGTAGCACTCCAGAGATACGGTGGAAGGGTGCCACTTTCGTTTGCCTCTGTGAACAGTTTAAGCAGGTATGGACTCAGTAACCCAGCATTTCTCTTAGAGTTCTGCCGGTATGCCATTCGGGCCCGGGGTTTTCCCAGCTTTTAGGTCGCCTATGGCCGTCGGCATCTCTGCGAGAGTCACGTCCTCCTCTGTTTGGCAGGCATCCGCTGTCAGTTTGGACCTTCACCCCTTCATGATAATCTTCTATCTAGGGAGTATCAGGTATTGGGCATGCTCTGTAGAAGGCAGTGTAATATCGGGCAAACTCATTTGCGATCTCGTCAGCTGTAACGCAGGTTTTGCCATTTTCACCCAGGATGGCATACACCGGACTCCCCTCCGCCTCCCTCATGCCCAGCCATGCAAGAGGTCTCCCTGCTTTATTGCCTGCATCATAAAGACACCAGTGTGTGGCCAGGATTGCGGTTCTGGCCTCTTTTTATGCTAGTGCTTGATATTCTTTGCGGATAATCGTGATGTTTCGCGGTATAGCGGCGTCCGTTGTTGCCCCAACCCTCCCCTATATATTTACTATAACTGCACAAATTTTGCCTCCAACACTTCAATTTCCCTTGTCTCTTTTTTTTTGTACACAATGATGTTGTCTCTCAGTACTGTTTTGTAGGCATCCCATAGTGTGACAGCTGAGGACAACTGAATCCTTGTTTTTATTAAAATACAGTTCCGTGTCTGCTCTAATCTCCCGTTCAATAGCCTTGTCCCTCTACAACCAGTCTCGGACCTACGCGATTGTGCCCCAAGTGTAAGCCACAATGGCGAGTGGTCTGCTAGATCCCTTGCCAGGTATTCTGCTCTCTCCATTTCACCTACCTCCCCTGCGTGGGCAAACTGTAGTCTAGTCTAGAGAATACCTTAAGGGCACCTGAGCAGTATGAATAGGTTTGTGCCACCGGGTGGCCGCAACGCCATAAATCTGACAGTCCCAGGTTCGTCACAAATCCTGCCAGTGCCGTTTCCCCCTGGAATGCTGGGGTCACAACTACGTCAATCTCCCCCAATTGTGTCTAAAGGAGCCTGCCTCCAATAGTATCCCATTTGTCCATCGTTTGTTTATGTAGCTGTTGGGCAGTGTACACACTGACCAGGGTTATATCTTTGTCCCCAGAGTCCCTTGACTGCCACATATGTCCCATTGGGATCAACCCATGTTTTTTCTAGATAAACGGGGGGGGTTCCTGATCAAAATTGCTACTCCGTCGGAGCCGGTCATGAATTCCGTGTGGGCGAGCATCTTGTAAGCCCACTTGCCCAAGAATCCGCAATGGGATGCAGATAGGTTTCCTGTAATAGGACTACGTCTGGTTTCAGTCTCCTAATGTATGTGGCAAACAGACCTCATTTAATCTTATTTCCCAGCCCCTTTACATTCCACGACAATATGGAGTACCTCCCGTTATCTGTTTTGTCTGCCCCGCTCATCTGGGTGGTGTGGTGGTGTCTGGCCGCATCGCCAGATGTCTGCATCAGTGTCAATATATCTGTCTATTCCACTCCACATGCTTGAACAACTCACCCCCTACCCAACAGTTAAACCCAACCACACCCCCACTCTTCTCCACCCTCTGCGCACTTACTCCCTCTCGTCAACATGACAACTGGGTCGCAGGTAGATCAGAGAGGCCGATCTCCCACCCCCTCTCTGGTTCAAAATTCCTCCCTGGAACCTTGGAAACCCCCCAATTTGGACATGAACTAGTTAGTTTTGAGTCTGTGGTGGTAAAAGAACAAAGTTAGGTGAACAAAACTTTGCACTTGCAACCAAGGGCACTGCGAAGGAGCAGGCTGCTGACTTTGCTACCTCCAGTGCTCCGCTGGGCCCGTTAGCTCATTCAGTTAACTCTCATCTCGTGGTGTCCATGCCAGATTCGGGGATTGTTTGGGCCAGTGACTCTGCTTTCAAATTCGCTATTGATGCCAGCAAAGAGTGGTCCTCTTCAGAGTCTGTGAAATGTTCATGTTCAGAAAGGTCAGTGGTGGTGTCTCTCTGGTGTCTTTTGTGGTTTCTTCTTCACTCGCCAAGCCATCCTCACTGTCCAACGATAGACCCGGTTTCGAGGTCTGACGCTTTATCGGAAGGTGGGTCCCCCGTTCGCATGTTACTTGTAGTGACTCCACAGTGTCCCCTGCTCGGCCTCTGAGTTTTGGGACTTGCAGCCTGCCGCATATCTCCATGTTGTCGTTACCAATCGATCTGCCTGGCCACGGGGGTGGGCGCTCTTCTATATAGGTCAACGCCTCCTTTGGGGTTTGGAAGAAGGCAGCCTTTTTCTGAAAGATCACTTTAAGCTTGGCTGGGAACGGCAGCATGTATTGTATGTTCGTCTGGAGTTTCATTTTGACTGAATCAAAGGTGTGCAGTTCTTGTATTTCTCTGGAGTATTTTAGATTGGGCATGGCGAATCTCTCCCATGCGCTTCATTTCTTCCAGTGTCCAGGCATGATCTTGGTAGTTCAGGAAATGGGCAATAAGTGGGCGTGGGGGTGCACCCACAGTTGGCTTGGCACTCAAAGCCCTGTGGGCCCTCTCAGTCACAAAGCATGTGGCGAATGGTGCAGTTGGGAGGGAGTCTTTCAACCACTTTTCCAGAAATGCCCCGTGCCAGAGCATTGATCCCTTCCAGAGAGCCAATGAAACATAGCTTGTTCCTTCGTGTGCAATTTTTGGCATCATCCACCCTCCAGGCCACATCTTTCAGGGTGATTCGCAGTTCCGGGACTTCCTTGTGAAGAGCATGCATCACATCTTCTACTTCTGATATTCTTCCTTCTGCCTTGGAAACATTACAAAGATCTTGTCGGAGGACGGTGGCTTCGAACGGACTTCTCTTATTCGTCCCTCTAGGGGTCTCGAGGAGTGTATGGCCTGCAGGAGCGTTGCATTATCAGGCATATGGGTTGAAAGGTACCTCTATAGTACATGTGAACACTTATGTCAGTCTCTTATTTAGGGAGCACATGGCAGCAGAACTTATGTACTGTACCCAAAAAATCTTAAGCACAGTTTAGGCTCTATAGGGTCCCCTATTGCAAGACATTATGCTTCTCATGGTCGTGTCTACCTCTTGGTCTTAATAACGCCTGAATGATGTGCTTGTACCAGTTTATTTGCATGGCCCTTTCCCAAATATAGTGCAGGGTAGAAATCTGTGTAGTTGGGAGATTACATGGTAAAATTATTTTGAATCATAGCCGTACCCCTCGGTCAGACCCCGTCTTCAATGGTGTTCCTTTGGGGAGGGTCCGTACATTTGAATATCTAGGGTACACCCTTAATGAGTATTTTGGCTGGTCTCCCCAAATCCAGAAGTGTAAACTTAGATTGGAGCACTAAACAGGAGGTATCTTGAGGGTCCTGCAGGGCTCCAGCTTTTGTCCGGTAACCTCTGCTCTACAAATTTACAATCTACAAGCACAGGGAGGAGTCATTATACTGTGGGGAACATTGGGGGTATGATAATGCAAATGATATGGAGCCGGTTGAGAATCTTTTTTGCGACTCTTCACCAACCTTCCTGCTAGTACCCCTCTTGTCCCCCTTCAGTTAGACCTTGGCATCAGATCCCACGTCCACAGAGTAAGACTCAGACCTTTGATGTATTGGAGGGGGATCTGGTCCTTTGCAGATCTAGTGCCCTATCGGGTGGGTTTAGGTGAAATCTCAAAGCTCCATGGGGCCACTAGGATCCCATGGTTGGGGGTTTATCAAATGCTTCTTAACAGAGATCAAGTGTAAGAACCTATGGGTGAACCCAGAGATTGCGTGTAGTGTATCCAAGCCCATGCTTAATGGTATGTGCTGGAGTCATGTAGATGGAGGGCTCTATAGGACTGGGAGGGTGGGGGTGGGCCCTTTGACCTCAGCCTTTCTGGAGTTTAAGGATGCCCACTCACTGGAAGAGTATGATTGCAATTGAGCCCCCGGCTGCTAGAACTCTGCATGATAAATTTTTGATGGGGACACTGCCGCTTCGAGCATTTACTGTGAGATGGCATCGTTCCCCTTCCGAGCTGTAGAAGAGTTGCCCCTTCTGCTCTGTGACAAAGATATCCATTGATCCTGTCCTGTTCTTTTGTCCATAGTACCATGCTTACAGGAGGGTACGGATCCTGCCACTATCGCAACCTGCCAGGGATTATAGCATTGCATCAAGAATACATAGATCTAACACAGCCCAACCAATCGTATTTGCAGTCTCACGTTTTCTATTTCACATGTGGAGACGTAGACCGAAATGGGCTGCTCTATTACCATCAGACTAGGTTTGGGGATCTGTATGCACTCTGTGTGTTATTGTATGAATTCCATGCTGTTTTTTTTTTTGCTATGGTTTTAAATTATCAGTAAAATGTATGGATTCTATCTATCTTAATCCTTTTTTAATATCACGAATGGGTTTGCCGCATGTTGCTATTTTTTGCTTCCTTTCCTCGTTTTCTTTTAATATTTATTGAGGCTATTTTAATGATTTTATTGCAGTTGTGTAACATGATTTATGTGCTTTTATGGCTACTCGCCGAAATAAAGTATTTGATGGTTATGCTTATTTTGGTCCATTAATGAGCAGTTTTGTGCCCCCGCATTCTTTTGTAGATGCTGTTCTGCAAAAACGTTTGCACCAAGCAGAAAGCAAGTCCCCAGGACATACAGCGCTGCCTCCTGTCCCCCCACCTGTACCACCAGGCTCCATTGGGTAAGACACGCGAAATCTACAACATTAAACCAGCATTTAAAGATTCAATTATTTTCATCTGGTCAGACCCACTCGCCAAAACCCAGACATTCTCAAAGACTTATCGGTCCTAGGTTTTTAGAGACTGGGTTGGCTGAGCATGTACAGAAGTGTGCTCTTGCACTGGTTCCCATCTACACTGATACTGCTTGAACTTCAATATATTCAACATTTTTTGCATTAATGGCACTAGCATACCCATCATGGATGCTCGCAATATGCTAGGAATTACCACCATTATTACCCCAGGGCCTACAATATTTTGGTGCAGGAACTATCATACCATGAATGCCCCCAATGTCCTGAATTAGTAATGCAGGGTCCATCCCTAAAGCAGGTTTGGGTGCCCTGGCTGCCTATAAGAATTATCACTGTTGTGCAGTGGACGTCCATAATATGGCAAGAATTAGCAGCCCTACCAGGGTGAACAGTTTGCCATGGATGGGCACCATTATGCAATAGATTCCCACAACATTCTATATTGCAGGGTGCTTCATTACACCATGTCTAGACGCCACTGAACCATCTAATCACATATGATAAGAATGACCACCATTCTGTAAGGATCCCCACTCTGTCAGATGAGCATCATTCTACTATGCATGCCACATTTATGCTAGAGCCACAATTTTACCAGTGCATGCAATGGGCAACCTGCAATTGATGCTCACAAGTTGTCAGGAATTGCCACCATTATAAGGGGACCAGCAGTTTACCAGGGTTGGCAATGTGTTGTCATTCCAATGCTGAACCTTTGGCCCAGGTAGGAGAACGCGTTTTCCTATTTGGTTGACGAATGCTAGTTTTTAAAAAAAAAAATATTAAATCTTATGCAGATTACAGAGACCGCATCAAAGAACACATTGGATTGAGAAACACAATCAACCCGTGGCTATACTGCACATGTCAAGTGGTAGAGACATATATCTTAACACTACTACATAATGAGGCATCATGCACACAGATACATGAAGATCATGCTTAACGGTCCGCGTTATCGGGGGAATCATCCTGTTCAGTAGAGCATAGGTATTGCAACAGGGGCTCCCAGATGTTGTTAGGCCTAGAAGAGGCAGGAAGCTCCTCCGCATATAGCACTAGATTTTCTCTTCAGTACACCAGATCTTTAAGCCACTGCGCGGCCGAAGGCCCAACAGTGCCCTCCCACGTCATCGCCACCTGTCTTTTGGCGAGAAGCAGAGCCACCCTCACTAATCTACCTGTGGCACCCTTCAGAAATGGCACCAGGCCTAACAAACACTTGTGGGGAGCACTGTAAATCAATATCAACCATCTTCGACAGTTTACAAATCACAGCTGCCCAGAACACCATCATGGGTCTACATTCCCAGGCTAGATGCCAGAAATCAGCACCCAGAGTCCCGCATCGTTTACATGCATCAGTGTGTCTAAGCCCATATTTGAACAATTTATGCGGAGTATAATAGGCCTGATGAAGATATTTAAAGTGAATTATTCTTAGATTCCCACTGGAGGTTAGGGCACTGGTCAATTGACAGCAGTGCTCCCATTCTTGCTGCGTGAGCTGGGGATCTAGATGTGTTCCATTTCTCCAAGCTCCTGTTGTATGGCGAGACCTTCTCCTCCCTAGCGGCGCGGTAGAGTTTGGTGACAAGTTTGAGTTGTGTCTGGCTGATAAGCAGAGTGTGCAGGGTCTACAACGTCAGAGGCTCCTCAGGGAATGTGGAATAGTGGGCCTGCAGCGCCTTTTTCAACCTGTGAAACAAATATGAACAGTGGGGTCTGTACATAGCTGAGGTCATCATCCGTCAAAAAAGCACCGTTGGGATAGAAGTCCTGCATTCTATCAATCCCTGCTAGTTTCAGAGTGCGCACAGCTCCCGCTTCATGTGTCACTTACATGTCCGAGTGGAAAGCAAGTGGTAACAGAGGGGAATAAAGTGGCAGCTTTCCGACCATATGGCCTAGCGCCTGCCAGGCTGCTATCATGTTAATTGTGTTGATTTCAGTGCGGGGCGTGTTCCTGCAAGCATGAGTTAGTATGGAACTTAGCGGGATGGGATGCGCATCCCAATGCTCCACTGCTATATGCGGGATAAAGTCACATGAGCCGTACCAAAAATGCACGTATTGTGCTTGGGCACATAGGTAGTACAGGTATAGGTCAGGTACACTGAAGCCCCCCTTCTTGTAATCCAAAGTTGGTCTCCCAGCTCACACGGGCTTGCTTGCCCCCCCCAAATCAGTCGGATAAGCTGGGAGCGCACAGTTTAAAAAAATTGTTGGGTTAGCGATATTGGTATGTTGCTAAAAAGATATAAAAGTTTAGGCAGCACAACCATCTTGATAAGGGCTATACGGTCAGCCAGTGACAGCGGAAGTTTCACCCACCTATCTATTTGTTGCTCCAAAACCGTAGAAGCAGCGCCATAGTTCGCACGGATAACTGTTTCAGGATCACAGTGAACCCACACCCCCAGATACTTCACGGGTTCCGTCGACCACATAAGCGGGAATTCGAGCTCATGAGGGAGAGTGCTCTGTCAGCGGAACCACCACGGATTTGGTCCAATTAATTTTTAGTCCCGAGAACAGACCAAATCGAATGCATTTCCGGAGGACCGGTACCATATAGATGCGCGGTTCTCTTATAAAAAGCAACATATCGTCCACATAAAGGGAGATGCTTACTGGGTGGTGCACAAAGTTCAGGGCCGCGGCTCTATGGCGCTGCCTAATGACGCAGGCTAGTGGCTCCAACGTTAACGCAAAGAGGAGCGGCGACAGGGGGCACCCCCGTCTGGTCCCTCTAGTGATCCGTATAGGATCTGAAGTGTAGCCCTCCATACGAATCTGTGCCACGGGATCAGCGTAAAGTAGACTCACCCAGTTGACAAAGCTGGGAGAGAAACCCATTCTTTGCAAAATGTAGAATAAATAGCCCCACTCTATAGAGTCCAAGGCCTTGGCTGCGTCAAGCATCACAGCCGCTTCCTGGAGCCCGGAATCAAGAGTGTGAAACATTGCAAAGAGTGTGCGTAGATTATGAGGTGGACCTAGTGGGTATGAAACCAGATTGATATGGCAATACCGGGTTCTGCATGAGAGGTTGGACCCGGGTTGCCAGGATTTTTGCTAATATTTTTGCATCTGTGTTGATAAGCGATAGTGGCCGATATGAATCGCAGCGAGAGGGCGGTTTATCTTTTTTTTAGTAAAGTGATGATCAATGCCTCGCGAAGGGTCGGAGGCAATGCGCCAGTATCATAGGCTTCAGAATACATTTCTAATAAATATGGGGTTATTTCTTCCACGTGTGCTTTATAGAACTCGCAAGGGAATCCGTCAGGCCCTGGAGCCTTCTTATTAGGAAGAGTGTTAATTGCCTCTCGGATGTCCTCCGCCGTGATCGGCTGACTCAAAAACTCCCTCTGACCGTCCGATAGCCACGTAATGGCCACATCCGATAGATAAGTATCAAGTTCCTTAGTGTCGGCCCTACCCTGCGAGGTATACAATTAGGCATAAGTGCTTCTGAACTGGGCGGCAATGTCCTGAGTACTATAGTAATCCCGGCCGGTCTCATCAGTGATCTTGGTAATGGGGTGTCGGTCCATGCGAGCTTTAATCTTATTGGCTAGATGGTGTCCTGGACGACCACCATCCCCGTAGGCACGGGCCACATAGCGTTTGGATATGTACCTAGCCTCCCCCTCTGCTAGCTCAGTATATGCAAGTGTGGATTCTTTAATTGACGCCAACGTCTGTACACATGGTGAGATCTCATAATCCCGCTCAAGTCGCTGCAAAGTAGATTCTACCTTGGCCAACTGTCCCCGCAAGTCCTTTAATATGCCAGCTGATGTACCAATGCAGGTACCTCGGATAGTGGCCTTGAACGCCTCCCAAAGAATCCCAGCGCTGTCAACTGAGCCTTTGTTTTGGTCAAAGTATTGTACAATGGCCTCACGAACTGTTTCAACATAGAGTGGGTCCAGCAGCGCCTCAGAGCGGAAGCACCATGTGAATGATCGGTGGACGGTTTGCGGGATGCATAAGTTGAGTTGGACAGGGTTATGATCGGACAACGTGCGGGGTAGCCCCTCTACCGCGGATACCCAGCCCACCGCACCCTCACTCAGCCAGTAGTCCAGTCGAGACCAGCTACCATGTGCAGTGGAAATGTGCGTGCCCTCCAATTTCTCTGCATGTCGCTGGTGCCAGACATCTAGCAATCCCAGTTCGGCCATCCCCTCATGAATGACCCGAGCCACCCCAGGTGAGTGTCCCCCTTTGCCGCTCGATTTATCTCTGCTGGGACCCAGATGTGTATTGAGGTCACACCCCCCCCCCCCCACCCACCGCCCCGTATGATCACAGCTTCGGGCCAATCTCGCAGAGTGGAAATGAAGCGTTCGAATAGAGCAGGGTCATCCGTGTTTGGGCAATAGGTGTTTACAATGGTAATTAAAACGCCCGCTAGCTTCCCATGAACTATGGCATACTGACCAGCGTCGTCAATACAGGTTTTAATCCTGGTGAAGGGAAGGCTTTTTTTGATAAGTGTGAGCACCGCACGGGCGTAGGAGGAAGCTAATCGATAACCGGCCCACTGTGCCCCAATGTGTATCTCAGATTGTTTTGTCAAATGTGTTTCCTGTATAAGGGCGATTTTTACCTCGTGGCGATCTAGGTACGCTAAGACCCGACGTATCTTCTTTGGTGAATTGAGCCCCCGTACATTCCATGTTAAACAAGTGATTAGTACAGTGTCATGATGCAAACGGGTACCAAGGTATACATTGAGCATGTTTTGACTTGAGCGCAAGGCGCTCTCTGTGCACACCTCACAATAACTGAAACGGAACTAGCCACGTGAACCCACCCTCCCACCATCACCCCCCACCCACTTTAGCATCCCCAACTTGCTAAAGCCATCCCGAACCTCCCAGGTAAAACCCCAAGTGAAACACCCGGAGAGCAAACGGCTATGGGGAGCACCCATGGGGGGAGCGCTAGAGCCCAATACCCTCCTAGTGTAGAAGGAGGTGGCCGAGCAAGATAATAACATTTCCTGTCCGTATCCCTGTAACATCAAAAAGACAAAAAAAAACATACAAAGGATATCAAATAACATGGAAGCATTTGAGTTCAAGTAGTATAGGGAATCTTATCTGAATAGTTCAAATCCTTGCAGCCAGTCCGCTCCGTATGTGCCCACAACCCTCCACGACAGGCAAACACCCATAGATCTGTGAGTCCAAAACCAGAGCTGGTGAGCACAGTTGCCGGAGACTCTTGTGTGTCCAGGAAAAGGATTAGTCAGCTGCCGCTGCGCTGGAGCCCCCATCGTCGTCATCCGCTGCGTTGGAGGAGTCCCGGCTACACCGCTTAAGAGTCTTAGCAAAGTCCATCGCCGACTTAGGGGTGGTGAATATTTTGGGCTTCCTATTTACTTCAATGCGCAGACGCGCTGGGTAGAGCATTGCATAGGGTATCTGTTCAGCGATAAGAAGCTTTTTGACAGGTTGGTATTCTCTCTGCGCCTCCTGCACGGCTGCCATGAAATCCGGATAGAAAGCAAGGGTGTTACCCTCATGGGTGATGGTGCCTTTTTCTCGAGCCATGCGAAGAACAGCGTCCCAGTAATTCAATAAACGGGCTATTGTAGGGCTACACTCGAGTAACAGACCTGGCAATCTGAGGCACCTTACCCCATACGAGAGATGGCTGATTACCAAATCCTCGGACAGGCGGCTCATTTCTGAGCTATATGCTCTATCGAATTAGTGCAATAGGCACATGTATAAGGCCAGTCGGAGCAGATGGGGGAAAAAGACCTAGCACCGGGGGGAGGCCGAACTGCCAGAGAACGATGTGCCCGCTCTACTATTAGTACCTGAGACAGGTGTTCCGCCCCGAAAATTGCTTGAAGGAGCTTTTTCTACATAGGCCTCTAGGCGGCCCGTGTTTGTAGATTCTGGCAGGCCTGTAATACGCACGTTGTTGCGCCTGGATCTGGCCTCCAAGTCCTAGTTCCTGGCTTGTATTGCAGCCAACACTTTTTCCATAGATAGCGCCTTGAAGGTCACTTGCTGTGAACCATCTTCCGCATCTGAAATACGCGTTTCTGCTTCCCCCAGGCACAGCGCATGCTTAAACTCACGGATGGACCACATGTCCACCAAGCTGGATAAGTGATCTATTTTGCCATCGATGGATTGCAAACTGGCTTGTACCGCGAGGAGTGTTTTTTCAATGTTTGTTAGATTGTCACTTGGTGCAGCCACCTCCGAGTCGGAAGCAGGCTGTTGACGGGTCTTACCCGCCCTGCGAGGTTCAAACTTGAGACGCGGCTGGCCCCGCTCTGTTTTCCCCATATTTGCACCGCGGGAACAAAGCACGCACAGAGGGCGGTTGTCTCTCAAGCAGAGGTGTGCCCACTTAACAGAACAGCACCGCGGACGGGCAGGGGTCTGCGTAAATCTGTAAAGTAGTGAGGAGAGCACTTCACTAACTCGCACCGCTATGTCGGCCAGCTGGTGGATGGCGGGCATATGCACAAGACGGTTGTGTTAGATTGCCTGCAGTCTCCACAGATAGTCGCGGCCCTTAATGTAGCCTTGTGGCGCGCAAAAGAAATCACCAACAGTGGGGGGTGTGCGTCTGTCCCCACCAGCGAAGCCGGTCGAAGTGGACTCCGTCCGTTAGGCCACGTACAATCCTCACCTCCGAGTGGCACTAGTGATTTGAGGGCCCAACCGCACCTCGGCTCGACAGCCCCGCCGCAGTAGTAAGTGCAGACAGGCAATCTCAGTCACACGCGAGGCCGCGCAACGCCGCGTGGCAACACCAGGAGACGGGGGGGGAAAAAGGAGCCGAGGTGTTCCCTGAGCCAACCGGCGGGGTGTTAATCAAGTATCAATTAGACTCCCACTTTGGAGTCACCGCTCTCTTCCACCAGGCGAGCGTCCGGGCAGCCGTGATGCACACCTCGTGCGCGCCGGGTTATCCTTGCAGACCTTCGGTCCCCTCCCCCTCCCCCCCCCCCTCCCTCAGATCTCGCAGCCTGGATCGACATAGGCCTCACAACGCCGGCAAAGGTGGGCTCATCCAGAGACAGCTGTGGCGTAGGCCACACTCTGAATCTTGCCGCACCGCGGCACTCACCTAGCCGGCCAGGCTGACCCACGCTGCCGGAGCACAGTTGCATCAACGCAGACCAAATCAGCACTGCAGGGCAGCAGACCGGACCGCGCTATCTCCAGCGGTTCCCCCGTGTCTCGTCCGTGCCGGGGTAGAGAGTAGGCCCACTCCTCCGATGGCGTTGCGTTCAGCACCGGGCCGTCTGCCGCTCCCACACCGGCCCCCAGAGTCGCACAGGGGAGAGGCACCGCAGCGCGATCTTCGTCCGGCGCCCGCAAGCCGCCGCAGGTGCTGCTCACCGCAGTCCGGCGCCAGGGACTCGTCTCAGGCTGCCATGTTGCGAGCGCAGGGCCGGCAGTTCGCCGATCTCTCACGCAGCCCCCCGGTCATGTAGCAGCAGAATTGAAAGGCCACGGGTCGCCCACAGTGTTCCGCTGTGTTTTCGTGTGTTTGGGTCTTCCGCCACGGGCAGGAAAGCAAGGATATTGGGCGGATTGATGACTCGGCCGGCGGAGCAGCTCTACAGAGCGGCCATCTTGCCGTGCGCCCTCTAGCGCCCCCAGTTGACTAATGCTGGTTGTAAGGTGAGGCACTTTTTGGACTAAAATGTGACTGACCTGAAGACAAATGCTTTTTAATTTTAACCACACACTTCCAAGATTTGTAAAACTCAATCATCTGAGAAATGTTTTAAAAGTTTGATCTGTGGCGGCAGACAAACTGCTGCTCAATGGGACATATGATCGAGAAGGGAGTGATCCCTTTTAATCAACGATGCCTAGATTTTACCCTCCCTGAAACTGTACGCTTACACCAGTGGTTCCCAAACTTTTTCGATCTGTGGCTCCCTAGACCTATAGACCCTTGGCCGCGGCTCCCCATTGTAACTTTTTTTGGCAGCGTGGGTGATGTGCGCACTGCCTCAGGAATACTTAAATTTTTCTCCCTGAAAATATTTGGGATGAAGCCGATGAAGGTATTATAATCATAGCTGTAACAAAATAAAAATATAACCGTTGTTTAAGAAAAACTTTAATTGGTTAAGTCAGAAATAACACAAGGGAAACTCTTCAGCACTGGGGTCTGCATATGGAATCATGGGCGTACAAAATACTAAGCATTACATATTCCTCAACCCTAAGCAAGTTAACTTATACAAATCACCCCCCCTTACATAAAATCTGTCTTGGGTGTTCCTAACTATTAGCCTGGTAGCTCAAGTTTTTTTTTTTACAAATAGTGTTCCATATTGATTCACTTGAAATCAAAATTTCAGGCAGCAATGAAGAAGTATCTGTGCTGTGGAGAAGTTATCTTGCAATATAAACATGGATATTAACAACAAGGCATCACATCTAGGTTTGTGTTACGTGCACACCATCACCCATCAAGAGTATGTAACATTCCCTTTCCTTCCGATTCCCCCTACTATAAAATACACCTCTTATAATATTTCACAATGCACGTTATATCACACTTCTGTCGTGTAGAAGCACAGTCTATAACAGGTCTTATTAGTATCCATTGTACTGATACTCAGGGAAGGATGAAAGGCTGAGGCAGCCTTGCTGGGGTTGAAACTCGTTACTTGCAGGTCATCGCTTTTATCTCAATGGGCTGTCCAGCTGGAGTGCTTTGCGCCAATGCATGTTACCTAGTACATATAACTATTTCTTAATATTCCACTAAACAACGTCCTCACGGGACTTCCAGATTATGCGCGTTAATAACACTGCTGCTTTTTAAATTTATTTCAAAACAAGCCTTTTGTGTGCTTTCAGAAGAGGGGAACGTTATGATTAGGAGAGGAGGCAGCTTCCAATAAAAGGCTGACTTGCTGTGGTGTAGTGTGCTTTACTCTGGAACCTCCCCTCTTCCCCCCCTTACGCCAGCATGGCCCACACCTCCTGTGAGTTGAACGATCCCTGGGCACACTGACTGAGTGAGCACTGCTCAGGCGTCGCTGCTGGCTCTTCTTTCAGGCCCAACTCGCACTGTTACAGTTGAATGCCAGCTGCCAATCGCAAGTTCCTCCTGGACGTGTGAAGTTCCCAGCACCCTCACAGTTGTGCAGAGCTTCACACAGGTCGGTGACAAAGCCCCTTCTCAAAAACTGCCGCAGATCACGGGGCTGCTCAGGGGGCTCGCTGAAGTGCCAATGAAGCCATTAATGGCCTCTCACCAAGGTGCAGCAAACCTTTCACCCGCCCGTTTGATTCCACCCCGTCGCAGAGGAAATGGCAGAGGGGGTCTGCAAGGTTAATTAAGAAAAACATGTTTCTAAGCTCTGTGAGTGTGTCCCTGGCCCCTCCCTCACCCAATACAATGTTTTTTTTCTTCTATTTGCATTAAAATGCTTTGAGTGTTCTTTTTAAGAAACACCTGAAGAGCAAACTCGTTTCATCACTTTTCAAGCGCAATTTTTAAAATATGCATCTGAAAAAGGGATGGCTCTAGCTTTCACGTTCAGCTTTAACCCCCTCTCTCTGCAATCAGCCCTCTCCATGTTTGCAGTCGTAGGTCGTGGCGGCGCCCTTGGTTAGTTTTGACGGCGCCCAGTGGTGCCGCGGCGCACAGTTTGGGAACCCCTGGCTTACACTATCTGCAGCTCCGCCACTGACTTTTGCACTCGAGCAACAGACCTGGCACTCTGAGGCACCTTACCCCATACGAGAGATGGCTGATTACCAAATCCTCGGACAGGCGGCTCATTTCTGAGCTATATGCTCTATTGAATTAGTGCAATAGGCACATGTATAAGGCCAGTCGGAGCCGATGGGGGGAAAAAGACCTAGGAAGACAGTTGAGCGATAAAGAATGGGGGGGGGGTGATATACTATAGGGCCAGACACGCTGCCTGTAACGCAGCACTCACACAAACATTCACTAAAGTGGCCACATATTGGAATTTCACCCCTGTACGTTTACATAGAGCAAGCCCAGAATGTAGCCCAGAATGTTGGAGAGGCTGTGGGGCTCGGGGTACCTTGCCACACTTACTTTGGAATTGCCCAGGACTCCTCTCTTATTGGACACAGGTAATCGATGATATCGACTTGCACCTTAATACACGATTACATAGATTTCCCTCCTATACATTGCTGGGCTTACCTAATCCTCTACGTACCCATTACAATCCCGGCTGGGAGGCAGATAGTACTAGCTCTGGGGGCAGCAGTGCAGAATATTCTTTGATTTTGGGGATCGATACATGTGCCCACTCGCCCTGGATGGCTTCACCGCCTGTGGAATATACTTGGCATGGAAAACATTTTGTTAACGCTTGTTAACCAAAGTGCATCTTTTGGAGAACTATCGCGCCCTTACTTGTGTCTTCTCTCGCAGGACTTTCGGAAATGAATGTGCCCAAAATATCTCCGCCTCCTACATTTGTCGGAGAGTGACTATAAAGGCTGCTCGGGTTATGAACTTAAATGTATAATGTAGATGTTTGTAGTAATGTAAGTCGCACTCACTTAAGAGGTAATCTAGAGTAGTTTAATTCTCAGAAGTCAGGAGAATCCAACCTTCCCCAGCCAGGCGCAGCCCATGATCTCCAACTGTCCAACGGACCCTGGCCACACCAGAACCCAGGGCAACATCACAGAATGTTGAGGTCGCAAAGGTCGTAGCCTGGCCAGGGCAAGATGAACCCAATATGACAATGTTGTCTTATACTGATTGGAGGAAGCTGTATGAGTCTGGGATGGGTGGGGGGAGGGAAGTTGGGTTGGGAAATGGTAGTTTCAGATAATTGGATGCCAAGAAATGCATGACTTTGTGCTCGGCCTCGAGAAGGTTCGATATGCTTATACTACCGTCTTTGGCATTGTTCAGAATAAAGAGATTTGAACCGTTAAAGTTGGATCCGATAAATTTTGGAATTAGGATTTTTATATCAGTTGAAATTGCCAAGAAAAGGTTATAAATCCGGTTTCTTTCCAAAGCATTGGCATGGTTTACTAACAAAATAACTTTCATTAGTTGTCTTTTGCATCTATGCACAGTTTATGAAAACAAGAAAGGCCGTCAGTAATTCCGAAAGGAATCGTAACTAACCAAATAAAGAATTGCCACTTGCGTAATGTCTATCTCAAAGATGTTTCAGGACATAACAACCAGGCAACATTTATACTTTTTGGCTTCAGAAGTCTGCATTTTGAGAATGCAGGCACCTTCATCGGAAAGTGATGATTTTTTTTTTTAATGTAATTTATTTCTTGCAGTTTACGTGGTGTGGCAATTTTGTTCACATTTGTAGAGCCTCCTGTTCTTTTTCTGGAGTGGCAAGAGTTTATTCGATGCATAAATATTTCTTGTAGTTATCAACTCTGTCCAGCGGGTGGCAGGCATCGACTACGCTAAATTCTGTCCTATACAATGTTCGGCTATACACTCGCCGGCCTATTGTAAACGCGAGAGTAACGACTGCAGTGCAGATAGTTTGTAATGTCTATATATTTATTGGAGTTTCTATGCAACCAGAAGGTCCTCGTTGTGATGGGGAAATTTCGTCATCTTCCATAAGCCTCAGAACCCTTCCAGACATTGAACACTAGACATCCTGATGTCTCGAGACACCTACTTTTGACTGTTCCCAGTCACCAAGCAATGGACCGCTGTGAACAGTCGCACTGGAACCAGATCGGGGTGTGGTGGGGGGGGGGAGAGAGAGGAGGTGCCGCGGCACGTGCTCCCTGCTATGCCTCCGCATTTACATCTCTGATCTGTTACAAACCCATATCGTTGTAGTCAATTGTCAAGCGTAACTTATTCGTAAAAACTTTTTATAACAAATTTTTGTTGCTATGATGCAGGCCTGTGAGGTTCTTTGTGTCTGTGAGCATTTTGAGCCTTAAAACCAATGACACTGTGACGCCTGCACAGGAGTGGGCAGAAGGAGAACTTCGTATCAATGGTTTCTTAAAACACCCAGATGTGTTAAAAAAAAAAAAAACTGGAAAGGGAAATGGGACTCGCAACCTCTTAATTATGATGTGTGAGTGGAAAAAATCATTTCCTTTGAAAGCTCCGAATGAACGAATGTTCAAAGTGTACTTTGTGTGATGCCAACCAAGTTGGAAACCCTGCTTTGTGCTGATCTTCCTTAGGCATTGTCTTTTTCAGTGGATCCAACACAATTACAGATCAACAAAGCTGTGTTTTGTCGCATCCTAATTTATGACATCATAGCGGGTCCAATGCATATTATGTTAAGTATCCTATATTATGCTACTTTATTATATTTCACTACCCTTTCCTCTATGCTGTTCGTATAATCTCTGTACAACGTACATGACCCCATTGATCCACTGTAGTTGTTAATCAGCTGCTGGGTTATAGTCTAATTCCGGCCTATTGCATCTAGACAAACCCATTAGCGGTTCGGTATTCCTGGGGCTCCGCTATAAATATGGTGTGGGGAACAAAGTACCTCTCAGCACACTTTTAGGTGCTAAAAAAATAACACAAATTGCTTGCCTTCAATCTGATGTTTAGCTATGAAACATTTTGGGCGTTCATTTTCCAATTCTAGTCTTGGACAGGAAGCATAATCACAAATGTTAGGTGACCATTCAATTTCAACTGCATCACAAGTGATTGGCAGAACTAGCCAATTAGCATACATTTATCACTTCTAGATGGTACTATGACTCTGCAAGCAAAGCACTCCTGACTGGCAGGCTGTACTCTGCAGATGACCAATCTGAATCCTAGCAAGGCCAACTCAAACTATTATCCTTCTGAGGTCAATGCATTGAGCGCCATTAAATTTGGTAATATTAAACAATATATTCCCAGTATTACGAGCTATATGAAAAAGTTATTATAAATTCTTAAGTATTGTACTTAAAATCCGAGTGCGGGAGATGACCAGCTTTTTCAGGTTAGTAAGAGACCAGCCCAGTTCTGCCCCTCTCGGTAAAATCCATCAGTTGCTGGCATTGCTAGGTACCACAGATGACAATGCTCAACACTGAAGTCTTGAGCTCTTTCTGAGCTATGTGGAATAGCAAGCAGTGCCTGTTAATGTTGGTCTGTGTCAGAAATGGCACATTGAGCTCAAAACTGTACACTGGAGTGTTGTCCGAGTAATTAACAATGGCTGAGATTAATTCAGGCTTTCAATTCACCACTTTTTTGTATTTCGCGATATTTTGAGGTGCATTGTACCATTACAAACACCAATGTGGGCATTGTTTTTAAAGAGTGCACAGTAATTACAGTAAATTGAAATAAGTGATTAAGTTCTGATTATTAGTTCACTAACACTCTGGGTTGGCTTTTCACTTATTATGCTGGTTGCACTTTGTTAGAAAATGGGTTACTGGTTGACTGGGATGTAAGCCCTGGTGAGGTAGCAACCACAATGCTACTTGGGTTAAGATACAAGCAGACCCCAAAATAACCTGTGCTCACCCCATGGTAGCGTGGCAGAGAGCAGTCATGCTTAACTTGGAGGCAATGTGAAGAGTATTTGCACAGACTACGAACAGTGAAAACACCACACAAAAAGAATCCCACACCATGTTAGAAAAATAGAGCTGAATTTAATAAGGGGAAAAACAACAAAAATCCAATTAGTAGAACCGGAGATATTCAATTTTGAAGTTTTAGATCAAAATAGCGCCACAAAGCTTCAACTTTTGATATCTGGCTGCGCTGGACAAGGAAAAAGTCACAAGTTAAGGGCCGACTGCGATGGAGCGTGGCCCAGCTACAGGGACCCAGTTAGGCCCACTGAACAAAGTACCTTAAAATCGGAGTTGCAGAGCACTGCGTTGATACGTGTTGAAGATGCGTAGCGCAGCCAAGGAGTCTCGTCTAAGATGTGATGAGGTTTTGGTGCGAGGTCCTGTTGTGCCAAAATCGAGGATTTCATCAACTGGGCTTGCAATGCGAAGTCTGCATCGAGGATGTGGCCCGCAGTCAGGGTGATGAGTCTGTTCTGAAGAGCTGCGAGGCTGCAATGCGGAGTCCGGCATCGTCAAGGCTGCCATCGACGAGATATGCGAGGGCCTGCACCGAGGATTCGTCGCACAGTGGCAGTTCCAAAGGCTTTGCGGGGGTGATGGGAGTCTTTGTGACTCGTCCAATCCACTTAGCAGCAGAGATGCATCAGTTCCTCTGGATCCACAAAGACTGGTAAAACACCTTAAATCCACTTCAGAGGGTCTAGGACTGGGATGGCACCACTTGGCAGGTGACACAGATGAGAGTCCAGGTGCAGATGGCAGGTGTTTGGAAGCCTGTTATGTCTCAGAGGCTTCAGATCAGGAGGCCAGCCCTTGGAGTCTCACTGGGTTCAAGAGATGCAGGTCTAGTCCTTCTCACCCAGGCAGGAGGGCAGCATGCAACTGGGCAGGACAGCAGTTCCTTCCAAGCAGCAGTCCAGCAGAGTGGCAGTCCTTTCAAGCTGTCCTTTTTCCTGGCAGAGTTTCCACAGGTGCAGAAATGTACCGAAGTGGTAGTGTACCGAAGTGATAGTGTCTGAGGTCATTCTTTTATACAAGGTTGTGCCTTTGAAGTGGGGAGAAACTTCTAGAGGCATGCCTTTGAAGTGTACAAATGCCTTGCCTTCCCTGGCTCCAGACTAACTACAGGGGGTATGCAGTCCCTTTGTGTGGATTCAGGACACAGCCTATTCAGGTGTAAGTTATGCTGGGTCGAGCTCCTCCCTCCCATCCTGCCAGTGATGGTCCATCTAGTCAGACCTAAGCTCCCATTATGTGTGGCTGTCTAGGAGGAATACACAAAGCCCAACTGCCAACTAGACCAGTCATGTGACCAGAGATGGGCTACAGGCACCAAATGGCTATGGTAAGAAAATACCAACTTTCTAAAAGTGACATTTTCAGAACTTTAATTTAAAATTCGACTTTACCATAAGTTAGGATTTTAAATTAGTATTCCAGAAATACCAAACATGAACCAGTTATCTCTTCCGATTTGGATATTACACTTATAAAATGTAATAAGGCAACTTAATGTTATTCTATGGGAGAGATAGGCCTTGCAGTCGTGAAAAACAAATGTAAGTGTTTTTCACTACCAGGACATGTAAAAGTACTTGTCCAATCTTTTAGATACACTGCACCCTGCCTTTGGGGCTGTCTAGTGCCTAATTTTGGGGTGACTTGTATTTATTAAAAAAGGTTTGGGTCTGGCAAAAAGGTTTATTTTGCCAGGACCACATGGCAGGTTAAAACTGCACTCACATGCTCTGCAATGGCAGGCCTGAGAAATGTTTAAAGGGCTACTTAGGTGGATGGCACTATCCGTGCTGTAGGCTCATTAGTAGCACTTAAATTACAGGCCCTGGGCACATGTAGTGCAATTTACTAAGGACTTAAAAGTAAATCAAATATGCCAATTGGGTATAAACCAACATAAGTTTTACGGAAGGAGCACAAGCACTTTAGCACTGGTTAGCAGTGGCACACTGTGCAGAGTCCTAAGGCCAGCAAACAAACTAACTCCGCAAAAACAGAGGGTCTAAAGGCAAAAAGTTAGAGGGAAACCACATCAAGAATGCCAGGTCTAACGCACATCAAGAGCCATTTAGCTAGAGACTATACTCTCTTTGGAGGTACATTCCACACCATGTTGAATTATTGTTTTGAGGACATGTTCTTGAAAAGGCCCATCAAGACAAAGATAATGCATGGGTCGCTACTTCCAGAAATGGTTTGGCACTTCCTACATATGCATTCTTAAAAACATCTTGTGTTCAAAATCCCCATCACTTTAGTGAAATGGCACCAATGTCAATCACCCATACTTTGAAAATTGTTCCAGCACCACTGAACAGAGCACTCTGTGCTCTATCTTCTGGGAGAGATTAGTGTACTTTCATATATGGCAGTCTGAGCATATAAAAAGAACACTATTACAGTCTATGCTGTAAAGTCTAGCTTCAACCTGCTATTCTGGTTGAGCTAGGGTGTCTTCTCCTCGTGGTTCCCAACAGTGTTGTCGGCACCCAAACGTCCCATGGAGATGCGAAAGGAGTTCTACCATGGGCCCCATATTCTACAGTGTTTTTTGGGGAATCTTCTAGTACGGTGAGTTGATTCCTGAAACAAGGAACCAGTCCCCTTTGGCAGTGGAGAAGCCAAACGCCACCAGTGCCTCACAGTAGCTCTTTTAGCTGAGGCATCCCATCCTGGGCAAGGACACGTTTTTTGACTTTCTTGTGTAGCTCGGTCCTATATCTGAAATCCTGAATGACCGGGCATTCCCAGACTTTGCCAGAAGCACCCAGTCTGAATGCTTCCTTTAAGACAGCTGGGGGACGAGCCTCTCATTAACTTCAACAGACGTTCAGGCATGTAATATACCCTGTGCAGATATTTTAACTTGATTCATTGCAATTTAGCAAATATTGCAATGTCCTTTCGTCGTCACCTTGGCTTCTCTCACCACTCCTCTTCCAGTGTCCCTTGTTCTTCATCCTATTGGGACGGAAGATCCACAGATATGTCTGGTGCCCTACATACTTGAGTGCAGTATATCTGCAGAATCCCAATCGCCCCAATATTCTGTCTAGTGGACTGAATTTTGGGTGAGTTGCCAATTCAGAATATTGCAACTCCAGGGTGTGCCAAAGGTGGTGGCACTTAAACAATTGTGACTTCTGCAGGTCCTAATACACACTCTAGTCTGAGACTGACGTCATGTAGTCCACTGTCCATACAATCATCGGCTACTATCGAATTGAGGAAAAGCAAAACAGTAGCACACAATGCTCTGGCTTAGTACTGATACTAGATGCCGGGATGTGCTGGCATAGGTGATCCTACATTTTGGAATTATAGTTGATCACTCAATACCAATTGTTATTGAACAGATCACTGGCATCTTCTGTCTTCAGCTGGTGGTCGAGTGGTGTTAAATTGTCACGTTTACAATATGCGCACAGCATTTTTAGCACTGCATTACCAGCTGAAATAAAGCAGATTGAGAGTAGGCCTGGGCGGAGAAGCAGAACTCCATGAAGTGACCAAAAACTCTGCCTCGCTACGTGGAGTTCCGTAAGCAACGGAGTGCATTAGGTCATGCCGTTTGTGCTGATTTTTAGCACTGGGTGTTTGTCCCGTGCTGGAAAATCAGCATGAATGGCACCTTGCGCAGCGCAAGAGGTCGCTGCCTCTTTCTGCTGCTAGTGTAGATGTTCTACTTGAGCGGCAGCTTCCTCAATGCAAAGGGAAGGTTTCTCAACACGAGCGGTAGCGGCCATCCGCGACCGCCCACGTTGAGAAATCTCGCTGGGAGGTGGTCTGGTGTAAGATTTTCCTGGCTGGCGCTTGCTACTTGACGCTGGTGAGCGAGGAAAAAACTCTGCTACGCGCAGTGGAGTTTTTCAGAACTCAATGCGCTGTGCTGAGTGGGAAAAACTCCACAAACCCAGTGAGCGGAATTTCACGCCCAGGCCTCATTGATAGCCATAATGTGTGTCTCCACAGCCGACAGCCGACCTGCAGTGTGTAGTAAACTATGCCAAACTAAGGTGGAGGCCAAGGGCAAAGAGGGGACATATATCGCTCAGCTAGGACACTTAACGTCTATGCATTTGTTTGGGTTTTTTTCTCCCTTTTTTCTTTTTTCATTATTACTCATGAGTGGTAAGATTGCTTTTGGACTCCAGATTTTTTAGAACTTGGTGTATGTTATGTGGCTTCACTATGTGCATCATGTGGGTTACGTCATTGTTGCAAAGTGATCCTGTGCCCTGGGCACCCCCCAACTTTTTGCTGACTGGTACTGGTGGTAACTGACTCTGGGCTCTGCCTAACCAGGCCCAGGGCTATGCTGAAGACACGTAGAATACAGTGAAAACACCTACATAGACTCGGGTACACTACGGGTTAGGGTATCCCTGTGATTGGCATGACCTCCCCTTAAAGGCCCTAGTACATACAGTGGCGTAGCTAGGGGGGGGGGGGCGGTGGGGGCGGTCCGCCCCAGGCGGCACTATTTTGGTGGCGGCGCGGCGGCAGCTGCGCTGCACACGTGTATGAAGTGCAAGCGCAAATGCTTGCGAATGCTGCTGCACGCACGTTTCCAGGCCAGCCTGGAGTCTCCTGGAGAGTCGAGGCGCGCTGCTTCCAGCAGGCTTGGGGATTGGGCGATACTGCTCGCAGGCAGCTCTAGCTGCTACAGTAACAATGTAACAGTTTTGACCGCCAATCATTAATAGGCCGCGGGACGTCCTGCCGCCCGCGGCGCATGCAGAGCGAGGGTCAGTTACAGTTCGTTGGCTGCTAAGTCTGCTAGCAATGCAGCAGGCAGCAGCACAGGCAGCTCATTACTATACTAAACCTAAAATGAATCCCATCCCGCGACCGGATACACCCGACCGTCACCCCACCCGCGGCAGCCAGCTTAGAGTGACAGAACCAACCGCGGTCCCGCCAGTCGGAGTGGTTCCAGGACCAATAGCCCACCACCAGAGCAGCACACCACAATCCAGTCTGTGTAGAGGTGAACCGCCCTGAATGCCCTCCCGCCCGGCGTTCTGCGGCCCGCGGGAGAATCGGAGTCCTACTTCTGATTGCGGCCACAAGCGCCCTTTACCGAATTGCCGCGCTGCAAGCTTTAAATTGCAGCAAAAGTAAGTAGAGCAGGGAATTCTCCGCTTTTGTTTTCTAAGTCATAATTTAAATAGGCAGCCGCAGGCCGGTAACTGTTAGGATATAAATAATTCTCGTTTTTTGTCAGGGCAGGCTCCTTTCAATGCACTCATGCATGCCTCCACAGCCTGGCTGGCTCCGTCAGTGGATGGCGCGTGACTAACTCCAGACAGGATCAGGTATTTTTTTACAAGTGCTGCCGGGCCCCCAGGAAGACATTGCTGCGACCCTGGTAGGGCCTTGGCAAAATAAAGTACTCCACTTGTTTCCTGTTACGTTATGGTGAGCCCTGTTTTTAAGAGACACCCACCGCGCACACTGCAGTTCTGCTGCTGATAGCATTTGCCCTTTCTGCCCCGGTCAGAGCACCGTGGTGTATGGACTGCCCCACAGACTCGAGCACAGCACTGTCTGTGAACAGCTGAGCAGAGCAGCTGTCAGCAGTGAGTTCGCCACTGCAGCTTAGAAACTACAGCCCCAGGCAGGATTTTCCCATTGGTAAGTGGCCTGTTACACTACGGCGCAAGCACTAGAATCAGTGCAGTGATGTTTGTGTTTAGGAAGAGAGCACACAATAAGGTTCAGATTGCAATAAGAAAATGAGTTGAGTTGCTGAACTAAGTGCGATAAGGTGTTCCGTAGCCAAACATGATCTGGCAATTTTACTCTGTAAAATGCAATTTGTCTGTGGCTTTGCAAGAAACAGTAATGATTACAAGTGTAAAATCATGTAAGATGTGAGTAGTTTGTGGGTATATAATCGTTTTACAGTAGGATCAGGTGTTTTGCAGCAGTTTCAAGTTCTTTTCATAACTTGTCCTTGCTCAAATGAGTGTAATTTCTTAACGTTTATCTGTTTCCATGTACATAATTTGTTGATTTTGCTCGAAACATAGTGTCATACATTTAGTAGTTGAATGTCATTCATAGGTGTCCTGAAACCTTGAAAATGTCACACATAAGCACTCTTAAAACGTGGCAGCTATGCAGTCTGTGTTTCATGTCAGATAGTGCCCTTCCATTTCTGGTGCTTTGCAATAGTTTTAAGATCTTTGTAGAGTTTTTCGTTGCTGAAATGGCTGTCATTTCTGATATATATGTTTCACTCATCTTCCTTGCTTGATTTTTGCTGGCGAGAAAGTGTCACTCATAGTTGTTGAATGTCACTCCTAAATAATTACATTGAAAATATGAAAATGTCACACATAAGCAATCTGAAACCTTGGCAGCTATGAAGTCCGTGCTGGAGGTGGGACTGGAGCGCCGACTGCTGCTCCCTGTAACAGTCCGGTGAGAGACGAGCCGGGGCTGTCCGATCTGCAGGCGGGCGGCAGCCCTGAGCCCTGCCCGCGGCCTGGTGTTTAACTTTGGGCCAGCAGCAGGGCATCGCTGACTTTTGACCCCTTAAGTAATATACAAACACACCCTGAGCTCTGCACCAACACCAACCTGTTTATTGGAGGCTGTTTCGCAGCAACCCATAGCAACCCCCTGGTCTGGGATCAATGTGTGAGGCTCCCGGGGAGGCCGGGGGTGAGCGAGCGATACATCTCGGGGCCGGGGGGAGCCAGGCCTTAGCGAGTCCGAACACCTGCAGCCAGGCCGCGGGCGCGCTCGAGTCCAGCGCGATTTCATCTCTTCTAGCCACCCTAGACCACGCTCCATTGCAGCCATCCTAAACAGTCGTCTGTAAACACCATCATAGCGTCTCCTATTCTCAACCTCCCCCACCCCGGCACCCCCACACCCCTAACTCATTTCTAAATCGTAATCTTCTTGAATTCGAGCCGCGCCACTCTCCTTCAGTAATAGATTTCCTGACCTCTGTTACAGATGACCTGATCTCTCACGTGTTTTTCTTCTCCTCTCAAACCATCACCAGCCACCTTTGCCTGCCTCCACTCACCGCGACCCCCCCCCCCTCCCTTACCTTCACGGGGCCCTTCACACTCTTCCCCCCTTGTGCATGGGTGACCTGTGACGTTTGTGGCACCCAAACACATCCTTTTTCCCTTCCTATAGCGCACTGCGTCATCCATAAAGCACGCGGTGGAACCTTCAAGCCCACCACCACCCCATGTCTAAATTATTGCTAGAGCTCCTATTGCTTCCGCCCAACACCCATCTTGGTAGCCTTTAGGCAAACAACCTTTAACAAACGAGCCCCCCTCTGGAGTTAGAAGAGAGTAGTTCTCGCAGTTTTGACTGTTGAGTCACTGACCTCTGTTCAGCAATACTGGACGTTATACACTTTTACTAGGAGTGCAGGCCTTTGGAAGGCATGTGGAAGAGAGCATGAAACTGCCTGCGCTGTGGGCAAAAATAGGTACATTGTATTTTTTTTACTCTTGAAAGTAATGGGGGGTAATTTTGGGAAAAAATTGGCAAAGCAGGTTTTGTTTTTGGGTAAAATTATTCCTTCCTAAAATGGAATGCCTTGAAGCTGTGGACTTTCTTGCAGCTCCAGCGCATGGGTGGGGACTAGCCTAGTTAGTCAGTATGCAAGTGACATCATGGTGTGTGCCATCAGTCAGTGATGTCACAATGCATGACATCACACATGGCATCACAGTAACTGACAGCACAAGAAGTAACATCAGATATTATGATCTCACACATTTGTTTTTATTAGGTATATCATGAGTGCATTTAAGCACATTA
The DNA here is from genome assembly GCA_963921515.1 of Calotriton arnoldi. Taxonomy (NCBI): domain Eukaryota; kingdom Metazoa; phylum Chordata; class Amphibia; order Caudata; family Salamandridae; genus Calotriton; species Calotriton arnoldi. The sequence continues at coordinate 741,523 of CAWUFW010007619.1, read as the reverse complement.
TGAGATTTAACAAATTAGATTTTGCTTTGGGGTTGTGCTAAAAAAAAAGTGGCGCAATCCCGATGCAAAATCTGCGTCTCAACTAATTTTACAAATTTTTTAAAACCCTGCCACAAAGAAATTGGCAACAAGGAGAAGCATGTTAGCAGATCTTTTATGATTAATTGGTTACAAAGTCTGCGTTTTCTAATATTTTTATAGGGTTAAGACATCTGCTGCAGAGGTGCCCAGTAAATATCAGGGAAGAATAATTGGTGAGATAACCCTGGAGGTTAAAATATTTCTTGTAGAGATTTGTTTGTGTAGTCCCAGATCTGACTCAAAGTAGTATAGAAGGTTAATGTGCCTGCAAAGCACATCATGTAATATGCAGATGACAGAATTGTTTTTTTTTTTGATGTAGTTAGGTAAGTGGGTTACTGCTTTGAACACAGATCCTTTTGTTACTTGCAGTTCTTAAATACTAAGCCTTTTAAAATAGCACAGTGAGCTATGTAGGATATATGACTGCTACACCTTTTAACCCTCACTGACTCATGCAACACATCTTGTACACTAATTTACACACTTGCGTGATTTATTGTCAATCTGTAGGTTATGTAAATCTCTGACACCCTGCATTGGGATGCGAGGTTAGTGTTGGGCACGCTGCACCTCCGCTCCGACCTTTGCTTTCACCTGCAGTGGAGTAGAGAGTGGCGTCATAACTTAAACACTTCCAATCCATCCCGCTGCTCGCCGTACTTTTTCTCCCGCAACCCCCCCCCCCCCCCGCTACCTGCCATGGGCGGCAATCTGGGGGATAGCCCCGGGCGCCAGAAGCTCTAGCTACGCCACTGAGTACATATAGTGCAGGGGGATTGAAACTACCTTTAAGCCCCTAGTATAGAATAGGGCAGGGCAGTTTAGAGGCCAGCAGCCTTTTCTGCACTTGCATGTGTGCACTGCTGGAGCCTGAGGTCAGTTTAAAAGCAGTTTAAACAAAAGGAGGGAAATCAAGGGCGTTATTTTCTTAGGTCCAGCATACATGCCCAACATGATATCTCTACAAAAAAAGTATGCGGTTCCTAATATTAACAGCAGGTGGTTATCAAGGGCTCCACACAATGGTATAGAGCGAGACTTTGGAGGAGAATCTCCTCCTGTTGGAAAAAGACCCTCACACACCCAGCCAGCTAGGTGTCTTGCTTCATCATCGGGTCTGCTCCTTATCGGGTTGGCGCTGCAATACCCGATCGGCGCCCGAGATGGGGCCTTCTTGGCGGAGATCTTTATTCCTTATGCCATAGGGTGTAGTGCATGTGAGGGCCCTAAAGGTAGTGTAGGTGCTAATGATAGGTGAATAAATGTAGTCTAAAATAGGGAATGGTGGTCCACTCAGAATAATTTTAATGAAACGTGGCCATCACCCTAATTAAAAATGAAGAGGCGTATCTGACTCTAAATTTGTGAGATTATACGCTTATAATGTCGGTCAACATGTTTCTTGCCTTTATTCTTAATAGATGGCAATTCCTCAGGACCAAAAAATAGGATCTACCTACACTTTTCGGTGGTGGTCTAAAACTACAGAAGGTGAAGTAATAACCACTCGTACAGCACCCTCAAAAGTGATACCTGTAGATCTAGAAACCAACCTGCAAAGAAACAGAGTAATGAACATAAATTTAGTCATATTAAAAATATTCAGGTAATTCAAGGACCCTGTGCCTCAATCAAAAACCATCGTGCAGCAAAAGCATGCCGAACACAGGTGACTGATGGCATGCGAAAAGTCTGAACTACATTTGGTGAGGAAGAAGTAACAACATATTAAAAAATGGCAGCTAAATGAGCATCGTTTTATAACTTACCCAAATTGGGTCAAAGATGCACGGCATCAAAACCGGCTGGCGAGGACACTAAGGTGTAGTGTCCTGAGGGAATTAAAAACAGAGAACAATTGCTAGGAGATTAAACAGCCAGAAACAGAGACCTGTAGGTATATCAAGCAAGGAAGATGAAGAAGAGACAACATGACGATACCCAGTCGTATCGCAATCATGTCCATCAATGTCAGTCTATCAGGCGAACAACTCAGCCCTTCAATGTCAATTGGAGAGACAAAGGGCGTGGATTTACCAGTCTGCGCCTCCCGGTGTTGATACCTCCGCTGAGTCAGGTCAGCGAAAAAGCGCACCCGGTGCCTGTCATGGTAAAAAAGCCGACGTTCCTCTGGTATCAGCCACAAAGAGAAATATCAGCTCAAAATGTGGAAGGTCCCTAAAAAGAACTCACCAACATCCTTCCGTTTGAGGGGGTAGTGAAACCGGCATGTTGGTAAGCGTCCAATTCAAAGAATCCCCACACAAGAGCTAAATAACTTACTGAAAGGACTTAGTAGTACCCTTCAAGCCAACCATTGAGAAACCATGAGGGACACACAGGGAGCTCACTGTTTTGTTACTTACTCGTCCAGATGAGTCCGATCGGAAATGCTCCTACCCCTTGCTCAGCCGGTCCGGGAGTAACGAACAGTGTAAGCATCCCAAGGAAATACCAGCGGCCGGCGGAGCTTGGAGGCGGAACTTCCGGTACTTCCTTTAAACAGTGTAACGACTCGAGCGCTAACCCTGTTTAGGGCGCCATGTTGGATTTCCTCCAACTTATGCGAGACAACCACTCCATGCAGTAGCAATCATGAGAGCCTCGTTTTGAGATAACAAGTAAAAGTGAATCAATTCAAAACACCTAAGAGGTATTAATGATTAATGAGCCAAAATCTAGTATAGACAAAAAATAGCGAAGAACCTGTGTGACTAATGTCATTTAAAACAGGAATGAAGGTATTGCTACAAATGAAGGACGTAGGTCCAGCCTTACTAGTGTGTTTCATGGAAGATCCAAGTAATAACTAGATAAGGTAGATAGGAGGGGGCTCTTCCTCATTGGAATCGATAATTATGTGATGCTCACTATTTAAAGTAATATGTAAGGCACAACATTCGGTATCAAGTAGGAGTACGGGGAGTTCAAGAAAATGACAAGGGAGCAAAATTACTGAATCAAGTGCAGGAATACAAGAGCCCAAGGTGGTAATTAGGTTAATTGGCTCCAGGGAATATCCTCATTAAGCCCTCCTTTATCAGTGGCTAGTCGAAGGACCCAGCGTTGTTCTAACCGGAACAATGATTTAGTAGGCATCCCTGGGTGGGTCTCTAATACGGCCCAATTGAATGAGTCAGGGGGATGTTGCACTTGTTCGAAGTGACAGGTCATTTTGGTGTTAGTTTTATGGCATCTGAAATTGCTTCGATGTTCCATTATCCGGACTTTGACTGGTCTCGAAGTCATTCCTATGTAAAGAAGACCACATGGGCAGTCCAGTATATAGATACAATTAGGTGTGTTGCAATTAGTGTGTGCAGTCATACTCCACCTAACTCCGTTAGGGAACTTAAATCCTTTGGTAACCTTAGTTTGCGGGCACGCCGAGCATGACCCACAAGGGTAATGACCCTTGACAGGCGGTAAGTCCCAAAGTGTCCTTTGTGTATTGCCCTGTTGTTTCTTAGGTCTAGTGTGTATCAACATGTCCTTGAGGTTACTAGTTCGTTTAAAGGCGAACCTAGGTTTGGGAAGCTTCAGAGTTCCTGTGTTGAGGATGTTCCAATGTTTACAAATGATATTTCTAACTCGATTCGAGTCAGGGGTGTATGTCGTTACACAGGTCATGACCATATCAGGTTCTCTAGTTCTGACCTCCAAAAGGCTCTCACGGTTATTGTGCTGTGCCCTTTTATATGCACGATCGATAACCTGGAAGGGGTATTCTCTTTGAAGTAGGTCTGTCTTTAGTGTGTTAGACTCATTCTTGTAGTCAGTGAGTGTACTGCAATTCCGTCTGATGCGTAGGAATTGCCCAAAGGGTAAGTTTTGTCGGAGAGCCCTTGGATGATGACTACTGAAACGTAGGAGACTATTCCTGTCGGTTGGTTTTCGGTATAGAGTGGTCGAAATCTTGTCACCCTCTAATTTAATCAATAGGTCAAGAAATGGAATCTCTGTTTCTGAGATGATGTTAGTGAATTTTAAATAGGGGTTCAATGTGTTGATCCAAATGCAGAATTCATCGCATTTGGTGCGTTCTCCCTTCCATAGAATCAGGATATCATCAATGAACCTCTTCCATAATAACACATTGGAAAAATACGGATTCCTGGGATTGTGGATCTCTCTCTCCTCAAATGCTGCCATATACATACAGGCTAAACTAGGCGCGAATGTACTGCCCATAGAAGTGCCCTGTGTCTGGTGGTAAAGCTGAGTATTATATTCAAAGAAATTCTCTGTGAGTGCTAAGGTGGCGCATTCCAGTACAAAAGTCACTGGAGTAGGTGAATCCCAATCACTGTGAATAAGGGCGTCTTCAATAACATCAAGGGTTGCCCTTTGTGGGATATTAGTATAAAGGGCCACTACATCCAGGGTGACCAAGAGATCTACTACTTCTGGATGTTGGGTCCCCTCGATTAAACGTAAGACGTCTGTGGTGTCCCTGATGAAAGAGGGGTGGCTCTAACCAGTGGTTGTATGAAATGATCCACAAACTTGGAGAGGGGTTCCAGGATGGACCCGATCCCTGACACGATGGGTCGTCCAGGAACAGGGGTGATACCCTTATGGATCTTGGGTAGACAGTAAAAATAAGGGGTCTTGGGGTCCTTCGTTATTAAAAATTCTGCTTCCTTCTTAGTAATCCAACCCTCTGTTTCAGCAGAAAAGACCATAGAGGATATAATTCTACTCAACCTAGGAGTAGGGTCTTCCCTAATCGGTGTGTAGTATACCCTATCGCTGAGTTGTCTGCGACATTCATTGTCGTAGTCCAGTGTGGACATGATCACCGTAGCTCCACCTTTGTCAGCCTGTTTGATAATGATATTTACATCATTCACCAGGTCTGAGATGGCAGTGGTTTCAATAGAAGACAAATTATGATAAGGAGCAGGAGTAGATGTACTGTTCAGATCTTTCAACACTGCTTGCTCAAATGTTAACACCTCGTTGGGAACCATGCTGCTATTAGGTGTGAAAGTGGATGGTCTGTGTAAACCAGAATCGCCCGTTATTAGTGGCGGTTGATCATGAAAAAAGGCTTGTAGGCGGATTTTACGAAAAAAACCTTGTATTTCACATATGTTACGAAATTGATCATTTCGAGGTGTGGGGACAAAACCCAGACCTTTTTGGAGAACCTTGACCTCAATCGGTGAAAGGACCCTGGGTGAGAGGTTAATGATCAATGTGTCCTCCCCTTGTCTGACTCCTGGTTTCTACTGCTCGTGTTGATTGTTGTGGCAAATCCTTCCATTGTACTCTTTTGGACCTCTTCTGCGCCCTCTTCCTCTGCCCCAGCCTCTGTCTAGAAAAGGTGGCTCTGCCCCATGTTGGAAAAAAGGCGGAGGGCCTTGTTGGTACATAGGATATTGCCAGTATGGAGGTCCCTGATATGGTGGTATATGGAAAGGAGGATAATTTGGCTGATGGAAAACTCTTGTTTTCTTGTTATTCCAGCTCCCAGTGCTGGAATCACTATTAGATGAGGAACCCCTCCGTGAAGAGTTGGAACCTTCATCAGAAGAGTAACTAGTAGCTGTTGCAGTATAATCTGCCTTGAGATAGGGATAGATCTTCTCAACAGAGAATTTCTGAATATCTTTCTGGAGTTTTGAAATTTTCTGTTTCATTAAATATTCCCTATTCTCTGCAATCTCAGCATTGATCTCTGCTAGCTTGCTCTTGTATGCAGCTGTCTGGACAATAACCTTAATCGCACCCTCTGCTGTTTGTATTCTTATCAGTAGGGTGTCTGCAATTCTCTTGGCCGTATTGATTATAAGGATCAACCAGTCCCTAGTACACTTCCATGCTACTAGGGACCATTCTTTCTTAAAGACAGGATCCTCCAGAAACAACCGTGGAAAATTATTAACAATCAAGCCGTTAGGGGCTATATTAGCCCTAAGGTACTCTGTCATCATCGCTCCATGCAGAGTCACCTTCAGCCATTCATGTTTCATGTTAATTAACGAAGTCCAATCTTCTGACTGGCTGCTGGAGGCAATATTGCCATCTGACCCCAGAAGTGATGGTGCTCTCAAAATCTCAGCTGCAGCTTCATCACCAAAGCTCAATCCCTGATAGTCCTCCATACTACTTGTAGGGGTTTCTAGTGGGGATATTTAAAGTGAAGATGGAGAGTCAAAACCCCTCATCTCAAAAGATGGACCAGGAGAACTAATCGTACCTTCCTGGTAACCTATTAATTATATTCCCGCGGGTAAGGAGGCCCGTGCAATCAGTTTAAACAAAAGGAGGGAAATCAAGGGCGTTATTTTCTTAGGTCCAGCATACATGCCCAACATGATATCTCTACAAAAAAGTATGCGGTTCCTAATATTAACAGCAGGTGGTTATCAAGGGCTCCACACAATGGTATAGAGCGAGACTTTGGAGGAGAATCTCCTCCTGTTGGAAAAAGACCCTCACACACCCAGCCAGCTAGGTGTCTTGCTTCATCATCGGGTCTGCTCCTTATCGGGTTGGCGCTGCAATACCCGATCGGCGCCCGAGATGGGGCCTTCTTGGCGGAGATCTTTATTCCTTATGCCATAGGGTGTAGTGCATGTGAGGGCTTTTTCCAACAGGAGGAGATTCTCCTCCAAAGTCTCGCTCTATACCATTGTGTGGAGCCCTTGATAACCACCTGCTGTTAATATTAGGAACCGCAGTTTAAAAGCAGCCCTGTGTTGCAGGACTGGTTTTAAAATGCCATTTGTGCCCAAACTCGGCTTTTGTGTTTGGGGCACTTAAATGAATAAACTACAATGTTTGAGCATGGTAGGTACTCCCAGGGTCTCACCCAGGTGTTCAAGGGGTGGGGGGGAGGGTCAGGTACGTATAAGGAGAATCCTTTTAAAAAGGTTGTTATATGCCCTGGGGTTAGTGAAATTGCACATTTCACTCCCCACATTGTTGTAAAGTGCTTCCCAAAATCGACGTTTGTGCTAGGAGCACTGTGAAACGAGGATCTCAATATTTTGATATGTTCAGAACCCCTAAAGTCTTTCCTAGGTGTTCTAGGAGTGGGGGGGTCCTGTGGGTATAAGCAGGGTCCTTCTAAAACATTTTTTATAGGCCCTAGTATTGGAGAAATTGCCCAGGTCATTTTTCCATTGCAGATCCCCAGCCCATAGGTTAACATTGGAAGAGGTTATTAGTTAATAACTGGAGAAAGAAAAGCCCTTAAACTAGGATTAAAGGATTCACAAGTATGGTAATGATAAATCCAACAATCTGGTGTTGTTGAATTTCGTCTCAAAAGTACAGACAAGAAGTTATAAGACTTTTTTGTCTGTAAGCCAAAATTCAACCCTGTACTGCTCTGATTGGTCAGAGATAAGTGGGTGAGCCTGGCTGCTTTGAAGAGGTGATAAATGACACGTGGGGTTAGGAAGCCTCTCTGGGAGGAGAGGTTGCTGGGCATAGGAATGCCAGAGCCAGGGGATAGGTAGTAAATAATGCTCTTCAAGGGAAGTGGGAGAAAAGCTAAAGACATCAGTTTCATATACAACTCTCCTCTTTGACCTAAGGCAGATGCTAGGCTTAAGAAAGGAATGAGCAGATGCAAGAGGGAGAGACTATGGAGATTAGCCATCCTAGGGGTGTGTTTAGCCAGCTCTTCTGCTGAAAATTCTGACATATTGAGTTTTGAAAGAATAGTGGTTTCTGGGTTAGCATTTTGCCACACTTTGGACAGGAGTGCCCTCCTGCTTGACCCCAGACAACACTGAATAAGTATCTGAGGGGGGCGGTGCCTCTCAAATCTATTTCTGAAACCTAAGAGAATCAGAAGGGCCCACGCTGAAGAGTTTGATGTGTATTCAGCAGGCACTGCACTCTGAGGATTGTACCTATTGCACCATCTGAAACTACAGCCCTGTGGATCAGACCTGCTTCAAAAGTACTAAAGAGTGGACTCCCTGCAAGCTACAGGTTAACAGAGCTCACCTGGACCATCACCACAAAGAATTCTCAGCCTGGCGTACTACCAGTGGATTTGAAAGGGTTTTATCCAAGTGGATTGTGGGAATTGAAGTCCCACACTTTCAAGGATACTCTTGGAAAATCCAGAACCTTGGACTGTGTTGGACACTTTGGACCCGCAGGAAGAACTTCAGGAAGGAGTTCTAACAGGATCAAGCCTACTGGAGGAGGTTGCACTAGTCTGGTGAGAGGTCCTCCAGAACAATTGCTACATGTGAATTTGTCCCTGTTGGAGGCAACCAAATGTCCAAAAGTGGCACTTTTGGTTTCAAAGCACTAGAAAGTGACTAATCTTTAAAAATTCTTCTTTCTGGTTCCCTATAGTGGATTTTTGTTGTTTTGGTGTCATTTAAAAAATAAAATATTTCCTATTTTTATAAATTGGTGTATTTTTATTGTGTTGTCTTAATTATTTACTGAATTGGTGGTTTTAAATGCTTTACACACCTGTCTTTGAAGTTAAGCCTTCCTGCTCGCAGCCAAGCTACCAAGGGTTGAGTATGGGAATAATTTTCTAAGACCTATTCTGAGCCCCATAGCCCCATAGCGTGTCAGTGGTATTATTGCCAGTGGTAAATGCATATCTGCCACTACTAATAATCCACTTTCCAACAGTCCTAGACGGGGTTTAAGAAAGTCTGCTTTATAACATAAGGGTAGCCTGGATCATGTGGATCATGTGTACTTGGCTGGTACCATGGAGTGGCATGTAGAGAGGGACAAAAAGTGGAAGCCAAAATCATGGCCTTGAAGGCCGCAAACAGTGTTACACGGTTTTGTGAAGAAGGTATAAATTGAGAAAACACATAGGTATAATTCAGTTGTTGATTAATTTTGGACAAGATTGAGTCGACTTATTGACTGTGGAAATTGGCGTATATTCTAGCCAGCTTCCGAGGGATATACCGGTTAATAATGGCACTAGACAAAAGTTATATGCCTGAGCCACAGACCAGGGCCTATAATGTGGATGGGGACCTTAAACAAACTGTATTGCCTGAGGCATAAGCTCTGTAAGGCTATTAACCCTAGGCATGCATTTTTTTCACATCCTGTCCCTATGTCGTCTGGGAGTTGTCCTTAAGTACTATTAGATTTTTTTAAAAACCTTTAAGTAGAATTACACTTTACATGGTGTTCTCTATTCATATGAGTGTAATTTAACTTTAGGCTGCTGTATTTCTGCCCCCCCCTGTTTAAAACCAAGGCATTCAGTGGTGGTCTGCAGATCTGAACCCCGGCAACAAAAGACTGGTAGGTTAGTTATAATTTGAGGTGATGCAACGTCGAGCTGTGTTTTGTGAGCTCTGATGTGGTAGGAAAGAAATCTCTGGAATGTTCTCCTCTCCATCAATCAAACACTTGTCATGCATCAGTTTGTTATTGATGTTTATTGTTCTAGATGGCAGTGTAACAGGCGCCTTTCTCTGCTCGTCCTTAGAGGAATAGAAAAACTGCATGAACAGACGTTGCTTTCTAATTTGGGCTGTATCTCATTTGTCAGTGTACTTTAAAAGAGCTGAACATATTTGGGAAGGAGAAAAAAAATCTAAACTAGAGTTTGGATAGTGAATAAAACTCCGGATGGCTTCCGAAAAAAATGATTTTTTTTGGCCCACCGATAATTAGTGAAGACCTGTTTTCCAGTGTTGCAGAGATTTCTACTTGTCCCCTGTAATGCACCGTTTCTAGGAATGTGAGCATTTTTGTTACAAACGTCTCCCAAAATTGCAGAATTTCACATTTTTACCCGTGACGGTTGTTTTGCGTAAGATATTTTGCAGCAGAGAAAAGTTACTCGAGATACCCGCGAAATGTATTTTGCATAAAGTGGGTGATTTTGTACAAATGGCATGGGTTTTGCAGAATAAAAGTACCCAATTTTGCACAAACCTGATTATTTCTGTATTGGTGTTACCGTGACCGGCCCCATCTCCAGTCCCAGGGGTATTTCCCCCTCTGCTGCTAGTGTTTTCTCCCATTTTGAATGGTGCACCCTCAACTGTTTCCGATCTCATCTTTATACTCTGTACTTTTTTTCTTTATCTCCACCCCCTCCCCGTGCCATCTGCTGCCGCTTCTCTGAGCCCGTAGTGCCCACGCTACCCTGCTGTGCCTTGTGAGGAGACTGGCAGTTTGAGAGCAGGCAGCAGGGGTGGCGCCAGAACTGACTCTGGTGCTGAGCTTCATTGGAGGTCCTGTCATGTGCTCTTTATTTCCTCACTTTTTCTTCCCCATTTTTCTTTTCCAGGTCCATGTTTTCTCTTCTAAGGAACGCGACTGCAAAGCGAGCTCCTCCATTTCCCCAAGGGTCGACAGATGCATCTGGAGCGGATCAGGAGAACGGTACTTTAGAGATGGACACACGTCACATGGTGGCTCAAGGGAGGCCTTGTAAAGGGTCATGATGCTTTGAGCTGAGGCTTGCCTAGGTTGGCGAGTCATTGAGAGGGGTGGCGAGGGGGTGCTGAACAGATGGTTATTTTAAAGGGCGTGGGGGATACCTAAATGGTACTCCCTACCAAGACAGGAAGCAAAATAGACCCTATTTAACACTGACTCCTCGAGACTGATGGAAGTGGTGGCAATTCAGAAACCGGTTAACTGTGTACCTGCGCAATTCATACACCTATAAACCAAGGCCATATTTAGATCTCGCCAGTGTGAGCTTGTGCCAGCACGTAAGATCTCACTTGTGAGACTCTTGTGTTCTGTAATGGGCTTGGGACCCACCCATCGCTTACCATTCATTTGCAGCTTTTTCACTCTTCTTTGCTCTGTCACTTCCTTTTCTTTCATTGGTGCATGGACCAAGCACAGATTAATCTAGGTTTAACTAGTGTCCCTCCGCTGGCCATCTGGTTCAGGTACTAGTTCTTTAAAAAACAAACCAAAAAAACCGCAGTCAGTGCTGCATCAAAGCACTTTAACATTCCCACACCCGCACTCTGTTTCTTCTCTTCCCCCCCCCCCCACCATTGTGTTTCTTCCACCCCTTACCGTCCGTTTCTTGTCCCCTTCCTACTCGTGATGACTATAAAGGAAAAGGGATTCTATAAAAAGCTTTGGCAAAGCCACAAGGTTTGACCTTTGCAAGTGTGCCCACCCCCAACCCCCCTCACCCCCAAACCTTGAATATGCGCACAAAAAAAATGGGGGGGGCAAAAAAAGAATATCAAGGAATGACACAGCCGCACTAGATGTGGCACTGTAATGCACTCTATCAGGCAGCTGTGCAATTGTGACAAGGCAAAATGCTGCCACTCACCAAGCAAAAGGACCACTGGATAAAGAGGGCTGAACCGCGACCACCTGCTGCATGCTGTGGGGGACAGAATCCAAATATCAATGACACTTGAGTAGATGAAGACTGCTTCCTGAAAGCGTGTGTGTGTGTGTGTGTGTGTGTGTGTGTATGTGTGTGTGTGTGTATGTGTGTATATATATATATATATATATATATATATATATATATATATATACACACACACACACACACACAGGTGTGTGTGTGTGTATATCAGGGATTTGTTTCAACGCATGAGACTGTCAAGCCAAGTAAAGCTGTATCGAGGCATGTTTTAAAGGGCTACTTAATTGGTGGCACAATAAGTGCTGCAGGCCTACTAGTACTATTTGATTTAAAGACCCTGAGTACATGTAGTGCCACTTTCCTGGAGACTTGCAAGTAAATTAAATGTGCCAATTGGATGTAGGCCAATTTTACCATGTTTAAACGAAAGAGCACAATCACTGGTTAGCAGTGGTAAATTGCAGAGTACTAAAGGGCAACAAAAACAGGTTCAGAAAACAGGTGGGGTGAATGTAAAACGTTTGTGGTGACCCTGCAGAGAAGGCCAAGTCCCAAAATGACCATACAACAGACACTGACATCTGTGTGATTTATTAAACTATTGGGAGGTCAAAATGTATTTCAGTGCATAATTTCACAGTTTGTGTTTCACAGCACTTTTTGATCTTTAAGTTTGTGTGATCTGTATACTTGCCTCTGTTCGCATGCATGATTTTAATTGCTGCATGCCCTGATGTGAAATGCTTTGTACCCATTATGTGTGATTCTCCACTAATCGCTTATTGTCCTGATTTTTTGTACAGACGACACTGACCACTCTCTGGATACCATGAATGAGGTGTTGGAGAAGATTCGGAGTGGTGTTCTCTTGAGACCGGTCTCTGCACCTCAGAAGGTAAAGCATCACCCACGTGACAGTGGTGCATATTTTTAAAATGTCAGGTATAGGCAATGTCTCAAAGGGGCTCATTGACAGTGACGTGGAAACAATTAAGGAATTTAGGGTACCAAAGAAAACATGCAATTCTATTCGAGTGAGAGGTGTTAAGGCTATGTGGGTACTCCTTGGTAGAGGCTGTGGGAGGGCTTGTTGATGGACATCCATCAAGTTCTTTCTTATTCCTTCCTCTGTCCATAAGCTTTTTTGACAAACTCCCCAAATTGTAATGTACTTCTGCTTTTTTGCAAATTTCAGCTTTTTTTGTGACTCCACCACCAAGTTTATGGAAAATTCTTTACATGGCCTTCTCGCCTCCCTAGCTCACATGTCAAATGACTGCAACACAATCGGCGCTAGCTATGAATACAATTGCAAGTATTTGAGTGGTCAACATAAATTAGCCTTGGAATAGGGCTTTTCCTCTGGGACGCCGTATTTTCCTGAAGTTGTGAAGCGATGGGAATATTAGCGTTGATGGGTTGACTTGGCCTTAGACTGGCAGAATGACTTGTCTCGATCTGCAAGAAAGGCGGTTTTTTGGCTGGGCTTACCGTGCTGATGCCCAATACTAGACCACAACAAAAGAAGCGGGAAAACCTGGCTGCCAATTTATCGAGCCGCTATTTATTTGATCAGACCGAAAGCTTAGACCATAGGTTCTTAAGCTTTAGTGTATTGTAATCACAATGTTTTATGCTGTTAAACACTGTTGAAAATCATTTTACTCATGTCTGAGTTAAATACACATCTATTACACATCAACTGTGATACTTCTAAAGTGCATACATAATTTGAACCAATGTGCGACAAAACATGTGCAATCATAAATAATATACAAACATTTTTTTTAAACCGTATACAAAATTACACCAGCAGATTGTTAATGCAAATATGTAGCAATTCCATAGGGCCCTACAACTTGGCTCGATTTATGGGACTTCTGCCACAAGGGGTACATGCTGCTCTGTGGGGTACATTTATATTTGGAGACCCTCTTCAGAGGACAAGAACTTCTTTAAATGCCCTTTATGGCCAACAAAGGTGGAAAATGCCGACGTGTTTCCAATCCCGAAAGGAAATTACGGGATTTTCATCAGGGCTGAGGCACGGTGTAACCTGAAGCTGTAATGGTGCACTTTTTGTGCTTTTCAAGTGGCGTTGATATCTCGTTTACAGGACAATTATGTCGTCGGGAGGAGACTGGAAGAGTGAACAGTCGAATTTATTTTCAACACGAGTCAATCGGTGAAACTTTCACCATCGCGGAACTTTTACCGCGCTGATTTTAAGCGCGTGCAGCAGCCGGTGTTCTTCTATCGTGTTATTTGGAAGAACGCAACGTTTCTTTAATAATCTTCTACAGACTGATTTCCTTAACGGTCCTCCTGACATTCGAGTCGACCACAGCAGAGGGTGCGGCTATTGCAAGGATGTACTCTAATGCCCCCAACACTGTAAAAAGACTTTGTAGCCAGGTTGGAGGATGAGAGGAATGGCTATTCACTTGAAGTGCCAAAAATCCATTCACCGACTGTTTGCTAGTGGAATATTCAGAAGTAGTAACCACATCGATGCTTGTAACATGAGCTGGGACAATGGTGTGAGCAGGGCCACCGAAATTATGTGATTGCGCGATCGCAGTGTTTTTGCATGATTATAGATATTCTGCATTTGCCACGTAATTAATCCTCTGCTGCACAATCTGCAGATTTGAGCCCCCCAAAAAATGTGTTTCTAGCTCAGACGGCTCAAAACTTACTAAAAACACAGCATCACGTGTTGTAGCGCAATGGAAGACCCTTTACAAAGGTTGACTTGAGTGTTAAACTGGTACTATGGAGGTGCCGCCACTGCCCAGATAGTGTTAACGAGTGTAAAGAATGATACTATCACAATATGTGCCACATAATTTGGCTTTTCTTGCCGCAAAATTCACTCAATCCTGCCACATAATTTGGCCCTCCCTTGTTGCATAATTCCAGTGGCCTTGGGTACGAGTAGACGATGAGTCTTTGTTCATTGTATACTGAATCTGAAGTTTGAGGTTCAGAATTACTTGCATTGTTGCACTAATAATTGGTCTTTACTCCTAGTTGTGCTCGCACTTAGGAAGCTCATTTAGAGCTTGGTGGGTGGCCCACCAGTGTGGCGGAAGATCGCGGGCATAGCTGAGGGGTGTTTGGGGTGTTACACCCCCCCTTATACATGTATTTTGTGATAAATTGTTGGGTACAGGTGCTTTCAGTCGGATGCAGTGTCTGTCGGATTTCACTAGGAATTTTTACGCGCACACTATCCATTTAAAAAGGCTTCCAAAATGTTGGTTATTTCACAAAATAATGTGCTCACTTAGTACCCCTATCAATCCACATTCCTCTGCCTTTCTGCTGCCACTTAAGCCCCTCTCGTGCGCCCTGCTTGTCATATAATGTATTTTGACATTATTTGCCAGTGTGATTGTTGGGAAATCTGAAGTTGCAAACCTCCCCCCCCCACATTCTTAAGCTACGCCCCTGCAGAAGATGGTCTTTCTCTGCCATCCTGGTGGAGGGCTGCTTTCCATATGTAGCTGGCCCCTCCTTTGTTAGAATGAATCATTTTGAAAGTAGTGTTACTGTTGAATGCCGACCTGTTGCCATGTTTTGTTTTGCAGAAACTAACTTTCAAAATTTGGGGGTTATTTCTGCAAAACAAACAATGACCGGGAGGCACAAGGATTTTTCTCCTTGTGCTGGCTGCATTGATTATTTTTCCTGCCTGGTAACGCCTTGCAAGTGATGCAGTTAAAAAAAATTATATATATATCCATCCATCCTGTGGCAGATTTCGGATGACTTGGCCTGCTGAGTCTCCACCATCAAAACCCAGCTGCTCCCCCACATCTAACGGAGCTAACAGAACTGTGAGTTTGGTGGTACGGGAATTCTGCTGATTTATAGAGGTCGTCCTACTCCAGCAAATTCTAAATGATTTCCCCCCCATATGTCTTTTTTTCAGAATTTGTGTCTATTGATCTCAGACATGTTTCTGTTTCCTTGTAGAGCGGTGTTACTTTGGTGGCTACTGTACAGCCGAGCTCTCCTGTCACTGTGCATCCATTGAATGAGACACTTAAAGAAGACCAGATGGATGCTCAAGAAGAACGTGGTATGGAACATGGCGGCAGCAGTGCTTAATTTGAGCCGGGGCTTTCCAGTGCTCGGCACCGGCACCTAATTGTCAACACCAAACTTAGAACAGTCCACCACATGGTGATGCTGCTCATCTAATTTAGAGATGAGCAGAACAACGGTAGTTTAGGAATACAATATACATTAAAATTGCTAATGCCTGCCTCCCCAGCCATTCCTTCAGCTTTGGGGACCTGGAATAATCTGAACTGTCGCATTTACATGCAAGAGAGAGATGGTTAGTAGTTGTTTTGGCAGCGATGACGAGGGCGATGGGTAGTGCAAGCTGCAGTGGCCTCCTGGTCAGAGCCCTGGCACTTAATATTTTACAAATTAAGCACTGGGCAGCAGTACCAGTTTCCTCACTATGGCATGAGTGTGTGTTTGTGTGTAGGTGCATTTTTTGTGTGTAGGTGCTTGTATAGGATAGGAAATCATAAGTAAACAATTGGAGTACTTTAATTTTTACCAACCCTTCCGCCTTCACCAGATGGACCATGACAAAAAATCAGAGGTCCTGCAAATGTAAGAATAATCCCTGCGTAGGTGTTTAATCTCCATTTTATCAGTTTTACTCCCTTTCTTTACTGTGAATCACTGTGTGGGTGCAATATCTGAGATCCTAAGTCGAATTGTTGTGTTTTGTATCCATCATTCACTTTAAGGCAGTGGTTGAAGTGGGCGGGATCTATGGGGAACAACATTCCAAATCTTTTTTTAATTTTGCACTAAACGTTCCATACTTGTTGCCTCACCCCCAAATTTGCTGACCCAACCCCCATCGCACACCTCATAGTTCCCATACTTTTTAATGCACTTCAACATCTGGCTGTAGGAAGATTGTGTTTTAATTGTCTTGGAGGGTAAGCGGTTAAACTACCTCTATCATTAGCCAACTAACTTTTCCTGGCTTGAATCGGAACGCAGGTTAGCACACCACGCGATGTATAGGCAGGGAATAATTTTTTTTTTTTAAAAATGGGAAGTTGGGGGTTTGGTGGTACTCCAGTAATGAATAAAAAAAAGTAGAGCGGGGCATGTCTGTGTAAAATAAGTACGACACAAGAGGAGGCAGGATGCAGAAGCCAATTTGATATCCGGGTCACAGTCCACCCCTTTTAGAAATTCCAGGATGCTGCTCTTCCAACAAAATGCAGAAGAGCGGCAACTAAAAAAAAAATTTAATGAAAAGGTGCCTGTGATTGCGCAAGCAGGTAAATGGTGGAGATTTCATTAAGATAGTTGTCAGCAACTATACAGAGGTAAAAAGCCCTAGAATGGTCTTGGAGGTTCATCGTCTTTTTTTATACCTTGATACACCTTACTTCAACACGCCACTGTACTCTAAAATTTCGTCTCATTTGGTGTTCTTAAATGCGTTCAGCAGGACGAGATCAAAAATCACCTTAGTGTGTTAACAGTAGAATAAACAGTAGTTTATTTAGCTAAGTACTGAGCAATGCTTGCGTGGATTAAAATTATTACATATCTTTGATTTTTTGTTTATGCTATTTGAGGCAAAATGTTTTACCAAATAGATGTGAAGTTATTTAGTGTTGAGGTATTTTAGGATGTATTTTATTTTTGAACAATCTTCATGTTCCTTGATTTGTTTTCTCCTCACCAAAAATATTTAAAAACAAAAATAGTTTTTATTATGTAGACTTTTTAAGTAACTGCAGGTTAAATCTTAGACCCAGCAAGGGGTTGCTTTTCGTGTAAATTGCTTTATTTTGCCACCCTGTTTATTTAGCAGATGTGTAAATTGGGATTTCAGGACACTGTTTTGTGTGTTTTGGTGTGGTTGCATGCTCCAATTCAAAATGTTCTAAATTTAGCACGCTGCCTAACCATAAAGCATGAAATTGGGAGTGTGTTCCTCATTATCCAAATGTTTATAAAAGGGTTAATACTGTGAACATTTTTCAACAATTAAAAGTTGTAAAATATTTATCAGTAGCCTCTCCTGCATAGCAGTGCAGTTTTGATCAAAACGTTTGTAAACAAGGAAACAGTTTGCAGATGTAATTTTTCTGAGAAAATGATTGTTCCTTAAGAAATTGATCGAATCAGCCCCGTTTTGTCCTTCGACAAGATGTTACGGTTTAATGTTAATACTATAAGCATAGAAAACTTTCAGGTGGTTATTTGAGACAGTTATCCTGTCACCGAACTCGAACTGCTAATTCTAGTGCCGATTGTCTGTACATTTGACTAACCTGTTTTCTGATCAAAATGGAAATGTAGGTGCAGTTCTCACTCCCGTCCACTGCCTTGAACATTCCCAGTCCTGCTGAGGTTGAATACTTTCAATAATCCAAAATGGCGACTCGCTGCCTCTCAAGTCTTCTGCTCTGGAACGGAAGGTCTATAAACCAGACCTTTTTTTCTCCTCGGCCCCCACCCAATAAAAATATATTTATATGTGGAACGTTAATCCTTTTTTTTTTAGGGGAGTATGACCAGAGTAGGAAACGTGATGAGGAAGCTATTTTTGAAACCAAACTCGTACAATGTTAAGGAATAGAGGAATCTCTAGCTCTTCTCCTGCCCCAGATTCTGTCTCTGAAGAGTGACGCTACCCCTTCCCGAATGTCCTCTCTGCTCTTTTCCTTGCTGGCTAAGTATGTGTCCTATAAATTCCAAAGTACATAATACTCAGGAAGTCGTGTCTGATCATGGCTGTAGTCCAGATGATTGTTGCACGTCCGTTCTGGTAGCACAGCGAGCGCTGCGTTTTGCACAACCACAACATGACCTGTTTGGGAAAGGTTGTCTGCGTTGGGATCGATTAGATTGTTGACTTGGTGAATCTCTGAGAAGGAGAAGAAAATACAGGAATCTGGAAATGCATTCTGGGTTACCTAGTGAGATACCAAGAATGCTGGATAAACATTTGTTGGCTCAATTTGTAGCATCAAACACACAATGGGTGATAAGTGGAATGCTTGTAAACAGTCTAAACCATTGGCAATCACTCTGGGTAACATTCCAACCCATTTATTTTCACCCCCTGTACCCTTCTAGACAGAGAGCCAGTCTATAAGCAATCGTACTGACCATGCTGTTCCTGAGACAGTCCACCTGAAACTGTCGAGTAAGGCACCCTCCAGAAGGGAACAATAGCATAAGCTTCATCAGTGAGCTGTAGCTTGGATCCCATGGCACAGTGAGCAGAGATTCCATGCCTGGACATCCCTGGCCAATTAGAGCATTGAATCAAGCATACACAAGGTGATGGGAGGAATGCTTTCAAGTAGTCTAAACCACTAGCAGTCGCTCTAGATAGCATTCCAACCACTGTATGCTTCTAGACCGAGACCTGCATCATCCAAATAAGCACTCCCTCTGCTCATGGGAACAGTCTATCCACCAGAATGCAGTCTTGATTGAACCCCAGTGGCTGAGATTAATTCAAGCATTCCATCCATCACTTGTTTGTTGCCGCTCACACCCCAAGTGCAACAGTTGTGTCCAGATGTGGGCCCCTTGCTCACTTTGCCACAGGACTCAAACTTCAGCTCCAAAGTGGTCTGAAATTGCTTGTATTTTTTTCTATAGTGGTATGGTGGATGAAAAATGGATTGTGACGCGGCCATAACGATTGCCACTCTCTGAGATTAATTCAAGCATTCCATCCATCACCTTGTCCGTTCATTTGGAATGTTGGTGAAAGGAAAGGCCATGTTTGGGATGTGCGGGTGTCAATCTGCCCTGTTCATCAGAGATGGGTAGACGGCACCTTTCTCAGTCCCTGAACAAGGATGCACATTTTTAGTGGTATCCACCATTTCTGGGATATCAAACCGTCTCTGTGGACATAGAAATAGTGGTTATGTTACACCTTAGGAACACAGACCAATGTAGACTGGTGGTGGTTCACCGTCTTGTCCATTCCACAACTGTGATTGTGATCCACAAAGGTGTTGATAGTCACAGATAGTAGCCTGTCATACTGGCCTGAATGCAGACTCATTGGAAAAAAGCAACCAGTCCTAATGGCTGAAACCGCTTGTTTGAGCCATACTGACTAGTCAACTTTGAACCAAACCGGATTGATGCCTTCCTGAACAGATTCAGATCATAGAAGGCAGAGGCATAAAGCTCTTCAGATTTCTGCCTAGACAGGTCTGGAATTACGGTTTCAGAATTCTTTTCTTAAATTCTGTTTTCCGGGTGAAAGACGATAGGATCGTATGAGGGTATTAATAAGGATATTCAAAACTATCAATCAGCTGCCTGCAACAACAGGTAAAATCCTGCTAACTTCCCAGAGATGGGAAATTGTTTCCATGACTGGCTCTGTTGCTCAACAAGCAAGACTGCAACACATTATGCCACTGCTTCTCCTGTTGCGCTTGACTCTCAGCCCATGAAAATGTTCTCCATTTGGTGCTCTACATCATGTTTAAGCTTCCTCTGCTATAAGGGCATTCACGGGTGCCCGGGGACCATAAAATTGCACAAGGTCCTCTAAAATCCATTAAACGACCAATTGCATCCATGAGCTAGCCAGTGCCTTTGAGTGCCTGCAGGTTGCTGCTGCTGTATTTAAGCCCGCCTCTGAAGGAGGAACTTGTGAGCCACCTCAATGCCCAGGGTCTACTTCCAGCCTCTCAACAGAATGAAAGCGATGAGGCAGGTGGTTGAACCAACAATGAGATGCTGTGAGTGTCTCTCCTGTGTGGAGTGTGCCCTGGCTGACACCACACAGAGAGGTAAGCTGTATGCAGGAAGGCAGGGGAAGGGGCACAATGGACAGCAGGCAGAGGAAAATGGAGTGAGGAGGAAAGGAATGCGAGATGTTATGTTAGCTGGGTATTTATAAAGCGCTCAGCTACTCAAGTGAGTGTGATTTGGCGAGATCCAGTTCTTGTGCAGGATAGCAGAGGAAGGGACAAAAAATACAGCAGGCAAGGGGAATGTAAATGAGTGATGGGGATGGAGTGGGAGCAGACCGTGAGAGGTAGGCTGTGGTCAGGAGCGCTAGAAGCGGGAGTGGCCAGGTGAGGGGGCTTGGGAGCAGACTGGGAGAAAGGTAATGTAAGAGGGCAGATGACTGGCAGAAGGGAGAGCAGGTGGGTAGAATGGAGGTGAGAGGCGCGAGAAGGCAGGTGGGGGAGAGGTAAGGTATGTTCGCAAGTACAGGAAAAGGGACGGAAGTGAGAGCAGGCAGGTAATGAGCAAAGGGGTGATGGAAAGAATGGGAGCAGACTGGGAGAGATGTAAGGTGCGTTTTGGAAGGGAGGGGATGGAAATACTGGAACGGGTCTGGGCAAGAAGAACGGAGATGAAAGAATGGGGGAGTAGAGGGGTTGGATAAGGTAAGGAAACCTATTGGGAGAGGTAACATTTGGGCATGTGTGAAATGGATGTGAGCAGACAGTAAAGGGGTTAAAGAAATGGGAACAGATGGGGAGAGAGATGGTGTGTGTGCAGCCAGGAAGGGGGGAGAAGATGGGAGATAGTGAGAAGAGAAGTGGAGGGAGGAAGTGAAGGAGATAGGGAGAGCAAAAATTGGGGCAGAGGAAGGATCAACAAGGAGAGCAGGAAGAGGGTCAGAAGGAAGGAAACTGGGAGTAAAGGGATTACAGTAGGGCTGAGGAGCAGTTGAGTAAAAAGAAAGTGAAGCTGTGTGAAGGAAGAGAGCAAGGGAGAGAAGAGATCAGAAAGGAATTGGGCCTTGGTGAGTGGCAAGTAAGAAGAAAGTGCACTGCAATAGGGAGAGGAGGACTTTGGGAGAGGGGCTTAGATGTTGGAGATGGCAACAAAGGTGTAAAAGGGTTCCAGGAGAGAGAAGAATGTGATGCGGTAGAATGGATAGATAGGGTGCTGGAGAGAGGTAAAGTGAGGGTAGAGTGGGAATATGATGGTAAAGGAGATGGGGATTGGTAGGGAAGAAGGAAAGGGAGCTGGTTAAGGTTGAGTGGGAAGGAGTAGAATCAGAAGGACAGGATGAGAGTGATCTGCCCCATAATGGGACAAGAATGCTGGAAGTGTGGCAAGTACAAGCACTTTGAAAAAATGTGGCAAATAACTTCCTTGAAATCAGAGGCCCCATGATAGGGTTGTGAGGGGAAAAAAACACTTTGTTCAGTTCTCGTACAACATCACACACCACAAAAAAAATCAGGTGGTCAAACTCCAGAGGTTGAAGTGGTAGCTCAATAGTATTTTACTACAAGGGAGTGATGAATATCTGTTTATGGACTCTTACAACACCATGCAAGAAAGACATGTTTTCATCTTAACCCCCTGATGAGTTATCATCCCATCATTGGCTGGGCATTTTTGACATTGGTTTGATGTAATTTGGGCTTCAAGTTCATTTTTATTTGTGATGCAAATATAAGTCCATGATTACCTGGCTTGCCAAAGAACCACTTACATGCCTTGGTACGGTCATGACCACACGTGCATACAACAATTGCACTGTCAAAACTGAAATTGAGGCATATGGACCCATTCCAGATGACTTTTTTCTCAGTCTGCTTACAGCTGAGCAGTTGAAACCAATTGCTGTTCTCTCTCTGGTAGACTACTTTTACCAATTTGTAGTTCAATGATTCCCAAAACTGTTCACAGTACTGGGAAAAATGGGACTTCACAGCACAGCTGTATATAAATGAACACATGAAACCGGTACTGTAGCATCACAGATGAATAATATTTCACCTTTAAAATGAGTAGAAGAACAGCAGACTGCATTAAAAAAAGGCATGGGCCAACTTTCGTGGGTGTCACCATTGATGGTGGTACCCACGCTAACAAGGAAGGCAAGGTATGCTTATGTGTTGACAAAAGGCTACCCAACATGAAAATCCATTGGAAGCAACATTCATGTCGTCATCTAAGAAATGTGACAACACTTCTCGTGGAGCTTGAGTTTTCTTCAATTTGGACATCCACAAAGGATATCCTCAACTGGAGCTGCATTCGAAGTCTTGATGTGTAACATTTACCACGTATCGTGGCCCATTTCGATACAAACAACTTTATTTTGGAGTAAGGTCTGCTGCAGAGCTTTTCCAAGAAGCCATCCAATGAGGCATCAGACCAGTCTGCAATGCATTTACCTTGTATTTACCTTGCACTGATCTCGATATATTTGCAAACTTCCTTTGACCACAAAATCAACGGCTTCTAAAGCACACTGCAGTTCTTGATATTAAATATTATATATATATATATATATATATATATATATATACTTCCTTCAGGCTCCAGCATCTTCCCTTTCTCCCCTCCGAATAGAAGGCTGAAAACATTTGATGATGTAATTTGGTTTGACCTGGAGGATGTACTGCTCCACTGATTAGTATGTCTGCTTGTGCCACTGGAGAACCATGCACTATTGTGCCTCTGCTCATCATGCAATGTCTACATGCCGATTTTCACTGCTTGGTACTTTATTTCCTTTTTACTTTCTGTACAGATGGGCCTTCCACTGCTGTTGTTGTGCTGGATCCAACATGTGCCCTCCCGAGTGAGACCACAGAAGAGCGGAAAAGTCCTGATGGGGAGGACCTCAGTGGGCTTTGTGCTACGGACCAGCAGAAAAGCCCCAGTCCTGTCAGGTCAGTGTGATCAGATTGCGTCATTGACTTGCCCTCTTATTAGGATAGAGATGGGAGAGGTCCTTGTCATTCGTAACCCTACACAATGATGTCTTGCCCTAAAGGTTTCATATATTACGATCAATGTGTGATGTTTTGCTTAATGTTTCATTTGTGAAAACAAATTTAGAGGCCCAATTGTATTCTTCAGAGTCTGCCGGCGGTGTTTCAGAATCCTCATTGTGTGCAGTCTTAATTCCACCACCTAGCTTTTTTCTTTTTTTCACCACCCTACAATTCCCGTACTTTCAGCTCACTCTTGCAGGGTATTTGCAATTCATGCTTTTTCTCTCTGGTACTGTTTTCCTTTATTTTTCTTCCTCCTGTCGCCGCCTTCTTTTTGTTTCTTGCTGCCTGTTAAAGTCTGATAAAATGAGTCTTGGTCCCTAAAAAACCAGCACAGGTGCCCACCACAGAAAACCACTGGCCCAAATTAAGCACTGGTTGAAAATATTAGAGGCCCGAGTGTGAGTATAGCTATTTAAACTGTACTTTTCAGTTCATATTGGGTCGTTTTTGTCCTTGTACTTTGTTTGGCTTATCAAGTAAATTTTCCTCCCACAAAGCTTCAGAAGTGATGATTTCTACTGTTTCATTAGTAAAATTAGTTAGTTTCTGTTCCAGCTCTCCTTTTTCTCTTTGTGCAAGAATGTTTAAGGCGGACTAGATTAGAGACCCGAGTAGTGCTTTCTAAGCTTAGGCCAACCCTTCATTTTTTGACAGTCCAAGTAAAATTCTCAGATACATCGTCATACACAGCAATTCCTCATAGGATCCAATTAATGCATCTTTCTGGAATAGAGGAGTAAAATAGTGCTTATGACATGCATACTCCATTTCAAGTCGAGACGTTGCCGTAGCATGTTTGTTTGACACAATTAACCCATAATCCGTGGAGCCCAACTTTCTGTACCTAATGTTGCAACACTGACCTATTCTTTTCTCTCTCTACAGGGATTTGGAAGATGTTCCTGGTAGCGGTAGAAGTACTGATGATGAAGGTAGCACAAGCAGCACCCTTCCTGTGACCAGTAACCACAGTATGGATGAGGAGGACCAGGACCCAGAACTTCCACTCTGTGAGCCTGTCTCAGACTTCGTGATGGCCGAGGATGCAATCACACTGCCTACTTCTGAAGGACCCTGTATTTTGGCCGTTGACCATACCTCTCTTGAAAATGGTGACTGGGAAGGTTCCCATAGGCAGGTAGAGAGTGAGGGACTGGTCCTCGCAGAAACCACAGATGAGAACAAAGATTCTGTTGGAGAGATTATAATTCAAGTGAACGCCTCTCCCGATGTCTTTATGACCACAGTTATTCCCACAGAACAAAGTCTACAAAACACTGGAAGTGAAGCTGAACCACAGCAAACATTGCCCTTCACCCTCACAAACTCCATCAATAAAGGATTCGCATATTTCTCCTTGCCTGCCTCTCATGAAGATAATCTGGAACAAGTTCCTGAGGGATGTGTTCATGATGGTGGCAGCTCAGAGATCAATACGCGTGTTGTAGATGTCCTACCCATAGAAGCTGGAAGCATGTCGGAGGATGATAACCGGAACATAGGCCCTGGCACTTGTCAGAACAAGGATTGTTCAAATCTTCCTGCCATTGAGAATGCGGTTTCACCTAATCATGGTATTACTCTAGAACACAACCCAGAAATGGATGCAGACGCACTGGAGAGCGATGTGGACAGCCAGAATAAAGCAGTTTCTGAGGAAGACGAAAGTAGTTTAGACCACCATTTAGCTTGGAATAAAACCTTAACAGAACTTCTAGGTAGAATTAGCTCAGCAGTGCATGGTGTACCCCCAGAGCTAACTTCATCCCCAGAGCTTCGTGTACTTCCTCTGCCTCTAGACTTGGAAATGTTCTCAATAATAGGCCCGGCTCAAGATGAGCTTCAACAGAACATTGAACAGCCTGTGGCACTGCAACCTCTGCAAATGGAGGATATCAGTGTCACGGATGCATTTATTGCAGAAGTTTCATTGGTTGATGAAAGGGCTGTGCTTCCGGGTCAGCTCTTTGAAGGAGCCAATGGCACTTCAATGTATGCAATTTCACCTTCAGAGAAGGACCCTTTCAGTGATGGAACTGAAAGATTTTCTGACACTGGATTTTTCTGAAACATTTTTACAGTGTTTTCAAGAGGAGAAAGTGGGAGCATTAGAAGGGCCTATGTAAGATGGCAGGGGACATCAGGGTTTCTCCAAGTAGTGACTCCTTTTATTGACTCTTGACGGTTTTTCTTGTTTATAGTATCCAAAATGTGAAAGGGTCTGTTTTCACTTTCCACCCCAGCAGTATTTTCACACCTTAAATGTATATTTCACTAACACAGAGTTGTTCCTCACTATCGTTATTAAGAAGATGGCTTTTCCAGTATCTAACTGGGAGAAAAATGATATAAAGAGATCACATTTATTAAACGTATGGAGTTGCTCTCATGGGGGCTGAAATATTGCTCATATACAAAATGTTCTTGGGGACACGCTAGTGCAAATCATTCTGGGTAGCTTTTAGAATTCCAGTATACCTTCCCGTGATATTTCTTAGCATATCAATCTGACCAGAGCTGTCGTCTAAATTATATTTTTTGATTTTAAAAAATTGTAGCTGTCAAATTTGTGATGCCCCTGTGGAATTGTTGATAACTTACTTGATTTATTAAATAAAATATTTTAGCAACCATTTTCACTGGTGTAGCTTCTATCCTAATTTTGGTGGTAAATTAAATTGCATTTTCACTTTGCTTTTCACCAACTGGTTGCCTTGGGCTCCCAACAAAAAGATGTCAAAGCACCTCTGTGTTATGAATGACTTAAAAGGAACACGCAGTCCCTCAGTTGCACATGTGCATCTAATACTCTTGTGGGTCAGGAACTCAAATGTGCACATCAGGTGCATGGGGAGCAACATGGCCATAGAGCATACTGAAAATTCTAAACTCGTTATTTTGGTTGCCACTCCCTCCGAAATCCAATTTTAGGAACCCGAAAAGCTCTTTAAAACCTCTGCCAGGTTCTAGAGTATTGGGTTATTCGAAGATAATTTGCAGGCGAAACTGATCCGGTTTCCTGTTAGAGCATGAACATGTTTTTTCAGTCACGGATTGAAGGTCCAGGAGGAGGCAGGACATTCTATCTGGGCAGGGAGAAAGTTTGGGGTAATCCAATGTGGCAGAACCGAGTCTGCATGAGGGGTAGTGCATGCAAATTTTGGATTGGTGTTCTTCTGTAGGGCAATTACTGAAAGTGTGTATGCAAGGTCTAGAGGTTTCCAAAGACGAAGTAACTTAAGAGTTGAGTGAAGAATTTGCAGGAGTGCTGGCTTTGAGACGGCTCTATTGGGCGTTGATTCTACTGGGCCTTGCATCCGATGAATTGAACCATTTTAGTCCATTTTCTTTTTGCTTTCTACGTGAATTGCCCAGAGTGGTTTGGGTACGCCAAGATGGATCATTTACATACGGTGCCATAGGGGTATCAAGCTTGCCCCTCTCTAATTGGGCCCAACTATTGGAAAGCTGGTCTTGGGTTGCTTGTTTTCCTGTTCAGATGAGGCATGGACTAGCAGTTGACGCATGACTGTTACTATTGGAGCAGAATTTCAACTGATTTCATCCTTTCTTCTGGAAAGGTACAGATTAGTTGGATCACAATGGTATGACATGCTCCCAGTTATTTCTAGTGGCTCAAAGTCATTCAAGCTTTATAGCCAACATTTTATCCATTGTAGGTCTGGAATGGGTAGCAAAGGAAAGACACAATCTCGCTTCAGGAGTACTCCTGTCAGGAAAGGTGCTCCCTCTTGGAGGATAAACTGGATCGAAGGCCTGGATAGTCTGGCACTAGAACAGGTCCAAGTCATCAGTGGACAGATTTCACTGGAGCCATATATGCCAGAATCTGCCCTCGAATAGTAGTCTGAAGATGGAGAGGAGACACCTGAACCGAGATAGACCACTTCCATGCAGGGAGTGCGTGTGGTATGACTTGTGGGTCACCATTGCTAGTACTGTAACCCCAAGTGGATGGTATCAATGGGCATCTTACTTCTCTGCCTAGGGTAGGATCTGCTCTTTACATTGCCTCACAACCATGATCGATGCCTTGCACTTTCCACATAGGATGATATCCCATGAGGAACTAGCATCCTGTAATTGTACTTTCTTATTGCAGCCTTAATCATACTGACTCAGAGCAGTGTAAGGCTTTTCTAGGTTATGGACTGCCAGGAAGAGAGTAGATGATCCTGGCCCTGGTATTGGGTAGTGTTGATAATTGTGCCTGTGTCATATGACTGTGAACCTGAAGGGCCTTCATGTGTGGTACAGAGTGTTTTTCCCCCCGTGTGAGTGAGTTAATGTTCACTCCACTATTCCAGTTTTTTATTGTAGGGACTTGTAAAGTGCTTTTAACCATACTCTCATGGTATCAGAGCACTTGTGGTATAGGTACATAAGATTAGCTGGTGTGAGGGTAGTAATTTGCCAAACTTAGTGATGTAGAGCCATGTTGTCCACCGGGTAAGGGTGGGGAATTCCAAGGGAGTGCACAATCAAATTTCCCCCAAAACATTGATCAGTCATAAAATAAGAGTTCTGAAAGCCAAGCGAATGAGGCCGACATGTACTGGGCATCTGAACAGCATACTAAGAGCATGTCATTGCACCAATGTGACACTTGTACATAAGGTTTCCTGAAATTTGCACAAGTTAACATCCTGGTTTATTTCCCCAGACTATACTTAGCCAACCAGACCAGTAATGTGAGCCTGTCCCTTTAAAGGTTGGTACCAACCCAAAAATACTGCCTGAAAGGGGAGTAGTAATCACAAATGCTGGAACACCATGGGTACACTTTCCAGTTTTTTAAATATAGAACTTTCCATAGATCTAATGAGTTATCTACATTACAAATTACGTCCATTAAATAGTGACAAACTCCCAATCACCCTTTATTTTTGCCATTAACCTGCTAATATTACTATTGTTAAGTAACAGGAAATTCTTGAATATTAGGTTTATATAATAGATTTAAGCCTAAGGAGAAGTATAAGGGTGGTAAGAGATGGGATTCGATCAATGTGAGGTGCAGCTCAACATAGAACAATGAGTAATTAAAATGCATAGTTTATGTAGTGAAATTGGCAGCATTGAAATTATTCAAAATACTTTCTACACTTCACTTTCTCTGCTGAACTGTAATAAAGATTCCTTCAAGGGATTCCAACATCGCTCTGAAATCAGAAAGCAAGAGAATTTTTAACACCAGTTCTCTTCATCCGCTGTGTATTTGATAATGCTCTGCTCATAGAGACAATCTGTTGTGATGTTTAAAAGGGTCCGTGCACAAAAGCTTCCATTTTATATGTTCACGTTTAAACTTGACATCTTTCTAGACAAGCTACTTTTGGCCTGCTTTGCACGTACATGATAACTTACTCAGTGTTCTGCTTGCAAGCACATTTCTTCGTAAGCATTTTATCACAACACTGTACATTATTATGTTCAAGGATAAAGTACACTGAGCACGCTGCTCTTACGTACTGTTGTCCGTTCGTAGACAGGTGAGTCGGAAATACAAACAATGAATAGCTAAGGACCTCAGACACCATGCGAACGAGGCCAGTTTTTATTATATAAACTGCTTCTTACATTTAACTCGACAGAGGAGCACTTCTATGGATTATTCTGGACGTTCACCCGTGACTGATTTCCAGCCCTGCTGACGTCTGTCATCTTGCAAAGGACAGAAGCCTGTTCCACACCAGGCTGGCTTCCTGATGCATTACTCATACATGTAAATGGGGAGTTAAGCTGCCCCATGAGATATATGGTACAAGTCACTTCTCATCACGCTCTCTAGAGTAGAGTCAGGGTAGGTAGGGTTTTCATTATGATATATATTCATGTATGCATATAATCACTGCAACGTTCTGATGGTTGAATTATTCATCTTCACCATTCTTGTAATGCTGGTAATGCTTTGTTTTCTTCTGCTAATAATTGTTGCTCATGTATCTGAAAGAGACAATTGGTTATAGATTCCTTACTTTAGAATTACCCCCAGGCATCAGACTGGATCCGGAAAAAAAATTCTTAGCAGTACCCCTGTGTGTCGGTAGGTGGCATCGGTCGACTCCACGTACGGCGTCGTGGTCGCCGGGATGACCTCGCAGTATCTACTTAGACGCCGCCCCTGCGCGCTGACATCAGTTCTTTCTTTTTCCGCGCCAACCAGCATAGATCAGGAGAGCAGCTTGCCCCTTTTTGTCACTTTTTGACAAAACTTTTTTGACTTTTTTCGACTTTTGTCGACCCATTTTCGAGTCTATATCGACTCCTGGTGCACACGGGATGTCCCATTGTCCGGGCTTCAAGCGTTGACTCCTGTCACAAGTTGATCTCAATTATGGATCCGCACCTCGTGTGCCTCTGGTTTCTGGAGCGCGACCATGACCCGTAGTCGTGCTCCGACTGCCGGGCCATGGCCCTGAAGTCTTTGCGGGAGCGGTCCCGAAAGCTTTTGGAGGCTCGGCAGTCTGCTCCACGCCATTCGAAGTCCCAGTTGAGAGGAAGGTTGCGGGACCGGTCGCCGAGCCACCACCACTCGTCATCGAAGTCTTCGCACTCGGGTAAATCGAAGTAGCATCGTCCCTCTTCGCCTTCTCCCCGTCCATCGGCTGACGCGACACGGGATGCGGAGGGTCGTCGCTCTCCGGCTCTGCATGCGGAGCCTGCAGGATCGGCTCCGAGCTTCCTTCCCTTTCCGGGAGCCAGAGCGACCCCTGCCCAGCTTAGTCGGTTTTACAAAGCGATGCATGCCATCTTTGGGCAGCCCGACTCTGCCGGCACGCCTTCGGGCCCCGCGGATTTGGTTGGGGGGCCTAGCTCTTTGTTGCCAACAGCTCCGGTACTGACGCCGCAGGTCCCCCATGGATCCAGGCCTGGATCCGGATCGGCGCCGGTCGACCTCACAGGTCCTTCCCCGACGCCGATTCGACAGTCGACGACTCCAACGCCGGTTGTTTCCCCAACTGGGGTCGACCCCAGCCCCCCCTCCCCTCCCAACTCTAATGCGGAGCCGTACCGACGTCGATTGACGCTGGTACCGGAGCTGGAGGATACTTTTGTGCCCACGTTCTTCACTGGCGTTTCTTTTCGCCCTGACTGGCAGCCAGAGTAGTATGAAGAGGACTGGGAGGGGTCTGGTGACCCTCTAACAGACCAGCTGGAGGAGCCGGACTGGAGAGAGGAACTGGGTGATGCCAGTGGTCTGGATACCTCCCCAGACCTTGCATGCTTTCTCCCCCTACCGTGGCTACGGAGGAGGGAGCGTCATACGCAGTGGTGTTGCGTAGGGCGGATGAGGCCTTGGGCCTTGAGCTTATTACGGTGGCAGTCAGGACTACATCCTCTTCGGAGCCTTTGCTGCCATTTAACGAAGCCCTCACTGATGTCCTTTTGGGCTCCTGGTCCAAGACAAACACAGTGGCTCCTGTGGACAGGAACATCGCCCGATGCCACCGCCCAGCTCCGGGCGACCCACTTTTCCTCTCCCAAGACCCTACCCCGGAGAGCTTGGTGGTTCAAGCCTAGTCTTCCAAAGGTAGCGTGTTCCCTACAACTCCACAAGATGGGGAATCCAAGAAGCTGGACCATCTTGGAAAGAAAATGTTTTCTTCCGCCAGCTTAGAACTGCGGTCAGTGAA
The DNA here is from genome assembly GCA_963921515.1 of Calotriton arnoldi. Taxonomy (NCBI): domain Eukaryota; kingdom Metazoa; phylum Chordata; class Amphibia; order Caudata; family Salamandridae; genus Calotriton; species Calotriton arnoldi. The sequence goes on along the minus strand of CAWUFW010007619.1, from coordinate 710,669 downwards.
CACCGCATGTCTCTTGGGCCGGTACCATCACTCAGTGTGGGACGCTGTTGCGCGCGTGCTGCCACAATGCACGGAGGAGGCCCGGGCTGTCCTCCCCCGTGCCGTTGGTGAGGGTCGAGATGCAGCAAAGTTCACCATCAGGTGTGGGCTGGACACCGCCCACTCACTCGGTAGGACGGTTTCAACGTCAGTAGCACTCAGACGCTACACCTGGCTAAGAACATCTGGCTTTTCGGGGGATGTCCAAGCTACTCTTTTGGACATGCCCTTCGATGGCAGACAACCCACTCAAGCGTTTTAAGGACTCTAAGTCTACGGCCAGGTCCTTAGGCCTCGCAGTGTCCGCTCGTCCCTTGCAGTCTGCTTTTCGTCCCTTTCGTGACTACGGAAGGGGTGCCCTACCACGTTCCAACCAGAGCCACAGGCCGGCGCAAGCTAACCAGCCCCTGAGAGGCCGGGGACGTGGAGCCCAGCGACGTGGGTCGGGGGGCCAGAGGGCGGGCCAGTCGAACACAGACGCCTCTGCCGCAGCCTCCAAACCTTCCTAGTCCGACCCTTCAGGGCCACCAAAGACCAGTGGGCGGCAGGATTCGTCATCACCTCCCCCACTGGTCCACCATCACGTCGGACAGTTGGGTTTTGCAAATAGTCCGAAGGGGCAACTCCCTCCCCTTCGAGATTTCCCCCTCCCCCCCAATCCATGCCACCAGTATTTTGACACATGTTGGAGGATCACTTGGCCCTTCTCCGTCAGGAAGTTACGGCTCTCTTGGCCAAGGGTGCCATCGAACGGGTCCCTCTTCCAGAAGTAGGTTGTGGCTGTTTAGTCCCACTACTTTCTGGTGCCCAAGAAGGACAAAGGCCTGCGTCCTATCTTGGACCTCAGGGACGTCAACCACTTCCTCAGGAAGGAGAATTTCAAGATGTTGACTCTGGCTCAGGTCCTGTCTGCCCTCGACCCTGGAGACTGGATGGTGGTGTTGGACTTGCAGGACGCCTATTTTCACATCCCCGTCCTGCCTGCCCACCGACGTTACCTACGGTTCACGGTAGGCCACGAGCATTTTCATTTCACTGTGCTCCCCTTTGGCCTTACCAGCGCCCCTCGTGTGTTCTCGAAAGTGATGGCGGTGGTCGCAGCTCATCTGCGCAGATCAGGGGCTCCAGTCTTTCCCCTATCTGGACGAATGGCTGTTGAAGGCGGGCTCACCCCAGGCTGTCGTCTCCCACCTCCAGACTACGGCGGACCTCCTGCATTCGCTGGGGTTCGCTATCAATGTGCCAAAGTCACACCTGATTCCCTCTCAGAAGCTCCTTTTCATCGTAGCGGTTCTGGACACAGCGCAGTTTCGGGCCTGTCCTGCCGAGCAGCGAGTCCGGGATATTCGGGCTAGGATACCGATGTTTCAGCAATTGTCCTGGGTTTCGGTGAGACTGACCCTGAGGCTGCTGGGCCTCATGGCCTCCTGCATCCTGCTGGTGGATCATGCCAGATGGCATATGCAGGCTCTGCAGTGGGCCCTGAAATTCCAGTGGGCGCAACATCTGGGCAATCTTTCCAATTGCATCCAGATCTCGGAGGGCACTGCACACCAACTGCAGTGGTGGCTTTCGAACCAGGATTGGGTCGCCAGCAGATCACTCTCCCTTCCCCAACCAGCGTTCACAGTGGTGACAGATGCGTCACTTCTGGGATGGGGCAGCCACATGGGAGAGGCGGAGATCAGAAGCCTCTGGTCTCCGGCGGAGTCCCAGCTCCATATCAACCTTCTGGAGCTACGGGCGATCCGTCTCGCACTGAAGGCATTCCTTCATTCTGTCCGAGGAAGAGTAGTGCAGCTGTTCACGGACAACACCACCGCCATGTGGTACTGCAACAAACAGGGCAGGGTGGGGTTGTGGACCCTATGTCTAGAGGCTCTCCGCCTCTTGACATGGCTGGAACATCAGGGCATGTCCTTGGTGGTTCAACACCTGGCAGGTTCTCTGAACGCCAGGGCAGACTAACTTGGCCGCAGATGCCTGATGGATCACGAATGGCGTATTCACTCGGAGGTGGTGCAAGATCTTTCGTCAGTGGGGAGAGCCTTGGTTACATCGATGCGCATTCTCTTCGGTAGCGAAATGTCAGCAGTTCTGCGCGTTGGAATTTCCAAGGCGGCACTTGCTCGGCGACGCTGTTCGTCACGAGTGGAGTTGCGATCTTCTGTACACTTTTCCGTCTATTCCACTTCTACCCAGAGTGCTGAAGATCAAGCGCCACTGGGCCCAAGTCACTCTTGTGGCGCTGGACTGGGCACGGAGAGTCTGGTATCCTGAGCTCTTACACATGGCCATCGGTCCTCCGATCAGACTGCCTCTTCGGGAGGATCTTCTGTCGCAGCAGCAGGGGAGGGTCCTCCACCCGAACCTGTCCAGCCTTCACCTCCTTGCTTGGAGATTGAGCGGCGACAGTTGACAGCTTTCGACCTGCCTCCCGAAGTCTGTAATGTAATCTTGGCAGCAGGACGTCCCTCCACTAAAACGGTATACACCTGTAGGTGGAACAAATTTGTGGCATGGTGTGCAGCAAAGGCTGTAGATCCCCTTTCTGAGGTTTTCCTCTTCCTTCTTTCTTTGGCCCAGCAGGGCTCTGCTCTGGGCACTCTTAAAGGCTATCTTTCGGCCATTTCGGCTTTTCTTTGGCTGCCTGATCAGCCTTCTCTTTTCAAGTCCCCTATTGTACATCGTTTTCTTAAGGGCATCCCTCACCTCTTTCCTCCTCCTTCCTTTCTAGATGCCCCAGTGGGACTTGAATCTGGTCTTAACCTACCTTATGTGCACTCCCTTCGAGCCGCTACATAATTGCCTTCTCAGGCTCTTAACTCTTAAATCTGCCTTTCTGGTTGCCCTCACCTCTGCTCGCAGGGTGAGTGAGCTCCAAACTCTTTCATCTAAGCCTCCTTTCCTTGCAGTCCATCCGGACAAGGTTGTACTCCGCACAAGGCCTTCATTCCTTCCCAAAATGGTTACCTCTTTCCACATAGGTCAGACCATCCCTTTGCCCACCTTCTTTCTGCATCCGTCCAAGGAGGAGGAGAGACTCCACCGTCTGGATCCAAAACGTGCGTTATCGTTTTATCTTGATCGCACACGACAATTCCGGGTAGACTATCAACTGTTTGTGGGCTATGCAGGTGCGAAGAAAGGTCGGGCCGTGCAAAAACTAACCATCTCCCGATGGGTCAATCTTTGCATCAAAATTTGCTATTTCTTGGTGAAAAAGGAACCTCCGGTAGGCATGCGCGCCCACTCCACCAGGGCGACGGCAGCTACTACTGCCTTGGGACGTGGAGTCCCCCTCCGTGACATCTGCCAGGCAGCAACGTGGGCATCACTGCACACGTTCACCAAGCATTACTGCCTGGATAGGCAAGTCAGGAGAGACTGCTTCTTTGGCCGTTCAGTTATCCAGGACTTTCTGGTGTGACCTTGGTTCGCAGACCCACCTCCGGGGTTGGTATTGCTGGGGTATCTATTCTAAGGTAAGGAATCTATAACAAATTGTCTCTTTCAGATAAACAAGTTACTTACCTTCGGTAACGATATATCTGTAAGAGACCTATATTAGTTATAGTTTCCTTACTGCCCCACCCATCCTCCCCGTCCTGCGAACTGACTTCTAGAGTAAGGGACTCCTTCAGGGCCCAGGTTTGTGTACCAGTTGTCAGTGTCTTGCATGGCTCTGCGCTTCTGGCGTGGAAAGTCGTGTACAAAGAACTGACGTCCGTGCGCAGGGTCGGTGTCTAAGTACATACCGCAACGTCATCCCGGCGACCATGCCGACGACGGACGCACAGGGGTAATGCTAAGAAAAAAGTTCTCCGGATCCAGTCTGACGCCTGGGGGTAATTCAAAGGTAAGGAATCTATAACTAATATGTCTCTTACAGATGTATTGTTACCAAAGGTAAGTAAATTGTTCTCTTTACACAAGAATCCAATTGCTTCAATAAATGTTTGAAATGCCAATTTGCGTTTTTCTTGTGTCGCCCTTTGGGCATGTCTAAGGTAATAACGAAAAAAGGTAGATCTGGTTCTACGATTTCCCGGGGGGGGGGGGGGGTCAATGGGCAAGTTCTAAGGTTGCAGATACCATTCGGTACCTTGCCAGGTTTAGGGGTCCAGATGGCACACTATGAGCTAGCCAGGAATTGGACCAACATATTCTGATATGCGTGGACAAAGTCCCCATATTTTGACTCATGTGTTGTCCAACCGCACAGTCTTACTTGATTAGTGGGAAACGTACCACATGGCACTGCCAACGTTCCAGATCAGGTACTTATTTAGTGGGTCTCCTGAGTAGTTCTTACTTGTCCCCAAAGCTCCTAGTTACCTTACACGGAGACGTCTGTAGTGTTAGGGAATAATCCTCCTCTGCTAATAGGGAACCCCTATTTTGTCTGTAGGTTGTTCAAGCTTGAACCTTGAAAAGGATCACCCCACAGTAGTTTCCCTTCATTGAATTCCGTTAATTAAAATGGCGAATCTGGTACTGGTGGGTATTCCACTTAATTACAGAAATGCATTTTTAGATATTTTATAACAATAAGGGCTCCTCCTAATGGAGGAGAAGTTACCTTCGTGGTAGAGGCTAATGAAGCATATAAAACTGGTATTCTGTCAAGGGTCACATTTCCTGAAGGAGATGCAAATACACCATTATTTCAAACATACACTGAAGCAAACTTACCAGGTCCAGACAGAGCCTATGAAGATTTAGAAATATCAACATTTCAGAAACACAAATTGGTTCCAAGGCGCCCTACCACATGCACTAGAAAATGTACGACCCCAACCCCTCAGCAATGAAGGAGCAACATGGCGAGTCCTAACCGGCAGTACACCATATCCACTAATATAAGTTTCACAGCAGCAGAACTTTGTACACTTTACACAGGTATAGTTAGACTATACAGATGTTTAACACAGTTTGTTATGCAGACAATCACAGCAACCCCAGCGAGGACTGTTCAAGCTTCACAGTCGCATATGGCTGTACCTGCAATTAGTCCAGTGAGTAACACAATTATGGGTAAGGTTCCCACTAGACCGGAGGAAATTCTGTTCTGAATTGCACAAAAAACAAACCAGCTTGAAGCAGTATTTCCCTAAACGGAACCCCAAGATAAACATAGAATTCCCACAATGTGGCAAGCTTTAGAGATGTTTCCCTGGTTGAAGAATGTGACACTTGGGGCATAGTTTTTGCTGCAATATCTGCTGCCACGTTATGGTACACCATCAATAGCTGTATTGCCTGAAGTGCTAAAAGAGATTCAAAACGAGTTTGGGGCTGCCCCTGCATTTGGGGGATGAAACTTATTAGCAATTATGCCACAGTAGCCTCAATTTTAAGTAATATTAAAGGGGAAGCAGCAGCTTTGCCAGTACGCCAAAGCCTCCCGCAGGTTCCGTTAGTTGATCAGGTGTGCGACATACCGAAAATTATTGCTGAAACGGTCGTGTAGTTCCTATAATACCCATACAGGACCTGTGCGTTCGGATAACAAACTGTGGGTTTGGTGGCAGACTGATTCTGAGCACCCCCACCGAGAAATGTTAGCCTGTTTGCATAAGCTAGCTCACAGTGCCACTAGAGTCTCCTCTTATCAGGGAGAGAATAGTTTCTGGCAACCTCAGAACATGACGACCCTGATCCCTCAGGATCGTGGAAACAATGTACTACTTTTCGCTCAGTCACTCGTGCTTACTTATTCAGTCTCGGAGATGCACAGAATAAACAGTCTGGGCGTTTCAATAAGGATTTATTGAACAGTTATTCTTGTGTAGAATATAGGAGCTGCAACAACCATTAGACCGTAGCAGAGATATATGATTAGCAGTACAGTGAATATAAATGGATAGTAAAGCTCTACCATTTTGCAATAAGGATAAATGAATGAATATAAAATGCAGAATAAAAGAGCGCGTACTCCTACGATGCCTATCTAGATGTACCTAAGTGTACCTAGCATGTGAGTAGGTGTGAAGCCAAGAATCCCTCTAGGATTTAGTTGAACCCCATTACCTGAAGTGTGAGAATATAGGAGCCCTTCTTGGTCTCGAGTTGGACACCCCGCGAGGGATGTTCAGACCACTGTCAGCTGGAGCGTCTGCATGCAGGAGCCTCAGCGCCTCTGGTCAGTGTGTTGGCCTGGAAGTCTCTGTTCCCTCTCCCTAACACTAGCAAGAGGTGCTATATTTATACAGAAAGTATCTAGGGCTCCTTTGTCCCTTGTTGCTTGTATTAGCCATTGTTGGATTTGAGGATGACGTATGGGATGAACCGTGTACGTAGATATGGGGAGGAAGGTGGTGTAGCCCCAGCCTGGTTTCTAAGAACCCTTATGAATATTCATTCATACTGTGTGAGTCAATTGGTGGAGCTATAGGACTCTATTGTTTAGGAGAAACCCTCCTTCTGCACCCAGGACTAGAACTAGGTAAAGGTTCAATCCTAAAAGGCTCGTTACAGTGGAGTGTAGGGAAGGTAATGTAGGTGAAGGGGTATGATGTTACCCATGGCCTATATTAGGGTACCTATATGGAACATAACAAAACCTTTACATCAATAGGTTGAGATAATTTGGGAGCTAGACCTTATAAACTACAACTGAAGAGTAATTCCGATAAGGATAATTAAAAACATGCACCAGAGTCATCTTAAAAAATGCTGGGATAAACAAAAAAATAAAGAAAAGACGAAGTCACAGGGTAGCTCTCCCCAAACGGAGTTCTTGGAAAAACACTACAATTTGCGTAACCGTGAAAATATTAAACCGCCTGATCAGTATCAGTGTACTGATGCACTTCCTTTTCGTTCCTTTCAGGAAAAATGCTTGGAGAGAGAACTATCGGAGAGCATGTGAAACAAAAAAAGGACTCCACTTTTGTCTGACGACATCATAAAAAAGGAAGAGAAACTTCCACAACCGAAGCCTCAATTCACGAAGAAGAAAGTGGCATGTATTTCCGTTAAATAAGCCGCACATATTGAGCACTGCTTCGGAACCAGGAATGGGCGTAGACTCTGCTAGAACGCAAAAGAGGTCACAATAGTTTGCCAGAATTTTTAAGAGTTTCTGGTGGCGAGAGCAAATAATAATTTTGTTCAGGTAGAAACACCAGATCAGAGAGCTCCCCAGGTAGATTATGATTTAGATTTCCAAATTGAGGGTGACATACCTCATTCCATTAAAGTCCCTTTTTGGGAACATTTGACACTAACATATGACATTCTCTTAGCTGAAATGGATTGGCCACCTGAGTTTGTTGGAAAATTCCCACATAAGGAAGACATAATGGCCTGCTTCTCCGTCCTCATTCCTTAAGGAGTTAAACAACTGTATGCCACGGAGTGGGCCCTTGCACAGCCCTCGTCATACCACAACCATGTAGACTGTGATCAAGGTTCACCTTATGTCCTACCATTAAGGTCCAGCCCACAAGTGCAACCACAATATCCCATTAGGCATGAAGCTAAACAAAATTTTAGAGATTCTAACACAACTTGAATATCGAGGCATAATTGAGCCTTGCACACCCCCAATGATCAATCCTTTGTTTCCAGTAGCGAAACCAGATCATTCATATCACTTAGTTATAGACTGCAGACATTTAAACAGTCAAACACGCACAGTTGCAGTACAAAATTCACACAGCGCAGCACTGAGCAACATTGTGCGCAAAAAATACAAAATGACATTGAACATTTCAAATGGCTTTTTCTGCCAAAACATAGCACTGGAAAGCAGGGATCTAACCACATTCACCACGCTTGGTCACAAAAATGGTTTTGTCAACTCCCTCAGGGGTGTTCGAGCAGCCCAGGCTTGTTCTCTGTCCGTGTAACATCAATTTTACAAGAAATTGATTCAGAAGTATTGTCCTATGTTGATGACATATATCTTACGGATGATGACTTAAACACATTTAGCCAGAGTAGATTGCATTGTTGTGGGATTTGCTGCAAATAGCAACAAATTCAACTTCAAGAAAACAAAAATTGCCCATCTGTGTCCTGTTTTTGGGATACGGGCTATTGAATGAAGGCAAAAGCTTAGCACCTCATTTCTTAAAGAAATGTGCACTTCTACAACCACCAAACACAATAAAAAAGCTCCAATCACCTTTGAGCTTTCTCAATTTTGGTAGGTCATACATATCAAACTACGCCCAATGGGTAAAACCGTTTCATGATCCAATACGTCTAGACTTCTCAAGCAGGTGATCCGTGTAATCGCTGGGACCACAGGCTATATATATGTCACTTTCAAAGAAGGTGACACAGTATCAATTGCATATAAATTGCATTTATATTCCAATGCAGAGTTGTGTTTTGCACCTACTGAAAAAAATACTGACTGCAGTTCATACGGCTGTTAACAAGGAAAGATCATTGGCTCAGGGAAAGCACATAATTGTCGTGACTCCCGTCCCAGCCTTGGAGGCTGTTACAAAGGCCAGCGTTATAACGCAAAAGCCTTACAGCCAAGATGTATAAAGTGGGCCACCTCCTTAACAGCTACTGACACAGACTTTGACCCTACACTACAAACACAGAAATTCCTACAATATAAACAAGAATACCCTGTGCCCAATGACATTTTGCCTCTTGCCAGTATGACTTAATAGTCTATACTGATGGTTCTGCCCAGCCTGCAGTCAGAACAAAACAGCAATACTCCACCTGTGCCACAGTGAGGGTTAAAATTAGTGATGGTCTTTCAGCCTCTCGAAACATTTACATAATCAATAGGTGATTGCACTGCACAGCTGGCTGAATTGAAATCTCTACTTTTGTCACTAGAGAATACCAATCCTGAGTTCCCCACATTAATAGTGTGTGATTTGTACTATTGTGTCTAGTCTTACAATGAGCACTTGCACTATTGGTGCCTGAATGGATTCAGAGACTCTAAATGGAATACTATAAAGCACAAGTTGCTTTGGAGAAAGGTGGCACAATTTGAGAGAGCTTGCCAGGGGCGCATGTAATTCATACATTGAGTCACCAGCGTGTTGTAATACACGTTACTGGGAATTCATTGGCTGATGAAGCCGCAAAGGCAGCAGTTCAGGTTGCGGTCATAGCTGCAATTACTTGTTTCCATATGGGTGGATGGAGACATCATGGTTGCTGTCAATGCTTTGCGCTCTCGCACACCATTACCTAAAAAATATCTAGCAGAATACTCCTACCTATTAAGTGCACAAAATACCTTATGCTCATATCCCCAGAGTGGGGGATAGAGTGATTCCAAATTCAGACCGCAGACTCGGATTGATCATAGCTGCTCATGAGGGATTAGGTGTGGTGGTTAGTTTCATTACTCCAGCAACGCTACTGGTGGCTGGGTCTTTATCCACATAAAAAGTAATATGTTGGGGTGGACTGGTTGTGTAGCGTTCCCCTCTACATGGTTCTAGTTAGGGGTCTACAATCGCTCTGCAAATTGGGGTGGTGGGCAGTTCTGAGTCCACATTGCAGGGAGGCAGGGTGGGGGGGGTTCCAGAGTGTTTTATTAAGGAGTTTTTTCGATTTTTGTTTTATGAGCAGTCTGTCTATTACGATCACATACAATCGCAAGGTGATCACTAGTGCACACGACGACTTAACCTGTATACTTCTAATGTCATTGGGGGGGGGGGGTCTTTCGCACGGGGTTCCCTTTGTGATCCAGTGGGTCTCCCCAGGTGGCTCTGTTGATTCTCACCAGGGGTCCTGCATGTCCTCCTATTTTCATCTCCCGGTGTGGTGCTATGTCCTACTACGTCTTGTCATTCTCTGGGCCCTGTGGGAAGTAGGGCGCTCGTTCCCCGACGCCACTGAGTGATACTTCTATAGCCTCTGCCTCCCTGGATCGCCTCAAAATAATCTCCTGGAATGTAAACGGATTGGGCGACCGGATAAAAAGAGGGATAGTCCTGCAATATCTGAAACGCCTCACCCCTGACCTCGTGTTGCTTCAAGAAACGCATATTCCTGGCACCACTTACTGCGCACTAAATCGGTGGGGTTATAAACTGCTTGCACACGCGGGATACACTCGGGGGTCCAGAGGGGTGGGCATCCTGGCACGTGCCTCCCTTCCCTTTCAGATAAAAACAATTGCACACGACCCCGCTGGCTGTTTTGTTAGTGTCTGGACGGTGGGAGGGTCGCTCCCTTAACGTGACCTCACTCTACATACCCCCCAAACTCCACTCCTCCACCTTGGCTGATTTAGGCCCCCACATGTTGACTCTACCAGACGGAGACATTTTACTTGGGGGAGACTGTAATGCCGCCCTGGCTGGGGATTTGGATCGCTTGCCACCCCGACAAAGTGAACCACAGGGGAAGCTCGTGTCTGACTTTGTATTAGCCATGGGACTGGTAGATACGTGGCGCACTCACCATCCCTCGGATCGGCAGTACACCTTCCTTTCCGGGGTTCATGGGAGCATGTCCCGTATTGATTACCTCTTCTGCCAAGCCACAAAGCTTTCGCTGTTTAGTGACATCACCTTTCTGCCCAGGGGCATATCTGACCACTCTCCTATACCGGCTCATTACGGTGGTGTGCCTTCCCACTCCCGTCGGGAGATGGCCCTCAACCCATGGTATCTTCGGGTCCCGGAGATACGGGATAAACTGGTACAGGCCACATCAGACTACTTCATAGAAAATGAGGGATCCGTGGAATCGGATGTGACGCTATGGGAGGCGTATAAGACGGTTATTCAAGGATGTGGGGTGGCAGCAGTGGCGGGCCACCGGAAGGAGAAACGTAAACAACTAGAAGATATAGAACTCGAGGTGACCAATCTTGAACGCGAACTAATCGCATCCGCCACCCCTGACACCTCCCACAGACTTGCAGTGAAACAAAAAGAGTATAATGATATAGCCCGGGAGGCGGCCCAAGCGCACTAGCGTACCACTAAATATCGTGTATATGAAATTGGAGATAAGGCCAGTAAACTGTTGGCATGGTTAGATAGGCGTGAACTGGCTAATAGGTGGGTGGCTGAAATTGTGGCTCCTGATGGTATGAGGCGATGCGACCGGGGTGGGATTGCTGAGAGTTTTGCTAATCATTTTGAGCAACTTTATGTCCCCACATCCAACTCCACCCAGGAAGAGGCAGCCGACCTGCTTTCCACCCTCCCCCTGCCGAGGTTAGATCCTCCAGATGTTACAGACCTTGACAAAAAACCCAAGGCGGACCCGAGAGACCTCAAGAACTTCCGGCCCATCTCCCTGCTTCCGTTCCCAGCCAAGGTCATCGAGAAGATCGTCAACAAACAGCTAACCCGATACCTCGAAGAAAACCGCATCCTGGACCCATCCCAATCGGGGTTCCGCAGCAACCACAGCACTGAGACTGCCCTCATCGCCGCCACCGACGACATCAGGATCCTGCTGGACAACGGTGAGACCGCAGCCCTCATCCTGCTGGACCTCTCTGCCGCCTTCGACACTGTCTGCCACCGCACTCTACGCGCACGCCTCCACGACGCAGGGATCCGAGACAAGGCCCTGGAATGGGCCACCTCCTTCCTCGCCGGCAGAACCCAGAGAGTCCGCTTCCCACCATTCCGATCCAAAGCCTCCGAGATCATCTGCGGCGTACCCCAGGGATCGTCCCTCAGCCCAACACTGTTCAACATCTACATGGCCCCGCTCGCACGCATCGCCAGACAGCACGACCTCAACATAATCTCCTATGCCGACGACACTCAACTGATCCTCTCCCTCACCAAGGACCCCCTCGCCGCCAAATCCAACCTCCATGAAGGAATGAAGGCCGTCGCCGATTGGATGAAGATCAGCCGACTAAAACTGAACACGGAGAAGACAGAGGTCCTCATCCTCGGCTCCAACCCCTCAGCCTGGGACGACTCCTGGTGGCCAACGACGCTGGGAGCAGCCCCGACACCCACCGACCACGCACGCAACCTGGGAGTCATCCTCGACTCAACGCTCTCCATGGCCAAGCAAGTCAACGCAGTCTCATCCTCCTACTTCAACACCCTCCGCATGCTTCGCAAGATCTACAGGTGGATCCCGACAGACACAAGAAGAACAGTCACCCAGGCCCTCGTCAGTAGCAGACTTGACTATGGGAACACCCTCTACGCGGGAGCCCCGGCCAAGCTCATCAAGCGACTGCAACGCATACAAAACGCCTCCGCACGCCTGATCCTCGATGTACCACGCCACAGCCACATCACCCCCACCTGAGGAACCTGCACTGGCTCCCCGTCGACAGGAGAATCTCCTTCAAACTCCTCATCCACGCACACAAGGCACTCCACAAGACTGGCCCAGCCTACCTCAACAGACGACTCCTCTTCTACGTCCCCAACCACTAACTCTGCTCCGCCGACCTCTCCCTCGCCACCGTCCCTCGCATTCGAAGAACTACCACCGGCGGCAGATCCTTCTCCCACCTCGCCGCCAAGACCTGGAACACCCTTCCACTAAGCCTACGACAGACCCAAGACCTGCTGACCTTCAGGAGGCTACTCAAGACCTGGTTGTTCGACCAGTAGCAGCACCCCCCCCCCTTTTTTTCCCTAGCGCCTTGAGACCCTCGCGGGTAAGTAGTGCGCTTTACAAATTCTGTGATTGATTGATTGATTGATTGACACCGCTTTGACTTCTGAGGAGGTGTCTAAAGCGATTGGTGCATTGCGTTCCGGGATGGCCATGGGCCCTAGCGGCCTTCCAATCGAGCTTTATAAATCAGTCTCTTCGGTACTGGCTCCGTTTCTAGTGCAGATGTATGATGAGAGTGCAGAACGTGGAATTTTGCCCGAAACACAACGATTGGCTAACATTGCGGTCATACACAAAAAATGGGAAACCCCTGCATCAATGTGGCTCGTATCGACCGATTTCCCTTCTCGATCCAGAGGTCAAGATCCTGGCAACTTCTGGCCCTTCGCCTCTCGCCCCATCTCCATAAACTAATACACCCGGATCAAACCGGCTTCATGCCGACCAAAAATACGGCGCTCAATCTCCGTCGCCTCTTCGGAGTTCTGGGCAGAGGCCCCACCATACAAGAAGACGCGGTAATTGTGTCCTTAGACGCCAAAATGGCGTTTGACATGATGGAGTGGCCTTTTCTGTTTGCTTCCCTGAAAAGCTGTGGCTTCGGTCCGCGTTTTATGTCATGGGTGCGTCTATTATATGCTAAACCCTTGGCTCGCGTCTCGGTAAATGGTGCCAGATCGGCAATTTTTGAGTTGGGGGAAGGGTACGAGACAGGGCTGCCCCCCTGTCACCGCTGTTATTCGCTCTGGCACTGGAACCCTTGGCGTTATGGATCAGAGGTTACCCCTCTATACGTGGACTGAATTGGGCCCCGGATTGGTCTGACAGGATCTCCCTCTACGCGATGACATTCTCTTATATCTGGCCAAACCCCGATCTTCACTTCACGCGGTGCTCCATATCCTCACCCTTTTCCGGAAGTATTCAGGCTGCACAATCAACTGGGACAAGTCATTGGTCTATGTCCTCGGTGGGGAGCCCCCACGGCTTCCTCCGGGATGTAATGCTGGCATAGTCACAGACGGCTTTCGCTACCTGGGCATCTATGTCACGAAAGATGCAGATGTCTTTCACCAGAAGAACCTCCTCCCTCCCTTACATCGCCTCTGGGCTGATGTGCAGCATTGGAAGACACTGCCCCTTACTCTACTGGGTAGGGCTGCTGTTGGAAAACGAGGCAGTATCTGTGAGGCCTGCACAAATAACATGACTACATTTGTCCTTCACTGGGAACCAAACACCCAATTGTAGCGCCTGACTCTCAGAGGGTAGCGTTGCAGAGCAGTCTGAGGCTTACTCAAGGGAGGTGGTGTGGGCTAGTAATCGCCATTTGCAGGTGCGCAGAAATAACACTCAATAATTGATTGTCCAGTCTGTACTTTGCTTTATAAAAGTAAGAGTACATTTATTAAACACACACAATACTCAATACTATGCACCAATTTACAAATATACATAAGCTGTTGGAATTACTTTGTGACATTGCATAACATCTCCACCCCTCCCCAAAGGGGGATGGGCTCTAGTACCACCACTCCCCTGTATGCACATCATCTTGCCCCCTAGTGCCATGGGTTGAACATAACCTGGAGCGAGGGCCCTGCGCACTGGCACCAACATAACCCCACTTTGCTTAGGACATCACCTTACACAGGTACTTCACATTACACGTGACCTTCAGTCCCTTACACAGGTACTTCACATTATACATGTGACCTTCAGTCCCTCTGAAAGGAATAACATTAATAAATGCACAACAAGTACAATTACACCTCTTCACCTCCAGGGGATGCCCTTCTCCAGACATCCACAGCTCAGTCCTTCGTCCCATGGTGCACTTCTCACTACTCTTCCAGCTGTAGAACAAAAGTTCCAGCCCAGGAAGAGTTAACTTGCTGGCTGAGCCCTTGAGGGTTTATCCTTTTCCGGTCCCCCTGAGACTTAGGGAGGGACTCCTCTTCCTGCTGGGGGGAGACTGCGCTTCTCCAGCAGCTCCCCCGGCACCTTTGCACCCGTGTGGTGGTGACCCTGTTCTCCTGGGGCCACCACAAGCAGAGAAAAATACTGTTTGCCCTTGTAGGCCGGTCCTGGCCTGCAAGGCATTATGGGAATTCCTGCATATTAGAGCAGCGACTTTCCCGCTGCTTCGGGGAGAGCCGCGAAGTGGGCCTCCGGCCGCGTCTGCCTGCCGTTGGAGGGTCCGGTCCCACCCGGACCCCCAGGTGAGTAAGACTGCTCGGGGAGCCCACCCCCACCTGCTTATGCAGATTTTCGGGGGCCCGGTCCCACCCGGGCCCCTGGCACCTCTCGCACTCCTCTTGGCGGGTCCCGGTCCCACCCGGGACTCCCGCCTGCTAAATGGTTGGAGGGCAGCCTGGGGAGCCCACCCCTGGCTACCCCCCGCCGACTCCCCCCACCGGCCAGCACTCTTCCGTGCTGCCATGGGAGCAGGCGCCTCTGTTCGGGTCTGCCCGCTCCGGCGGGCAGATGCGGGAAATCCCGCTGGTCCTCCTGGACCTCGGGGGAGTGCGACGGCACTCCCCCCGCCTTCTCCCTCTCATCGGGGCCCGGGGATGGGATCCCGGGCCCTCGCATACCACGGGGGCCCTGAGTTGGGGATCCTGGGCCCCCTGGGGGCCATCTTCATGGGGAGCGCGACGGCGCTCCCCGACTTGGTATCGGGGCCCCAGGGCATCTTCTTCAGGATGCTTGTTTCCGGTCCAGGGAAGACATGGCTTGGCAGTTCGGGCTGGACTGTTCCCATGAGGCACAGGGTCAGACTGATTTGCATATGGCCATGTCTGAACTGGGGTGGCAGAGTGAGCTAAAGAATGATGATGGATTAAACCCAGATCAGTTGACTGGGGGCGAGTGCTTGCAATGTTCAACACTCCGTCCATCATCCCCTTTGGTTTTGCTATCTTCTTCAGGGGCCAGGGTGGGCTCCTGGCGCCCTGTGCTTGGCTTCAATGGGAGCGCGACGGCACTCCCTGACTTTGCTTCGGGCCCGGGGATGAGGTCCCGGGCCCCTTAAGACCTCTTCGTGGGGGGCGCGACGGCGCTCCCTGCCTGCCTCCATCTTCGGCCGGGGCCAGGGTGGGCTCCTGGCCCCCCTGCAGGGCATTTTTCACGGGGAGCGCGACGGCGCTCCCTGGCTTCCCTTCTGCTGGGGGCTGCCCCCGGGGACCTGACCCACCCCGGGGGCATAGTTGAGACCGGCGGCTGAGCCCCACGCGCTTTGTCGTCGGTCCACTGAGGGGTCAAAGGTCGCCTACCTTCTGGGGGGCATATCTCGGCCCCCAGGTGGCCGATTTTCACAATTTTCGTCTATCCTTGCTCCTCTTGGCCAGCCCCAGCCACTGGGAACACTCTCCTTCGCCCTGCTGGTCTCAAGGAGGGTGCATTCAGCAGGGAGCGGTCTTCACTGGCTCCCTGCGCCAGCTTTTCGCCGGGCTCTCCTCCGGGGCCTCTTCTTCCTGCGCAGAGGACCCTGCTTCTGCGCACTGGTCTCTTCTCCTGGCGCTGTTCAGGATCCTGGGATAGTCAGGGGGTTCCTCCTTCCATCTGCCCATTGCGCCAGGCTCCAGCACCTTCTGCCTCAGCAGACCCCAGAGAGAGCTTCTCTTCCTGTGCAAGTTCTTTAAGAAGTTTGGGAAGGGGGCTGGCAGGAAGTCTCTGTTTGCCCTATCACACAGCGACACATCACTTCTCTGCCCCTGCTCCCTCCTTCCTGCCCAGGCCTCTGGGTTTGTTCAAGATGGCGTCGTCCAGGGTCTCCTGCCACATGGTCTCTGAAAGCCCCTTCCCCCCAGTGCTGCCTTCACCCTGGTGCAGCTTGGTGCCTGGCACCCAGTGACAGCTGCTGATGGATTAGCCTGTAGCTCCACCCATCTTCTCTCCTTGGAGGGAAGGTCTTCGCTCTGGGAAGAAAGGTCATTAATCTAACCTGCCAGGGCCAGACCCCAGCCAGGCCCTGGTTATGAGCTGACTCAGAAATGACATTTCTGGATGACCCAAAAGCAGTACAAATTTGACTTTGAACTCTGCAGAATACTTCTTCTCACACCCGTTACAGTGGACTTTGGTGCGTGTCTGGAATTTGTAGGCCCTAGGAAAGTAAAACTAGCCCATGTGCTCCGTATCCCCATAAGAGAATAATGGAATAAACACTGTAAAGCACGATGACTTTCCCTGGCATGTTTCTTCCCACTGTATAAAGCCTATTCCATGTCACCACCCAATTCTGCATAAGTCCTGCCACACCATTCACTTTGTAGCTGCTCCTGGACTGCGCACGCCAGGAATCTCCCCTGCGCAGCCCGTACACGTATGCACACGCATGTACACATGTGTCTGCATGTAACTAGCCCGGTGCCCTTTACTGCTGCTGTGGCGCAGCGGCCTGGTCAAGCCAGGGGGACACCAGTAAAATCCCCATGCAGTCCGTTTCATTATGAGTTCACTGTGGGCGAGTCCCAACTTATGAGGCTCCCACACAGTAAAAGCTCAACAATTAGGTGCTCAAAAAGCGAAAAATCCGGGCGGCCCATAGTGTCAGAACCACCTAACAGCTGCCCTATTCAAAATGATGGCACTTCCTCGTTTCCTATATTCCCTACAGAATACACCCTACCTCGTCCCGAATCAATATTTCCAAACAATTGATTCCGAGGTCCGATCACTCTTATGGAACCGTGGCACGCCCCGAATTGCCCTGACAAAACTCACGCGCAGCTGGTACGACGGGGTATTGCTCTTCCTGCAATCAAAACATATTACTGGGCCTCACAATTAGTGGTCCTCAACCACTGGGCTCACCGTCCCATTACAGATCCAGCGCACAGAATGGACAGGTTCAACATGGCAGTGGGCAACTACATGAGGGTGTTATATGGGGGGCCTAAGCAGTTACCCATCTTTACCCCTACCTCCACTACAGTCTCGATCTGGCACATGGCAACTGCTGCGTTGGGCTGGAAGGGTAAAATCACGCGGGTTACTCCACTGCTGGAATCCTGCCACCTGGGTATGCTATCGAGTCAACCTGGATTTGACAAATGGGACCTGATTGGTCTTTCCGTGGTAGGGGACATGTGGGCTAGGAGTGCAGTGGTTCCTTTCGGTGAATTGAAAGTAAAATATCAGTTACATGAGGGAGAAACTTTCCGATATCTTCAGGCGCGTAGTGCGTTAAACAAAGCCATCCCAAAGGGTTCTGACTTGCCCGTCTCTTCACCTCTGGAGGACAGGCTCCTCGACGACTACCTTCCGGGTAAGGCCATCTCTCTAACCTACCGCAAGTTACTTAATAACTTACTGGAACCTCTCGATAAACTCCGCACGAAATGGTCAGACGACGTGGGGGACATGCCTGACGAAGACTGGAGGGAGGCCCTGGCATCTCCCAGGGAGGTGGCAATCCGATCCCGCTTTAAGCTTGTACAACTTAAAATACTCCACAGGGCCTACTATACCAACACAGCTCTTGCTAAAATGAGCCTGGCGCTCTCCCCACTCTTTCCCGGAGATTGTGGCTCCTTGGGTACTTTCTTGCACCAGTGGTGGGACTGTCCATTTCTTCAACAGTATTGGGGGGAGGTTTTGTCTACTATGTCCCGGGTTTGTCAGAAATCAATAGAATCCTCCGCTCGACTCTGTATTTTAAACATTTGGGACGCCACCGACCTCAATCGCACCGAACAACTATGGGTTTCTCTGGGCTGTATCATAGCAAAACGCAATGTAGTCAGAACATGGAAGGGGGGAGTTGTGCCACGCCACAAGGACTGGGCCGAGGACATGGACTGGTGCATGCAGGCCGAAAGGGTGATATACGAGAGCAGGGGATGCCCAGGCAAATGGACTAAAATATGGGGCTCCTGGAACGAAAGCAGAGGGTTTTTGTGCACCCCCTTTGACGATGATTCCCCATTCAATGTTGATAACGAAACATTTTAATGCTCTAATGTCGTTGTGTGCCCATATCATCTGTATGGTCTCTTTTGAGTTTACTGATTGTATGTACGGTGTGTTCGGTCTTTGTGATATGCTCATTTTTGATCACTGCTCTTTTTCTTTGCGTTGATATTTTTATTGTATTATTATTTCTTGTTTCTTCAATAAAAAGATTTATAAAAAAAAAAAAAGTAACATGTCCTTAGCTGTGACATTGGCAACAAATAAAAGCTTCCACTGCAGCGTGCACACCAAAGACACCTCTACTAGTTTCTAACAAGCCGTTGGCTTGTGTGTATCTCGACCACTGTGGGCCACTAAAATATGGTGGCTCCTTTAAATACAACCTGTTGGCATTGGATTTGTGTTCTCAATTCCTATGGTTATGACCACAGCCATCGGCTGACTCTTGAACTGGTCTAAAACATTTGCAAGTCCTTATTGGTACATATGCAATAGCTGCATTCCACTTGAACCAGGGACCAGTGTTTGCTTCTAGGGCGTACTGGGATACCATATGGACCCTGGGTGTGGCTGTGCATTATTCCTCCCCCTACCACCCTGAGGGAAATTTGATAGTGGATAGGAAAAACCATGACTTAAAGCAGTCTTTAACAGCTAGAGTATTGGGTTCAGGTTGCAGTTGGATTCATCATCTGTATGGAGTACAGAAAGCCTTAAATAATCTACCA
This sequence comes from Calotriton arnoldi, assembly GCA_963921515.1. NCBI lineage: Eukaryota > Metazoa > Chordata > Amphibia > Caudata > Salamandridae > Calotriton > Calotriton arnoldi. The sequence goes on along the minus strand of CAWUFW010007619.1, from coordinate 691,431 downwards.
AGGAGGTCCTTGGGTGGGCGGACGCCCTATGAAGTCCTGTTTGGCATCCAGATGTGGGTCCCATACCTTGATAATCCTGGTACAGTGGTGGATACGCCTTTTTTACCTCAATGAATGTTTGGCTGTCTAACAGGAACTGAAAGACTTCCGAGATGACCGAACCAACAGGTGAAGTGTTCTGCCACTGGAGATGTGAAGGTGCAACCAGCAACTCATGTTTGAATTCCAAAGACTGGGGATCTAGTTTGAGAGAAGATTGTCAATAAGGAGGAGTTTGGCCCATCTTACAGAGCACCAGTGCCAGTCATGGCAGTTGAAAGTACAAGAACAGTACGTTTGCCATTCCTTGCTGGTTGTAAACACAAGAGATTTGTATCCATTTATCTGATGAAACCAAACCATGTGGCCAGTCCTACACAGTAGACCACTAGGGTTCCTGGGTAGTTACCGGTCTCCTCTCACTACCATACAGGAAACCCTTCTACACACAGTAAATAATACAACAAATTATGTTCTCTGGCAGGAGATATCACACTCTGAAGTATTCCTACTTCCAGTTACAGCTTCCAACACCATATACACACCATAGGTGAATTCAGTCTACAACTACCACTAATATCAACAAAGTTGTTTATTATGATCCACCTTTGGAAATATCCACCAGTCTTATACTGCTCTGTTTTTGCACAGACTGCCGCTGGCTATCTTGCTGACGATGACTTTTCCTTGGATTCATCAGATACGCCATTGCATGGGATTCGTGCATTTATTTTTGGGCTTAAACAGATTTAATTAATTCCACCTTGAATTTATATTTGAATTACCTCATAGCTTTTCCTTTTCATTTGGATTGGATTTGCAACAGTTTTCTTTTTGCTCCTAAACAGACTTATTTTCCAGAACGCTCTACTGTTGAACTGGTAACTGAGGTATTGAATCTTCATTCTTCATCACATAAAGTGTGAAGAGACCTGTCCCTTGTGAACATTTGTGTTTCCTGTTCTGGATGGCATTGTGTGGGATAAGGTCCCATTTTATATTTTTGGTCCAACAGACTTTACAGAATCCTTATATTTTTAAAATTTTACTACGTGATGTAATCATTCCTGGAAGCTTGTCTGATGATTGGGATGTTAATACTGTGAGTTCTATGCTTTCTGAGCTAGACTATTATACTGTATTTGAAAATGAAGATATGTATAGTGGAACAACTAATTATGGCGAAATGTTCTGTTATCATTATGCACATCACTATTTACACAGAGCTTGTACTCCACATGCAGTTTTTTAATTATACACAGTGGAAACCCTTCCCGACACCACTAGTGGGTGCCTCAAAAACATACCTGCAGAAGTTTGCATTTTTTCTGTCAACAACCCCGTAGACCCAGTATCTTATTATTTTAAACTTTCCACTTCTCCAGCCAAGAAAAATATGCTTACCAACACTAAATAGATTTATTCAGCTTCTTTTATTTCCCAACTGTCTGTACAAGGCTATCAATTTTGGAAAGACAATATTGATTTGAAAAGTGTTTGGGGAACGAAAGAGTGGCAAGTACAAGGTAATGAAGCTTTGTTTAGAGCATGTTCTAATACAAAGACAGATGTTTTTTTCTGAACAAAACAATACAGCAGACATCATGCCGAGGCTTGGGCTACAATTGAGGACATGAACACACCAAATATTCTTTCAATTCCATTTTTTGATAATTGCAACAGTTTACAAATTACACAGAGGAACAGCTCAACAACATGAAACAGAATGGCACATACAATTCTTCACATGGCTAGTGTGGCCATTAGAGGCTAATGGTTGCCATGCATGTTTTTTAAACCACACAGAGGGTTTCAGAATAAACAGACCAGACCCACGTTATGTGCTGACACAACACTCTGGGATTGTTGCAACATACAGTGTGGGAAAGTTATTACAGCAATGGTTACAGCATTCCACTCTAGATGCAGTTGAAGAACACTTGTCTCCTTTCTGATTATTTGGATTTGCAGAACTTCTTGTTAGGTCCTAGAGAACCAGAAACACTTTCTATGTGCCATATATAATGAACTTTGGAAAGTTTCCCGGCTGGAAGCTGCTGAGTTCATACAAGAAATTGACAGGGCTAATTTAGAAAAGGCATTGGCTGTTCTTGATAATATGACTACTTTATCAACTGTTATTTATGCTCTGAATAATATTGTGTCCCCGGCAATTGACATTATACAGAGGGACATTTCCCTCTTAAAACTCAGACAAAACCAGCTTATATCAATCATAGAATTGAGCTGGACGTTGCAAACTCTAAAATCTGGTCGTATACCAATGAAACACCTGAATTGGTCAGATATTTTGGATTATAATTTAACACAATAACAGAAAATAATGGCAAAAAGTACGCAATTTACACAATGTTAAGCATTGAACACTTAGAGAAGCTGCCTTTCACAGTAGCCGAGGCACCATCTACTGAGTGGTTAATCATGGATTTACTTCTCTGCCATTTTCTACATTTCACTTCAATTATGAAACATTTTTCCAGTAGGCTGGTACGAGGCATTAGGGGGAGAGATTTGTACATGTTTTGAGTCTTATATCTTTCATTTTCAGGTGTAGTAATGGGGAAACTGAAGTATTTCTCAGTGGAAACTAATGTAAAACTTTGTTTGACCATTCTCTTGTTTACAAGGAGGTCACGCTTCATGGCGTGTGCATTGCGTCGAGGGCCAGCTTAGGATGCTATCTGGAGGGTGTACCAGCTGCTTTGATTCGGTTGGCATTCAGATTACTTTCAAATGGAAGTTATTTGATGCTGAATGACCAAGGTTGTTGTGGGATGAAAACGGGAGTACCCTTTGTGGTGACAGTTACCAGGGTTCATGACTTGCTGTAATGTTATTTCCACCTGTGCGTACAGTCACAGACGTGACAGTTTGGCCTTTAATAGCTATTTTTAATGTGAACTTTGATAAGTTGAATAGACTGAAAGCCTTGTTGTTTCAGAAAGAGGTTTCTTTAACATCTGACAGAGAAATGTTTGCTATCCAGGTAGCAAGGTCTTCCTCTGAAATACAATCGCTAATACGTACTAAGCACCCTCAAAGTTTCGGAGAACCTGTGCATGTTTAATTAATCTAATACTGCGGTAGTAATAGACTTAAAAAAAACAATTTTAAGCAATTAGGTCTGGCTTGGTTAACACATTCCAGACTGTCTTCGGAGTCATTCCATCTTTCATACACTCCCTGCTTTCCAGCATCTTTGGAGGTATACCGCTGACACTTTTTCTGATTGTTGGGATTTTGGTCCTATTTTTGCTGCTCCGCAATAGGTGTTCCACCTCTCGGCCAAATAGTGATGGAACTGCTACACTTGCTACTGTCATGGTTGTATGATGCAGTGCTTTTGCGCGCATATGCTTGGAGAACTGAATGACAACTGGTCTTTGTCATTTCGACCTGTGTGGTTACATTGTGTTCAGCCTGTGTTTCACTGTCTCTTGCGCACTTTTGAGTGCCTTATGGGATATATGCCTTGAAATGCAACCGGTTCAATCTACAGATATGTTGATGTGTACACTAAGGATTCATTTTCAGTGTTTTATGCGATGGGCTTTGCTATAAATTCATATTATGAGCCTTTCTTGGATGCTTCAGCTCCTGGATTCTTGGATCCTGGCTCATCCTCTCAGGCATATATAATGAGAGGATGGTGAGATTAACGGTCCAGTATGAACTCTCCCCAAACTAACAATCAAATCGCATAATACTGTTCTCAGGAGATTCATCCCCAGAGAAATTATCCCTAGCTGAGTGAAGGTACCCTGAGTAGCATGTGCCTTTGAGAACAGTTGCCCTCACTCACTCGAAGTTGACATGCTTCATCATTGGGCTGTGCTTCTCGCCAGGCCGGTGCTGCAATACCTGGTGAGCCCCACGAGAGGGCTCTTTGGCGGAAATCTTTTAATAAATTTGCCGACTGAGCACAGTAGAACAGGGAATGGTGTGTCCTACAGCGTGAGAAGATTGGTGCAAAGTATGAGGATAAAATCAACTGTGAACCAGATGCTGCAAAAAAACATTTTTAATGTGATCTTCCTGGTTGATGTTGAGCTGAAAAAGAAGGCAGAGAAACTCGGGATATAATGTTCCCTGTCTCTGCAAGTGAGAGTGCTTATTGGTCACCTATAGACCTGCTAGTAAGCTCAGGTCTAACCCATAAGTCATCATGTTTCATGCCTTAGGTAGCCCACACCAGGCTGGCTTCCTGAATCATCACTCAAATAAGTAAATGGGGAGTAAAGAGATGAGGCAGAATTAACTTATTACACTCTATAGAGGAGAGTCAGGGTAGGTACAGTTTTCATTATGATATATATATGCATATAATCACTTCAACACAATGATGGTTGAATTATTCATCTTCACCATTCTTGTAATGCTGGTAACAATGCTTTGTTCCCTTCTGCTAATAAATGCAGCTCATGTTTTTTACATAAGCATCAGATTGCTTCAATAAATGTTTGAAAGGCCAAATTGTGAATTTCTTGTGTCTCCCAGAGTGGTCATGTTCAATCAATCAATCAAGGTTTGTAAAGCGCGGCTAATCACCCGTGAGGGTCTCAAGGCACGGGGGGGGAGGGTCAGCGACGGGGATTGTCTGAGGTGGAGAGGCACGGTGTTCCAGGTCTTGGCAGCGAGGTAGTAGAAGGATCTCCCTCTGGTTCTAGTCTTGTGGATCCGAGGGACGGTGGTTGTGGCCAGCGGGGCGGAGCAGAGGCGTCTGGTGGGTACGTGGAACGAGAGGCGATGGTTCAGGTATGCTGGTCCTGCGTCGTGGAGGGTTTTGTAGGCATGCTTGAGGAGCTTGAAAGTGATTCTTTTGCTGACTGGGAGCCAAATGAGTTCTCAGAGGTGTTCGGTGATATAGCTGCGGCGGAGTATGTTGAGGACCAGTCTGGCTGCAGCATTTTGAACATTCTGTAGTTTCCGGAGAAGTTTCTGGGTAGCACCTGCGCAGAGTTCGTTTCTGTAGTTGTTGCAGACGCCTTTCGGTACCTTGTTAGGTTTAGGGGTCCTGATGTGTCACTGTGCGCTGGCTAGAAATGGGGCCAATATATTATTATGACATGCATGGACTAAATCTCCATATTTTGACGCATGTGTTGTCCAATCCCACAGTCTTACTTGATTAGTAGGAACCGTATGACATATCTTGAAATTGTTTTCTGCTGTAAGTTATAATAGTTGTTATAAAATTATTTGCAAATATGTTTAACATACTTTGTGTGTAATTTGCTCAGTCCCGGAATAACTATGGCCCAGGAATATGGCATAAAGGATTTCTAATATGATTGGTCCTTTCCCAAGCCAAACTCCAAAATAAAGTTAGGCTTTTGAACACTAGTACTAGGTCTATACAATCCAGAACCTCACATGCAGTGTCGGTATATGTTACATGCACTAAAGTTAGGTTTATACTTCTGCATGGGAAACTAAAAATATTGTGGGGGAAATAGTTTAGAGGTGTGATGATATTGTTGCTATTGAGACAGACAAACAGACTGAAAGCAAATGAATCCCTTTTAAACGCTATACTCTTGCCCAATTTATTGTGCTGGTTTTCTTTCCACTTCTAAGGAATTAGATCTGTCATATTTGGTCACTTGGTAAAATAAAATCTTAATGGTCTATCTGTGGTGATATGCCAAGAAAATTTCTTGAGTACTCCAAGTCAAAATGGAGCACACAACTTGCTGATTGTCTTTTCATATATCCCTCACCGGCTGAAATCGATCTTCCTTGATTTTCCAGATTACAAAGAAAAGCTAGATCAGCACATAGTAACACGAAAGAAAAGGATTGCTTTAAACCCAGAGGTTTCTTAACTTTCTGTTCCATTTAATGTAGTACTGGTTTACAAACTTCCTCAGTTATTAGATTAGAAAATTCATAACGGTACCAGAGCAGGGTGTTTCCTGGAATATATAATAGTTACTGAATTCTTGTCATTTGGTCTCCCTTGTTGCTGTCAGAGCGTTTAACTTGAATGACCCTTTGTGTGATACTTTTTAATGGCATGGAAAACAATCCAAATGTATAGGTTCTGAGTATTTTTAGAGTGGTTGAAAGTATGTTCTACGCAACTCTTGGGAATCCCTACTGAAACGTTTGTGGATATGAAACACAACACACTGTAGGCCTATCTTCATATCATAGCATTGTTCATTTGTCTGAACAACGTATGACCCATTGTCTAGAAGCAAAACAAATAATGGAGACTGTGGGAAGTAGTTTTCCATTGCATTGTATCCTGGTTGCTCAAATGAACATTGAGAAGGAACAGTAATCTGACCCCAATTCAAAGTATGATCCATTTGATTTTCACTAACATCGGTACTAGCAAGAGATCTATAATCTAAAATGACGACTCTGAAGTGTATACTAACACTCTTACGTACCATAGTACATTGCATATATTCAAAGGGCAGGCTATTCTGTAAGAGCGCTAACCACTCTCCAAACTGCTTCATTTTATGGCCATTCCCTTTGAGTCTTTAAAACCACAATGCTTTTATCAGTCAACATTGGGGTGCTTATATTTTCAGTTTCTACCACTGTCTTTTTAACTTCTGCGGCCAGGGACAGGAGACCATGTAACAGGTGTAATATAAGGAAAGCAGTAGGAACTACTAGCCCTGCATACGTCAATCTGGTGCCATTGCGTTTTAGCTATATAAACAATCTTTAAAAAGCTGGGCTGAGAACATAACGAAATCTTGTTGGGTCTAAGTTTATGGACATACTAGTCCTTGCACTCAATTGGGTTTCCACAACTGGCTTAAGACCTCCACATCTAACACTGCTCCATTGTACATGCGCAACTCAGTTCTTAAATACCGCTCTCCTTGGCCGCTTAAAATATTGGTACATTTAAACATTTTACCTTTTTTCTCCATCTCTAGGGATTTTCATTTTCAGAGCAGTGGCACTGCATAGCGCTCCAAGGCCCTTACTTTAAGGAAAAGTGGGTGGTTGGCTGCACTCGATGTTGGGTGCAGTGCCTGGCTGAAAGCCAGGCCCTGTGGTTAAACCCCCCAGAGGAACTTCCAAAGGCCATATGCAGTGGGGGAGTTGGCTGAATGAATGTATTTGTTTAAGTGAATTTAACTGAAAAAACCAAAGACTTTACAGTTAAGTGGGGGTAATACGATCTTTCCTTTCAGTAAGCAGCCCCTATAACTATAAATTGTGCCCTTGCATTGACCTCGCCTATTACATCACTCCTGATGCATTAAATGACATCAGTGATGACATAATACAATCATTGTGACACCATCATATTGGGTTTGTGGGCTTGAAATAATTCAACATGCTACACCTGTGGGCTATTTTCTATTTGATATAATGGGATTATCCTCTTAAAATCTTCACATGATTTGCAATTTTAAGTCGAGAGGTTGGCTGGTATATTGCCACTGAAAAGAGACTTTGTCAGGTCTTATGTCAACTCTCTGTAGTGTGGCAAAATACAGTAGCCATTCCCGAGATGAGCACAATGGCGTACAACGGTAGAGTCAAGTTTACAATGACAGTCTGAGAAAGCACATCTAAGTGCTTTCGCCAGTAAGAACTTTCTACAGCATTCAACAATCCCTCAAAATGTTCCGCAAAGTTTTAGAAATAAACATCTACACCTTATAAATGTCTTTGCTACATAGAATTTGTATACAGTACTGTTTTCAAGTTATTAAACATGGGCACGTGGTCATATATCTATTGTCAACAGAAGATTTGGACTAGATTACAGATTTTTTTTAGAACGGGCTTTGACTTTAAGCCACAACGTACTTTGACATATACCTCTGCAAACCACATCTGGTGTGTTCAGCCTTTACCTTGTTTAACATGCAGTAGTACCTCCACCCTAATCCTTAGTGATTTGTTAACTGTCTGCCATATTCCTTTCAAGATGCACAATCACACTTGTCTGCAGGTCTTACTCTATTTCCTTACTATGGTCCCACAAGTGCACACACAGTAACTCTATGCAGCGATTGTGTTAAAACTGATGTCATCAGTGATGTCCTCAATTATGCCATTTGATATGTCATCAGTGATGTCATTTAACATGTCACGAGTGATGTAATATGTGAGATCATAAACCACGCATAGTGGGGATTCAAGGCATAGTTAGCTGAAAAAGCTATACATTTGGAAATTCAGTGTATTGATTTTTCTTATTTCAAACTTTAAACTTTTTGTTTTCAGTGAATATATGACATAATATTTAGCCAGACATGATAGCAGAATCATCTGGAACAATCTAGTTGTATATCCCTCATAATTAATAAATAGGGTAAGCTTGGTTCAAAACATATAAATGAATTTTACAGCACGGGCCCTGCGAAAGTGGGGGGCCTGGGGTGAAGTGAACTCAAAACAAGTATGATTCTTGAGTCAGATTATAGATAATGTGAAACCCTGCGACCAATCTTAATCCTTGCATTTCAGATATTGACTGCAGCTGCCGTCAGGGCACGAGTCGGGGGTCCACGCGGGTGGACGGCGTCCCCCCACTTCTTTCACAGGGTGGATGCCGTCCACCCTGTCAAGAAGTTGGGCCCCACTAAAAAAGATGATGAATTCGTCCCGGTGTAATTTCCAAACACCGGGACACATTCAGCAGCGCCTGCACGTTGTTGTCTTCTTTCGATCACAACAACGTGCAGGCGGGGACGGAGCTCTCTTATTTCTGACTCCTGCTGGAATACTTGGCCATAACAAAGGCCGAGTCTCAGGGGTCATCAGGCCTCCTTTTGTTGGAGTCTCCTGGCTGGGAGCAGTCAGGAGCCTCACACCTGATGCAAATGCAGCAGAGGGGAAACAAAGGCTCGCACCTAGTTAGCACTTCACACATACTTAAGAGTGGCAGCTTTTCACTTTGTTCAGGCTCTGTTTAGGAGATTTGCATGCACTGTTAGAACGTCAGATATGTTGATCTTTCCCAGTATTTGCACAAAATAAATTGCATTTATATAGCGCTTATACCCCTGAGGAGGCGTTGTAATAATTTAAATATCACTATTTCTTTTAAAGCACTATGGCTAGAGAAAACTTAACGCTGACAAAAGGTAACATTGTTTTATATGTAGCGTACAAAAGTGTGAATCTTCTGCCTAAATCAGGAGGGTTTGCAAGTATACTCGAAATGTGCTCAAATGTACTCATGATAGACCTGCTAAGCATATATGTGAGGGCTTAAGATCTGATGTCACTTCTTGTGATGCCAGTTCCTGTGATGTCACGGGCCGTGATGTCACACGCTGCGATGCCACTTGCATACTGATTAACTAGGTTAGTCCCCCCACTTCTTTTTTTAGGACTTGTGCCCTGGCTGCCGTGCTGTCAAAGGTATGGCCTGCTGGGTTGAGGGGGTATGCTTGCAAATTGTTCTCGAGTAGTCAGACTGCACCTGCAACACTCTATGGTTATTCAGACTACTTTCATTTCACATTTTGTTCGTCTGCTGTGTCAGTCCCTGGAGCATGGCAATTTTCCGTCCCTTTTTTGCATTGAATGATTCCTGGGGGGGGCGGCATATATCTTGGCGTCTAGCCACCATGTCATTTTCATGCGTTTTGGTGATAGTGTGCCAGATCTGTATTGGATCATGGTAAGGAACAAATTTAAGAACACTTCCGGTTCATCGTACACCAGTTATTTGAGGGAATCTTTTTTTGTATCCCAAAGTAATTGTCTCTGTTCATGTAGTTCCAAGAGTGTAGGATGCCAGAGGTTTAAGAGATGTTTTCAGGTGATTAAATTGCTGGCAGTGCAACCAAGATGCCTCTGCTCTAGTCTAGAATGCTCCATTTGTAAAATTGTGTGATATTGGACATGTTGATTAATCTTACTATGTGTAATTTAAGGTTCTTATTTTGAGAAACAAATCTATAAAGGTATATGCCCAGGCTTTTCTCTTTTAGCCCCCATCTGTGCTACCAATTGCTGGATTTGTCGAATACCAAGGTTGCCTAGTCTTAATTCCACTTTATACCTCTTTCTTCCACCACCCTATACTTCCTGACCCTTTTCTTACTCCTGAAGGTCCCTTTTCATCCCTGATTTCTCCCTTTTTTCTGATCTGTTTCTGCCTTTTCCTGTTTCTGCCTTTCTCTCGGTAAATGCCTGATGATGAAAAATGAGTGTCGTGCCAACCACTGGCCCAAATTAAGCACTAGTTATTTCACTGGCCTGACAAACTTTTAACTAAATAATTCCTTTTGTTTCTCTACAACTAAAATTCTGCATCTTCTGTAGCATCTTTCTCTTCTCATTTATTGCGCCACACTTAAAATTGGTCTTCCTTCTCATCACTCCGTCTTCCAAAACATCACCACTATATTGGGGTGTCCGTGGATAGCCCATGGATGGCCCTCTGTGGGTAATTCCACTACCACAGACACCGGTCTGTGAATAAAAGAACTTAGAGGCCAAGTAATTACAGTTGTTTGTAACCGGTTTTAAAAACAACTTAATATTAATCTGTTTTCAATTCTACCATCAGGCTGATCTTTAAGCTACCATCAACTATATATATCTGGAATTTCTTACTTTCTGGAGTTGTGGTTTCTAGCACCCCCTGCAAATCCTCTTACCTGCCTGCTTTTGTATATTTCCATGTGCCTCCTGCCCTCTCGAATCGCCACTCTGCTACCCAAAGCCTTCTATCCACTTCTTACCAGACTCCATCCACAATTTGTTTTCCACTCATTTTCTTTTCTGAGGGAACATTGCTCACATTTCAAACATAAATCCAGTTCCGTATAGGCCTTGCTTTAAGTGCGAAGAAAAAAAGGGGGGGGGCTGTAAAGAGGTGTAGCTATGGAGTGAATCTGACATACCTCCACGTGAAGCATAGCCTGTGTAACTAAGGGTGCACACCGATGTGAAATAGAATCTTGAGTTTGACAAATTTATAAATAAGGTTTTACTGGCTAATAATGTCTTAAACCAGATGGCAATCAGATACATATTTACCAGCTTGAATAGCAGCATTCTCCTGGGCCACTAGAACATTTAAAAGTAACTCGGGGTGGCTGTAAAAATTGGAGTGAAATAGTACCAGACATTCCAATTCGCACGGTGCCACCGTGTGCCACCGTGTGCCACATGATTTCAACTCCCTTCACGCGGTCAACCAGTGAGGAGCCGAAATCACATAGAAGATGAGATGGAAACCACTATACACAGTAGCTTTTCAACTTGTCTTTGGAGGTTGTAAGCAACTGATGTCCATTAAAGGGTGGAAAGCACCCTAAGACATTGGCGACCGCCTCGGCAGTCCTTTTTTTAAAAATTTTAAATGGGATTAGTGCAGTGCGGAGAGCCTCCTAGGTAGGTCTTGGCACAAGCCCCCACCCCTCTAAGGCTCACAGCCCCTCCTCACACTGTGAAATTTATTGATAAGTTGGCAGGTTTGAAGGACCTTAGGCCCAGGTGCACCATCCATAAACAGAAGAAAGTGTTTCTTTGTTCCCTCATTACATAGTTACAGCTGCCCCGAGTGTGACAGGAAAGCAGATAGTGTTCAGCTGGTGAAGAACAGACAGCCCAGAGGGTCCTGGCTTTGTTTGATTTGGTGGGGTTGAGACCTGGCCCATTTAGAGTACTCCCTTTAGAGCAGGGGTCTTCAGCCTTTTGGGTAATAGGAGCTACATATGGTCAATGAAAATCACCTCGAGCTACTAATATTGGTGATCTAATAGAGACCACCCCATCCAAGATTGTCAGCCATGATCACATCAGCGCATCATGCAGGGTTGCTAGCATTAAAGTAAGAAAGCCTTATCAATTTGGAATGCCTCTAAATAGGTAATACATAGCAGCCATAGATGCAATGCCCCTGGCACCAAGGTAGTAATATGAGCAAGAAGTCTCTCCAACGCTACATGATTTATCATTCAATTAATAGCTTTAAAGACATTTTGGAAAGTCAATCATTTTTCTTCAACCATCTCACAAGTTCTGAAAATACATATATTTTTGCCTCAAACTCTTTAATTGTGGTATACTTATATCAATTCAACCAAGCAGAAGCTTCTATAGTAGTAAGCTGGGCAGCACACAGGAGAGCTATTTACAGATAGCTGGAGAGCTACCAACAACTCACCAGTGTTGTGTGCTGCTGGATACAGTCTAGTGGTTTAACCAACCACTCCCATGAGGGCTGGCTCTTACATCCACCCAATACAGGCATCACAGGTTCAATGACCCTGCGAATAAAAGAGCCCGAGTGCACATGCTCGTGGTCCGTTCTAGAGCCCACGACTTTACATTGGCGATGAGGATTCTGAGCCCCCACGCCATGCTGCCTGCATGCCACCATGCCTGATGAGGAAAGTATTAGCTTGGCTGAGTTCACCTGCCCGAAGGAAGAGGTCATATTGCCCCAAGAAGAGGGGAACCCTCTCCTTGCCGTGGAGGGGGGAGGAAAGACTACTTTGCCTCCGACCCCTCGCCATTATAGCTGTCACCTGGTGAGAGCGCCAAGAAGAGTGAATAGTGCTATTGGCAGTACACTGATGAAGTACGCCCCCCTGCCCCTCCAGGCATGACTGGGCCCATATGACATGCAATGCCCCAACCTGGTGAGGTGCTGGTATGCTGCCTGTACCTGCTGTCTCGTGTCACAGTAAAGGGGGGGGGGTGGAAGCATCTCTTCCGCTGATGCGGATTCGGTGTGGAGCGCCATCTAGGCATTGTAAAGAAGATAGCACCGCATGTTCTACACCCCACTGGACGGTGACTACAGTGAGGCTGCACTGGGAGAGAGCTGGAAGGCTTAAACTCAACTAAACGACCCCCCCTCCCCCAAAGCCTGCATCGCCAGCACTGCCCAGCCCGCAACATCAGGGAGGCTACCACAGCCTGGCGAGAGTAGCTGCCACATCACCAGGTCTGGGTAACTGCTGGCTGAGAGAGCGCTGCATGCCCCTCTACCGTTCACCTACCTGCTACTGGGGCAGGGGAAAGGAGACTATCTCCCGCAGTCACAGCAAGATCGGAGCAGCGTGGCACATCACTTCTGCACAGCAAACGGGCCCCCAGGCCTTCTCAGCCTGCCTGCAGCAATCTGGGAAAGCTGCCTCTACTTCTGCAGCGCCACCTGGCGGTAGTTTTGCTGAACTGCTGCTGACCTGAGTTACAGAATATGTGCATAGCAGTGACCCTGACAGAGCTAATATCTTTGAAAAGTCAAGCCGCCAACTACGAATGGGAGCGCACAATGCCCCTGAGACCGCGACGTGAGCAAAAGCAAGAGACTGCTCAATGTGCTTACACACATAGCTTGCAACGGCAGAATGCTCAATAAACATTACCCTTAACAGTAGCCACATTCCCCGCAAAGTCTCACAAAAGGTGGAGTGGTGGCATGAAAGGTTTTTCCAGTTCCCATGCTGCAATTAGGACTGCTTATTTGAAGGAAAGCAGACACTGGCTGAGAGAACGCCACCTGGGGGGCCATATGCTGCCACCGCAAACAAGAGGGAGAAGAAACCTTTTGCCTCCCTTACTAATCTGACTGCCGTGGGTAAGCCTGATCATGGTGCACAGGCCACAGTAGGTCGGATAGAAGACCAGAACCCCAGCACCGACCAGCTGCTGCACACGTCAGGAAAAAAACAGGCACAGGCCTGGACAGGAGATGCAGCACGGAAGAGAGAAGTGGTAGTATTACCGCAAGCATAGCACTACTGCTACCCCTGCTGGTAGCAGGGCCCAGGGGCAAGAGAGCGAAGCACTGAGGGCAGGTGCACACGCCCAGTGAGGAGAACAAACCAAGCCCCAACTCGAAGCTGACGAGCAACAAGGAAGAGGGAGGGCACTCAGACCCTGACCTCTGTGCAATGAAGGAGCAGAGGCCCTGTAACACGACACCATGAGCACGAGGTGCAATCTACAATGCACCACTGCCAGAGCAGAGCCAATGCCAAGAGGGCATATAGACAATGCACCGCTGCATGAAAGGAGCTGCACCAGCTCGCCCAAGCACCTCATGGCCACTGTTGGCCCACTATTGAGTGTCACACGGAGTGACCAACCCTGCCAAGCATGCCTGAACTTAGGCAGGACCAAGCACCGCGATGGCGCAGCCTCGAGGTGCAAGCACTGCGCTCTTGAGCAAAGAGGAGGTGCCATCAACGAAGTGAAGCAACAAGGAGATCCCCGAGAAGGTGATCCCAGAGGAGGGGCCCTGTGTGGCCCAACCGCAGGAAGGAGATTGTATTCACCATAACTGCTCTAGCAGTGACCCACAGTGTGCCAGAGACTGTACAGAGAGTGTCCTCCCACACTGCCTTTAGACGCAGTCACCAGTGGCCCATTACAGGAAAGGGGAGAATTGCACACCCTGAGTGGCAAGCTGCCACTATCACACCACGATGAGGAAGAGATTCCCAGTCCTACAGACAAAACAGGACTGGCGAGAGCTCCATGCAAAGAGAACTGATTCTACCTCACAGCATGTGCAGAGAAGACATGTGGCCGGACGCTACATCACACTGCAAGCAAGAACCAAGGAAGAGAGTGTGGCACATTGCCATATTACGAATAAGAAATGAAGAGAGAAAGGAGTAGGACAATCCTGTCACACTGAAGGACCGGACCACCACAGAGTAGCAAGAGCACAAGATCAAAGGGTGAGGAGATGGAGGATACCTGTCACTATCTAAGAGTGCACCTACAGACACAAGCCAGCCCCCGGGGTTCAGTGGCGTCATTGGAGACAGCTCAGCAGGAGTACTAAACTTAATCCGCCTACATGCACAAACCGCGTATCTGCCCTGCGCTTCACAGTGCAACTGTCCAGCCACCTGTCACCAGCTGCTTGAAGCAGATGGCATCCCTGCTAGCATACGCACATGCCAAAGAAGAAGAACTGCACAAACAACCTAACAAGTCAAGTGGCCATGAAGTCCCTCCAGTCATCCGCACTCCTGCAAGTCATACCACCTGTTGTCCCGCTCGTCAAATGGCAACCAATCCATCATTGCCATGTGCATCACCACCTCCCCTGGAGCGTCAAATAACCAGACTGGAATCCTGCACCATTGCCATACCAACTGACAAGAAGCACCAGTGACAATCTGAAGAACCTGTGACTACCTGCTCACCTGACTTGCATCCTGATCCCGTTAGGGAAAGCACGTTCTGACCAGGACACTTCTACCCCTGAGGTTGCTCAAGTGACTAAGTAGTAGCTCCAGCCGGTCTTGCAGCTGCCCAGATGCAGGCTCACATACAGTCCCAGTGCAATCCACAGGCAGTTCCGTGGCAACCCAACCAAGGGGCCTCCACCAAGTGAGAGAGATGAACCTGACTGCCCCACCGACGAATTCCAGGAGGTAGCTAGGCCACATAACGGAGACTCCAACAGGTCCCAACACGCCAAGACTGTCTTCAGTGGATCACGCAACACCATCAAACTTTCGCAATGGACTCCATTGATGCTCTTGATGCACCAAGTTTTAACTGTTGACACCAGCCTCATCACCACGAGAGCAAGTAAAACCATCCAACAGTGCGTAAGTGGACATTGACCCAAAGGGCATGCTGTGAAAGAATCCAGACTCCATCTACACCGTGTGTGTTCAGTGGAAGCTGGATTAACCATGGACGTGTGCGGACATGCCCGGGTACTTCCAGCTGCACCTGCCCACCGCTGTCTTGTCTTCGACTCTCGAGGCTGTGAGACGGAGTTGTTTTAATTCCTTCCCACAGGTTCGACTTGTTTTTATTTTTTAATAAAGTCTGGGAAGAATGTTGTGTCCTGCTGGACAGTCTACTGTTTTAACCAGCAACTCCCAGAAGAGCTGGCCCTTACACCCATACCCATCTAACACAGGTGTCACCGGTGATGTGACCCTGCCAATAAAAGAGCCTGTTCTAAGTACTATACCTATGTGTACGTGTCACTTACTCACAAAGTATGTGGGCCTAGAACCCACGACTTTACAACCGGCTATTCGTTTGGGAAGCCTGCTCTAGAGGCATGAAGGGACCATATGCTTGTGAACCTTTCCTGGCGACTAGCCTGTGTGACTCTTTCCTCCCTGTCACTCTCCTCACAGTAAAAGAGAGTTTAGCACCCACAGACCTGCTATCTTCTGAATTATTTTCACACTTCTGGAGGGGGCAGGGGGGGGGAGAGAGGGGGGCGGGGGCTTTGTTCTGAGCACAGCCTGAGGTTTTTTATCTCCCTCCCTCACACACAAATAAAACGCTTTTGATTGAGCCTGTTACCCCTGGGCTCGGAAGTTTCACTTTCAATTCGAAAGCGACATTTAGTAGAACGGTACAAGTGATGTCATTATATGTATAATGTTTCGTATGTTGCTCGCCATCCGTCCGTGCCCGAGACCGCGGTCTGAATAAAACATGCTTTGAAAATAAAATAAAAATACCTTCGATGAGCATTGAAATCGGGTGTGATGGTTGATGGGGCGGGCTCAGCTGCGGATGGCTCATTACCGAACCCACACCTAAGTGTTCATTAAAGCGTCGGAGCTGTGAGGTTAATGAGGGCTTCTGAGACCGGCTCCAGCTCCAGGTACATCTGACGTCTTCCTGTGGAGGCCCCCGGCGATCACCGCAGCTGGTCCCTCATTTAGCTTTCAGGGCCAGACACAACATTTACCCGTCCCTGGCGCCATGCTTCTGACGGCAGGCGGGGGCTTGTTTTTGGGAGGGGGCTGTTTGCACTATCTTGAATAACGTGTCTAATGCCATGGAGGTTTGGAACGGGCTGGTTTGTTATGGGATGCATTACTCTCTAAGGTTGCACTCCATTGGCGTGACAGCAGTCGAGCTGAGAAAGTTAACATTATTAGGAAATCCTGAAGTGACTGAGTAATTAATTCTAATATAAAGAGAGGCCTACTGAATTTTGTGTGAAGTCTGAACTAAATAGTGCCTTAGGCAAAGAACAAATTAACTCAGTCTGTAAACTACAAGTTCCTATTGGCCACCACATTCTACAGCTTCTTTAAGCCCCACTTGTGGCTCTCACGAGGTGCTTTACTGGTCGTGTAGTGCTTAGAAGATGGGCACTGTTTTTAAACCCAACTGTATTCTGCTTAAACTATCTGGAATATCAGTGACTTGGAACATTATTTTTGCTTTATCTATCATTTTGATCTGCCATGACACCAAATTCTTCCTTTTACATTTTATTGGTAAACATGAACTCCTTTGGATTGACCAGCACATGTTTACAGTATATTCTCTCGCCTTTCTGTGTCAGGTTTTCGGTACTCTACTTTTGTTGAAAGTCACTGTGCTTCCTATATTTTTCACCCCTCTTTATTCAGCTCTTTCCAGATCTTTGGCACCATTTTGGATCAAGGTCACACTCTATTAAACTCTAAAAAAATATATATATATATGTTAATCAAAATGTTGGTTGCTCTTAAGGAGCGTAGACATTGCTTGCTTACAGAATGTAATTTGTAAATTTCTTATCTCACAATAATAGTTAAGAATGCAATTGTGGATTCTGTCAGATAAGCCCCCACTAAACTTCAGCGAGTGGTTAAAATGGCCCCGAGTGGGATTTTTCTGAGCTCTAGGACTTGCACCCAATGAGGGAGACTGGTGGTGCAGGTGGAGAAATTTGGGCTTGCTTTCTGAAGGTGTACTATTGAACAGGGGTGAGCTTGGAAACTACAAATAACAGATCTGATTTACACAAAAGAAGTGAAAAAACGTGCTACTCTCCCACACACACAGTATGATTCTTAGGTGCTCCACCCAAATTCTAAACACATTGGAAAATTGTGTCAAATTGTACATTTTACAGTACAATTTTCAGAGAAATTGGCAAAAGGAAGGCATGTATATTGCAGTAACTTTTTTTTCCCCTTTAAATGCCCGCACTAATTTGGCAGTAAGATGTGGCGTGGCAGGGAGAGGCGAGAAGGGCGTTCTCACACCATGAAAATGTTTGAAAGACCAGGTCAAACAGTTTATTTTATTGAGCAATTTTCCTAAGAAATTGTTTTAAAATATTGCTTTCAGAGGCAGTATAACATGGCCTCCCATTATTTTACTAAGTGTTTAATGCATTTTCGTTTGCTTCTACCCTCCACTTCATGTAATTTCCCAATCTGTTCCTTCCGGTTAGGTGACCAGGTGGGAGATGGAAAAATGAAAAATTAAACAGATCTCAAAGGTTCAAAATAATCTTTATTCGGTCAACAGCAAGACCATAAAAGCACATGTTAAAAACAGTTACAAACTGATCACACACACCGGAATCACAAAAGTAAATTATTAAAATGTACGTCATTATTACCCTTCCATATCATCATAGCTGGATCATGAGGTATATTTATTCCTTAAGCTCCTCGCCTGAGTAATAAAATTCAACACTGCATAACAGATTGTTGGGGACTCACCGCGTTGTAGAACCAATAAACCTTTTTGATGAGTTTTAAAACATTTCCCGGCTAAAATTGGGCATAAATACTGGGTTCTAAAAGCAGAAAATAAAGTGCAAAATAACAAAGTGCTTAGTGGACTGTATGGACACTGTCGCATGGGCAGCAGGGTAATGATGCAAACCATGTCCAAGTAAGGGAGAAAGCCACCAAGAAGTGAATCATGTTTATTCGAAGGCAAGTTAAAAAAAAAAAAAACAATCTTTGTTCTCGTGCCTTTATCCATGATAGATTGGGCTTCATGCCTTCACAGTTTGACAATGGGATATATGAATGGACAGTTACCATGTCTAGAACTTTCTCAAGTCTCATCTTCTCTCTATGGGCATGATATGTGTCCTTTACCAAGGACTTTGTGTGTGAGCTAATCTCGCTAGTATTATCAAAGACACTAGATAACCCTAGGTCTTCAAGTGGTTTTTATGTACTTAATCCATGGGATAGCTAGCATGTTAGTCTGTTTTCGGCAATCCTCCACTATTCCCCGAGTGAAACTTAGCTCCAGGGTGGACCAGATTTTAACCCACAGTAATATGGGTGCCCCGCCCACCGTATCTTCTAGGAAATCTAGACTCATTTCATTGTGAGTGATAAAACTTGATGTGGATCTGGGAAGTCCTAAAAGCCTAGTTAAAAACTTGTTTTCTGCTGCCTGAAGGGTCTTTCCAGATGTATGTTCCCATACTCCCGCACCATATGTACCCACAGACAGGCATTTATTTCTTTATAGCATTGTCAGTTCTTTGGGTGGGGGGGTTATGTCCTATATTTTTAGCAAATCTAAGCGGAGAGTCACATATTGCCTCCATCGACTGGGCCTTTTGAGTAATTAAACGGTCCCATTTCAGATTGGTGCTAAACAGAATGCCCAAGTAGCTAACATTCATTGTTTTCTTTATCAGTGTATGTACACTGAAAAAGTTATTTGAACAGGTGGTCTTTGGCTCACATGTTAAAATATAGGATTTGTCATTATTTACCTTAAGGTTTAGCCCCTGCATAAAACTATAAAACCCATCTAAAAGTGCTTGCAGGCCATTAGCAGCATGGGCCAAGAGGATGGCATTGTCCACACATAGGTAAACGGGGACTAGATGCGAACCAATTTTCGGGACGTCAGGGGTGCAGTTTGTTAAAAATGAATCAAGGACATTAATGTACAAAATACCTAAAAAAAGGCACCAGGATGCAACCTTGTCTCACCCCACGTGTATCTTGGATGGGGGGTGTGGGGCGGGGGGTCTGTTCACGTGATTGGGAATAGCAAACTCTCATTTTCATTTCTTGATGGAGACTTTTTAGTATACTCAAAGATGAATCCACTCCCGCATGCGCCCATAATGTCCCACAATTTGTTTCTATCCATTAAGTCAAAGGCATGGGGGAGGTCCACAGATCTCATATTCTCAGCCCTTAGAAAAAATACAGCTAAGAACTTAAAAAGTGAACCCCTCCGTATCCGAAATGATTGTCTTGGCCCAATGCAAACAACATAAGTCCATAGCCAGTTTTGACCTTCAGGATAATTATCTGAATGAAGTGAAGGTGCTCTCTAATGTAGAAGTGGCCAATACCTTAAGGAGGAAATCTGATTTCCTTGCTGCAGTCATAAAAGGCATCATTTATCAGTTCCACAACAAAGCTTGGAAATGCTCTTTCTTCCCAGATTGACAAAGTTGTATCAATGAATATAGAATCCATTTGGTTTTTGGGGCCAAAACAAGGAGGCTGAATCTCAATGCTTCTAAAATACATGCCAGTGAAAAAGTAATAGGGAAAAATCTTGATGCGCTTATGCAGCTCTTGCCTAAGTCAACTCAAGTGAGAGAACAGAACTGTTGTACATGACATGCTGTCAAGAAGAAGGCAATCTCCACAGATCATCTGGTGGATAAAGCATGAGCTGTACATTTAAAATTGCAAACCCTCTCATACTAAAATAGGATCTCTGAAATCTTAATATTGAAAATATGTTGGACATTGAGGTTCCTCTGAAAGAAACTGTTAAAAAAAATATTGTGGAAGACAAGACAGCACTCCTTAACAAAAGCAAAACCTGAGGTACAATTGGAAAGCTTTAAGTCCCTCCGGTGGCAAGACGTTTCTGTATAGCATGGACTGTAACCTTACATGCAGAAGATTAAAAATCTTAATCAAACATTTATTTCTGCGATGTCAATGTTCAGTATGTTAGTAGGGGCAAAATAGTTTATAACGTGAAAACTGTCAGTGTCAAATATTTGCAGTTGTCCTGTAAGTCGGCCAGAAAGTTTGGAACATTTTTATTTAATATGCCCCAGTATAAAAAGGTTGGCAAAAAGAAACCTCACTGTGCTTGAAATGGGTGTAAGGAACACAGCACCAATATTACTTCTACTCTTCAATTAGGATACTTCTGTTGCAGTGATTGTGGGACTCCTCTTTGGAGTAAAGTAAAAAATACATATTGATTGATTGATGTATGAGAAATCAATGGGGCAAGCAATGCAATAATCATTAGATATCCAAAGATCTAATAGAAGACACAACATCTATTTGACTGTTGGCTCTGGATTAAAGAAAAAAAAATCTAAGCTGATTCAGTGTTAGTTGGGAATAACGTGCAAAGACACGGAGATCCTTTTAGGTACGACTTGACAGCGCAGCTATCACCATACCTGATGTAATTTTAAAAAAGAGCTTTCAGGAGAACTACTGAGAGGAAGACTTTGGCTTTCTCCAGATGTGGATTCACCAGAGTGCAGCTTTTTATTTGACCAAAGCTTTGGGTTCCACAGAAAGAGAGCGTAGCCTCCAAACATTTTGTGATCATTTGTTTATCAATTTGTGTGACCCAGAGATCTTTATCAAGTCAGATATTGTGTTAGAACAGAGCTTACCCTCTAGGTCACAAACATGCCATCGTGATGCAATATGTATCGCAGATATTTTGATAATTAGCGTTTGTACTTCTCTGGTAGCATAACTGAGGAGGAAAGTCGGGGCAATTGGGTTGTTTTATTGCAGTCCCGCCCTCTTCCCCCATTCCGGTTTCATCAAGTACTGGCGTAGAGTGCAGTGATACTTTAACATGGCACTCTTTGTACTTTTTTATTTGAATTCCTCACTTAAGGATTTATGCACTTGAGAGATATGTATGTAAAGGCTTTTTATAAGCTCCTCCTGCTTGCTTATTCCTCTTTCTTCATTTCTGTCTATAGTCCTTTCGGTTGTTCCTGAATCAGCCTTTACATCAAGAGTAATTACATAAAGGTAACTACATCAGTAGCACATTTACATTATGTTTTATTTATGTCTGAGGTGCTTTTACTTTGCTTTACATATTTCAGTTCCAAATATGTAATTTAATGATTAATTTCCATGTATTATTTAAAAAAATTACAATACTAATGTATTTAATTTACTTCAAATGTAATAGTTTTATATTGAATTTAAATTATTTAGTATACTGTAATTTTAAATTACCCTTACCTAAACCCTAAAACCCCTTACTATTCCTTAATGCTACTCTTCACTGAACCCTACAAACTCCTTTTTATTCTGTAATGCTACCCATCCATGAACGTTTAAAAAAGCCCATTAATAGTACATAATTCTACCCTTCCATTTTAACCCTAAAAGCCTCTTACTACCCCTTGCCACTACCCTTCCCTGAACCCCAAAACCCATTATTGCCCCTAAACACTACACTTCCCGGATCCCTATATTCTCCTTGGTACCCCTAAATGCTACTCTTCCCTGAACCCTAAAATTGTTTTCCTACTCTTTTTCACTACCCTTCCCTGAACCCTATAATCTCCTTACTACTCCTAAACGCTGCCCTTCCCTGAACCCTACCAACCCTTAACTGCCCATTAATGCTTCACTGAACCCAACAAATTCATTACTACCCCTTAACATCTAGTACAGGATTCTGCCTGATGAAATCAGGTATAACCTCATGGTGAAATGTTGGGAACCAAATTTCTGATTTCCCTGGTTATTTCTCATTTCTAAGGGGACCCTCAAGGTTCCACTTTTGATATTTATTTTATTTGCCCCCTCCCACCCAGCAGTGATCAATGACTCCAATACTGGTAACTCTTGGGGGTAGTTACTGTGTGATATGGATGTCGTTATAAGGTCCACAGTCGTGTCGAGCAACACAAAAAAAGCTTACTGTTTTTAGGGCATCAGTGGACACAGTTTCAGAAAGATGTATGATTTCCCTGCTACTGGAAGAGCTTCCATTAGAAAGCATGAGGGATATTCTAAATCTTAAAAAAGAAACTGCACTATGTTTGTCATTCTGAATGTTTGACATTCAGCTCGTTTTTCTCCTGAGTGCATTCTACACAGAAAGCAATATTTTGTTGTTTCTTTTTCCCCTACAAAGGCAAAGCCAGGAAGACAGGCTTTAATGTGATAAACAACACCTGTGCATACAATGCAGTCAAACCGCATTTGTGAATGCCTGTGTTTTACATATGTGGTTACATTAAAGCCCGACCCGTTGGCTTTGCCAATACTTGTTAACCTATTATCTCATTTTCACCTTTTATTCTTCATTTTTTCAGTTTTTAAATTTTGTGAGTTTGCTAATTAACTTTGCTTTTTTTTTAACCATTTTATGGTTTTAAGTTTGTACATAAAGTAAGGCATTTTGTTGATAATGACAATAATCAGGCTTAGGAAAGCAGAGGTATCACTAAGTTAGGCGGATCCTGAGGATCAATCAGCAGAGCTGCAGCTCAGGTTATAGAGATCTCACAGGATCAGAAAGCAGACTTATTTCTGATGTTACACTGACCTTACAAGCTCAGGCCTGTGGCTTTATGTATGTTTCGGGATAATGTCATGAAATCTACCAATATGGATCATGAAAAGCCCTAAAAGCAGTTATAAAATACCCACAATAGCAGTGAGTTTCCTCTGGTAACCATGAAATACCCTAATATCAATAAATGTCCTAAACCATGCTTGAATTAGCACTCAAATGTCAGAATTTCATAGGTTTTAGACAGTCACTAATGTTTCAACTCCAGCAGTTTCTTTGTGGTACATTATTGACACAGATGTGATCATTAGAGGGGGCTGTGTGAGAAAGAAAAAACTGCTTGCTGCAATTAATAAGATAATTATGGTTTCCAAAAAGAGCTTAAGACGGATAGGTATGAGATTTAGAGTAACTTGTATACAGGAGAGGCAGGCAGAAGGAAGAAGGGCAACAGTAGTGCACTTAAAAAAAAAAAAAAAAAAATTGGGGATGGAAGTAAATACGAGTTTTATTGAATGTCAATTTGTCATGTGGGATTTTAAGGAATGTTGCAGGTGGATGTAAACCTGTTGAAAGAAACACTTTTAAATTCTGCTCCTAAGAAATGTACCTTACCCAATCTTTGTAGAGGCACTTTGGAGGTGAGACAGATACTTCTTAACAGTGACAGTGAAAAGGAAGCCCAGTGCTTGTTGAGACCCCTTTACTGTCAAGCTGTAGGACAAATAAGCACATTTTGTTACCTGTAGTTACAAGAAGACCGTAGAGAGACCCTTTCATATACCTACTACAGCAGTATATTTAATACAGTAAAGAATTGTTAATGTTTATGCAAATCATATGCAACATGCATAAACTATACATATAATATGAACCATATGTTAAAGCGTTGAGTTCCACCATTGCATTCTACATAGCCATTATTGCCATTTTAGCGCCTTGTCCTTTCGCTCCAGCCCCCTCACATTCTCACACCTTTTTCTGTTTCTCTGTTTTCTTACACAGCCAGCTCACCCCCTCACCTTCTATGTCTTCTGCCAGAGTACTTTTTGTGCCCGAGACTGACCTTCTTGAGCTCTTCCTCTTGTATCCTCCTTCGTCATGTCGCCCCCACCCCGCCTCATTTCTCCCCCAACATTACCTCTGTCACTTTCTGGTGTAATTATGGAAGGCAAACACCAGGTCTCTGCCTTTGCACATTGATTTTGCTGGGGCTGTCATTAGCTTAACCTTTTGAGAGGAGCTGCTGTAACAGCATTCTGAGGACTCGGGCAGCCTTGTACCATCAAGAAGTTTCCCTTCTCCCTCGCACCCATCTTCCCAGTTCCGACTCTTCAACTACTTGCGTTGGAAGACTTACTAGGAGGCAGCATACCAGCTAGAACCAGAGCTTGCCACTGTGGCACATTACTAGAGCAGCAAATGTGCTGCTGCTCAGGGTTTAGATTCAAAAGCTGACTATTGTGTTTGTCACGGGCTAGAACAACAACTGAGACACCATACCTTTCACTGCCATCTCCTGCTACAGTCCAGTGTACTTGTGCTCCACGCTGTACTTGGGCCGGAGAGCACGGACAAACCAAATTGACTCAATGTAAGTGTGAAAAAGGCCGCTTTATTGAAGACAGGTGCACCTTACACAAACTTAACCTTGGCCTTTGCCATACAAAACTAACTCTAACTATACATAATTCATCTACTTGTCCACCTCCCCCCCACCCCTAATGTTTCCCCCGAAAACCATTGCACTTTATTGCACACACCCAAATTAATCAATAACTTTTCCCCCTTTATACATTGTAACCTGCATCTCCAACAATCTAAAAATCTACCTACTCGCTCAATAACTGTTAACCTTTAACCCTGTAACCTCTTCACTAACTAGGTCTAACCTACTACCTCATTACCTACCTGTCCCCAACTAAAACTGAAACAGTAACAAACTGGCCAAAACAGTAAACCGACGCCACTCAGAAATTAGTCCTGACTAACTTTCTGACCCCCCCCCCCCCCCCCAGGTCGCTCTAGGGTAACGCCTCACACCAACCGATGCATCCAATACCTCTTTAATCTGAGCCAGATACAACTCCGTACCGAACTTAGACAAATGGACGCCATCATCCCTGAAAAAATATCTCGCTGAATACTTGTGATCCGGGAAGTCATCCGGCATGAATTTCAATTCCGGGTGTTCCACTCTACCCATACCCGACTCCTTACAAAAAACCATCATCTCACGATTTATCTTCCTTCTAGCCTTATCTATGGCTGCCGGCCTCTCTGCTCCCCTCCAATGTCTCCTAGGAATAAACTCATTCCAAACAATAAAACAGCCTGACCACAGCCGCTGAATCTCCTTCAAATCCCTCTTCATTTGTTTTAGTAAGGACAGTCCCTTACAAACCACCAAATCGTTTTCTCCCAAATGGAGAACCAGAACATCCGGACAAATATGGCGCCGAAGAAGCTTACCTAACAACGGCAACAGTTCATGCCAACGCATGCCACCCCTCCCATGCCAAGATACCTGAAACAAAGACGGATCTAACCCCAAGTTAACACCCCTGCCCTTACTACGCTCATGCCTCTCAGCCCACTTGACAAAAGAATGTCCAACAATCCAAATGGCGATCGCCTCCGAATCCGGCCCGGCCACAGCACCTGAAAAGACACAAGCGTGAAAAAGGAATCACAACTCCCCTACTCCCCCAACCCCTCCCCGCTTCTTAATGTAGCGCTTATAACACTCAGATGACCAGCGCCCCAGCCTTTTTAGTCTTTCAGGACCCCATCCCCAACCTGCTGCATCCGATGTCACCCCAATCCTGAAGGAGTGGGTCCCGTAAGCTTCGGGCGCCTCCCCAATCAACTGCAGCGCCCGCCTCATCACCCAGAGCAACTGCGCCGCTGTAACCCCCCTCCCAGAAGCTCTGGAAAAAACCGAGCCCAGCCCCTGACATCTCTCTCCTTGTAGCAAACACCCCCACCTTACTGGGCAAATCTCTTGCTCCCGTCTTGCGCTTAGCCTCACCGAGGCCCCCCTACCTGTTTGATCTGTCTTCGAACACCTCAAGTAAATGACCACCGCTGCGCTCCCCACTTCACACCCACGCACCTCGTCCCATTGCAAACCTGACACCACTTTCCGTCCCAGCAGCTCCGACACCCGGAAAGCCCCTCCATACAACCAAGACATAAGGGCCGAAAAGAGTAAAACTTCTTCTCCCCCTCGACAGAACGTTGGCAATGCCCCCATGATCCTGCGCAATAACCCCAATGTCACTGGCAAACGGACCCTCTGCCCCCTACCTACTTCCCTGGACCAACCCTCCAGTAGCCTTTTCCCAAGTTCCCCTGCGGTTGGCACATAACCCCACAACAATTTACCCATAAAGGCCAAACCTGCCAACTTCGCCGCAATGGTCACCCTCGACAGACCTTTCCCAATCATGTCCAAAATGAACTGCACCACGTCCTCCTCCCTGTCCCAAGTCCCTGCTCGCCTCCTCGCACCGCCCTGCCGAAACTCCCGCCAAGCAAGCACATAGGCCTCCCTCGTGGAAGGCGCCAACGACCCTATCACCAGCTGTAACACCCTTTCTCTCCTACGGACCACATCCCGTCGGGCACCGGCGTCCTGTGGGTTTCCGCCTCCGTGGCCAGCCCATGGAACCTCTCCCACTGCAAACGAGACAAAGCATCCGCAATGTCATTTTCCACGCCCGGGACGTGCTGCGCCCTGAACAAAATGTCATGCTGCAAACAACCCAGAATGAAAACCCGCAATAGTTTTAACACCTGCTCATCCCTCGCTGATTGCCGGTTAACCACCTGCACCACAGACATGTTATCCACCCTGAAAGTGACCCTTTTGTGTGCTAATGTCCGCCCCCAGAGCGCCACCGCGACCACCAAAGGGAACAATTCCAAAAAGGCGATACTCCTGCCACCATTTTTCCATTGTTCTGGCCACTCCTCCGCACACCACTTTCCCTGCCAATACAAACCGAAACCTCCAAACCCTGCCGCATCGGAAAATATCTGTGCGTCCCAGACCCACTCTTCTGGGGCTGCCAGAGGAATCCCATTAAACTCTTCCAAGAACCTGCACCACATTCTGAGGTCCTCCTTTGTCCCTGCCGACAAGCGCATATGGTGATGAGGCAGCGTAAGGCCTGTGAGTGACCTGCCCAACCTTCTGCAAAACGTCCTCCCCGCTCTCACCACCCTACAGGCAAAATACAAGTGCCCCAAAAATACTTGCACCATTCGCACCGTCACTTTCTTCCTTGCCAGCATGTCATCAATTAACAACCTCATGTGTAGCTGCTTATCCTCTGGCAACCTGGCCTCCATAGCCACTGAATCCAACTCAATCCCCAAGAATGACAGCACTGTGTCATTCTTGGGGATTCTTGGCACCTGCGTCTTCGCTGGTGCCAAAGGGACCCCAAGTGTCCCCATGAGCTCATGGAAACTGTCCAGCTGCCGCTGGCAGTCCGTCGAACCAGGCTGGCCCACCAGGAAGAAATCATCCAAATAGTGCGCCACCGTATCCCTGCCCGTTTTCCAACAAAAAACCCACTGCAAGAAGGAACTGAATTTTTCAAACAGTGCACAGGAGATGGAACACCCCATGGGTAGCGCCTTATCCACAAAGATATGCCCCTCAATCTGAATGCCCAGCAACTGAAAGTCCTCCGGGTGTATCGGCAGAAGCTGGAAGGCCGCCTTGATATCACATTTTGCCATCTCTGCTCCCTGCCCCACTTTGTGCACCAAAGCCCTCGCCGTATCCACCGATGAGTAGGAAACCGAGGTCAATTCCGCCGGGATGAAATCATTTACAGCCCCCCCTTCCGGCCACGACAAATGTTGTATCAAACGAAACTGTCCCTTTTCCTTCTTCTTCACCACCCCCACCGGGGAAATGATCAGATCCTTGAGCGGACTGACCGCAAATGGTCCTTCCATCCTACCCTCCCTCACTTCCTTCAGCAGCTTCTCCCAGACTACCTGCTTGTGGCTTGCCACCGATTTTAAATTCTCCGCCCATCGCGCCAACCTGGGCCCCTTGTACCCCAGGCGAAAACCCTCTTGAAAACCTGTACTGAGCAGCAGCGCGTCCTCCTGATCAGGGTACAATGCAAGCCATGCATCCAAACACCCCAACTTAATGGGTGTATGAGCTTTTGCCCATGTAACCCTGCCCCCCTCTACCACCCCTGCCCCCTGGCCCTTGCTGACAGCCGACTGCTGCTGCCCCTGCCCCCCCCCGGGTGGTGTTGGCCTGCATAAGCCTGCCCGAAGCACTGCACCACGGGATGTCTTCCCGAACACTTGGAGCACTCGTGCCGAAATCTGCAGTAATCTCGGGAACACGCTCCCTTGTTAAAATCCCAACACGCCCCCAGACCTCCTCCTGCCGCGTTCTGTGTGTATCCCACCCCCCCCGGGTGGGACGGTTCTGAAGGGGACGGAAAACTAGCGGCAACCCGCTGGCTGTGTAAGTGGTCTTACCAAACTTCACTGCCCCCATAGTCTGCTGGTATAGATCCGTGTCAATCTCCCCCCACTTCGCCTCGGGGTCCCACGCAAGCCTGACCCGGAATTCCTCGTCGTAATGCGACCAAGCGTACCCCCCGTATGTCAGGTGCGCCCGCCGCACCACGTCCAGATATTTAAATAGGGCGACGGCCCTTTCGGGGTACTTTTCGCAGTACACGCTCGCAAAGATTAGGAAAGCCGCAGTCCAAATCTCGATATTCAAAGGCACCCTTGGGCGCTGGGACAGCTCCACCTCCTCCTCTTTTGATCCCTCCTTGCAGCGCAATTCCCTGTGCAATAGCTTCAACATGTCAACATATTCCCCCTTCCATATCTTTTCTTTAGTGCTCAACATGAGGTGCGCCCCCAAAGGCTTCGTCGCCCCCATGTATGGCAATTTAGGTAATTTGAGCTCATGACTGTCCTTCCCCACCTGGGCCTCCCCGTCCCCTTTCTCTGCGGCCCCCTTTTCTGCCTCCCCAGTTTTCTGACCTGCTGCAGCTGTTGCCCCCGCAACCCCTTCCCCCGGGGCCTCCACAGCGCTAGCCTAGCCGTCTGTACCCACTCCCGTGTCCTTTACATACTTACCCTTGCATAACTTAACTCCACTATCCCCCTCTGCCCCCCGCGTCTGTCCCTGTGGACACCCTCCCTACCCCAGAACCTACTACCCCTTTGGCTGACTTACCCTGTGCCAACTTCGGAGTCCTCACTGGATCTATCCGCCTGCTGCCTGCCGCCGAGAGGGTGGATCTCCGTGCTGGCGCCTCGCCTTCCTCCGCCGGCCTCACGTCCTGCAAAAAACTAGGCACAGCATTACTGGGCCCCCCCCCCGTCCTCCTCCACTAATTCCCCCTCCTCATTACTAGCCTCGTCAAAATCCAAAGGGATTTCTTCCCATTCTCCTTCATCCTGCCCACGCTGCTCCCAAGTGTGCCTGGCTTCCTCCCATAACCTGTCCACAGCAATCTCCGCCTGCCGCTTTCTTCCCTCCCCGGTCACCGCCGCCCTGGAGAGCTCTACCCCTCCGGGCTGTCGCCCTGACATGACCACACCATCCTTTTTTGCCGCTGATGTTACCACCGCAATCTGCCTGCTGGTCACCGCCGCCCTGGAGGGTCCTGCCCCTCCGGGCTGTCGCCCAGACGTGACCCTGTCGTCTCGTGCTGTATGCACCCCATCCTTGGCCACCGCCGCCCTGGTGAGAGCCTGTGCTCCCCCGGGCTGTCGCCCTGACGTGACCGCTGCCGACCTCTGCTCCACTCCTTCCGAACGGTCCCGCGCCGCGAACCAGCCGGCTGCCCAGGACCCTGCCTTCGCTTCTGTCCTGTATCGGGGAGCCGCATGTAACTCGTCCGGCCTGTATAGGCTATCCGCCCGCCTTACCTGCAAATCAAATGGAGGGTCCGGCATGCCGAGGTTAGAGTCCCTATCTATCTCTACGGTGCCCTCTCCCGGGCACCACTGCCAATAGCCCCCTGATAACCCCCCTGTGACCTCCCGGGGTCCCTCCGCCCCCGGACCCTCATCCCCGCCCTCCATCACCCGCCGAATGCCCACCCCTCCTGGCGGGCACCTCCCCCCTGACCATCTCCTGCCCCTGGACCCCTGCTCTCGCCCTGCGCCCCCCCAGACTCTGCCCACACCCTCCTCCTCACCCTCGCTCCACTCCAGAAGGACTGAAGGCCGCCCCCCCCCCACGTCCCTTACCCCCAGGTCCCACACCCCCTGTCTGCTGTGGACCACTCCGCCACCCCTCCGCCGCCGACCACCTGTCCCTCAACCCCCACGGGGCCTTGTCCAGCCACCCCTCCACTGCCAGTGCTGCCCCGGTGTCCCACCTGGGCCTTACCTCCTCCCCTCCCCGATCACCCCCCGACCCCCACCCCGCCCTTGGGAAAAAACTGCCTCTGTAAACCACCCCCTGGACCCCTTGACCCCCCACCACAACCTCTCCACTGTTTCCTACAGGCCCCCTGACCCCCCAACTCCGCCTCACCCCCTGCTGCTCAAAATGCCCCGGGCCCCCTCACGACACCCCCGCCAGTGCCTAGAGCCGGTCCCCCCAACTCCCCCCCCACCTCATCCACATCCCCTGTGGCCCCCCGAGGCCCAGAGGCCTCGGCGCCCTCATCGCACCTGTTGTCACGTGCCTGCCCGCCTTTCCCTATCACAAATTCCAGGGTGGGGGCGCCGAGCAGCGCCCCCCCCTTTCTTTTTCTTATTGGCAGGGGCCGCTTTCACACTGCGGCCCCCTGCGCCTACCTTCTTTCCCCGCCGATCGTTGGCCCCACCACGTGGCGGCGAGCATGCCAGTATCGCCACCGCCACGCGCTCTGATGCGCACCGCGGGATCCGCGGCGCCCTGCCTTCTGGGCTCTTCAGGAGGTCCATGCGTCCGGCTTCCACGAGAAGCCGCATGGCCTCCTGAACCCGTGCGTCGTCACCGTTACTCATTTTAAAACAAAAACTTTCCCCTGCGCTGTCCCTGCCCTCTCGGCTGCCGTGTCACCCTCCAAAATGGTGGCACGACAACTGAGACAGCAGCGCATAAACCCCCTCGCCAGCCCAAAAACCGCCCAATGCGAGCCCAATTGGGCTCGCCCGTACCACCCGGCCCAAAAACCCCGGGGGAGCAAGCCTCCCTGGCGGTCGGCCGCCCCCCCAAAGCCCCATTGAATGTGCCACCTCTCAGTCGCAGAGACGGTGATGTGACAATCAGTGACTGGTCATGCAGATCCATCGGTGCCCCTGGGCACTGAGATTCTTTTAGCATCCTAGGGTTTTCACAATCGGAGCAAAATAAATCATTGCAGAGCTTCGACGTCCACTGCTTAGCCAATGAGTGCAGCTACGATACGAAGTGACATCACAAACTTCGTGTTGCTCCTCATGCGCGATTGCAGCCATGGCCACTCGCTGCTGCTCACCCGCCTTCTCTCCCGCAGGTGTACAAGCAGAGAGCGGCTTTCTGAAGGACATCCGATTTCAAAACAGAGGAGGATTTTGCTGGGAAGGCAGTGCCCAGAGCTACCACCAGTGAGACATTTGAAGCACCTTCGGTGGATAGAGCGGCTCCGCAATGGTGGAGGAGCGTCACCCCACTGCCTGGCTCAGAGCGAGCAAATGTCAAATAAAATGATGTTTTTGCATAGTTTTATTTTACATTTGCCGGCTCTTAGCCAGCGGTGTTGGGAGAGGTGAGGCCGAGGCATGTGAGGGGGTTTGAATGAGTGCTAGTGCACTCCACTCCCTAAGTGCATATGTGTGTTTGCCCGGCCGTCTCAGGCCGGCCAAAACACACATGCACACTTAGGTTTTCTCCAACCCAGCTGCATTGAGCAGATGGGCTGGCGAAACCCCCACAGACTCCCTGGTCTGAGCAGGGCGTCTTTCCTTCCCACTCAGACCAATCCCCGTGCTGCTCTGCAGTGCAGGTATTGGACAAGGAGTCTCTCCCAGGGGCTGCTGGGACCAGGCAGGAAGAGGAGAGGCGATGTGACGCGGCCAGCAGCAAAAGTTAATTTTTTTTTTTTTAATATTGTGTTTCTTCCACCCCTGTGACCCCAACCGCCCACCACCTTTTGTTTATGACGGCCACCGCTGCCGGCAGGAGGTGCTGAAGAAGTGCTGCAGTACAAGTGGTAAGCGCCCCTCAGCGCTGGGTAGTGGGAGGTGGTGGGGGCAATGGGGGCAGCTGCACCACTGCAGGCACTGGCTCTTCGCCTGACTGCACCTGCTGTGCTTCTGGACTGCAGCAGCTGTGATGGAAAGTGTGTGGAAGTAGTTAGATCTCCCAGTGCCTCTCAAAAGGTATTACTAATACTACGCCGGTAGGTGGAACTCTGTGGAATTCCACTAAGTTTATATCTAACTACACAGTATTCCACAGAGTTGAACTCTGAGCTCCGCCCACCCTTAATTAAACCCATCTATATAAATACCTATATTTACATTGAAGAAGCAATATGTACAAGGTCTGCAGTCTACATTTCTCTTGTGGTACATTTCTTATGGCTTCAAATAAGTGTAATTAACTTATCTATACATTAAAATACTATATGCCAGGTGTTAGACCTGCCAACCTTAGGGTGGTTTCCCCATTCTTCTTGCCTTTTCCCCTCCATTTCTGCTGAAATTCATTATTGTTGGCCATAGAACTCTAGGCACTTTACAATTGCTAACCAGTGCTAAAGTGCTTGTGCTCACTCCCCTAAACATGGTAAAATTGGCTTACACCAAATTCCCATATTTAATTTACTTAGAAGTCCCTAGTAGAGTGGTATATCATATATCCAGGGCCTGTAAATTAAATGCTAATGGTAGGCCCCTTAAAACGTGTCTCAGGTCTGCCATTACAGCCTGAATGCAGTTTTAAACTGCCAATTCGACTTGGTATTATAACCCACGTGCCAGGCCTTAAAGTCCCCATTTGTTGCATCTATGTCGCCCATTAGGTAGGCCCTAGGTAGCCCATAGGAAAGGGTGCATTGTAATTAAAGGGTTTTGTTAGACCTGGCACCATTGGCGTGGGTCTCCCTTCCATTTTTCGCTTTGGTCTCCTCTGTTTTTGCTGGTGTTAGATGCTCTGGGCGCTGTGCCACTGCCATTCAGTGCC
This sequence comes from Calotriton arnoldi, assembly GCA_963921515.1. Classification (NCBI taxonomy): domain Eukaryota; kingdom Metazoa; phylum Chordata; class Amphibia; order Caudata; family Salamandridae; genus Calotriton; species Calotriton arnoldi. The sequence goes on along the minus strand of CAWUFW010007619.1, from coordinate 658,010 downwards.
ACAGCGCGAATGCTCCCTATTGTGAATTTACTGTATGAATTGGTATTCCCATAATTGGCTCATTTGGTTCACCTGTTAGTCCCTAGTATCGTGCACCGTGCGTGCCCAGGGCTGTTAGACCAAATGCTGCTGGTGGGCCTGCAGCGCTCATTGCGCCACCCACAGAAGCAGCTTGTAAAATGTGCCTCCAACCTGCCATCGCGGAGTCTGTGCGCAGTCCAGGACTGCCATCTTGACTGCGAAGTGAACATACTTCCCAGTCCCTAAACCTTCCCTCGCATCATGTAAGTCACCCCTATGGCGGGGTGCATTGTATGTGAAAGATAGGACATGCCGTGGTATGTGTAGCATGTCATGATAGTGAATTACACCCAATTTCGTTTTTCACTAGTGCAAGGCTATCTGTTCCTATAGGCTAGAATGGGCAGTTTGATTATTACATCCTATGATCCTAACTGACCCAAGGAACATGATAGGAAAGTGGAATTTAGTACGCCTGAGCTCAGAATATTAAAGTACATCTTTTAGTGAAGATTATTTATATATTCCGTGTTTGAAAATACCACTTTTAGAAAGTAGGTATTTTCTTGCCTAAGCCTTCCAGTGTGCTCTGCTGCTATGTGTATTGGCTGTCTGGTTTTGGAGGGACAGGGCAGGCTGAGTCAGACCTGGGTTGAATAGAGGGAGCTGCATTTGAAGTATGGGGAGGGGTAACTCCTTGACCTGAATAGGGCTGTGCCTGGCAAGGTGAATGCTGGCTCCACCTCCTACTGTGCGTCTGATGGCAGACCCCCTCTTTCTGAAAGGAAGGCTGCAGCCTTGTAAACGGAATGCTCCAGGACTGCACAGAACTGGTTCTGGCTGGGTTCAGTGACTTGTGACTTTTGGGAACAAAGACTTTTGGGGTATAAATATCTGTGTGAAACCCCTACAATTGGTATTACTTCTGGATGTCAAGACGAACCTCTGTCTGTGTAACCAGGGAAGCTGAAGGAGTTTTGTACTGCCCCTAAGCCAGTGTGCTGTTTTCTGGGGTTGGCCTGCAGTGGTTACCATTGGACTTGAAGAGAGGGGAAAGGACTTTGAACTTTCATCAATCTTGCTGAAGCAATTACCCAAGGGCTTGAATTGAGCTTGCCTCCTGCCGAAGTCTCAGGACCACAAGACTTCATCCACCAGCCTTCCGAATTCCTTTGGGGGGAATTCTATCTGCAGGTGAGGCTCCTGTCGAGTATCCCAGGGCCTCTGTGTTACTGCCAGAGAACGCAGGCTGAGAATCGCCGAGATCGCATTTGTGGGCCGCTGCAGCTGAGAGCTGTTGCCACTGAGTGCCCGCCCGTCCTCGCATCAAGAAACCTTCGCTATCCCTCATTTGCGGGCCACCGCCGCTGAGAGCGATATCCCGAGCTCCGCTTTGTGCCGCTGAGTGCCCGCATCCCCTTCGCATCATTAATACATCACTATCACTTGCTTGTGGGCCGCCGCCACTGGGAGCGACATCCCGAGGCTCCACGTTGTGCCACTGAGTGCCCGCATCCACTGCGCATCGAGGAATCATCATCACCACCCGCGGGGGCCACTGCAGCTGGGAGCTGTTGCCGCTGAGTGCCCGCCTTTCACCCCGTCCGAGAGTCATCGTCCTTGCACGCTGTGGGCCGCTGCAGCCGGGAGCGACATTCCGATGCTCCGCGCTGCGCCGCTGAGTGCCCGCCCTTTTTCATCACACCTGAGTCATCGCCGTCGCACGGTGGTGTGGGCCGTTGCAGCTGAGAGCTGTGGCCGCTGAGTGCCCGCATTCCATCGCTTCAGCTTCTTCGCGAGGTTGTGCTTCGTTGCGCCTTAAACTCGGGTACATTGTGCACATTGGGTCGCATAGGCCCCTATCTCGAGCGGAACTCGTTGCGCACGTTTTGAGTGACTTTGCAGCATTTTGAGAATATTCCTATTTACTTGTATTGTGGATTTTTGTCGTTTTGGGTCTTGTGCTAAGCCTATATAAAAACCTTTATTTTTATAGTTCCTGCATGGTGTCCCTTTGTAGCGTTTTCACTGTGTTACTGTGTATGGTCATAAATGCTTCACACACTGCCTCTGAGATAAGCCTGTCTTCTCGTGCTACGTTACCACAGGGTTGAGCAGGGGTTATAAAAGGGTGTAGCCCCCTTACTCTGACTTAGAAGCAAGGGTCCCTATTTGGTCATTGGCGCCAGCCATTGCCAACTAGAGACCCCCATTTCTAACAGGTTTGTCATCTACTTTTAAGTTTTACATGTCCTTGTAGTGATAAACTCCTAACATGGTTTTTCACTACTGTGAGGCCTACCTGTCCCATAGGATAATATTGGTTTGCTTTATTACATTAAATAAGTGCTAACTTTTGATTAGAAATAGGTAAGCATTTCATTTTTGGTATCTATGAAACTATAATACAAAATTATCTTTAATAGTTGTTTGTTTTTAAGCAACAATTTTGAAAATAGCACTTTCAGAAAGTTGCCATTTTCCTGCCCTGAATTATGTGGTGAATGTATCCTCCCCTGGGCTGCATGACTGGGTGTAGTTGGCAGTTGGACTTTGCTTATTACTCCCAGACAGCCACAGAATAGAGGGATTAGGTGTGGCTGGATGGGCTACCAACTGGTCGGATGGGGGTTGGGGGGGTGGGGAACTGGGCACAGCACCACTGGGAACTGAATAGGTTATCCTCTGCCTCCACAAAAAGGACTTGTCACCCCTGCATTGTTCACGCAGCCAGCTGGAGCCAAGGCAGGGGAGTCCAGAAACTTCAATCACTTGAAAGGGAATTCTCTAGAACTTTCTACTTCAAAAAAGGCACCGTGTATAAAAAAGGGGACCCTCAGACCCACTCTTCAGTTCACTTTCTGGACCTGCAGAAGGACTCTGAGTATTGCCTGCTACTGTGACCTGCTGTGCACTCCACAAGACTGCTTTGCTGCTCCTGGAAGGACTGCTTTGAGGCCTGAAGCCTGCCTTAAACCCTCAGAGGCCTGCCCTGCTGCTTACGCCCTGTTTCATCACTTGAACCCAGGGCTACCAAAGTGACTCCAAGGGCTAGTTTGCTGGCCCACTGATCAGAGTCTAAGGGATATTAAAGGCTCCTGATTCCCCCCCCGTGGTACACCTCCAGTTCATGACCCTTCTTGTGGTGTTTAAGATGTCCAGAAAATCAAAGACTTGGGCCTTAGAAGATTTTTGGTTAAAACTGGTCCAAGAACTGAGGGAAGACCGGGACTAACCTACTCATCTATCCACCCATGGTGCATTGCCGGTCTTCCTGACTTTGCGGTGGCTCTCGCTATGTTGAGCTCTGCAGCAGCAAATCCTATTCAGCGGTCCTTCGCCAAAGGGGTATCCAGCCTCCTGGAACTCTCACCAGCTACCGGCTCATGTCTCACCCTGCTGGAGATTTTCAACTTCCAAAAAAGGGACTAAGTCCCAACTTAGAAATCTTTACCGTGACTGCGTCCAGCAGTTCCACGACGATTATCCTCCCTCCTTGGACGCCGCCTGCAGCCTTGCCCCACTGAACTTTACTTTCTCAAAATATTTTCTTAGAACTTTCAAAGGTAAGCCCCGACCAGGACCAATACACTTTTTGTATCTGACATGTGCTCCATCTTGGTCGACCCCTTTTTTCAACTTTGACCTGGTCTTGCACAGCTAGATGTCAGTGGTTGATGCTTTGATCTTTTAGGCACTAGATTTTACTGAAACCTTTAAAAATTCATAACTCTGATTCTACTGATTGGATTTTTATCATTTTGGTTTCAAATATTTTATTAAAATGTAGTCTATTTTCCCAAATTGGTGTGGGATTTTACTAGTGTTGAATTTTCACTTTATTGCTGTTTGTGTGCTGCATAAAAACTTTACACAATGTCTAATTTATACCTGATTGATTCTGTGACAAGCTACCAGAGGGTTAAGCATAGGTTCATTTAGGAATTTTGTGGTTCACCCTGACAGGAATTGTGGTTGCTGCTTTAACGGGGGTGTTGGACTTGGCCCTTTTTGCAGGGTCATCCCTGAACTTTTTGCCTTCCTCCTGTATTTTCTCTGTCCTGTTTTTGTTGGTTTTATGACTCTGGGCACTTTACCACTGCTGATCAGTGCTAAAGTGCATATGCTCTCCCTATTGTAAATTGATGTATTGATTAGTGACTCCATGATTGGATCATTTGATTTACTTGTCAGACCCTAGTATAGTGCACCAGGTGTGCCCAGGGCCTGTAAATCAAATGCTGCTGGTGGGCTTGCAGCACTGGTTGTGCCACCCACAGAAGCAGCTTGTAAAGTGTGTCTCAGGCCTGCCATTGCAGAGCCTGTGTGCAGTCTGTGACTGCCATGTCGACTTGGCAAGTGCACCCACTTGCCAGTACCTAAACCTTCCCTTATCTTCATATCAGACACCCCTAAGGTAGGCCCAAGGGCAGTGTGCATTGTAAGGATAAGGTAGGACATGCCATGGTGTATGTGGCATTTCCTAATAGTGAATTACAGCCAATTTCGTTTTTCATTATTGCAAGGCTACCTGTCCCCATAGGCCAGAATGGGCAGTTTGATTATAACATCTTATAATCCTAACTGACCCAGGGAACATGGTAGAAATTCGAGTTTAGTATGCCTGAACTCAGAATGATAAAATACATCTTTTAGTAAAGTTGGTTTTAACATTCTGTGTTTGAAAATACCACTTTTAGAAAGTAGGTATTTTCTTGCCTAACTGTCCAAGCCTGCCTCTGCTAGGTTGTGTATTGTGTGTCTGGTTTTGTGAGTGACAGGGGCTGGGGGATTCCAGGAGACAGGGTGAGTCCGCACAGGGGTGAATAGAGAGGTCTGCATGTAGATGGGTGGGAGGAGTTGCACCTGGGACCTGAATAGGGCTGTGCCTGCCTTCCACAATGCTGGCTCCACCTCCTGTGGTGCGTCTGATGTCCCTGGCCCACACTGTCAAAGGAAAGAAGGAGTCCTGTAAACAAAGTGCTCCAGGACTGCACAGAACTGGTTTGGGCTAGGTACAGGCCCCTCTGCCTTCAGAGGACAAAGGATTTTGCAGTATAAATATGGGAACCCAGACCCCAAGACTTTAGATCACTTCTGGAACAACAAGACGAACCTCTGCCAAGGAGAAGAACCAAAGGAAGCTGTAGGAGTTGGACTGCCCCCCTGCCAGTGTGCTGTGTTGGCCTACAGTGGTGTCTTCAGTGCCAAGGAGAGGAGAAGGAACTTTTAAAGAACTTTAATCATCTTGCAGAATATTACTCCAGGGGCTTGATTTGAGCTTGCCTCCTGACCGAAGTCTCAGGGATTCCAGACTTCACTCTTTCTGTTTGCCTGCATCTGGAACTTGCTGTTCTGGTGCTACAGAAGGAATTTGCAACGCCGGCGAGCGACGCCGTCTCCTGCATCGAAGCCGTGAGCGCTGCTCCGACTTGCAACGTAGACCCGACGCCGACCGCCGTGCCACATCGACACCAGCGAGCGACATCGTAAGCCTGCCATAGCCGTGAGCGCTGCTCCGACTTACGACGCCGGCCCGACGCCTGCTGCTGTGCCGCATCGACTCCGAAGCCGACATCATCGCAGAGCCGATCGTCGACGTGGGTGGTCAAGAATCCATCGACATCGTGACATCGTACGGAACCATGGTTTCGGCGCCATCGTGACGTCACCTCCTCTCCGGTCAGGAACCGACGCCTCCCCTGCCTGCGCAAGCATCCAGGTCCCAACGCATCATCTCCCCCGAAGCAAGGAACCGACGCCGCAACGCGCCAACGACACCGCACCTCACCGACGCCGTGAGCTGTCTTTGTTTTCGCTTTTCCAAGGTACTGTTCTTTGTGGGTCTGTTTTGACTCCGGGCCCGACGCCGCGCACCTCGCGGTCGGCGCCGTACTTTGGGATTTCTTTGACCTCGACGTCGTGATAACTCCAGTTGGGGTTATCCGTTGCTAAAGACTGCTTTTAAGTGAAGAACCTATTTTTAAACTATTTCTACCGTCTTGAAGAATTGTTATTGATTACAGTATTGTGGATTTTTGTCGTTTGTGGTCTTGTGATCAGTCTATATAATGCATGCTTATTTTTATAAAACCTGTGTGGTGTCCATCTGTAGTGTTTTCACTGTATTACTGTATGTGTTCACAAATGCTTAACACACTGCCTCTGAGATAAGCCTGTCTGCTCGTGCCAAGCTACCAAGGGGGTGAGCAGGGGTTATTTTAGTAGTGTATCCCCCTTACCCTGACTAGAAGCAAGGGTCCCTATTTGGTCAAAGGTGTATACCATTGCCAACTAGAGACCCCCAGTTCTAACAGGGGGTCATCGCCCCCTTCAACCAACATCCGAATTTCTCACACCAGTGACTTCCATAAAACATCAGAAAAAGACGCTTCTGCTCTATGCCAAGAATGATACCTATAAACCAGGCAAAGTTTACTATATGGTAGGGATGACCAGACCACTAAATACCAGAGGTGACCCCTGCATGCCTGAATTGCCAACTGAATACTGTGGTTGCCATACCCATCATATGGCTGGGATACACAGCATTCCATGTGCCAATGATATCCCCATATACCACAGATGGCTACCATACGTCATGCTTGGCCATTTGAAGCCAGAGACAACCACCCACACATCAGAGATGCGCACCTTGTGCCCCGAATACCATGATCAATGTATACTAAAGGTGCCTAATGTACTGATGGCTTCCAAGTGTTCGGGATGACAACCCTAAGCAATTATGACCGTAATAACCAGCATATATGCACATATACTCATCGTCTTATGATAATTGTATCTGTTTGCACATGTACACCGAGCATCTGGGTGCTGTGAAAAACATAGGCTAAACTAACGTACTGTACGTGAACAGAAATAAAAAGTGTGAATGAGATCTTGGGAGGGAGAGAGTACAGCAACTTGAAGCAGCGGTTGAGAAGGATCTTTCTCCATAAAAGACCACTCTAATCTTTAGCACCTCTAACAGGTTATGGCAAAGAACATAGTTCATGGGTCGGGTGATCTAGAGAAAGTATACCAGTGAGTAGCACCGGGTCTCTGCTGCTGATTACTATATGAATAATGGTTAAAGCCTCAAACATGAATCTGGAATGAATGGGCAGCCAGTGAAGGCACTTTAAGATTGGAGAGAAATGGGTCCAATGTGGGATATTGGTGACAATCCAGGCTTCGTGCTATGTACCAGCTGAAGGCAACAAAATTGTTTGTCTAGAAAGGCCAGGTAGATGGATTTCACATAGTTCTGTAAAGATTGTATAAGAATGTTGACCACTGGGATATGGAGGTTAATCTCAATGAAGCAAGGTGGTGTCCTTCTAAGGATATGTAGTTGGACAAAGACAATTTTGGTAACTATCGAGATTTGGGGAACCAGATTCAGCTTGGAGTCAATAAGGACACGAAGGTTACAAACCATCATGGCTGGATCTGGGTTTAAACCCATAATGCAAGCCAAGATATGTTCCCACTGAGTTGGGAGAGGTGATGTAAAACAGATCTGTCGTTTGCAGATTTAGTTTGAAAAAATTACAGACATCCACCAACAAATAGTGGAAGCGCACTTCAGCATCAGTTTGGAACCCAATGGGTGGCATTACTAGCAGAGACATTCCCTCAATGAGCTGAATGTAGGCAGCTTACACGTAGAAGCTAGCGCTGTCAAATATCAGGCTTCCTGAATACCAAGGCTGACTAGACCTAACAGCACCCTATGGCTCTTTCATCCACCATCTACACTCCCTGTCCCTTTATTTCACTTTTACAGGGTCTATTTCCCCTTTGTCACTGTTATTCCAGCTCTCTCTTCCTTTCTCTCTCTTGTTCTGGTCAAAGTCTGATAATGAAAAATAAATCCCGGAGACCAAAAATTGGTGCAAGTGGGCCGCACCTACAACTACTGACTCTCGTTAGCCACTGGGTGGTGGCCACCCTAGTATGATTGCCATTTTATAATCATCATTAGTATATAATGGTGCTGGTCATCTGCTGCGAGCTTCTGAGAAAAACTTTGGGTCCTGCTCTTATTCAGTTACAAATTAAGCACTGCCACCATATGTAAGGTGATGTTCCAGTATGCTAAGGATGGTCCGCATATTACAGTGATGACTGAAACTTGCCATGGATTCCTATCACACGCTCTTGCACAAATATATGGAAAGGCAGGAGCACTCATGCACACACAGACACATGCACAAACATGATCAGGCACACAGTGCTGGACACTTGCTCATGTATACCTGTGTGAACATAATCCTCACACACATAAATACTCTAAAACACACAAAGTACACACTGAGCCACTCATTCCCCCGAAATACACACACTTGCAGGCCCCCAGCCTCCCCCTCCCTCAACACAAGCTCATTCGGCAGAAGGTGAGGATCCTTCATGGCTTTCCACTGCTTTTTCACCAAATTCAGCTCTTGTTGGCGCGGTTCAGACCAAACTCGTGGCTCACCCAGTCTCTGTGGCATGGCTGTGCTGCTCCACTTGCAACTGTCCCCACAGTTCTTAAATGCTGAAAACGCAAGGCAGGAAGAGGTATACTGGGAAGGTCAAGACCGGAAGTATGGTGCTTACAGCCACAACAATCAAGCAGAGGCTCCAGGTCCAGCCCAGCAATTGAACCCATGGCAGTTTGGGAGGAAGTTGAGAAGGTGAATACCTGTTAGCCGTACTGGCCTGGGCCTGATCTACGCTGTCCTGGAGCAGCAGCAGCAGCATGAGTATGCACGTCAGACCCAGAACTTCCTCCTAACTTCTCCCATGCCTTGTGTATAAATATTTGAGTTGACTAAAGACAAATTTCAATTTCAGGGGAATGCTCCTGATCCAGCGGGTTACTAGCAACAAGCAGTCATACACCAAATACTCACTTGGGCCCATACATTCATACTACACTAGTAAATTCCGCTGGTGGGTCAGTTGTACTCTTTATCAAAATCCCTGCTACCAATTACTTTTCTGATTGAAGAGTAATGACTTACCAATGGACCCCTTGCTAATTGGGAAGTTTAAAATGAGTGACATTCATTACAATTCATAATCCTGAAATAATCACCGAGTCAAGAAGTTTTATAATATTTATCTAAAGATTTAGCAGAGTAAAGTACAGAACCACATGATACTTAATCGTATATCAAGGATGAAGCACAATAATCAATTATCGATCAATGACGGTCCCTCAGAAAGGAGAAGATAGAGAAAGCAGCGCAACTAAGGTTTGCATTTATATTTACCTAAAGGTGCGAGAAACCAAACCCCTTGGCCAAGGAGTTGGAAAGATAGGACCCAAGGAGGATGAAGAGCAAGGACCTCCTCCAGATTCAGGACAGGACCGGTAACCTCTCTATCAACGACGCCTGCGTCGTTCCCCTCTCTGATACTTCGCTTCTCCTTGAATTCTCCGTGCCTTCCTTCTACTGGACTCCGCCGCCCCCACCTCAGGACCTCTCTGGACAGCGGTTCAGTCTGCCATCGATCAGCTTGTATGTCTGGAGCTTATGCGTCCTAATGCCAAAGCCTGTTCTCTGCGCTCCTCTGCATTCCTCTGCACGCTCTCCCTGCTAATTAACTAATTCTATATCTGTTAAACCCTTCTACGCCCATGTACCTCCTCTTATGTTGCAAAATTATGGGCCCACTACTTCTGATTGGACGGGGACAGGGGGTTGATCCTCACACCATATCAATTTAGTTCAATTTCTTTAAGCCCATTGTTTTAAAATACCGCCCATCACAATTAATACATTTGCTTTATTTCCCACCCGTCTCACGACAAAGTTTAATACAATGTTTATATAAATTGTTTCTTTCGGTAGGGACATCGTGGGTACAATAGCGTTGGCCATTTACATAAATATTCATTACAGGTAATGGGATGCACACCTATTTTTGAAAGCTAGTCTGTGTTTATCCAATCGTCCTCCAAGAGTGTGTGCACACTGGGTAATGCCATGCCCAAATGGCACTTAGATATAGAACAACATAATGTGGGGCGTCTTTAGCCCCATACTCCAGTTGCACAGCTTAGTTGCGCCAATGCAGCGCTCTGCTTACTTGTTCATCCATTTTACGCCCGTATTCTCCATATACTCCATGCTTGTAATTCCACTTTTTCTAAAACTAGACTCCTATTTGCTCCACATGCGGAATGTCATGCCATTTCCGTAGCTTCCCATGCTCCAGTTGTGCCCCTCCGGACCTCTTACAAGAACACGAACTAATGCATAATTCGTCCAAGGCAGTGTTTATTAAAAACCCAATGCATTTCGGGCTACCAGAGCCCTTCTTCGGGGATCACTATAAATAACAAAAAAACATTTACAATTACCATATTATACATAATTATACATCTTACATCATCAATCCTAACAATACAATATTCAGTTGGCCTAAATGCCGTGTCTCTGTCAAACCACCCTATGTTTCTCCAATTATAAGCCTCTCCATACGCAGTTCTGATGTTAGCCCACCATTAACCAAGCAAACCATTATCACTTCAAAGTGAACCCAGTACTTTACCACTTTCACCCTCCCGTTCCCTCATCTTACTCCACCAGACATTACATTCACCAGTATTAGCGTCTCACCGCTACTTTGTTTAACGACTCTATCACTTATCAACTCTCATCTCACCGCTACTTATTCTACTCCTCTACTACTTTTCAACCCTCACAAGCTCGCCACACTCTCAATAACCCATACTCTCAATAACCCATATCAATATCTAGCACTCGCTGCATTTATACCATTGCTCTTCCAACATCCCACAAACGACTGCAATTATTTGCGCAACTTCCCAAATGCCCTGGCTCTCACTCTGCACACTTCCCCTTTCATCATACACATCCCTACATAAACTAACACTTGTTTTCTGCATGTTCTTTTAATTTTGACTAACTCTAAAGACAAATTTCAATTTCAGGGGAATGCTCCTGATCCAGCGGGTTACTAGCAACAAGCAGTCATACACCAAATACTCACTTGGGCCCATACATTCATACTAAACTAGTAAATTCCGCTGGTGGGTCAGTTGTACTCTTTATCAAAATCCCTGCTACCAATTACTTTTCTGATTGAAGAGTAATGACTTACCAATGGACCCCTTGCTAACTGGGAAGTTTAAAATGAGTGACATTCATTACAATTCATAATCCTGAAATATTCACTGAGTCAAGAAGTTTTATAATATTTATCTAAAGATTTAGCAGAGTAAAGTACAGAACCACATGATACTTAATCGTATGACGGTCCCTCAGAAAGGAGAAGATAGAGACAGCAGCGCAACTAAGGTTTGCATTTATATTTACCTAAAGGTGCGAGAACCAAATCCCTTGGCCAAGGAGTTGGAAAGATAGGACCCAGGAAGGATGAAGAGCAAAGACCTCCTCCAGGCTCAGGACAGGACCGGTAACCTCTCTATCAACGACGCCTGCGTCGTTCCCCTCTCTGATACTTCGCTTCTCCTTGAATTCTCTGTGCCTTCCTTCTACTGGACTCCGCCGCCCCCGCCTCAGGACCTCTCTGGACAGCGGTTCAGTCTGCCATTGATCAACTTGTATGACATAGTGGGTACAATAGCGTTGGCCACCAGGTCATGGCCTTGGACGACGTCCAGGTTGACTTAATCGTTTCTTCTGGGCAGCCTTGCAGGACGCATGCGCAGAACCCATGTCTCTCGAGGTGCAGTGCAACCAACCCAGGCCCATTTATGAACTAATAAAAAGTCAAAAGAAGGAAATATTAAATATTAAAATCACAATATAAATGGTTTCACTGTATACCCACTATGTCTACTCTATTCCCGTTTAATTAAAATTCTATCCCACATTAATAGCGTTAGAATACCACAGTTTAATTGCAACATATGAGCAAGCTGTAGCACGTGAAAACATTAAGCAGCCATTTTAATACACACTGCGCAGAAGCAAGGATTTCCCTCCAAGCAAAGAAAGACGTCACACCACGTGATATGGATGACACATGCGCAATAGGTTCCCGCGCTTTAGCGGCCATTTTAGATTAGACAAGCGTTATTTGTTAGTTTAAACACATAGGCAAGCTTCACTCGTAAAATGTTCATGGGTGCATTTGTTAGTATAGACATTACAAAGTTTAATAAATTAATACTGTGAGAAGATTGTTTTCAAGCAAGTCTCATTGTGAGTCCTTGCTCCATCACTCCCTTCACCTAGTCTACAAAATACATCTGTGCAGGTAGGTATTGTATATCTTTGATGGCACCCCAAACACTGTGGTGCCCTGTTGCAACTGTGTGGCAATTGGGATACATTTATCCTAATTCATGGAATTCGACTGCTGCTTCATATGAGGCCTCACAAAGGAATATGGGTTCTGCACAAGGTGTGCTCAATATATCAAATCAGCAACTTGGCTCTGAGCAAATATGTGTGCATTGCGCATTCGATAGTGCCTAGCAAACCATGTTTGCTTGCAAGAAACTCAACCAATGTAGTTAAGAAAATATGTGCATACAGGATCCATGTGTGATCTAGAAGGAAATATGTAAATGTACTACAAAAGCAAGTGCGTGCACAGGATGTTACCTCGTGCAGGCTAGAGAAACAAAGTCTGCAACCAGTATTAGTGATTTATAATTATGACAAAGATGTATACTTTTCTTGGTGGGAACTTTTCTCTTATCAGCAGGAGCCCCTAATTTGTCCTTGCATGCTCCTTAGTCCCTGCAATTGTCCTTAGCCTGTGCTTATGCCCCATGGACTGAGTACTTTGTGGTTTAGGTTCCTCAGGTCTGTTCACCTGGAGGCCCTTCCTGTGTCAGGAGAAACCCAAGCGAGTTTGAAGCGGCAGGAGCAGAAGACGTGTGGAGTCCTCTACTTTCTTACCTCTGTCAAGTCGGAAGGTCTGGGGCACCTAGCGCTCGCTGCTCCTGACACTAACGGCCATCACGTCAGGCACAGGTAGGCCCCATAGAAGATGAGGGATTAGGCCGTGATATGGAGCACAGGACAGCTTCATTCCTGGTTGCAGACAGTTTAAGGGTTTCTGGAATGATATTCCCAAAATGACTTTGTATGGAGTTGTTTGGAGCATTGTCAGCCTCTAAGAGATGCTAAGAAGCAGGGGTTACACCACTCCATAGCCTAGGGCAGGTCGAGGCTTGACCAAGAAGCCCATGCAAAGGGACCTCTCAACTCATAAGTTTTGTTTAGTATTGAAAGGCCCACGATACAAAATGGCATAACCATCCAGTCATTTTTTCCGTGTATCTTGTCACTTCCCAAAGTTACCAGGTGAAAGGTAACACTTGGCAGCCACCATATTCTCCATCTTTTCTACACATTTCAGGTGTAAGGCAGCTTGTGATACTTCATTACTTTGTGTAAACCACTCATGACAATGAATCCATGTACAATAACACTACTTTTTCACCCGAGGAGCAAAACGGGAGAAAGATGGTGACTGCTAAGTGTTGACTTTCTGCTGTTAAAGTTGTAAAAAAGTGAAATTACCTGCATTGTAAAAAATTAAATGACAGGAAGGTTCTGAAAATTTGTACCGCGGGACATTCAATGCTCAACCAATACGTGTTGGATTGAATGTCCCCTTAATGTGCACCTCTAGCCCCAAACACACAGCCTGGGTTCCACCATAGCACCACTGAAGCTCAATCTCATTCATTCATTTCTGGAAAGGGTCAAACGATCTTCCAATAACTGCCTTGGCAGGTTTACACATTAATCTAGACCTTGATCTTTGAGACAATTTGGAGAAGGATAGATGTGAATTACATCATCCCAGTTTGCACATGAAAATGGAAAGGATGTGTGGATCACCTTCATCAGTTGTAGACATATGCATGGTATCCATGGGTCTGAGCTTCGTCCCTTCCCATGGGGAGGTTGCCTGCCTTGCTGGACATCCTGGGGTGTGCTGATTTCTAAGAAAACGTCCAGAATGTGAGACTGCTCCTGTATCTGGAAGCTACAACAGCCCGGGCTAAGACATACGACGGATGAAGGGGGAGAGAAGGGGGGGCTGGGCTGAAGCTCTTTTAGCCTAATGGGTGTTGAGTGCCTGCCTTGACCCCATGGTTCTCATCAGAGTAAACTTTTTCAATTCCAGCACTACTCGCAATCGATTTCTCTTTAACAATACTATGGACAGAACGCCCTCCCCCTTTGGAGGGGGGCACGGCGTTTAGGACCTGGGGCCTCTGTGGCCCGGGCCCCCTCTTCCGATCTGGAGACGTGCTGGCCAAGGGAAGTTATGGCCAGGGGTGGCTTCCTGTCACCTCACCTCGCAAGAGGTGGGGTGTGGCGACAGGAAGTGTGCCGTGTTGCGGGAGTGTCACGTCACTTCCACCTGTCGCTGCCGTGGTGACCAAGGGGGTATAAAGATTGCCTGTCCCTTGACCTCTTTCTGGACCTGCCCATCGCGGCGACTGCTTGCGGACCGGCGGCATTTTCTCCCTAGCAGTGCCTCAGCTTTCCCTTGGGCACTGTTTTTTGGCCGCATCCACAGTCTCGTTGCCCCACGCTGCCCCACAAAATGGTCACAGCGGGCGCCCGAGGCCCAGGTCTCATTGGAATCTCCCAATTGGGGCTACTGCATCTGCGCGGTCGAGGCCCAGGTCCCATGTCGGAGACCCTTTAATTGCCTCAATTAGGTTTAGGCCATCCCCTGCTGCTCGGGGCTCCCATCCAAAAATACTCTGCCCCATCGGGGCTACCGCGTCTGAGCGGTTGAGAGCACCAGCCCTTGTCTGCCCTGCCCAGCTTCCCTTGCCCCAGTGTGGCTGACCCATACCTGCCCTTGTCTTGCCCTCAGATATACCCAGCCTCCGGGGCCAGGAACGTGGACCAGGTGGACATCCGGTAAGTACTGGGGAGTAAGGGGCGGGGAATTTAAGGCTGACTTTGGGTTTAACTTCTCAGGCATTGTTGAGTGATATTCATTGTTGTGCACACTTCTGTCTGCACACATACCTGTGTTGCACATTCTCCTTACAGTATATTTGGCATATTTCATTGGTTGCATTTTTGTAGGTGTTTTTTTGCAAGTTTCCTTCCCTTGAACCCTGTTGTCCTTCATCCTTACATATCATGGCGGCTCAGCCTAAAAGAGTCCGGGTGTGCAAAAGGAAGGACAAGGATCCTGAGTTGGCGCAATTGTTAAAATGAGTGCAGGCTAAGCTAGGAAACGAGGGGGGACTGAGACGTCCGAGTCGGAGCAGGAAGAAGGTTCCTCTGGGGCTGACCGTCCACGGAGGTCCAATGTCCCCCCATGAGCAGCTTTCCCGCCTGTGCAGCGTGGGGCCAGAAAAAGTGCCCCTGCTGGCAATGTGGGCGGGGTGGCACCCGCCGCAAAACTACCTACTCCTGAGGCCCCTATAGCACCTGTTCCCGCCACCCCTAACTGAGGCCCCAGCAACATTGCCGTGTACTACTGCTCAAGCACAGCCTAGTCCTGCAGCCATCCCTCAACTCAAGCGGTACACAGACTCAATAATAACTTACAAACAAAATCTTATCCTGAGCAAATGTCCATTCCAAAGTAAATCCAGCAGTCCGTAGTTATGGTAATTTCTTTTTATTCCAAACGTCAGAATTTTAAATAGGTAATATCACAGCCAGTCTGAACAGAATGCAGAAAACACGTGTTTCGTCTTTTCCACCGACGTCATCAGGGCTACAAAAAATATGTAATATATAAGCCACAACGACCACTATTTCATTAGCCTACTCCCACTAAAGTTAGTGAAGTTGTGAAAAAGTGAAGAAAAGTCACAAAAGATTGTGATTTGTGGTTAATCACACGTGAAGAAAGTGTAGGGTTCCTTTTGTAAATAAGAAGGTATGAATGATCTATAAAAAGAGGGTCTAAAATTATCTTCGGGTTTTAAGCCCCTAATACACCTTAAAGTTGTTTTGCCAAGTCCGATTCACCAAAAGAGAGTGTGCATTTGGAAACTGAACACGTTCCAATAAACGATCACAGCCACCAATTCATCCAGTTATGACTTATCTAATAAGTCCTAATCAAATTCAGTCCTCAGTAGTAAAACATAGATTTTCGCAAGCACCTAAATAATAATAATCATTATCAATACAACTATTTCCAACCTTAGTGTACAAAACACACATCACATAGGTATTATTATAAAGTAATCCATACCTATATCGCAGTACTTAATCTCTTAATTCCTCATTATCATAGGGTCCACTGTTTAGGAAGATCAAGCTATCGAGTATGATATGCGTTTAACGATGGCTAAAATTAAATGGCGTAAGAATCATATCCAACAATCTATAGCTTTTTATGAGAGCGCCTCCGACTTTCTATCACCGGAACCACGTTCCAAGTTTCACGATTGAATATCAATAACTGCCAAAAGCACATGCAGCGATCAACTACGCTGTCCATAGACTAATATCAAGTAGGCAATGTAATTACACTAAACAATGCAGTGTTGCATCTTCTAAATCCACTAGGCGGGTATTCCACATGACTTTCAACTTTTCACCCTTGGAACACCTGAGTACCAAGTATTCCAATAACATATTACAAATAAGCTCACACACGGTAAACAAACATAATTCAACAACTTTATCAGGTAATTAGTAATAAAAAAACACTGTGTAGTACATGGTCATACCTGCAAACAATGGGGAGAGTGCTCCTCATGGTATCTCGACGTCTAGCATGGGCGCCATTTTGAGTTGCTAATTTATACACCAGAATGGTGTCATCAAAATCAGAAACAGACTATCACGGTCAAAGTGTATAAATATAAACATAGGTGCCATATTGAAATGGCAACTAGAGGTCTCAAACGGTGTCATATCCCTCAAAGCAAACTTCAATAGTCATTTATTTTATGAAGCTGTTGTGTTCCCATAGAGTGGAGAGGGGAAAAAAAGAAAATTTACAAGGTCAAGTAAGAAAAAGGATAAGAGCAGGGTTCACCTCAAGTGCCCAGAAAATATTGTAGCTCATTATCTAAATTGAGGCCCTTATTCACAGCATGTAACCTCATAATCCAGCGGGCCTCAATCTGTCGTAAGCTTAATTCTCGATTCCCACCCCTTACATCAGGTAATACATGTTCAATACAATGAAACTTAAAGCTTAACAGCATATTCTGAGTTGGACATTCCTTTGCATTGGCCCCAATGGGTCTCTTTCATCTAGATTTAACAGCTCTGAAGTGTTCCGCAATACGATCCTTCATTGATCGTATGGTACTCCCCCCACATAAATCTTACCACACTTGCAGATAATTACATAAACAACATATTTATCCGTACAATCTATATGTGTCTTAATCAAAAACTTGCGTGATTCATTGTATACAAATACAGTAATTCCATTGATAGACATTCTACACATACTGCAATTTCCACAGGAGTAAGAAGCCTGATTCAATGTATGTAGCAATGTTTTCTTGGGCATAAGGTCCCTAGGGTAACTGGGGCTGATCATATTCTGTATGGTTACACCCTTACGATAAGTGATACTTGGACATTCCAATAAGAAGGTTTGTAAAGATTTGTCCGACGTAAGCAAGGACCAATGTCGTTTAAGTATGTTATATACTCGGTGTGATCCAGGGTGATAACCTGTCACCAGTCTAACAGGGTCCTTAGTGTCTCTTTCTCTTCTTTTTTTATCTACAAGAGTATCTGTCCATTTTAATTTCTGCGACCTCCTCTTGGCCTTAAGGATAATGTCCCTGTTATATCCTCTGGCTAGAAATCTCTGTTCTACATCATTAATATTAAGCAGAAATTCTGAGTCTTTGCTGCAATTTCTTCGTGCCCTATGCATCTCGCCATAGGAAATGGAATGGATCTGATGTTAACTATTAGCATGCAAGACGAATTGCAGGAGGTGGTCTTTCTATACAATCTGCTGTTAATCTTCCCTTGTGATTAATCTTTCAAGTAAGGTTCTAACTAATGATATGATTTCTTTTTTACAAAAGGGTATGAACTTTTGTCCAACCAAATTATGTGATGTTACTGATGTTGGGCTTGATGTCTATAAATTCATCAGACAGCTCAAATTGAAAACCTTTTTTGTGACTAACCCCAAGGCTAATAAACCTGATGCACAAGATGCAGTAATTGGTGATTTATCTATTCAGGATATTCATGACACAACCACTTTGTTGTCCCTTACAGAAAATGAACAAGATCCTGTTACAACTTATGATGTAGTGAATGATATAGAACGATGTTCCTATCTTAGCGTAGACAGTGGTTTAAAAATGAAATCTAAATGGACCCCACAGCTAGCTAGTAGTAATAATATTGATCTGTTTCACGAGATGGTTAGTAAAGAGATTGATAACTGGGAGAGAACTTTAGTATCTATTGCCAAGGAAACAACCTCACATATAAAGAACGTGAAGCACTTAAAGAATTACGCTATGATAACAACATCATTATTAAGGAAGCAGACAAAGGAGGGAATATAGTTGTCATGGACAAGAAATTGTATGATGCTGAGGTCCTGGGACAGCTTAATAATACCCAATGGTATAAGAAACTAAGTCATAACCCTGTATTTGAGATAGCCAGGAATATCAATGCACAATTGAAACTGTGATTGGAACTAGGATTATTGAATGATGATGAGTGTCTATACTTGTTAGTGGCAAAACCTAGGTATCCATGTATGTATACGCTACCAAAGATTCATAAAAGTTTGGTCTCAGCTCCGGGGAGGCCTATTGTTTCAGGAATAGGTGGTCCTACAGAGAGACTGTCTGTATTTGTGGACACCTTCTTACGTATCTTTGTCTGTAACCTTCCATTTTATATCAGGGACACTAAACATGTATTGAATATTCTGAATGATATTGATTGGGATTCAAAAATGATATTTGTGACCTTGGATGTAGTATCCTTAAATACGAACATTTCCCATCAACATGGATTAAATGCACTTAGGCACTTTTTGTATAAACGGCCGATTGAATATATGGAACATTCTGAAATGCTGCTAAAAATGTCACAGATGATATTGGAACTTAATGTTTTCATGTTCAATGGTGAATGGTACCAACAGACTTGCAGGACTGCGATGGGTTCCAGATTTGCGCCATCCTTTGCCTGCCTCAACATGGGTTGGTTTGAGGTGGCGCACACCTGGGGCCCATCGGGAGCTAAGTGGCATGATCTTATAATATACTTCAGAAGATTTATTGATGATTGCTTGTTGATTTGGACTGGTAATGATACGGAACTACAGGAATTTTTCGAGCATTTGAACAATAATGATTACAATATGTCCTTTACTGTGACACACAGTTGGGAGAAGATTGTTTTTCTTGACATTCAGTTATGTGTTGATCAAGGGAAGATTAACAGCAGAATGTATAGAAAGACCACCTCCTGCAATTCCGTCTTGCATGCTAATAGTTTACATCCTAAACATCAGATCCATTCCATTCCCTATGGCAAGATGTATAGGGCACAAAGAAATTGCAGCAAACACTCAGAATTTCTGCTTAATATTAATGATATAGAACAGAGATGTCTAGCCAATGAATATAACCGGGACATTATCCTTAAGGCTAAGAGGAGGTCGCAGAAATTAAAATGGACAGATACTCTTGTAGATAAAAAAAGAAGAGAAAGAGACACTAAGAACCCTGTTAGACTGGTGAAAGGTTATCACCCTGGATCACACAGAGTATATAATATACATAAACGACATTGGTACTTGCTTACTTCGGACAAATCTTTCTTATTGGAACGTACGGATGTAACCATACGGATTATGATCTGCCCCAGTTACCCTAGGGACCTTATGCCCAAGAAAACATGACTACATACATTGAATCAGGGTTCTTACTCCTGTGGAAATTGCAGTATGTGTAGAATGTCTATCAATGGAATTACTGAAGTTGTATACAATGAATCATGCAAGTTTTGAATTAAGACACATAGAATGTACGGATAAATATGTTGTTTAAGTAATTATCTGCAAGTGTGATAAGATTTATGTGAGAGTACCATACGATCAATGAAGGATCATATTGCGGAACACTTCAGAGCTGTTAAGATTCTAGACGAAAGATAACCCATTGGGGCCCACGCAAAGGAATGTCCAACTCACAATATGCTGTCAGGCTTTAAGTTTCATGGTATTGAACATGTTTACCTGATGTAAGGGGTGGGAATCGAGAATTAAGGTTACGACAGATTGAGGCCTGCTGGATTATGAGGTTACATGCTATGGATAAGGCCCTCAATTTAGATAATGAGCTACAATACTTTCTGGGCACTTGAGGTGAACCCTGCTCATATCCTTTTTCTTACTTGACCCTGTACATTTTCTTTTCCTTTATCCTCTCCACTCTATGGGAACACAACGGCTGGTAAAGATGGCATAAAATAAATCACTACTGAAGGGATATGACACCGTTTGAGACCTCAATTTGCCGTTTCAATATGGCGCCCATGTTTATATTATTACACTTTGACCGTGATAGTCTGTTTTTGATTTTGGTGACACATTCTGGTGTATAAATTAGCAACTCAAAATGGCGCCCATGCTAGATGCCGAGATACCATGAGGAGCACTCTCCCCATTGTTTGCAGGTATGACCATGTACTACACAGTGTTTTTTATCACTACTTACCTGATAAAGTTGTTGAATTATGTGTTTTTACTGTGTGTGAGCTTACTTATTTGTAATATGTTACTGGAGTACTCAGCATTCAGGTGTTCCGAGGGTGAAAAGTTGGAAGTCATGTGGAATACTCTCCCAGTGGATTTAGAAGATGCAACACTGCACTGTTTAGTATAATTACATTGCCTACTTGATATTAGTCTATGGACAGCTTAGTTGATCGCTGCATGTGCTTTTGGCAGTTATTGATATTCAATTGTGAAACTTGGTACGTGGTTCCGGTGAAAGAAAGTCGGAGGCTCTCTCATGAAAAGCTATAGATTATTGGATATGATCGTTACGCCATTTAATTTTAGCCAACGTTAAACGCATATCAAACTCAATAGCTTGATTTTCCTAAACAGTGGACCCTCCTTTTGTCCTCCTGAAATATACGGTGTGGATTATTATGTTTTACAGATACATGAATTGCCGACTGTTGGATTGCAAGATAATGAGGAATTAAGAGATTAAGTACTGAGATATAGGTATGGATTACTTTATAATAATACCTATGTGATGTGTGTTTTGTACACTAAGGTTGGAAATAGTTGTATTGATAATGATTATTATTATTTAGGTGCTTGCGAAAATCTGTTTTACCACTGAGGACTGAACTTGATTATGACTTATTAGGTAAGTCATAACTGGAAATTGGTGGCTGTGGTCGTTTATTGGAACGTGATCAGTTCCCAAATGCACACACTCTTTTGGTGAATCGGACTTGGCACAACAACTTTAAGGTGTATTAGGGGCTTAAAACCCGAAGATAATTTTAGACCCTCTTTTTATAGATCATTCATACCTTTTTATTCTTTACAAAAGGAACACTACACTTTCTTCATGTGTGATTAACCACAAGTCACGATCCTTTGTGATTTTTCTTCACTTTTTCACAACTTCACTAACTTTAGTGGGAGTAGGCAAATTAAATAGTGGTCGTTGTTGCTTATATATTTTATATATTACATATTTTTTGTAGCCCTGATGAAGTCAGTGGAAATTATCCACAAGACGAAACACGTGTTGGCTGCATTCTGTTCAGAATGGCTGTGATATTACCTATTTGGAATTCTGACGTTTGGGATAAAACAAAGAAATTACCATAACTACGGACTGCTGGATTTACTTTGGAATGGACATTTTCTCAGGATAAGATTTTGTTTGTATTGTTATTTGGGGATTCCATCTTCAAACCTTGTAACGTTGGGTGGCCGCTCCACTTATCCTTGGAGCAAACTTTGGAATTTTGATTGTACTACATTGCACTGACTCAGCGCAGAATTGGCCCTGCCACTTTTAGACTGTTGTATCAATAATAACTTATCCACACCGGCAGAGTCCCAGGGGGCTTATGTGGCCTTAGAAGTCATAGACCGGCACCATTAGCCCCGTCTCTGGGGCATGCGGGAAGTGGCGGTGTCAACCCATAACAGCTCCCTTAATAGCTCCGCAGCCCTCCACCTCCCTGCCAGTCAGTGGGATGCCTGCCCAAGGGCTCCTGACCCCTTCTCCGCAGGGGCATCCAACAGACTCAAGAGACGATACCGCACAGGCTCTGCTATTCGTAGCACTGTTACTCTCCAAGCTGACCACATCGGTGGATAGGGTTACCTCTCCTCCTTTGCCAATTTACCCGCTGGGCTCCATCCAATGACATTATGGTAGCGATTACAGATCTTAAAAAACAAGTAGAGGCCTTTGGGTTGGCACATGGTGGGATTTGAGCTGCCCAGGATAAAGTAGCAGCCGATGCCCAGACGTTGCTGGCTAAAGGACCTCCTAGGGCAGACTCAGGTAAGCGGGCCAGCCTAGGTGGGGAGAAGGCGGGTTCAGCACCTAGCTCTGCGAGGAGGCAAGACACTTTGTTATCCAGACCTGAGATGCTGGCATCGCACGTCTCACTGGATGTTAAAGAGAAAATATGGAAAGGGGAATTTGTAGAAATGAGAGAGCAAAGAGGAGGGAATGCAACCAAAAGGATAAGGAGAGTAAGGATACCTCATCTAAGGATAAGAAGCCTAAGGTTGAGGTCAATGTTTACATGTCAGTGATGTTAGAGAGAAAACCTGAAGTCACGACCTCTGTGATATTTTACTCTAACAAGATATTGAAAGCATACCATGTTTGCAGGGGTCCTGCTTGGTTAGATTATGACTGGAATTTCAGATGGGCAAGAGCTGAAGATCCAGACATAGTATAGGACCAGACAAGGATCTACGTATGATTGGAGAGTGTGAATAGCAAGACTCCTTTAAAGCCGCTTTTTCGCCAACAACAGACATGTTGGGCCCTCAATAGGAAAGTCTGCTCACGTCCAGCTGGATCCTGTAAATATAAGCACAGTTGTTCCTTTTGCGGCCACCCTTCCCATCCAGAATTCAAATGCAACAAGAAGTCAACAGATAAAGGGAAAGGGGGAGCTAAATCTTCCAGCTGGTTGTGAGTTGCCCACCTGGGTTCAGATTATCAGGCTGATTCCATGGCTGAACTTGTACCCGAGCAAAGACACTGCCAAGTTGCTATATCTGGGGTTTTGTTCAGGTTTTAGGATCCCCACACTTTCTGTGCCTCCCCGCACGCATCATGAGGAGGTGTCCAAGAAGGTAAGAAAGGAGGGTGCTTTGGGCAGGATAGCTGGCCCTTTTTCCGCTCCCCCCCCCCTTCGGGATCTTTGTGTGTTCCCAGTTGGGGGTGGTCCCCAAAAAGGAACCGGGCCAGTTCAAATTGAACAACAACCTCTCCGCTCCCAAAGGTTCTTCAGTGAATGAAGCAATTGACCCGCAGTTATGCTCAGTGCATTATGCATCAATTTTTCAGGCTCTAGCAATACTGCGCAGACTAGGCCGGGGGCACTGCTGGCGAAGACAGACATTGAGTCCGCTTTCCGGCTCCTCCCAGTCCACCCCGATGACTACAACCTTTTGAGATTTCAATTTGGGGGCTCTTTCTACTATAATAAGTGTATGCCAATGGGATGTAGTGCGTCCTGAACATATTTTAAACAGTTCATCTCCCTGTTGCAATGGATATTTACCTCACACACAGGCCACAGAAATGTGATTCACTACTTGGATGATTTTCTGGTCTTGGGGCCGCAGGACTCCGGCATCTGCTCAGGGGTACTGGATACATTGATCTCCCTCTTCAAGGAATTAGGTGTTCCCATAGCGCCGGAAAAGACTGTAGGTCCCTCCATGTGTATTGCATTCCTGGGTATTGAAATTGACCCTGTGGTCGAGGAATGCCGTCTCCTTTTTGAAAAGGTTCGGCCTTCAGGCAGTCCATTGACACGGTGTTGTCGTCCAAAAAAGTGACACTCCATCAGCTCCAGGTGTTAGTTGGCCACCTGAATTTTGCTCTATTGATCATTCCCTTGGTGTGCCCCTTTTCTAGTCTCTTGCTAGGTCAGTGGCCCGCCTCAGAGAAAAATACCACCATACCCGGCTATCTAGCGAGGTTAAGGAAGATTCAAGGATATAGCATGCCTTCCTACAGCAATTTAACAGCTCTGTTAAATGGCCTTCACACTCGATATCCAGCTACGCCCTAGGCCTCTTTAGAGATGCGGCGGGCAGCATTGGTTTTGGAGCCATATCGTGCTCTGAATGGTGTAGGGTGAGAATGGCCGTTTGCGTGGCAGGACAGCGGCACCACTAGGAATGTCACCTTTCTTAAGCTGTTCCCGATCATTGTACCGGTGTCCATTTGGGTGGAGGCACTCAGAGACAGAAGTGTGATCTTCTGGTCAGACAATATGGCAATAGTAGAGGCTATTAACAAAAAGAGGGTTCCATGCAAATGTGTTTTAAGATTGCTTAAACATCCCGTCCTTTTGTGCTTGGAAGCTAACATTTCATTTTGAGCTAAGCATGTGCGTGGTATTCTTAATAATGCTGCTGATGCCACATCTCACTCCAATGTTGAAATGAAAATGTTTTCGTTACTTTGCCTGTGCATTGTTCTATGTAAGTTAGCATTCGCTGCACCATTTTAGGTTCAGCCGCCATTTTGAATCCTGCTCGAAAACTGCTTCTTGCCTCTTCAAGAAACTGGGTTATGGAAAGTTTAGTTTCTCCAAGGTTGGGCCTTGCTTTGCTAATGAATACACTGTTCTTATTAGTGTATACCTTTCTCACTAGATAGAGGCCTTCTCCCACCAGTCTAGTAGCGAGCACGGGCAGAGTGACCTTGGCTTGGAGATAGTGTGTGCCCCGCCTCACAATCGAAGCCTATCCTTCTGTACTCCTTTGTTTAGCTGCATCTGCTTGGAAAATTCCATTATGGGTGTGCCTTCATTGGTTGTGAAATGTACATAATGTATCGTTAGGTTTGCTGATGCCAGTCCCTCTTCAGCACTCCTAGAGACTGGGCAGACCTGGCTCCGCTCAAGCGTATCAGAATAAATATATATTGGTTTGTATTCTCTACTGTCTGACCGACTCTTCATTCGTATGGAAGGCTGAGAGGTGGTCGTGAGTGACCCGGTTGACCCTAATCTGGTCACTTCCTTCAGTTGGCGCCCGAACAGGGACCCCTTCGGGCGAGTGGCTCTTCCCCTCCCGTGGACGGGTGGGGAGGTCGGGGCTATCGTCGGGTCGGACAGACGGACCAGGGATCCCTGCATGAGAGAGTTCCTGTAACTCGCAGCTGCCCCTTCTGTCCCGCCGGACGGTGCCTCGCCCAGTGGTCATCCCGACTGGGGTCCTGAACGGCAAAACCCTTGGATCTGACCGTTTGGTCCGAAGAGTCGGCAGTGGAGAATAACTTAGTTTTGACCTGCATGCATCAGGTGAGTTTGTTTTGGTTCTTTGTGGATATGGTACCATTTTGGTTTGTATTTGGTACTGTCTAAGGGCCGTCATTTGGACAAAACGTTTGCAAATGTTTTGCCAGGCATAAAGTAGTGAATTTGTTTTCTTTGAAAATGCCTGGGATAAGTAAATTGGTTTCTTTGTGCTGTCGCTGTTGTTCTGCAGATGCTAGATTGGAAGAAGCTCAGCCGGCGCCTCCAGAAGGCACTCCTAATTTTGATATGTATGTGAAACATGGTCTTGGCCCTATTATGTTTAGTGCATTATGGCGCAAATATATGAGGGACAATGCCGAATTGCAGTGGCCGTTGACGGGCACTTTTGATGAACAAAAAATTGGGTTTTTACAAGAGAAATTGTTTGCAAAGCGAAGTAGGCAGTCTGTTTTATTCTCTTCGAACGTGGCAAAAGGAGGCTAAACAGAGACGAATAAAGATGGAAAAGGAGGCGCAAAAAGGGAGAATGCAAACATTGACTCAGAAAGCTGTAGCATATGATAGGGAGAAACAAGAGATAGGAATTGAACGTGAAAATAGGAGGTTTCGATTACAGGTTGATAAATCTTATGTAGCCCAAGAAGAAAATGATACTTTTGTGGAGGAATTATTAGATAGCCGACCCCCACCTCCGTACGCCCCACAAAAGATATATCCACTGTTCCCTTGCCCTCACAGCCGCCTGTTACTGTTGCTTCTACTGTCTCTGTATCTACTGCTGCTTTTTCGACAGCCGTGGCATCGGCTCCTTCTCCTCTTTCCCTTTCTCTTGCTTCCTTACCGCCCGCAGCAACTGGGACTGTTAGCACCCCCTTCACGCCCTTTGTTTCAGCATCCTTCTCGCCAGCCTTTTCCCCTGTGACGCAGCCCTTAGCATCCCTGATACCTGTCACTCCAGTTGCCTCTCCTTCTCTGGTTTTTCATCCCCCGGTTTCCTTGAGTGATGGGACGCCAGTGCGTGGGTTTGGAGACGGAGATTGGACGAAGTTTAAAGAGCGCATGGGTCCGTATGTGCGATCTGAAGTGGAAGATGCAGAGAAAAGGGTAGTGGCTAACCAGGCTGCGCAGTGGCCCTGAAACCCTATTTATAGTGTGGAAGATGTGTGGAATGTGATGAAAGATTATGAGCCTTTTGTACAACAGCATGCCCTTAAGCATATGTCTGCTACTCTGATTGGTCTTTGGAAGCAGTGTTTCAAAGATGCAGCACCACAGATTTTGTATGATATTAAAGATAGTGTATATGTCAGTAATATGGGGCCTGATCAAGTTTTTGGTAGTATTATGACGTTGATTGCTTACCGGGGTAGGCTACTTGAGAAGAGCCCCACTCTGGTATCTCAGTTCCCTATGCGGGAGGTTCATCCTATAGATCACCCCGAAATACCAGAGCTGAGGGATCAGCACGTTATTGTCACCAGACCAGGTGTGGCGGCCCGTTTCCAAGAACAATGGGTTTATACACCCTGGAAAAGGAGTGAAGTTTTGTCTCTTAAGACTCAGTTACCTGATCCTAGGAAAAATCCTACGGTATATCATAAAGAATGGACTGAAGCGGCCTCTTCAACAGTAATGACGCTTGCGGATATTGAAATGTTCTTTGGTCTACTGGTTCCGGTTGATATTTGGAGGCAGGTGCACACACAAGATCATGTAGCGGAAATGGGAGGTACATGGGATCAAATTAAAGTATGGGATCAGGAGAAGAAGCCCGGCGATAAGCCTAAGGCAGAGATACTTGCCTTGCCAGGCCGCATTATCACGTATATGCATTCTCTTATTCCGCCGAGAAAGGTTGATTGGGACTAGTTAATGGCTTGTCGGCAGCTGAAAGATGAGTGTGTCTGATTTTTTCACTTGGTTTGAGGATGTGTTTTTGGATTATAGTGGGCAGGATTTGTCTGTTGAGGGAGGTGTCCGGTTGTTTGTTAATAGGTTTGTTTCCAATTTGCTTCCAGAGATTGCGACTCGATTGCAGGCTTCTGAAAGTACTTGGTCGACCTCTTCCCCTTCTGTTATTTTGAGTATGGCGCAGTATTATGAGCACAGGGAAAATGAGGATAAGGAGGGAACAGAGAAGAAGCATAAGGATTTGAAGACAAAGGTGTTGTTGCAGCAGGTTTCTAGAGGGAATGGTAGAGGACATGGTGGTTTGGCCTGACAGCTTCCACGCACTAGCAGGCAGCCGAATACTACACCTTTAGGGCCGAATCAATGTGCGTATTGTAAGGGGGAAGGACACTGGCGTAGCGAGTGTCCTGTGTTGTTGCAAAAGGTGGCAGTCCCTGGAGGACGAGGTTCTCGTGGACTGGGTCGGGGAGCTGGTGGGGCAGGCAGGGCTCCCAATGCTGCGACTTCCCAGTGTTGTTCTGATAATTACTTTGATGACCCTCGGGCGGACAGTATTGTCATGATGATTATGATACAGATGAGGTGACAGGAAAGTCTTGCAGCTAGGACAGCGTGGGACGGAGTGAGGGACCAGTTTCGATACCTGTAGACCAACGCGGTCCTTATGTTACTGCGGATTTGAATGGCTCGGCTAAGGAATTTTTGGTGGATACAGGTGCAACGAACAGTTCTATTTCTCGTTCTTTGGTCCCTGGGGCGGCTATGTCTGGCCATAATAATGTTTTGGTAGGTTTTTCTGGTGTACCGGTTGTGAGCCCCATTTCAAGACCTCTTGCATTGACCATTGGTCCTTTTACCGTGGATTCACCATTCTTACTGACATTTAATTGTGGAGAGAATTTGATGGGTTTGGATTTGTTGAAGAAATTGCATGCTATGATCTATTGCTCCCTGGCAGGTGTTTACATGACAATCGGTCCGGATGTGGCACACGCTAAACAGTGTCTGTCCAAAGATGCGCCTCTTCCAGCTGAGTTTAAAGATGTGCCGCCCACTTTGTGGGTCACAGGCGACACAGATGTGCGATTGTTACAGATACCCCGGTTTCAATCACAGTTAAAGACAATGCTATTTTCCCTCATATCCCTCAGTATAAAATACCACAGGCAGGTGAGCGAGCTTTATTGCAAATTGTACAGGATTTGATTGAGAAAGGAGTGGTTGAGGAGACGACTGCTAATATTTGTAATAGCCCTATTCTCCCCATTCTAAAACGGACACCTTCGGGTTCCTCTGATGATCATGCAGATGTTTATCGTTTTGTGATTGATTTGCGCGAAGTTAATAAAATAGTAGTTCCCCAGTTTCCTGTGGTCCCCGACATTACTACTCTTTTAACAATGATTCCTTCTACTGCCAAATTCTTCTCTGTCATGGATTTGAAAAATGCATTCTTCAGTGTTCCTATCCATCCAGATAGCAGGTATTTGTTCGGTTTTACACTAGCTGGCAGAAGTTTTAGATTATGTAGAGCTCCTCGGGGCTATACTGAGAGTCCAAGTATCTATAGTCCAGCTTTAAAGAGCCAATTGGATTCCCTTTCGCTTCCTACAGGTAATGTATTGGTTCAGTACGTTGACGTTCTCCTCATTGCTTCTGACACAGAACAAGGTTGTAGGGAAAGTGCAGTTAAACTGTTGTTGCATTTGGCACAGCACGGACATAAAGTGTCCCTTTCCAAATTTCAGTATTGTCGACAGGAGGTCACCTATTTAGGTGACACCTACTGTCGAAGGAGGGTAGGAGATTGACTCCTGAGCGCATCAGTACCATTGTTAAAATGCACGTCCCACAGACTCAGAAAGACGTGCGTGCTTTTATAGGTATCACTTCCTATTGTAGGCAGTGGATACCTGGCTACTCGTTACTAATAAAACCCCTGCTCGCCCTAACGCTAAAAGATGTGCATGAGCCTCTGCCTTGGATGCCTGACTGTCAGCAGTCTTTTGAGCAATTTAAAAGTGTGCTTTGTTCGGCTCCAGTACTCGGCACTCCGGATTATACTAAACCATTTGTGTTGTACGTTCATGAGATGGCTGGCTGCGCACTTTCTGTTTTAACAGAAAAATTTGGAGATTAGCAACGGCCGTGTGCTTATTTCTCTGCTGTTCTTGACCCTGTCGCACGAGCCCTCCCGAGCTGTCTAAGAGCGGTCGCGACTGTGCCGGTCTCTATAAGACAATCGGCTGGACTCGTACTTGATACTGACCTCACAGTCATGGTACCCCATGCTGTGGATACCCTTTTGAATAAGACAAAGATGCAGCACCTCACCAGTGTATGTGTAACTGGCTATGAATTGACCTTGTTCGCCAAACATATTACGATTAAAAGACGTGCCATTCTGAACCCAGCCACGTTACTACCCCTCCCTTCTGAAAATGATGAAAATGAGAAACATAATTGTATCTTCCGGATGGAAGAAGAGACGAAAGGACGGGTAGACTTGACTGATGTTCCCTTATCTGACCCACAAGGAGAACTATATGCTGATGCCTCTTGTTTCAAATTACCAGATGGCACTACAACTGCTGCTTATGCTATCTCTATATTGCGTACAGTCGTAGAGACATCACGAGTCCCTTATCAGTCAGCCCAAGCAGCTGAGTTAGACGCCCTTATTCGAGCTTGTGAATTGAGCGAGGGACTGGCTGTCAATATTTATACTGACAGCCAGTATGCCTTCGGGGTTGCGCACAATTTCAGGCGACTCTGGGATGAGAGAGGGTTCCTTACTTCCCATGGTACAAAGATCCAACATGGTCACCTTATATTGAGGCTTTTGTCTGCTTTGACACTCCCTAAGAAGTTGGCAATAGTGAAGTGTAGCGCCCATAGGAAAATTACTGACGATGAAGGGAGGGGGAATGCTTTTGTTGATCAGAGAGCTAAGGAAATGGCACGGACTAAAATGAAGAGAATGTTTGTGGCAGGACTTGCTAGGTGGGTACCTGAAGTTACAATGTTTGAGGATACGCTTGAGAATGTGAAAGAAATACAGAGCGAGGCCACAAAAGAAGAATTAGCAATGTGGCAAGAAAGTATGGCACAATTGAACGATGAGGGATGTTGGATTGATAAGTCAGGAAAGCAGAGATGGAAGTTGCCAGATGCATATGTTCTCCCTGTAGTCACCATGGCCCATGGCCCAGCCCATATCAGCGCTAAAGGTATTTGCAAGTTGTTAGACCCTGTATGGCAGAATGACAACATCCCAAAAACAGCTGCACATTTAGTGAAATACTGTATGGTGTGTATGATGCACAATCCTGGAAAGGGTACCCTTACACCACCCGGTAATTTTGCACCACCTACTTTCCCCTTTGAGGTCCTTCAGATGGACTACATCGAGCTAGACAGGTGTAATAATTTGAAGTATGTGTTGGTTGTTTGTGCATTTAATAAATGGGTTGAGGCTTACCCCACTAAAGACAATACAGCTGTTACGACTGCAAAGGTACTCCTGAAGGAGTTCTTTCCTCATTTCGGCTTGCCCCGTTTGATTTGGAGTGATAACGGAAGTCTTTTTAATGCCAAGGTCATTCAGTTAATTTGCGATGGTCTGCACATAATACAGAAGTTTCATGCTGCAAATCACCCACAGTCAGCAGGATTGGTTGAGAACTACAACACTACTCTCAAACTGAAATTGGCAAAGATTCAGGAGACGACAGGGTTACAATGGCCAGATGCTCTACCATTAGCTCTTTTGTCGACAAGAACAACAGCACATTCTAGAACAGGATTGTCACCATAAGAGGCTGTGTTTGGATGGCCGGCAAATGTCTGGGGCGTTCCGTGACCTCGTCGGTTCTCAGATATTGAGTACCCTTGTTAATTGACTACCTGTACCAGTTAACTGAAAATTTGCGTTCTGTTCACCAACAGGTCTGTGAGTCCCTACCCGCTACACCAGAGCAGCCCGGGCACGACATTCGGCCTGGAGACTTTATACTGGTCAAAAATTTCCAGCGGAAGAAAAGTTTGGATCCTCGCTGTAAGGGACCCGAACAAGTCCTCCTCGCCACTCGAACTGCTGTGAAGGTCACCGCCCGATAGAACTGGATCCACGCCACTCACTGCCACAGAATACTCTTGCCCTTGCCCTATAATCAATGGGTGAGGGACGGCATAGGGGTCTCTGAGTGCGAGAAGGTGCCTCAGTCCGTCCCCTTCAGTGATGCAAAGCTAACTTTGACCTAAACGGATTTGGAAAATGATGGAGTGCTAAATACAGCAGTCCCCCCAGAAATACGAGCTATTAAGGAGTCGCTATTTGTTGATTCAATGGTGCCTGGGGCTGCCAGGTACAATTTGCGTCCTCAGTTGAGGGACGGTGCACAGAAGGAGAATCAGATTAGATAGGGAAGGACTGTGTAAGTCAGGTGTACTTTGTGATAGTACCAACGCATTGTTATGTTATGTTATTGTGATTTATAACGCGCACAGCTACTCAGAGTGTCCCGGCGCGAAACCAAACAGGGGCGGAGATCATAGGATCATTTAAATAAAAAGCAAAGTTTTCAACCGTTTTCTGAAGAGCTTCCTGTCCTGGATACCGCGAAGGTCCCGGGGAAGAGAATTCCAAGCCACCGCTGCCTTATATGCCAGGGAACTGCCACCAATTCTTGTAAGGCGAAAGCGCGGAATAACCGCCAGAAGCTGCGACGCTGAGCGCAGCTGTCTTGTGGGGACATAGAACTTAAAGCGCTTCCTGAGGTATACAGGGCCAAGTTCATACAGGGCTGAGTGAGCCAAGGTAAGGGCCTTAAATTTGACTCTTTCGGCCACAGGGAGCCAGTGAAGATCGTGCAGATGTTGCTTTACACTAGATCTCCCCGGAATATTAAGGAGAGACCTTGCTGCAGCATTCTGGACTACCTGCAGCCTTTTCAACAGGTACCCTGGCAAGCCAACATAAAGGGCATTCGCATAATCAATGCATGAAAGGATTAAGGCACGAGTGACCATTTCCTTGGCTGCCCTAGGAAGGAGGGGAAGGAATTTCCTAAGTGATTGAATGGTGCCAAAGCACTGCCCAGCTAGCTTTTTTATCTGTGTAGAAAACCGGAGGTTTTCGTCGAACCAAATTCCGAGGTTTTTGGTAGGTTGACCCACAGAATTGGGTAAAGGATAATCAGCCGGCCAGAGTGATTCCCTAAACTGGGGAGGAAAAGTCCCAAACAAAAGGATCTCTGATTTGTCCTCGTTACACTTGAGCTGCGCGGAAAGGAGCCATTGAAAGATAGCCGTAAGGCATGTTCTAGATCGAAGAGTGGCTGAATCGTTTTTTTCCCCAAGTGAAGAGGAGCTGGGTATCATCAGCATAAGCGATGATCTTGGCACCCAACCCCTCCGCCAGCTGAATCAGTGGGGTGACATATATATTGAAGAGGAGGGGTCTCAAAGTAGAGCCCTGGGGCACTCCTGTAGTCACACTTTGAGGGGCCGACGAAGACTGGGGAAGCCAAACTTGCTGCGTTCTGTCCTCAAGGAATGATTTTAGCCAGTTCAACGCAGAACCAGAGATATCAATATCCGTGAGGCGGGCCAGTAACAAGGAGTAAGGCACAGTATCGAATGTCGCAGAGAGGTCCAGCAAAATCAGAGCCGCCCTACCACCATCATCCAAACAATCCCGAATAGCTTCAGAAATTTCAACAAGGGCCGTCTCCGTACTATATGTGGCTCAAAAGCCCGATTGGGCTGAGTGAAGCAGGCCAGAACCTTCAACATAGTTGGTGAGCTGTTTATTAATTTTTTTAGTTTAGGGTGATGTGAGACTTGTGCACTGTTTGTCTTCGAACTTTGGACAGGACAGTTTAAAGGGTGTCCCTTCGGGGGTACCTTATCCTGATCGACGTGGGATACATCGCAAGCTTAGGACTGAGCAAGCTCCACCGCCGGTGCTCAAGAGCGCCAACGTATTGATGAACAATAGGAGCCTGTACCAGTGAGGCTCCGACAGACACTGGGAACACTTACCTTTATTATTATTTTTGTTGCACCATCATTTCTGTGGCACTTCTCTTCCTGTTTAATTATGCATCCCTTTGGCTGGCCTATTGATGAGGAGGAACAGCCCTTTGCACCACCGCGTTCAATGAGGGTTTGGTCGACAAAGAGTAAAATAATTGGCATATTAATAGTTGTGATTGCACTAGCAACAATACTTGGAATATCCTGGTTTTTAGAGGAGAAATTTCCTGTACATTCCTTGGTTGGTACAACTCCCGCTCCCCCTGAACACATTTTTGTTACTCTAGCCCCTCAGAAAGAAGTGCATAGAGAGACCTACACAGACAATGTATTTATACAAATGTTGCATCAGGCTCATAATGTGTCTAATACCACTAATTGTTGGGTTTGTGGGTTACTTCCTTCGGTCACTCATAAGAGCGACTATTTGTTGTCGATGCCACTTTCGTATACTGGCAGCTGTAATGGTTGGTACGAATTGTTTCGACTGTTGTACTTCCAATTTCATCTTTCTACTTTGGGTATGACATCTTCTGATTCTCACACTGCGATTGAATATTTACACTTTTACCAAGGGTTTACCACCATAGGATCGGCAGGACAAGGGACTCTAGGCACATTGTCCTCAAAGTCATGTTTCAATACGTATCATAAAGTAAAAGATGATGCCTGGTTTTGAATGGAAATGGCGAATTTCCAACGGTTTAACACATCTGAGTATTTACAATCCTTCCAAGGTCGCAATATTACCAAAGACAAGCCGATACCTGTGTCAGTGGTTAATACGACAGCTAGTTTTTGTGTCCAGGGGACTGGGGAGATAAAGGTGGGGGACAGTAAATGTAATTTTACTTATAGATTAAATACGACTAATAGTCCGCCTTTGATTCTACCCCATAATGTTTATTTTGTCTGTGGATCACAAACTCACGTCTGGCTCCCGAGGGGATGGTCTGGTACATGTTATCTCTTTTCTTCTCCCTCTGTATATGTTGCCCCGTCTAATTATCACAAAACTCACCAACTACAACGTAGAAGTCCATTTCTGTCCCGAGTCAAAGGGGTTGTTGATACGAAAGATATAGATCAGGTGGCACCACCGCACAACAATTTGGGGATGCTGTGAAAGGCCTACTACCTTATTGGGGCCCCATGGCTAATAGCCTTCAAATTTGTCAGCTGACAAGAGTTGTTGAGGGGCTTATCAATACGACTGCTGGGATAATGACAAATATCACTGCTGAGCTCCAGGCTACGAGATGAGTCACTTTGCAGAACAGGATGGTGCTAGACGTCATACTTGCAGATAGGGGAGGGGCCTGTCGCGTCATCGGCAGCAGCTGTTGTGTTTAGATACCTGATAACGCTCCCAATGTTTATTCAGCTATACAAAAATTACATAGACTATCTGCTGAAATACACCAAGAAGTAGGTACTTGGACACTGTCGGAGTGGTATTGGAACACGCTAACTTCCTGGGGTTGGAAGATCCTCACTTTCTTGGCCGTAGCTGCCGGTATCTTCTTCACATGTTGCCTCTGCATACAATGTCTCCCAGCTTGTTGTTCCTATTGTATTAATGTCCTCACTCCTAAACAGACATTGTCAATTCATGATACCAATGCTGCAATTATGTTACAGAAGGAAATTGATGATTTGATGCAGATTGATGAAGGTATTTTTGAGACTACATCTTTCCTTGCAGCCCCCATCTCTGATACTGAATCTATGACTAGCTCCTAATACTGATGTTCTTTTGTCCTCGAACATGTTATATTTTCTTTGATCATTTCCTAAAATAGTTAGCTCATGCTAAAAGGAGGGTCTGTTGAAATGAAAATGTTTTCGTTACTTTGCCTGTGCATTGTTCTATGTAAGTTAGCATTCGCTGCACCATTTTAGGTTCAGCCACAATTTTGAATCATGCTCAAAAACTGCTTCTTGCCTCTTCAAGAAAATGAGTTGTGGAAAATGTTGTTTCTCCAAGGTTGTGCCTTGCTTTGCTAATGAATACACTGCTCTTATTAGCGCATACCTTTCTCACTAGATAGAGGCCTTCTCCCACCAGTCTAGTGGCGGGCACCGGCAGGGTGACCTTGGCTTGGAGATAGTGTGTGCCCGGCCTCACAATCGAAGCCTATCCTTCTGTACTCCTTTTGTTTAGCTGTATCTGCTTAGAAAATTCCATTATGGGCGTGCCTTCATTGGTTCTGAAATGTACATAATGTATAGTTATGCTTGCTGATGGCAGTCCCTCTCTGCAGCACTCCTAGAGACTGGGCAGACCAGGCTCCGCTTGAGCGTGTCTGAATAAACATATATTGGTTTGTATTCTCTACTGTCTGACCGACTCTTCATTTGTATGGAAGGCTGAGATGTGGTTGTGAGTGACCCGGGTGACCCTAATCGGGTCACTTCCTTCACCAAGCTACAGGATTTTTGGGATTTCTGCCCGCAAGCAGCCGAGGAGATGACAGAGTTCTGTCATATCTGTGGAAGATTGAAGTCCCGCCTTACCCAAGTTAGTGGCGGCCTTGCTTGCAAAGCGCACGCGGTTGTCCTATGAAAAATGTTTTGCAAATTATAGGTCTTTTTTGCACACACATAATTTCCCTGCCATGTTCAACCCGGGTGCCATCTGTCTTTTTCTGGGTAACCTGAGAGAACAGGGCAAGACAGTATCGTGTTCTCAGGCCCACCTCTCAGCCATAAGGTTTTCACAAAATTGAAGGGCGCAGCGGACTTGAACAGTTCCTTCCTCATTAAGAAAGCATTAGCAGGGTGGCCTAGACTTGATGGTTCTGAAAAAAATTGCAGGCATCCCTTCAATGCGCATGTTCTGGATCTCCTTTTGTCTACTCTAAGGTGTGTACGTCCCCATATGAGGCAACACTTTTCGCCACTGCATTCACTGTGGCTTTTTACTGCACCTTTAGAGTTAGCGAACTGGTAGGGTCCGCAAGAACTGACTCGGCAAAGGGTCTTCAGTGGGCAGACGTGCAGTTGAGAGTTGATGTGGTTGAGAAAGTCTAAAACAGATCAGAGGGGGGCTGTGATTAAGCTCAAGGCAGCTAGGGGGCTTCCATCTCTGTCCTATAACCCAAGTGGGGCCTTACTTGGCTATTCGTCCTGACATGGCGACTTCTGCTTTGTTCATCCACCAGAATGGGGACTGCCTCTCACGCTACCAGTTTAGAGCAGTTCGGACTGCAGCCCTAAGGGCAGCATGCATCAATCCAGAGGGTTACTCTTTGCACTCCTTTAGAATAGGAGCAGCCACAGAGGCGGCAGGGTCGGGCATGTCAACCAAAGAGGTTAAAAAAAATTAGGGCGCTGGTCGTCTAAGTCATACAAGCGTTACATTCGGCCCAACTTGCAATGAAGGAGCTGGTACATGATTCTTTACCCTTTCATGCATGCTCATCTGTGTTTATCTGTTCTTTTAGTAGGATGCCATCCAAGGTCGTAAGGGTGGTTGGTCACTTCTTTATCCATTGGGCGGCCTACAGGTTGCAACTGCTCCGTGGACCACAGCCCTCAGCACTGCGTGACATTTCCTTCCAGTGGTGTGGGATTGGCGGCCTCCATATTTCACAGTTACAACGGTTGATCCAGGTAGCCAGGGGTTGTGAGGGACTCCAGTTCCCGGACCTCATCGTGGTTCACCTTGGAGGTAGTGACTTGGTGAGAATGGGCCATAATGGCCTCAGGAAGACGATTCTGACTGAATTTGACAATTTGGCAAGGCTTTTCCTGAGGAGGCTACTGCATGGTCACACATGGTGCCACGCCAGAACTGGGGTAAGAATATCAAGTTTAGGGTGATCAACGTATTGGTGCGGCATTTGAACTCTGAGATGTCCAGTCTGTGTCCAGGTTCGGGTCGCCTTTGGAATATCCCGCACAAACTTCTCTGGGGCAATGACATGTTTCACGAGGATGGTGTCCACCTCTCAGACGCAGGGACCGATTTATTCATCAAGGACATTTGGGTGTTTGCACAGCTAATGTTTTGTGGTAGGGAGGTCGAAGGATCTCTGGGCCCTGGTCACCCTTATGGTGAGGTCTAAAATCCTAAAGTCACTCCTAGTTAGCAGGGGGGTCCTCAAAGCAGACTCCCAGGACAGTCCTAAGGGGTAAGGTCCAGCAGTCCTGAGCCAACCAGAGGAGGAACACACCAGCTTGTGAGCTAGGGCACACAGTTAGATCATCGTGGGCGGGCACAGGGGTCACTGCTCCTGCCCACCTCCTTGCAGCCCCTTGGGAAGCTTGGTGTTCGGGGGCAGTGCCCATAATGAGGACAAGGGTACAGTGACACAGGACTGCCCCTACAGATGCAGGTGGTTGCATCTGTGTGGTCCGATGGCATTCGGGATTGCGGGATGGCCCTGGTGTTGATGGTGCACTTTGAATTTTTGATGACTGTTTTTTCACAAGTGTGGTTTGCACATAATCCAATGCTATTTCTTGGGATGTTTTCATTCTTCACATGCCTTTTTATCACTTTGAATTTTGATGACTGTTTTTTCACAAGTGTGGTTTGCCAATTTTATATAAAACTGCTCCACTAAAACCAATTTTTTCTCTGTAAGTTCTGTTGGTTCCTCGTTTGGGTGGTGTGGGTGTTGATGGAGCAAGGTAACTGAGAAAATTTGAACCCCCTAAATATTAATATTAATTATTAACGTTATTAATTGATTTGAAAAGTAATCAACATTTTACGTTTTTCTTATAAAACATTTTACTAAAATTGCAATTTATGTGCAAACTAACCCACTTACAATTGTAAATGTGAAATAATAGTGATATAATCATTTGCGTACTAATTAGAGTGAATTTGCATGATTTGTGCTATGTAGTGACTTGTATTGTGGCAAAAGAATATGGATGGTAAGTAAAACTTAGCTTTATATGTCGCTTTTGCTAGGTAACACCTAATTGGGGTACGTAGAATGACGGGTGGGAAACGAAAAGGCTTATTTTCTTTATTCTTAACTATTATTGTGTTTGTTTTCATAATAGTTCGCTCAGGCCTGCTAGGCCGCGCTGTAAAAATGGCTGCCGAGGTAGATGAGCTTAAATGCGCAAGTGCAAAATGGCTTCCAAGCGGAAGAAAAGCTGTAGAACCCTACCACGTGGTTTCTTATTGAGCACAGAATGAAAAGGGGATCAAGGTCACCATGACCTATCAGCGAGATGGGTGCCAAAAAGGGACTCAGCGAGAATGCATGGGAACCGAAGATGCAGCCGTGAATTAACAATGAACTGTTTTAATAAAGATACAAGAAGAGTTACAAGTGAGGAACTGTCAATCGGATTGGTAATGTCCTAAAACTGTGTGAAAGGACGAAATTATAAACAGTTGTCGGAACTGGTTTGAACAAGGAGGGCAATGAGGAGATGTTTGCCACCCCTCCAATGGACCAATTAGCGTGAATCTTGCCCCAAAGATTGAAACATTTCTGTTTAGTAAGCTAGTAATAGGGTATAAGAGGACCTACTCTTAAGTAGGAGGAGCGCTATTCATACATAATTTTTGAGCACGGGACGCTGATGCTGGAGAAATGCTGCTATTTTTCCATAGGCCATTTTCTTTTAAATAATTAATCTTTTTGCCTTAAATCTGACTGGGAAGGTATGGGAACGTTGCGGGAGACCGGTATAGGTGTCCTGTAGAGGAGGCCTCTTTAGCGGGACAGTCAGTCAGTTTTTGGGAGTTCTATGCTGTGTTCTGCAATCTATCTGCTGTGACGAACTTTATTTTTCCATCTAAAAGGGTATGCATAATTTCTTTAAAGTTTCTTCCTTATAATGATAATAAATGTTTTAATTGATTAATAAAATTGAGATTTCCTATGCATCTTTAAACCTTTAGATACATTTTATTATAAATTAAACTACGAGTCTGTGGTTCTTTAGCTTAATAATAAATGCAAATATGAATATAGGTTAAAGTGATTGAGCTGGTCTTAATCACCATCAACTGATTCCTACTAGTTGGTCCATCGACCAATGAGCGGAATACCTTGATGTTTTAGAAAATCGACAGGATTTAATCTAATTATGTATGATGTTTGAGAAAATATCTTGTCGACTATAAAAGGTATCCCGTTCACTTCCAGCAGTCTTTAACTTTTTCTCCTAGGTAAAAGGTGGATGAGATCCAGGGAATACTTGAGTGAGTGAATGTATTTGAGGTGTTATGGGCCCACCGTCATATTTGTATAGTTGTTGTGTTTCCAACCTGGATGTTATGTCCACAGGAGAGGAAGTTATATTAGTCGCGCTGGATCAGTGTTAGTGCCAAACTGGGGGCATCGGGTCCTAATAAAGATATATATATATATCTATATAACAATATCCAATCTAACACAATCTATAATTATTTAAAAAAGAAATACCTAGGAAAACTTTGATAAAAAAAATTAAAACTTACCTGCCAGTCTTCTGCTCGCCGCTCTGCTTGCCGGTCTCCTCATCCGAGCACAGGCTGAAGCTCAGTTTCCTGTGGCCAATCGCGAGGCTACTCTCACCATGAGAGCAGTGTCGGGATTGGGCGGGGCAGGCTTGTTTTGTGCTTGATCAGGAGCTGGGAGCCTGTGCCTGCTGCAGGGGCGTAGCTAGGCCTTAGGCTGCCCGTGGCGGCCCCTGCGTTTGCCGCCCTCGGCAAAATGATAGAAGAGAGGGGGGGGGGGTGGTAGCGGCCGCGGCCGATTCTTGCGGCCGCAACAGCCGCAGGTAAGAGCGGGGGGGAAGGGGGGCCGGCTGCCGCCCGAAAACTCGTGCCGCCTGGGGCGGTCCGCCCCCCTCGCCCCCCCCTAGCTACGCCACTGGCCTGCTGATCTCTCCACTCAGCAACACAGCTGGGCTGGAGAGATGTCAGTGCGCATGACGATTTGGCCATCCTAAGCTGGCCAGCCATGTGCACTGACAGCAGGGCCCACCACTACTCCTCCCCCCTGCTGCAGTGCTGTGGCCCCGCCCCCAAGACTCAGTCACAGGACGAAAAATAAAATCTGCATTAAGATCATTTTATTTTTCGTTTGCCTCTGCAGGTAGTGGGGCGACGCTCCTTTGCCATAGCGGAGGAGCCGCTCCTGCCTCATACTTCTACTGTTGTCAATGTCAGTGTTTCCTAGGATCCAGGTGCAGTCTCCCACACCTAAACAGTTTCAATCTAGATAGTTCAATGAAGAATGTGGATACAGGTGCTGTCTGATTATTCCTTCTGGTGGCTGTTTGCCTCTTACTTTCATCTCTCTCTCAGTGAGTTGAGGTGCACCCCTCCACACTTATTCCCACTGGACTCCAACGATGAGCAGCTTAAATGAAGCAGGCGTTAGGCAATGGATGTTAAGGATGGCATATATTAATGCCTGTTTTCATCAGGTCCATGGAAGAATAATGAAAAATGCAGGAGAAGAATTCAGTAGAGGCAGCTACTCGCGCTTTTAAAATCGACATTGGTTCACTGGCATAGCAAAACTTGAGGGGGCCTCCCTGCAAGGCATGTGGGAGGCCCCCTCCGGGCTCAATCAGAAGCTCTGCAGCCAGAGTGCTGTGCTGAGGGGTCCCACTGGAGCTTGGGGGCCCCCCGCACCGCGGGGGCTTCGGGGGCCTGTGTTACGCCCCTGCATTGGTTCCTCAGAAATAGATGCAAGTCACACACATAGTATGCTAATTCACACTGCTGCATACTCTTAAATGCAACTGTACACCAATTTGAGGCCTGTTGCATTATTGGGCCAAACAACTTATAGACAAACACATATAGTTAACACGTGGTAATGTGAGTTGCACTGCACTATACACATAAAGAAGTTACTGCAAACATATTTGTGTATCAACTTCAAGGCCTTACCCTAACAGGTTTAAATTCACACCATATACGGGCTGTTGGGGCACGTGCCTGCTGTCAACCTCTAGAAGACATTAAGATCAATCATTAGTCCCATAGTTGCCCCCCCCCTCTTACCGTCATGTGTGTTAAAATTTCTCAAGTTTTCCAATCTTACCACACCAAGTGTCTTGTGCCACTATTGAGCCTATACTTGCCACTACTCACCCAGGCTGTTACTACTGTTTGTACGCTGTTTTTAAGGTTGCTTCACTAGCGTTCGGTAGAGGGGTGGGTGGGGGTACGTCGAGGCATGTGCGTCTGTACATATTTGCCACAATGCATGAGACCTGAAGTTGCCCTTCCCACTTCATCGTTTTGTGGTGGGAGGGTGAAGTCGCATCCAGACACAAGCATCTGGATATGCTCATGTGACTGCCAGGATTCATGGGAATTGTGGTTTTCCCTCGTTATCAATGACATGAGGGCACTGATTATATATTTCTGTGCTGAAGCTGCCCTTTCTTTTTTGAATATTGAACACAGATTTCTATCTGAAACATCCCTGGTCTGGTATACAAATGTATTTCAGAGTTGATTTTAATTTTTTTTTAAATAAATAAATAAATGCATTGATTATTTTGAGCACAGGTCACGTGACCTTCAAGGTTTCATCGATTTTAAAAGAGATAGTAGACCTCAAGAAAACAGGCATTAATATATATGCCCTTCTAACCTGGGGACAGGCAAGAAGCCCTGCCGCAAGACTATTGCATGTTACACACAACATGGGTGTCCAGTGTGCAACATAGGACTGTTGACAGAACTGACACAATATTGCAGACAGCAGAAAATTATAATTGACAAATACGGAGCATTCTAACTGACAAGTGCGTGGCGTAGTGTTGGCCTTTGGGCCAGAGGGACCCCAGTCCCTGGGGCAATTCTTTTTTTTAAAGGGGTGGTGGGCTGCACAACCCCCCTCCCCAAGCCTTATCAGGCACTGAGAACTCCATCCCTGGGGGCTGAATTCTAATTTGGGGGGGCAGTGTGGCCCCCCCCTCCCAGAGCCTTATTAGGCCCTGGGTACCCCATCCCAGGGGCCAAATGGAATAGAAAATGGTATAGGGCCACATAGCCCCCTCCCTGAACCTTATTAGGCCTTGGGGATCTCATCTGTGGGACCAAATTCAAAAACAAATTGGAGGGGGGCCTTGTGGCCCCCATCCCCAAGATTTAATTGGCCCCAGGAACCCCATCCCTCAGGGCCGAATTAAATTAAAAAGGGGTGGGGGGCGCTAGGCACCCCTCCTAGAGCTTCCTTAGGCCCCAGGGATCCCATTCCCCAGGGCTGAAGTAAACAAAAAATGGGAGGGGGTGAGGTGGCCCCCTTCCCCAAGCCATAATAGGCCCTGGGGACCCTATCCCCCGGGTTTGTATGCTATTTGAAAGGGGAGGTGCTCCCCACAGCCCCCCTCGCTGAGCCTTGTTAGGCTTTGGGAACCTCATGCCCCAGGGTCAAATTTCATAAGAAAGGTGAGGAGGTTGCCTTTCCAGAGCCGTATTAGGCTCCGGGGACACCACCCACTGGGGCAAAACCACTAAAAAAAAGGGTAGGAGGGCAGAGTTGCCACTCTCCCTGAGGCTTATTAGGCCCAAGGGACACCATCCCCTGGAGTCAAACTGCATAATTAAGGGGAGGGTGCGTGCAGCCCCCCTCCCTGAGCCTTCTCGGCCCCGGGGACCCCATCCGGGGCAGTATGTTATTTAAATGGGGAGGGGTGCTTCAAGCGTTACACCCCTCCTCGAGCCTTCTTGGGCCCTGCGGACCCGATTTCCCTGGGGCCAGATAAGGGTGCCCCGATGCCCACCCTGGGTACCCACAAACCACACATTAGGGTCTGAGGGGGGGACCCCAGGGCTCCCTGCAGCCCCAGTTGGCCCCCCTCGTGGTGCAGGAGTCAACACTGCTCCTGCCCGGAGGGGGGAAGCTATTTATGCTTGGTCCCTCCAGGCGGGAGCCGTATCTGTTCTGTTTGCCTGCCCGCAGGAGTGTGGGCAGGGAAACAGAACACAAGTTTGCTCCCAGCTGGTGGGAGCATGTTTAAATCTCCTGCTGGCTGGGAGCAGACTTGCCTTCCCTGCCCACACTACGGCAGGCAGAGAAGGAGTATTTGCTCCTGTTTGGTGGGAGATTTATAAATGCTTCTGTGAGGTGGAGCAAACATGTTTCCCTGCCGGCGTTGGTGTGGGCAGGGAAACTACTGTGTCGAGCGGGTGGGCACCCCGGGACCCAGTAACTGAGGGGGATGAGGTCCCCAGGACCTTAAACTTAGCTTCAGTCCTGGGGGATGGGGCCCAAGGATCTACAAGGGCTCGGGAAGAGGGGCTGCGTGGCCCCTTCATTTTTTTAAACCAATCCGCTTCAAGAGATGGTGTTCCTGATGTCTTATCCGCCCCGGGGAATGGGGTCCTCAGGGCCTTTACAAGGCTTGCCAGAGGGGCCTCACAGCTACCACCTTTTTTAAAAACAGTAATCAGCCCTGGGGGATGGGTTTCCCAGAGCCTAAAAAGGCTCGGGAGGGGGGCGATCAGCCCCCTTCACCATATTATTTTATTTCAGCCTGGAGGGATGGAGTCCCCAGGGCCAAAAATGGGCTTAGGATGAGGAGCCCCACTGGTGCTCCCCTTTCCCCATATTATTAAGTGAATGGCAGGCCGCCATTTTTTTTTTATTTAAAATTTTGGCTCCAGAGGGGTCCATCTGG
This sequence comes from Calotriton arnoldi, assembly GCA_963921515.1. Lineage (NCBI taxonomy): Eukaryota > Metazoa > Chordata > Amphibia > Caudata > Salamandridae > Calotriton > Calotriton arnoldi. The sequence goes on along the minus strand of CAWUFW010007619.1, from coordinate 613,992 downwards.
ATCCCCAACACACAGGGTCTGGGGGGGGGCAGGGTATTCCTACCCTCTCCCCTTATATAGATATATATTTTTTTAACTTCAGGCGGGGGACTAAGTCCCCAAGTGGTGTAATAGCTGCCAGCAAACTTTTTCTCATGTTACTGGCAGCCAATCAGAGCGCTCGCTCCTGTGGAAGTGAATTGGCCCAAGGGAAATAAAGCTCCCTAGGTCAATCAGAACGGTCTGTTTTTTTCAAATTGGGTTTGTGGGACCCTTGCGAGAGTCCCTCGAACCAAACTGTTAAGATATACAAATATTTTGTAACCTTAATTTTTCAGAAACTACTGAACGGATTTACACCAATTAACTAAAAACACAATCTGTGTACCAAGATCTAGCTTCCTGCCAAATGTGGTGTAGTTCCGTTCATCAGTTTTTGCGGTAACACTGCTTAAAGATGTCTATGGAAAATGCATGGGGAAGTTTGCTTTACTGACCCTCCCTTTTTTCTCGACCCTTGCTTGATGGATCACCCCAAAACTTTGCAGGAAGGGGCTGAAGAAAATGTGCTTTTTTTCTAGTAAGTTTCATGAAGATTCGTCAAATTGCACCAAAGTTATTAACCAACAAAATAGTGCCTTGTCTATTGAAAAGCTGACATAATTAAAACTACCCACATATAGATTGTTAGACCTGGCATTTTCACTGGGTTTACCCCCAGACTTTTTGCTTTTTGGCCTCTTGTTTTTTAATCATTTTTTGTTGGTTCTAGGACTCCGGGCACTTTACCACTACTGTTCAGTGCTAAATGGCATATGTTCTCTGTGTAAATTGTTGTTATGGATTGGTGTTTCCATAATTGGCTTATTTGATTTACTACTAAGTCCCTAGTACAGTGCACTGTGTGTGCCCAGGGCCTGTAAATCAAATGCTGCTAGTGGGCCTGCAGCACTGATTGTGCCACCCACACAAGCAGCCTTGCAAAAGGTTCTCAGACCTGCCACTGCAGTGTCTGCGCGCAGTTTCTACTGCCATGTCAACCTGGCAAGTGCACCCACTTGCCAGGCCCTAACCTTCCCTTTTATTACATGTGAATCACCCCTAAGGTAGGCCCATGGTACCTCTGTGGGCAGGGTGCAGTGTATGTGAAAGATAGGACATGTACTGGTGTGTGTGACATGTCCTGATAGTGAAATACAGTATATTTCGTTTTTCACCATTGAAAGGCTATCTGTCCCATAGGATAGAATGGGAGTTTATTTATAACATCTTAGAATTATAACTTCCCATCGGGACAAGATGCAAAGATTGAATTCAGTATGCCTGAACTCAGAATATAAAAATGTAAAGATGATTTTTATATTGTGTGTTTCAAAATACCACCTTTTAGAAAGTGGGTATTTTCTTGCTTAGCCATCCTGTATGTCTCTGCTGGTTTGTGGATTGACTGCCTGGCTTTGGAATGGCTGGGGATGTGCATTCTCTTCAGACAGCCACTGGGGGTGGTTGAGGTGTGTCCTGCCTTTCCTGGATGAGGCTGGGCTGGGCTGAATAGACCTGAGCTGCATTTAGAGTAGTGGGAGGAGATTTCCTTGCACCTGAATGGGCCTGGTCTGCCTTGCACAATGCTGTCTCCACCTCCTGCCGGGAAGCTGGACCAGGGAGGACAGAATTGGTTTTGACTGAGCACAGAGCCTCTCTGCCACAAGAGAACAAAGAGAAATTGAGTATAAATATTGGGGCACAGACCCCAAAACCTTAGAATACTTCTGGACTCAAGAGGAACCTCTGCCAAGGAGAAGAGCTGGGAAAGCTGAAAGATAAGTACTGCCCTTTTGCTGTGTGCTGTCTGGGGTTGGCCTGCAGTGGCTGTTTCTGCCAAGAAGAGGACAAAGACTTTGCTGTGTATCCTGCTTGAAGTAGCTCTCCAAGGGCTTGAAGTAGAGCTTGCCTCCTGTTCTGAAGTCTTCAGGACACAAACAATTCACCACCAGCTCTCCTGTACTTCCTTGCTGGGAGTTCTGACCTGCCAAGAGGTACCTGTTCCTGTATTGGGCCTCTGGAGGTTGTTCCTGCTGCAGGTAGCTTGGAAAAGAGAAGCAACTAAAGAAGTGTGACGCATCTTCACCCGTTTCTGACACTGCCGTGCGGGAAGAATTTCCACGCATCGCCATCGTACTGCTGAAGGAACCGACGCAGCACCTGCCCTCAGCTGGAGAAATCACTGCACGCTGAGTCTCTCGCACCGAAATCCGAGATCACTGCACTGACTCCGACGCAGGCCCTGCTGTGCGACTGCGAGAACCGACGCATCGTGGGACAGCAGCTGGAGAGATCAACGCAGCGCCGTTGCCGCCACCGCCGCATCAAGAACTGACGCATCTCCGAATCCCATTGCATCACATCGCACCGGGGCGCCAAGTCTACAACAACTCCGGGGCCGCAGTAAGAAACTGACGCATCACCTCCGCGCACAGTTATAAACTGATGCATCACCTTCTCTTCAGTAAGGAACCGAAGCATTACCTCCCCTGCGTGGCAGTGAGGAACCGATACATCACCTCCCCTGGAGCAAGGAACCGGCGCATCACCTTCCCTGCGGCTGTTTTTGTTTGATTTTGACGCATCCAAGGTACTTTGTGTTGAAAGTGTTGCATCTATAATGTGCTATGGACAGAACTGTTATTACCTTTTAAAATTAATATCTTGATAACTGGATGTTGGATTTTTGTCATTTTGGTCCTGTTTGGTTTAGATAAAGATTACTTATTTTTCTAAACTGGTGTGGTGTTGATTTGTAGTGTTTTTACTTTATTACTGTATGTGTGCACAAATGCTTTACACACTGCCTCTGAGATAAGCCTGTCTGCTCGTGCCAAGCTACCAATGGGGTGAGCAGGGGTTGTCTAAGGGAATAACTTCCTTATCCTGACTAGAAGCAAGGGTCCCTACTTGGACAGAGGTGCAAACCATTGCCAACTAGAGACCCCCATTTCTAACATAGATATAGAGAGGTTGTGATCTACTAAGGTAAACTAGAGTGATAAAGTGAGGGAAAGATCACAAAGGGTTCCTTTGCGCAATAGTAAAGTTTTTAAGACAACCGTAACCACTGCATTACATTTTAAATCCTGACATTGTTTCTCTCTGTACTATGCCCTCTTCTTTTGTTAACACTGTTTGTTTGCATTTCCATTATGATAAGACAGTATACACACACTCAATAGCTATGTAGAGGGATAGATGTAAGTATCAATGCAACACACGATCCGCCATCATGAAAGCAAAGTTGTAAGATGCCTCCAACTATAAACAATAAATGTTTCAGCATATGCTCATCGAAGCTATGACTATGAAGTGCTATTTGAACAACTCCCCTGACATTTAACAGGGCAAACTCTGGTTTTATAAATAGCTTTCTCCGCTATGACACAATTGTCTATGCCTCCACGCCCCCGGTTGGTGGGCAACGCTATGCCAGTTCTTGGCAATGTCATGTTTGGCATTCTGGTAGCCCAGCCCAACCAGGAAGTGTGCACTACAGCCACCCTCCCATCACTCCGGACCCCCAACAGGACCATTCTAGGTTCTAATAAGCAGCTTGAACCCAATTCTCCTTCCAAGTAGGATGGTATTCGGGTCCAGTGTGTAGCAATGATTGGGCAACCCCATATGACATGCACAAATGTACCCTCTGTGTTGTTGCAGCACCAGCATGTGGTTGAAGAGTCTCTGCACATCCACCACAGCCTGGAGGGATGAAAATATACACAGTGCAAATATTTGAATTGTATAAGTCTGAGTCTAGCAGAAATAGCCAACAGTCTTGAGACCATTTTTACTTCAGTCCAGTGGCGTAACATCAGCCCCTACGGTGCGGGGGGCGAGCTCCGGGGTGGCCCCTCAGTAAAAGTGGTAGGTGGTGGGCTGGGGGAGGGGGCCTTAATGTACTTTGCAGGTGGGTCCCCTCAAGTTTCGTTATGCCACTGCAATAGTCGCTGTCCTACTCCCCCAGGTCGTCGCTCTTTTTTTCTCTGACACACTGGCATGGGTCAGAAAAGATACGAACTAGGTTCACATAGACATGTGAAATCTGTTTCTGGCCAATTTGCTCCATAGTGATATTTTGCCTCAAGCGAATGGAACTCGGGCACCGTGCCCAGTTCAGCCACATGGCTGCCTAGGGCACGTCTGAGTTGCAAGTAGCATAAGAACTGTCACCTGCAAAGTCCAAATTCAGGGGTTACTTGTTCAAAGATTTAATGTGGCTGGGCATTCAGATGTCTCCAATCATGGAGATACCAATGAGATTCCAAGCCTGTGATCTATGTAGTCCGGCCACAAATCAATCAATCGGTGTTCTTGTAGAGTGCAACTACTCACCCATGAGGGTCTCAAGGCGCTGAGTGAGGGGGTGGGTGGATATGCGGTTCAGTCGAAGAGCCAGGTCTTGAGGTTCTTCCTGAATTGCGGCAGCAATGGTGATTGCCTGAGGTGCAGAGGCAGGGAGTTCCAGCTCTTTGCAGTGAGGTAAGAGAAGGATCTTCCTCCAGCCGTCGTCTTGCAGATTCGTGGGATGGTTGCCAGGACCAGTTGGGCAGAACAGCCACCTGTATAAGAAGTATGCTATGCGACAGGGGTGGTCCCTGCAGTCACCCTATCCTACCAACCTATCTGTTTGATTGGTACTTTCCAGCAGTCTGTTAGATTTTAAGTGATTGTGGGCAGAGCTTGCAGTTTCTGGGCTCCATGCAGAAGGGAGCGCAGGTCGCATGGTTTAAGTATGAGCAGCTCCAGCTGTACGGCAGAGTCATTCCTATCAGTAAAGAGCCTGTCATTCAAAGGAATACGTTGAATTTGGGGTGCCCAGTAATAGAATTTTAGGTTAGGGATCACTAGCCCATCATCAAACATGGCTTTTACATTTGGTAAATGATACACATGGGTCCCCACCACCCATATAGCTAATGAATGGTATAGTGTCTAAAAGAATTGTAGAGTTTAGTACATGTAGTTCCTTTATGGGTTCCCTGAGTAGCGTGCTACTCGCCAAAAAGTGCTTCGACGCCTTGTCAGGGGTAGTTCATGATGATAAGGTCGGTTATGATCATCATACCGAGGTATTGAAGGTTGGTGAAGGCCAGGTGTTGTTTTTAAACAAAGGCCTTTTAGTGGGTCTCCTCCCAGTGGCATGTAAGTCTATTTCTCACTAGTTTACCTTGATGGCTATGACATTTTCGTAGACTTGCAGTATGTGGACAATTCTTGAGATGGAGGCTTCAGGCAGCTGTATGAAGAGGAGGTTGTCTGCTTATAGGGGAGATTCTATCTTCAGACCACTGGACTCCCAGAGACCAGTGCCCACCCCACAAGGGGCTGACCTACCAGGGCAAAGAGGATTGGAGAGAGTAGGCATCCTTGGCGCCTGTCACGGCATATCAGGAATGGAGCCGAAAGTGCAACCATTTACACGAACCTGGGATCATGAAGAAGAGCAAAGGGCCCTCACAAACTAGACAAAGCGTCGGCCAAACCCCATCCTCTGTAATACTTTGAACACAAATGGCCAGTGCACCGAATCAAAGGTTTTCTGGAAGTTGACTGAGAGTAAATCCGCCTTACCCTGCAATCTGTGGGTCTGTTTCAGTGGTCCTTGAAGTTTACAGGGCAGGCCCCCAACCATGCACTCTTAACATAAAAGGCCTACCAGTAAGAACGTTATGAGACTTCTACACCTTGTAACCTAACTCTCATTGTAAAACATCCTGGGCATTAACTTACACACTTGTATCATGTATTGTCTCTGTCTAATGTATGCTTGTGATGTGAAGCACTCTGGCAGCCTGCATTGGGACTTGTGAAGCTATAAAAGTATTACATTAAAAAAAATAGTAAATGCTATTAAAATAATTTCCGTAATTACTCATACAGAGCTTCTTACAGTGCTTGCACATCTTTTGTATACAGGAGTTGAACAAAGTGGAAAATCTGCCTACAGATAGTAGTTCCTTTTAAGTATTGGTGAAGTGAAAACAGGCTGGTGCCCCTTTTCCCTCTATTGCATTGGCATGTAGGTGTTCAGCTTCAAATAGCTCTCAGCCAGGATGATACTGCAATTGAAGGAGGTCCGATGGCCCTTTAAATCATGTCTTTGTTTTGGGCCCAGCTGGAAGCGACTACAGATTGCCCCTTAGAATCAATGAATCAATCAATCAGGGGGCTTATAAAGCGCACTACTCACCCGTGAGGGTCTCAAGGCGCTGGGGGGGGGGAAGGGGGGAAGCAGACAAGGTGTGGGTACTGCGGATTGTGTCCCAGGGTCAGCAAATGACACCCTGACAAGTTCAGCATATTTCACTGGGGTCAGCCCGGATCCGGCTCAATAATTGGTGCTGGAACCCGACCGGCTGGATCCCCATCTTTTCCTTCGCTGACTGGGAGAGGGAATCTTTCATGCCCTCCCTTGAAGTCATTGTGGTGAGTTTTAAAACCTGCATTGTTATTGATGGAGGGTTAAATCTCAGCCTTCTGCTCCCATAATGTCCGAAGCTCCACGAATAAAACCCGCTTTCTCGCCAGCCCTCTGTCAGGGGCCCCTGTAATCAGCGTCAGAGGCGGGGCTGGGTCGAGGGCTTTGAAGAGTCCTTCAGCGTCTTGAAGCCAGGCACACAGCCGCTGACATGTCATTTTAAGTGCTTTTGATATGCGAATAGTCACGCTGGTAATTGAGCGCCAATTACTCAAGTGTGGGGAAAGGAGGGGCGCGTTTGGGACGCTCTGCGCAGCCCTCATCTGAGGCTCCGCGAGCGGCGAGGGCTCCTGAGGCAGACCGCGAGACCGGCCCTCTGTTACTGCTCTCTGTTCAGTACTGGGGCATGTTTGAAGCTCCTCTGTCCTCTCTCTCTTTCTTTGTCTCTCTCTCTTTTCCACCTCACACTTTCTCTCCCTCCCTCTACATAGGGAACTCTTTGGGCCATATTATCAAGAACGGCGATACCATTATCGCCGCTTTAGCGGCAAGGGGCTTGATAATATGCCCTATAGAATTCCAATAGAAGCCCAGGTTCTGGTGTGAAGGACATCAAACCTGGGCTTCCATTGGAATTCTATAGGGCATATTATCAAGCCCCTTATCGCCACTTTAGCGGCAGTTTCCTGCCGCTAAAGCGGCGATAATGTTATTGCCGTTCTTGATAATATGGCCCTTTGTGTTAAGGATTCTTCATGGTACACAATACCCTGAGTGCAGGGGTTTAAGTGGGATGGGAAAACTGGGGGAGGGGAAGGTCTTTCAAAGGGGCATGGCCGATGTAATTATGGCATGGCTTAAAAACACCAGAGCTAGTGTGCAGCCTGACTGGTATTTTGCTGCTTTTGTCACTGCATCCAGATGTATAATACAAGTTACATTACACCTACAACAAGCCAGGACTATTGGCTTTGTCAATGGTTGTTAGTTGCATAAGATAAATAAGCAACAACCATGGCTTCGTTGTATAGAATATTGAAAATGCTTCACTTCTGACATGATGAGACTGTGAAAGAACTATAACAAGTCTCTTTGAAGTTACCGCAAAGGCAGTGAAGGGTGGTACTGCTGCAGAGTTAAGATTTTTTTTTCATCCTGAGGGCAAAGATGGAGAGCCCAATAGAGACTGTCTCAGACCCTGCTTTTTAGAACTGCCGGTGCTGAGCACCGGCAGGACCTGGCCCACTTAAAGACCGGCGTGAGTGTAATCCTTGCGAAGCTGTGGCATTTACCGTATTAGAGGGGGTTTTGTTGTTTTTTTTTGTTAGTGAACAGTTATATCTGTATGTGGTCCCATTTACCTCTTTTTTACTCTGCGTCACTACCTGGCATTCCCATGGGCATGTGGTAAGGGTAGGAGCTGATACCCATAACATACTCAATCCTACCCAGTCTCATACGTCATGAAGACAGCAGAAGGTAAATAGAACTCTATACGACCAAGCGCCTATAAAGTTTACTCCCTATAATCACCCATCAAAAAATAGGCTATTTAGAGGACAAAGGGTACAGCCTGTGATGTCATCAGAGAAAGTGCAATGTCACTTCCACTACCTTTGGTATTTTTGGTGAATCAACATCAAAGAGTGTTTCTAGCTACGTTGATACAGTCACAACTGTGTGTGCTCACACGTTGGAGGACTGGTGACTGTGTGCCCGTGAACACTTGACCCATAGCAATATATACATATGTATATTTGATTTGGTGCTTACGGTGATGACTGTGACGTAGAAGACATTTTGGGGCAGATTTAGTACTTTTTCACACAGTGCAGCAGCTGCAAATGCTGCGCTGCATGAAAAGGAGAGAGGAGGAGAGCACCAAATTTACAGAAATATGGCACTCTCTCCCCTTTCCCTAGCACCGGCGCTGAAATCAGCTGCCGTGCGCCACAGAGCATAGTGCAAGGGTGTTTCCGTGAGTCTATCATAGGTTTGTACTGGAAGGGTAGCTTTCCAGCACAAAATACTATGCATAGACTGACTTTAACCCTTTTCCCTCTTTATATGTGTGCTGTACAGTGCAGCACACGTACAAAGTCGGAAAAGGAAGGAGAAATGAAAGCATTTCTCCTTCCTTGCACCTACTTCAAAAGGGCGCAGTTTTCTGATGTTAAACCCTGTCTACTTTATTTAGTAAATTGGGTTTAGCGTCAGAAACCTGGGTGGTTGCATTGGAACGCCCATGCTCCACCCATGGTATGCCCCCTTGGTGCAAAGTAATGCAAAGCAGCACTATGCGCTGCTTTGCATTACTTTCACGTTATTGCCAACAATTGTGATGAAAATGTTTTCGCTAGTTTTGCTTGTGCATCATTCAACGTAAGTTAGCATTCGCTGCACCATTTTATGTTTAGGCCGCCATTTTGAGTCATGCTCGAAATTGCTCTTTGTCTCCTCGAGAGAACGGGTTGTGGAAAAGTTTCATTTCTCCAGGGTTGGGCCTTGTTCTGCTAATGAATGCACTGTTCCTATTAGCGCATACCGTTCCCACAAGATAGAGGCCTCCTCCCATTAGTCTAGTGGCGGACACGGGCAGAGTGACCTTGAATTAAAGATAGTGTGTGCCCGGCCCCAGAATCGAAACCTATCCTTCTGTACTTCTTTGTTCAGCTGCATCTGCTCGGAAAATTCCGTTCTGGGCGTGCCTTCATTGGTTCTGAATCGTAAATAATGTATCTCCATATTTGCTGATGTCAGTCCCTCTCTGCAGCACTCCTAGAGACTGGGCAGACCGGGCTCCGCTCGAGCATATCTGAATAAACATATATTGGTTTGTATTCTCTAGTGTCTGACCGACTCTTCATTTGGTATGGAAGGCTGAGAGGTGGTCGCGAGTGACCCGGGTGACACAAAACGGGCCACTTTCTTCAGTTGGTGCCCGAACAGGGACTCCATCGGGTGACCCATCCCCTCCTGCGGATGGGTGGGGAGGTCGGGGCCATCGTCGAGTCGGGCGGACGGATCAGGGATCCCTGTACGAGGAGCATTGTTTGCTCGCAGCTGCCCCTTCTGTCCCGCCGGACGGTGCCTCGCCCAGTGGTCATCCCAGCTGGGGTCCTGAAGGGCGAAAACCTTGGATCTGACTGTTTGGTCCGAAGAGTCGGCAGTGGAGAATAAATTTGTTCGACCTGCATATAACAGGTGAGGTTGTTTTGGTTCTTTGTGGATATGGTACCATTTTGGTTTGTATTTGATATGGTCTGGGGACCGATTTTGGGTAAAAGTGTTTGCAAATACTTTGCCAGGCATAAGTAGTGAACCTGTTTTCTTTTGAGAATGCCTGGAACAAGTAAGCTGGTTTCTTTGTGCTGTCGTTGTTGTTCTGCTGATGCTCGACTGGAGGAAAGTCAGCCAGCGCCTCCAGAAGGCACTCGGAAGTTTGATATGTGTGTGAAGCATGGCCTTGGCCCTATTATGTTTAGTACGCTATGGCACAAATATACGAGGGACAATGCCGAGCTGCAGTGGCCGTTGACAGGTAGGTACTTTCGATGAACAAAAATTTTTTTTTTTACAGGAAAAGTTGTTTGCAAAGAGAAGTAGGCAGTCCATGTTTAATTCTCTTCGAACGTGGCAAAAGGAAGCTAAACAGCGCCGAATGAAAGCAGAGAAAGAGGCCCGGAACGGGAGAATGCAAACATTGACTCAGAAAGCTGTAGCACATGATAGAGAGAAACAGGAGATAGGGATAGAACGTGAAGATAGAAGGTTTCAATTGAATATTGATAAAGCCAAGAAGCCAAAGATACTTTCATGGAGGAGTTATTAGATACTCGACCGCCACCTCCATATGCCCCGCAGAGGATATATCCTGCTATTCCCTCACAGTCCCAGCCGCCCGCTCCTTCTGTCTCTGTTGTTTCTGCTCTTGCTACTGTTGATCAGACTGCTTTGGCCATGGCACCTCCTGTCTTTTCTTTGTCCTCGCCGTCTGTGGCAACCATGACTGTTAGTACCCCTGCTACACCTATTGCTTCAGCGTCCCTTTCGCTGGCTCTTACACCTGCGACGCAGCCAGCAGCGAAGTTAGTGCCTGTTACTTCTGTTGCCACTCCTACTGTGTTTTTTCATCCCACAACATTACTGAGTAGCGGGACACCAGCACATGGATTTGAGGATAGAGCCTGGACGAAATTTAAGGAACATATGGGGCGGACATTAGTCCGATCTGATGTGGGAGATGAGGAGAAAAGGGTAGTAGCTAATCAGGCTGCCCAGTGGGCTCGGAATCCCATTTACAGTGTGGAAGATGTGTGGAGTGTGATGAAAGATTATGAGCCTTTTGTACAACAGCATGCCCTTAAGCATATGTCTGCTACTCTGATTGGTCTTTGGGAGCAGTGTTTCAAAGATGCAGCACCACGGATTTTATATAATATTAAAGATCATGTATATGTCACTAATATGGAGCCTGGCTAAGTGTTTGGCAATGTTGCGACATTGGTTGCTTATCGGGGTAGGCTACTTGAGAAGAGTCCCACCCCAGTATCTCAGTTTCCGATGCGGGAGGTTCATCCTATATATCACCCTGCAATACCAGAGCTAAGGGATCAGCACGATATTGTTATTAGACAAGGTGTAGCGGCCCGTTTCCAAGAACAGTGGGTCTATACTCCATGGAAAAGGAGTGAAGTTTTGTCTCTTAAGACTCAGTTACCTGATCCCAGAAAAAATCCTACTGCCTATTATAAAGAATTGACTGAAGCTGCCTCTTCTACAGTAATGACGCTTGCTGACATTTACATTTTTTTTGGTTTGCTGGTTCCGGTTGATATTTGGAGACCGGTACAAACCCAGGATCATGTTGCGGAATTGGGTGGTACCTGGGATCAAATTAAAGTATGGGATCAGGAGAGGAAGCCCGGTGAGAAGCCTAAAGCAGAGATGCTTGCTTTTCCAGGTCGCATTATCACGTATATGCATTCTCTTATTCCACCGAGAAAAGTTGATTGGGACAAGTTATCGGCTTGTCATCAAAAGAAAGGTGAAAGTGTGTCTGATTTTTTCACTTGGTTTGAAGATGTGTTTTGGGATTATAGTGGACAGGATTTGTTGATTGAGGGAGGTGTTCGGTTGTTTGTTAATAGATTTGTTTCTAATTTGCTTCCTGAAATAGCGACCCGATTGCAGGCTTCTGAGAGCACTTGGTCCACCTCTTCCCCTTCTGTTATTTTGAACATGGCGCAGTATTATGAACACAGGGAAAATGAGGATAAGGAGAGGACGGAGAAGAAGCATAAGAATTTGAAGAAGGTGTTGTTGCAGCAGGCTTCTAGAGGAAATGGTAGAGGACGTGGTGGTTTGGCCCGACAGCTTCCTTGCACTAGCAGGCAGCCTAATACTACACCTTTAGGGCCGAACCAGTGTGCGTATTGTAAGAAGGAGGGACACTGGCGTAGCGAGTGTCCTGTGTTGTTACATAAGGTAGCGGCCCCTAGAGGACGATGTTCTCGTGGACGGGTCGTGGAACTGGAGGGTCGGACAGGATTCAGAATGCTGCAGCCTCGCAGGATCGTTCTGATAATTACTTTGATGACCCTCAGGCCAGACAGTATTATCGTGATGACTACGACACAGATGAGGTCACAGGAATGTCTTACAGCTAGGACAGCCAGGGACAGAGTGAGGGACCAGTTCCGATACCTGTAGATCAACGCGGTCCTTATGGTACTAAGAACTTGCATGGCTCGGCTAAGGAATCTTTGGTGGATACAGGTGCAACAAACAGTTCTATTTCTCCCTCTTTGGTCCCTGGGATGGCTCTGTCTTGCCATAATAATGTTTCGGTAGGCTTTTCTGGTGTACCGGTTGTGAGCTCCATTTCAAAACCTCTTGCATTGACAATTGTTCCTTTCACTTTGGATTCACCATTTTTGCTGACATCTAATTGTGGCGAGAATTTGATGGGTCTGGATTTATTGAAAAAGTTGCATGCCACAATTTATTGTTCCCCAGTGGGTGTCTATATGACCAAGGGTCCGGATGTGGTGTGCGCTAAGCAGTGTCTGTCCAAAGATGCACCTCTTCCTGTTGAATTTAAGGATGTGCCACCCACTTTGTGGGCAACAGGTGACACAGATGTGGGATTGTGGCAGATATTGCCTGTTTCGATCCGCGTTAAGGATGGTGCCATTTTACCTCGTATCCCTCAATATAAGATACCACAGGCAGGTGAGCGAGCCTTGTTGCAGATTGTACAGGATTTGATTGAGAAAGGTGTGGTTGAGGAGACGACTGCTAATATTTGCAATAGCCCTATTATTCCGATTCTTAAAAGGGCACCCCCGGGTCCCTCTGATGACCATAAAGATGTTTATCGTTTTGTGATAGATTTGCGCGAAGTTAATAAAATAGTGATTCCCCAGTTTCCGGTGGTTCCTGACATCACCACCCTCTTGACAATGATTCCCTCTTCCGCTAAATTCTTTTCTGTCATTGATTTGAAAAATGCGTTCTTCAGTATTCCTATTCATCCTGATAGCAGATATCTGTTTGGGTTCACCCTAGCTGGTAGGAGCTTTAGATTCTGTTGCGCTCCTCAAGGACATACAGAAAGTCCGAGTATCTATAGTCAGGCACTGAAAGGTCAGTTGGATTCTTTGTCACTCTCCACAGGTAATGTATTGCTACAGTATGTTGATGACTTGCTCATCGCTTCTGACACAGAACAAGGTTGTAAGGATAGTACCGTAAAATTGTTGTTGCGTTTGGCTCAGCACGGACATAAAGTGTCCCTTTACAAATTTCAGTATTGTCAACAGGAGGTCACCTACCTAGGTCACCTACTGTCGAAGGAGGGTAGTAGATTGACTCCTGAGCGCATAAGTACCATTGTTCAAATGCCCATTCCACAGACTCAGAAAGAGGTGTGTGCCTTCATAGGTATAACTTCTTACTGTCGTCATTGGATACCTAACTATTCCTTACTAACCAAGCTCCTGATCGCACTAACCACTAAAGATGTGCATGAGCCCCTGCTTTGGACACCTGAATGTCAGCAGTCTTTTGAGCAACTAAAAAGTGTGCTTTGCTCGGCTCCAGTGCTTGGCACGCCTAACTACAATAAGCCATTTGTATTATATGTCCATGAGACGGCTGGTTGTGCGCTTTCTGTTCTAACACAAAAATTTAGAGATAAGCAACAGCTGTGTGCTTATTTCTCTGCTGTTCTTGACCCTGTCGCACGAGCCCTCCCAAGCTGTCTAAGAGCGGTCTCAGCTGTGGCCGTCTCGATAAGACAATTGGCTGGACTCGTACTTGATACTGACCTTACAGTCATGGTACCCCATGCTGTGGTTACACTTTTGAATAAGACCAAGACGCAGCACCTCACCAGTGCACGTCTGACCGGTTATGAATTGACCCTGTTTGTGAAACATATCGCGTCAAAAGATGTGCCATTCTGAACCCAGCCATGTTACTGCCCCTCCCTTCTCAAAATGAGGAAAATCAGAAACATGATTGTATCTTCCGGATGGAAGAAGAGATGAAAGGACGGGTAGACTTGACTGATGTTCCCTTATCTGACCCACAAGGGGAACTATATGTCGATGGCTCTTGTTTTAAATTACCAGATGGCACTACAACTGCTGCTTATGCTATCACCACACTGCGTACAGTCGTAGAGACGTCACGAGTCCCTTATCAGTCAGCCCAAGCAGCTGAGCTAGCGGCCCTTATTCAAGCTTGTTAGTTGAGCGAGGGACTGGTTGTCAATATTTATACTGACAGCCAGTATGCCTTCGGGGTCGTGCACAATTTCGGGCGACTCTGGGCTGAGAGGGGGTTCCTTACTTCCCATGGTGCAAGGATCCAACACAGTCACCTTATATTGAGGCTTTTGTCCGCTTTGACACTCCTTAAGAAGTTGGCAATAGTGAAGTGTAGCGCCCATAGGAAAATTGCTGACCAGACAGCTAAGGATATGGCACGGACTAAAATGAAAAAAATGTTTGTAGCAGGTCCCGCTAGGTGGGTGCCGGAGGTCACTATGTTTGAGGATACGCTTGAGAACGTAAAGGAGAGGCAGAGCGAGGCTACAATAGAAGAATTAGCAATATGGCAAGAGAGTACAGCACAATTGAATGATGAGGGATGTTGGATTGACAAGTCCGGGAAACAGAGATGGATGCTGCCAGATGCATATGTTCTCCCTGTGGTCACGATGGCCCATGGCCCAGCCCATATCAGCGCTAAAGGTATTTGCAAGTTGTTAGACCCTGTATGGCAGAATGACAACATCCCAAAGACAGCTGCACATTTAGTGAAATACTGTATGGTGTGTATGATGCACAATCCTGGGAAGGGCACCCCTACACCAGCCGGTAATTTTGCACCACCTACTTTCCCCTTTGAGGTCCTTCGGATGGACTATATAGAACTAGACAGGTGTAATAATTTGAAGTACATGCTGGTGGTTGTCTGTGCATTCAGTAAATGGGTTGAGGCTTACCCCACTAAAGACAATACAGCTGTTACGACTGCAAAGGTACTCCTGAAAGAGTTCTTTCCTCGTTTCGGTTTGCCCCGTTTGATTTGGAGTGATAACGAAAGTCATTTTAATGCCAAGGTCATTCAGTTAATTTGTGATGGTTTGCACATAAAACAGAAGTTTCATGCTGCAAATCATCCACAGTCAGCAGGATTGGTTGAGAAGTACAACACTACTCTCAAACTGAAGTTGGCAAAGATTCAGGAGACGACAGGGTTACAATGGCCAGATGCTCTACCATTAGCTCTTTTATCAACAAGAACAACTGCACATTCTAGAACAGGATTGTCACCCTACAAGGTCGTGTTTGGACGCCCGGCAAATGTCTGGGATGTCCCGCGCCCTCGTAGGTTCTCAAATATTGAGTATCCATTGTTGACAGACTATCTTTGCTAGTTAACTGAAAATTTGCGTTCTATTCACTAACAGGTCCGCGAGTCCCTTCCGCCCACACCAGGGGGACCCGGACATGATATTCGGCGTGGGGACTTCATATAAGTTAAGAACTTCCAGCGGAAGAAGAGTTTGAAGCCCTGTTGGAAGGGACCTGAACAGGTCCTCCTGGCCACTCAAACAGCCGTGAAGGTCGCCGGCCGAAAGAACTGGATCCACGCTAACCACTGCCGCAGGATACCCTTGCCCTATGATCAGTGGGTGAGGGACGGCATAGGGGATGCTGAGTGTGAGAAGGTGTCTCAGTTTGTCCCCTTCACTGATGCAAAGTTT
This sequence comes from Calotriton arnoldi, assembly GCA_963921515.1. Classification (NCBI taxonomy): domain Eukaryota; kingdom Metazoa; phylum Chordata; class Amphibia; order Caudata; family Salamandridae; genus Calotriton; species Calotriton arnoldi. Next base: position 598,264 of record CAWUFW010007619.1, on the reverse strand, counting down.
TTTTTTTTAAACATTTCTTTATTAAGATTTGTAGTGCACAAGGATACATGAAATAATCATTGATGAACATGTCTTCAAATCTTCCAAAAGTATACAGCTATATTCATAAATTTCGACTCAAACCCTAACAACAGGCACAGAGTATTTGCTCATCATCTACAATAAATGGCATTGCAACCCAGTTCGGTCAGTCCGTTTGTTTGTTTCACAGTCCTTTATGTATGGTAATGCACTTTCTATCTAAGCAGTGTTGTTTATCGTATTACAATATATACAGCTGATAGTCATGTTCCACTCACATCGATTAATTTCCCACATAGTCATTAGTAGCACAAGTTCGACCTAGATTTAATAGCATGCTCATGCGGCATATTACCTCCATCTCCCCGAAACTTTACCGCAGTGAGGGGGGGGGTCTTTCCTTCGCATATCGTTCTCACTTAACAATGTCATTTGACGTGTATGACTCAGTGTCGAAAGTGAGGACTTTAGTTTTCGTCTGGAGGGTGTGTCTGCAAATAGGTTTTTAGTGGTTGCCAAATATCCCGTGAACGTGAGGTCGGGGGCTACAGTGTGGCATATATTTCGCTTGTAGTGTCACAATATACTAGGGGCCCTATGTAGGTAAAATTAAAATACCGAGTCCTTATTTGCGAATTTTACCGATTCGCAATTAAGAACTCGCTATTTCCGATGTATGTAAAAAGTCGGTAAAAAATACCGAATCGGTAAAAATCGCTATTTCAAATACCGAATCCACATTACCGAATCGGTATTACCGATTCGGAAATACCGATTCAGTAATTACCGAATCGGGGATATTGAAAAATCGCTATTCCTGATTCAGCCAATCCTGTGCCTCCTAATGATATCACAACCAGGAAGTGGCCACACCCATGCAACTGCACTGATCCTGAAGCTGTTGGAGAGGCAGGGAGCAGGAGCAAGAGCACAGGAGCAGCACAGCTACCACCTAGCTAACACAGAGGAACTGCACCATGGCTACACAGGAGAAGGGGAAGGATGCTTGCGAAAGAAAGCGCAAGCACAAGTTCAGTGAGAGGGAGTTGGAGGTCCTCATAGAGGAGGTCGTCAAAGATCACGACCTGCTATTTGGCAAGAAATCTCTGCACGTCCCAGAGGCACAAAAAAGGAGGATTTGGCTGGGGATCCAACAGCAAATCAATGCGATTGGCGTCACACATCGCTCAACAGATGAGCTGAAGAAGCGTTGGTATGACCTGAGAGCACGTGCTAAGGAGAGGGTGGCTGAACGGCTGAAACAAGCCAGGAAGACAGGCGCGGGAACATCAACAGCGCCTGCTCCGACTGCCCTAGAGGAAATGGTTGAGTCCACCCTCCAGCCGGAGAGCGTCAGTGGCATCGGGGCTGTGGACAGCTCAGCAACAGCATCCAACAGACAAGGTAGGATGCATGCACAGCATGCTGTCTCCCCTCCCTAACACCAATCCCCCTGCAAGAATCCCACCCCAGAACATGTTTTGTGTTAAATCAGCAATACATCATGGGAGATGTAGTCTCTATCAAGTATTAGCTAATCAGTCAGTCAGCAAAAAGCATAGGCATGTCACACACATCAATAGATGAGCTAGCAGAGGCCAGACAGCTAGATTGTCAGTCATGAAATTTATTTGCAGACAAATGCTGGCAGACAAGTGAGTAATAGTACATTCTGTATCCACAGGCGGAACATCGCCCCAGGCTGCAGAGGGGGAGACAGGCGAGGATTCCAGGGAGGAAAACACAATTGAGGAGGAAGTCTCACCACCTGCTGACACCACACCACCATCCCCACCACCACCAGCACGATCAAGGAGGTATACAGTGGCTAACCTCCAGGAGATAGATGGCACAGAGGAGGACAGCCAGGGAGCACAACAGACCACGCCGGGTGATGACAGACAGGCATCTGTGACACAGTCCCCCGTGGAGGATGGCAACACAGGTGCCCGTAGACAGCGACAAAGGGCACAGAGTCCTGACGCTGAGGAGTCCAGTGTCTTCTCTGGCTTTGGAGGGGCAGATGCTCAAAGTGCAGCGCCTGCAGGGAAAGACAATGAGAGGCATTCAGCGTCAGCTGGTGGCGAATAACAGGAATATGAATAGCATGAAGGAGGCCATATACTGCCTCAACAATACTGTGGCAGAGTGCATGAAGGAGATGTCGGATGCAGTGAGGCTGTTATGCAGCAGAAGTGATAGTGACCGTGCTGCAAGGCGCAGGGACAGGCAGAAACTTGAAGCGTACACCAAATCTGTCAACAGGCTGTGCAATGCAACCCATGTGCTCAGTCGTCGCTCAGTGGCCATGCAACTGGAAATGGCAAAGTGCAGCCGTGAGGTCACTCAGGGCCTGGTAACAGTCACCAGTGCTTTAGAGGTGCTGCAGACAACCCAAATTGCTGCCACCAGAACAGGGGATGGGGCGGAGAATGAGGAGGCAACCAGTCGCAGCAGCATAACCCCCCCCTTGCCAGAGAACAGGAGGTGCAGTGTTAGGCATGGTTCTGCCACAGGACACAGCACTGGTGAGGACAGTGTGCCTGCTGAAAGCAGCCAAGGTGCGCGTGGGCGCAGGAGATGAGCACAGCAAGCAAATTCCATTGTGTGGTGGGTGACGTAACCCATTGGACACAATGATGGTATTAGTGATTTATCATGGGGGAGTGACTATGCCATGTTGTGCTTGATCAGGCACTGTGAGGACATCATTGGTGTTACGGTGTGCTGTACAATTGCCTGATGTAAGGTAAATTAAACACCCTGACACAATTGCATTAACTGCCTTTGTCTCATTGCTTACTCAGAAATAGTTTTGTGTGATCTCTGACCGTCTCGGTCTCCCATCTGCTGCAGCTGCGCCGCCTGCAGCGCTGTGCTGTGGCTGTGTACCTTCCTCCTCCTCATCCTCAGATTCACTGATTTCCACGGGTGTCCCCCTCTTGGTGGCAAGGTTATGCAGCATGGCACATGCAGCGATGATTTTGCAGCAGACATGGGGCCGGTACTGCCGTGCACCTTCACTCTTGTGGAGGCAGCGGAACCTGCTTTTGAGGAGTCCAAATGTTCGCTCAACCACATTGCGTGTCGATCTATGTGCAACATTATATTGCCTTTCACTTGGGGTGGATGGGTGCAGGTACGGAGTCATGATGAAAGAACGCACCGCATAGGCGCTGTCACCTAAGTGTGAGAAGAAAGAAAGTTATTCACAGTCAACAATCGTAGCAACAGGTGTATACTTCAGGGGGTGTCACATGTATTTACCTAGCAGGTAGCCTTCTCCAAATTCACCCGCAACAAGACGGGTATAGATCCCACTGTTCCTGAATATATACGAATCATGCGTGCTCCCTGGGAATTTTGCAACTATGTCGGTGATGATGGAAGAGGCATCACATATGACCTGTACATTTATGGAATGTGAGGATTTGCGATTGCGGTAGATGTACTCAGTCGCAGCAGGGGGGCAGATTGGTATATGTGTCCCGTCAATGCAACCTATGACGTGTGGGAACTGGGCCTTCTGGTAAAAGTCCATCTTGGTCTTCTGCAGTTCTGCCTGTGTGCTGGGAAATTGGATATAGTGTGGCATCCTTTGCAACATGGCGTCCAGGAATGTATTGAGAAAACGCGACAGGCAACTCTGTGAGACTTCACCTGCCGCAGCTATTACCCCTTGGTAACTGCCAGATGCCAGGAGGTGCAGACAACAGAGTACCTGTACATGAGTAGGTATTGCGTGAGCCCTTGGTGTCTGGTGCTCGAGGAATGGGCGCAGGTCCCGTATCAGGTCCAGGATAGTGTTTGGGTGTAGCCTGTACCTCTCATGGATTTCAGCCTCTGTGAGTTGGAATAAGGTGATACGCAATCTGTAGACGCGTTCCTGTCGTCTCCATACCCTTTGTGCTTCAGCTTGTATCCTTAACCGCCTTGCAATGACGTAGAGGGCAGCCATTGTGTTCATGCTGATGCATTCTGGGACTGTTTATATGCTTCGCACCTGGTTACCACCTGATTTTAGTCCATGGTAGTGTGCGACTCATAATTAGGTATTTCCTAACGATTCGGTAATAACGAATTTATGTACATAGGTTAGCGATTTTTTTTAACGATTCTTTATTTAGGGAGTCGTCAAATGGTGAGTCGGTGTAGCATTTTCGCTAAATAAGGAATCGCTAGTTGATTTCCGTTATTTTTCGCGATTACTTATTTTGCGATTCGGTGTTTCTACTCCTACATTTCACATCCTTTTTTAGCGAACGGTAACGCTGAAAATCTGCGATTTTCGGCGATCGCTAATCGCCCACCTACATCGGGCCCTTGGTCTCCTATCCAGGCCTTCACCGTTGGGCCTTGTGTTCTACCCCAGTGCAAGGAAATCTGTTGTTTTGCTATCAACAGGGCTATTGCAGTAAATTGCCGTATACTTTTCTTTAGGGGCTTTACATACCCCAGCAACGCCATTAGTGGTGTTGGTTGTAGCGTATGTTCTATCATTAATGACAAATGCCCAAAGACCTCCCCCCAATATGTCAGAACCGGTCCACAACTCCAAGCCAAGTGTGTAAAATCAGCGCATTCTGCAATGCATCTAGCGCATATATGTGAGGTGCTGGGGTCAATTTTAGCCAATAAGTATGGTGTATTGTATGCACGGTGCAGGTACTTAAAGTGTAAGTTTGTGACGATGGTTGCCTGACACATAGCGCGTTTGTTCACAGCAATATGCCCACATACTGTCTGTTAATGGCATTTCCAGATCTTGTTCCCAAGCTGAGCGTGCCTTTGCACCAACTGCGGGTCTAAGCTTCAGGGACAAATGATAGTCTCGACACCAGATGTGTCCCATCCGGCGAAGTTATCAGTAAAGTGAGTGGGGGAAAGTCTGAGGGCTTGGTCGTCGTCCCCGGGAGCGCTCCAGCCAACGAGACCCGGACCCGGTGTAGAAGAAATCTGTCCATGTAGGATACATCGCCTCAAAAGGGTAGTTCTCCAGTGGTTCGTAGTTGCGAGTCCCCAAAAAAATCTCCCACGGAGTGCAGCCCGTGTCTGTTAAGGGTCTGTTTAGTGAGTGTCTCCATTGTAGGAGGTATCCAGGGATTGTCGGCTAAGGGTATATGGGCGGAGTATAAAAAGTCAGCGTGTAGATACCGTCGCAATTTGGACCATGCCCAGCAGGCTGTGGACACTGTTTGTATTTCTGTGGGGTTGCGAGGCATGCCCTGCAGTAATATAGTCGGGAGTGGAATAGGAAATACTTGAGATCGCTCTGGTTTTAAAAATTGGAGACGGGCATCTGTGTGATACCAATAGTATGTGAAGTATACCTGTGCAACAAGGTAATATAAATAAAAATCGGGGACCCTAAACCCTCCTCGCTCATATGGACGACGAGGGTATCCCATTCGATGCATGGCTGTTTACCAGCCCATACGAGCCGGAGCAGTAGGGATCGCAAAGTGTTGAAGAATTTCATGGTGAGTGCGATGGGGATGTTTAAAAAGAGGTAGAGAAAACGCGGGAGTACTACCATTTTTATAACGGCAATTCTACCCGCCATGGAAAGGGGAAATTTAACCCATCGTTCGACTTGAGTTGTAAGCTTATCGATAGCCAGTCCATTGTTCAGGCGGATCACTTCCGGAGCATTGCAATGTAAGTATATACCCAGATATTTCAGAGGGTCTGTACACTATCTAAGTGGGGATTCGATATCTGCGTGAATAGTGGCCGGTGTCAGCGTGAAGACCTCTGATTTAGTCCAGTTGATTATAAGTCTTGAGTATGTCCCAAATCGGGCCACCTCTCTTAACAATGGAGATAAGTTAGTGCCCGGTTCGCACACAAAGAGCATAACATCGTCCGCGTAGAATGAGGCTACAAGGGGGCCTGCATGGAACTGCAATCCGCGATGAAGAGGTCTCTCCTGTATGTGCCTAGCCAGAGGATCCATGGCTATAATAAATAACAGGGGCGAGAGGGGACCTCCCTGTCTGGTGCCCCACGTCAGGCCAAATTGAGGGTTGACCTCGCCATTTAGTTCGGGATTCCCAGCTTATGGAGCACTGAGAAAAGAAAGAACCACTCTAAGGAATCAAACGCTTTTTCAGCGCCGAGTAGAACTGCTGCAGCAGGCAGAGTGGGCTCCAGTTGGTTGATAACTGCAAACATAGTGCGTAGATTCACCACCGTGGAACGGCCAGGGACGAACCCTGCCTGAAAGGGGCATATAATTTTATCTATGAATAGTGAAAGGCAGGTAGCTAGGACTTTAGCTAAGATCTTGTAGTCCTGGTTAAGAAGTGACAGCGGCCTGTAGGATGTACAGTTTCGAGGATTTTTACCAGGTTTGAGCAGAAGCGTGACTATAGCCTCCCGCATAGTTGGGGGAAGGGCTTAGTTCTGTAGGGCTTCGTCATATACTTCCAGAAGTCGGGGAGCTAATATGTGCTGGTAGGCTTTGTAGAATTCACCAGTCAGGCTATCCGACCTTGGGGCCCGGCAGTTGGCAAGTTCCCTAATTGCTTGTTTAATTTCGTCTTCATCTATTGGGGAAACTAGAAAATCGCAGTGCCCCTTCTCTATCCACACCATGGCTATCTCGTTCAGATAGTCCAGAAGGGCTTGTCCCTCTGGTGCTTACGTGTCGTGTATAATTGTGAGTAATAAGATAGAAAAGCAGCTATGATATCGCTGCCTCGCGTCAAAATAACATCATTATCCGCCTTTAAGTGCGTGATATACTTTGATAGGTATTGAGGGCGGAGTAGTCTAGTGAGTGTCCTGCCCGGTCTTTCGCCTTCGCCATATGTTCGGGCTCTGGCGTATTTGCCCAAATATTTGACCTCGCGGTCCGCTAGCTCAGCGAATTCTGTTATCAATGTCGCTCGTTCTCGTAATGCCAATAGGGGGGGGCGGTCCAGTCCCATCGAGGTCTTTAAGTTTTTTCTCCAATGTCTCTAAGTCTCCTCGTATGGAGTGCAACACTCCTGCATGCTTAGATATGCACACCCCCCTAATGTATGCCTTAAAGGCGTCCCATAATTTGGATTGCGAATCCACTGTGCCCTCATTTAACCGAAAGTATTCTTGAATAGCTGCTCCCCCTTCGGTATGAAAAACTGAATTGAGAAGGGCCTCGGCAGGGAATCTCCACTGATTGTGTGGCCTCGGTATCATAGACAGCTCCAATTTGAGGAGAACCGGGGAGTGATCTGACAGTGTACAGGGTAAATAATCGATCTCCTGGACTGCAAGTAGAAGTCAGGGTGTAAGATACCAGTGATCTATCCGTGACCATGTACCATGTGGAGCTGAATAGAAGGAGTATGCCTGATCAGAGGGGTGTCTAGTCCTCCAGGGATCCGACAATAGTGTGAACTCTAGCATTGAAGTGAGGCCCTGAGTTGCATGCGGTTTGGTGACGCATCCTGACCCTGTAGAATCTATAGAGGGGTTTAGACTGAGGTTGAAGTCTCCACCAAACAAGATATTGTCTACATTTAGTTGTGTAATTTGTGTGGCGATCTTAGGGAAGAAGTCTGTAGTGGCTATGTTTGGTGCATTTATATTAATCAGTAGAAGCGGCTCCCCACCCAGTGTGCCCGTTTCTATAATATGCCTGCCCTCCTCGTCCGCTACTACCTCCTCAACCAAAAAGGGGAGTGTTCGATGGATCAGGATACACACCCCACGCGAATATGTGCTGTAACTGGCAGAGAATCTGTTAGTACCCCATGTCGATGCAAACCGATGTTCGGGGGATGGAGCATAGTGTGTTTCTTGTAGGAATGGCAGTTGAACGGAATGTCTGGATATGTAGGCTAAAACTTAGCATCCCTTCTTGGGGTTCGATAGTCCTCTGACATTCCAAGACATGCATTGAAGCTGTAAACCTGTGCCGCGCACACTAGAAGAGGTCATGTAAGTGACGTAGTGTGAATCATAAAAGTACGTAGTTGCATTTTTCTCACTGCTCTATCTAAATTGAAAGGCATGACTGTACCAAAAACATATATAACAAATATTAACTCCCAACATTTCCCGTCCCAACCCCCACCCACATCGGATACATATAAACGAGCACCCGGTGAATCCCATTGAGAAAACCCTGGAGGGAAAGTGAAAAACAATAAAAAAGAAAACCCCAATCGGGAGGGGGAGGAGAGAAACAGGAGGAAAGTCCTTCCAATGGGGGTAGGCAACAATCCTTAAGGACTGTCTATGTATGATTAAACATGATATCTATCTTTACTCCCATCTTAGCTGAGACAGTGGCAAGGGTGTTAATGATCGTGTGTTGAGCAGCGGCGGTGCGTCCATTGGGGCGCTCGGGCGTTGCCCCACTAATGCAAAGTAATACTCCTGTACGTCTGGCAGACGTACAGGTGTATTACTTGAAGTCGGTGACGGGCGGTCACTGACGATCACCGGGCGACGCCCGAGCAATCATCAGGACAAGGGGGGGGTGGTGACGTCGGGTGTAGCGCACTTAGTGCGCATGCTCAGTTCTGGGCCGGTCATTTTTCTGACCAGCCCGCGGCGCACATGCGCATTAGCCTGCAGATTAGAAGAGCGGGGGTTGCTTCATGGCGCAGCCCCCGGTCTCCTAATGGGCGGGTGTGTACCCCTGCCCAAGCCAATCCTGGCGCTGCTGGGGCAGCGCCTGGATTGGCTTAGTTTTTTGACTCAAGAGTAGAGCCCGCACATCGCAGATCTTAGCTGGGGACGCAACCAGATGAAAGTGGTATGGCACGCTGACATTCAGAGTCAAATGCCCACCCGAGGCCAAATAACCTTTCGATATATCCCTGCCATTAGAGCGCTTCCCCCATCCCCGCTGAAGTGAGCATGCTTAGGTTGAAAGACGTGTGCAAGTCGGTGGCTGTCGCATTCCGAGGCACTGTGTATCAAGTGGCACATGCATGTCATCTGGGACCCCGTATCTATATGGGCACAGTTTTCTGATCGGGCAAAATAAATTGTTGTTTCGATAATTCCCCTCCAGGGATGCATCGGGAACCTATGGCTATTGGTGAACACTGTTTATGTTGTGTACGTTGTGCATTATTACACCTACTTTGGGAAATACTTACAATAAAGTCTCAAACTCCTTTTAGTGCAATCTGCTGCTGCTAATACTGCATTTTAACGAGCAGTTTATGCTTCCCAGGCTGTGCTTGTTAACAGCACTACAAACAACAGGACTGCAGCAAACCCCGTAGACGCTTTAAATATTACTGTCTCATTTCTGAGAATTATCCAGCGTGATAAAAGCCCCTATTGGTGAACATCGTATAACAGGCCTTAACTACCCAGGATGCTTCTGCAATATTCACGGTAGAGAGACACGTCTATATTTTATGAACATGAGAGAACACACATGACGAATGGTCCCAGAACTGGCGATATTAAAACACATGGCAAGGTAAGAATAAAAGGTGCTCTCCTTTTATTCACCAACATATATTTAAGAACGAAAAAAACACGTGTGCAGTCGGTGGCTGTCGCATTCCACTCCAGCTTTTTGGGAAGCAACGCGCTGTCTAGCCTCGAGGCCTTCACACGCGGAAGCCGCTCTTTCAGGGAGAGTGCCTTCGAAATGCAACACAAGCTATCCTCTTACAGGGAGGCGGTGAGACGGCCCGGGCGCCTGGCTCTCTGCAGGGCGCGTTGCCCCTCGTGCACGTGCCTACGCGAGAAGGATACCCTGCTCAGAAGTCACAGGAGGACCGGCCCACTCTGGAATGGTGCCAGACAGCGCTCTTCACTGTCAGGGCAGTGTCAAGAACTTCTGCATTCTTCCTGCAGGTGGAGCGAAGTAAAAAGGCCAAGATTCTTTACAGAGATCGGGAAAACACATGGGTCAAACGAGAAATGCCCCTGCTCTCACCATTTGTCTGTGCAACTGGCAAAGTGGATGTGGCGTTTAGGCCAGAGCTGCCGACTTGGAAACTAAGGAACCAGGTTCTAGTCTCGGCGTCCGCTCAGCATCCTGTGATTCGGGGCAAATCATTTATTCTTCCCGTGCCGAAAATAAATCAAAAAATTAATTTGACCTTTTGTAAGCTAACCGGCGCTTATGTGAAGCGCTTCAAAACCGTGGAGTCGAGTTTGCGATATATAAAACTGTAAAAATTAAGACACCTATTTACTACAGTGGTGTAATGCGACCAGATCTCCATTCCTTCTTATTTACATATCGATTTATATTTTATGTTAGTTATCTATATCATTGTCGACAGCGGCGGTGCGTCCATTGGGGCGCTCGGGCGTTGCCCCACTAATGCAAAGTAATACTCCTGTACGTCTGGCAGACGTACAGGTGTATTACTGAAGTCGATGACGGGCGGTCACTGACGATCACCGGGCGGCGCCCGAGCAATCATCAGGACAAGGGGGGTGGTGACGTCGGGTGTAGCGCACTTAGTGCGCATGCTCAGTTCTGGGCCGGTCATTTTTCTGACCAGCCCGCGGCGCACATGCGCATTAGCCTGCAGATTAGAAGAGCGGGGGTTGCTTCATGGCGCAGCCCCGGTCTCCTAATGGGCGGGTGTGTACCCCTGCCCAAGCCAATCCTGGCGCTGCTGGGGCAGCGCCTGGATTGGCTTCGTTTTTGGACTCAAGAGTAGAGCCCGCACATCGCAGATCTTAGCTGGGGACGCAACCAGATGAAAGTGGTATGGCACGCTGACATTCAGAGTCAAATGCCCACCCGAGGCCAAATAACCTTTCGATATATCCCTGCCATTAGAGCGCTTCCCCCATCCCCGCTGAAGTGAGCATGCTTAGGTTGAAAGACGTGTGCAGTCGGTGGCTGTCGCATTCCGAGGCACTGTGTATCAAGTGGCACATGCATGTCATCTGGGACCCCGTATCTATATGGGCACAGTTTTCTGATCGGGCAAAATAAATTGTTGTTTCGATAATTCCCCTCCAGGGATGCATCGGGAACCTATGGCTATTGGTGAACACTGTTTACGTTGTGTACGTTGTGCATTATTACACCTACTTTGGGAAATACTTACAATAAAGTCTCAAACTCCTTTTAGTGCAATCTGCTGCTGCTAATACTGCATTTTAACGAGCAGTTTATGCTTCCCAGGCTGTGCTTGTTAACAGCACTACAAACAACAGGACTGCAGCAAACCCCGTAGACGCTTTAAATATTACTGTCTCATTTCTGAGAATTATCCAGCGTGATAAAAGCCCCTATTGGTGAACATCGTATAACAGGCCTTAACTACCCAGGATGCTTCTGCAATATTCACGGTAGAGAGACACGTCTATATTTTATGAACATGAGAGAACACACATGACGAATGGTCCCAGAACTGGCGATATTAAAACACATGGCAAGGTAAGAATAAAAGGTGCTCTCCTTTTATTCACCAACATATATTTAAGAACGAAAAAAACACGTGTGCAGTCGGTGGCTGTCGCATTCCACTCAGCTTTTTGGGAAGCTTAACGCGCTGTCTAGCCTCGAGGCCTTCACACGCGGAAGCCGCTCTTTCAGGGAGAGTGCCTTCGAAATGCAACACAAGCTATCCTCTTACAGGGGAGGCGGTGAGACGGCCCGGGGTGCCTGGCTCTCTGCAGGGCGCGTTGCGCCTCGTGCACGTGCCTACGCGAGAAGGATACCCTGCTCAGAAGTCACAGGAGGACCGGCCCACTCTGGAATGGTGCCAGACAGCGCTCTTCACTGTCAGGGCAGTGTCAAGAACTTCTGCATTCTTCCTGCAGGTGGAGCGAAGTAAAAAGGCCAAGATTCTTTACAGAGATCGGGAAAACACATGGGTCAAACGAGAAATGCCCCTGCTCTCACCATTTGTCTGTGCAACTGGCAAAGTGGATGTGGCGTTTAGGCCAGAGCTGCCGACTTGGAAACTAAGGAACCAGGTTCTAGTCTCGGCGTCCGCTCAGCATCCTGTGATTCGGGGCAAATCATTTATTCTTCCCGTGCCGAAAATAAATCAAAAAATTAATTTGACCTTTTGTAAGCTAACCGGCGCTTATGTGAAGCGCTTCAAAACCGTGGAGTCGAGTTTGCGATATATAAAACTGTAAAAATTAAGACACCTATTTACTACAGTGGTGTAATGCGACCAGATCTCCATTCCTTCTTATTTACATATCGATTTATATTTTATGTTAGTTATCTATATCATTGTCGATAAATCCAAGGCTGGCTATTTGACCAGTATGCACATCCGCAGTGTCTGACTTGGATCATTCATAGTCAGGCGAGAATAGCCCCAAGGGAGAATTTGCCGCTTCTTCCACGGATCGGTGGATTTTTGCTTCCCTGCTATTCCACTCAAATAATTCACCTGCTTTCGGCAAGTGAGATCTCCGTGTGAAACGCCAAATAGGGCCGGTGTTCCAGCAAAATGTGTAATTCGGATGATTCCAGTAACTCCGGATTCCAGCCCCGTCAGAAATATTGGGCCACTAGTAATGAGGGACTTGGTTGGCCACTATTCCCGCGATGACTGGTACAGCACAGCAAGTGCGTTCAAAAGGAAGCAACAGACAGACCTTTTAGTGATAGGATTTTATATATCTGAAGCACTTGATGGAAGTCGTCACGGTGAGACATAAAATGTCCACCAGTCATTAAATCAGTTATTCAAGGTGCAGTACTTAATTTGTAAAAAATAAAATAAGTGCCAGGGCTCTCGTCAGGAGGCCACTGCAGCTTGCACCACACATTGCCCTTGCCATGCTGCCAATTATAGTAACAACACTTCCACTAACCATCACACTGCTACAGGTGTGACAATTTAGACTATTTCAGGCCCCCAAAGCTATAAGAATGACTTGGGCGGCAGGTAATATTCATTTTTAACGTATATTGAATTAATAATTACCTGTTGCCAGACAGCGCTACCTTGTGGCAGACTGTCACACGCATCGGTGTTGACAATTAAGTGCCAATCACCGAAAACCACTTGCTCAAATTAAGCACTGTCTAGATGGTTTGCAGTAAATCAATGGCTCGTGCTGATTCTCAGGATATCTGCCCTGCCACATTATGGTATATCAGAGCTGCCTCAAAAAAAAAAACTTATTGCACAAAGCTATGATGGTGCGTCCATAATGAGTGGAAGCCTTGGTGGAGTACAGAAAAAAATTTGAGATGTGTACCCTAATGCTCATTATGTGCACTGTTACGCCCACCAACTTAATCTTATTATGCAACAGGCAGTATCAAGGATTGTTGTTCGGGCTCGCTCGCTCGCTACGGTGCTCTATGAAATTCATTTTCCCCCACACCACTTACAAATGTCACCAGCCGCCACTGGTGTTGAGTAAATGTTCATAGTTTATTTGTGGCTCACAGTTTGGCGTCTTTGTGTCCCACATGTTGCACCATTGGAGGCAAAAAGTTTTCGCAGTTGTGGGCGGTGGGGCGCTGAGTCGGTCTTGTACTTCAGGGATCCCGAGGGTTACTAGGATCTAGTTTCTCCATCATCTCCGACCTCTGAGGGGCGTTTGTGCTTTGGTGATGCTTCCAGAATTTTCCCGCTTCATCAGGACTGTCGAAAAGGTGAGTCTTGCCGCCCACTTGAATCCGTAGTCTAGCTGGGTACAGCATTGTATATTTGACATTTGCCTTCTGTAATGTGCGTTTAATGTCTATATATTTCCGCCTCGCACACCATTGGCGTGTAATCAGGAAACAGCGCTATTTCCGATCCCTGGTAGGAGAGCGAACCCCGCTCCCGGGCCATTCTCAGCGCAGCATCTCGATCTTGGTAGTTGAGGACTTTGGCTATGATCAGCCTTGGGGATGCTCCCGGCACTGGGCTCGGCCCCAGTGTCTGGTGCGCTCTTTCGACCGCAAAGGTACCTGAGAAGGCCTCTTTTCCTAAGAGGGCTATCAGCACAGTCTCCACAAATTTAGCCATGGGGCCAGTGTTCGTAGACTCGGCTATTCCTGCGATGCAGAGATTATTTCGGCGCGAGCGCACCATCAAATCTTCAGCCTTGGCGGCCACCGTTTTCAGAAGGACCTCAGTTCTGCCCAGTTGTTTATGGATATTCGGTTGTGCATCTTCCAAGGCCGATATGTGATTTTCTGTTTCCCCAATTCGGGCATCTTGTGTCTCCAGCCATCCATGAATGTCATCTAGTCGAGACGTAAGTACATCAAGGCTGGTGTCGATGGCCTGAAATCCAGCCTTTAGTTCAGCCATTATGGCCGCAGTGCCTTCCAGCAATGAGGCCCCAGCCTCGGATGGGCCTTCGTTGTCTTCCCACCTGGGAGTCTTTGGAGGATCAAAGCTCAGCTGGCGCTGTGTAGGGTCCATTCGCCCCATTGTGTGTGGCTGTTCTTAACAGGGCGTGTGGAATGGACAGGGCAGCGCTCCTGCAAATAAATTGCTCCCACGTCAGGCCCCAATGTAGCAGCAAGGTTAATTGGGCACAATCGCGACCTGTTTACTGTATTCACACCACCAAGGGGGACCAGCGGCAGAAATATGGTGCTGGGGGGGGGAGGCCCAGTCCACAGGGGCAATCCAGTGCTATTAGGCTATTGAAAGTGGGCTGTTCGTGATATGCCAGTGCCTGTCCCCCATCTCCGTTAATGGAAGCTACCACTCGCTATTTCAGGACAGTGGGTGCTGGCAGCCTCGCGTGGTGGCCTCACAGCGATTGAGGCGTCATGCGTATAGTCCCCGGTCTCGGCCCGACTTCAGCCATTAAGGCTGCGCATCGCCGCTCAACACGCACTTACTTGGGAGCCTTGCTTTGCTAATAGTTGGAGTCTGTTATGCATCCTCTGCCCCTCAGGCGGTCCCGTAGCCCTCCGCCGAGATGTGCCGCTAGATTTGCTCGTCTGTTCATGGCGTGCTGTCCGGGCCCCGCCCTCAGGCTCACCCGAGTACCCTGTCGACTCGGGGCCTCTGAGGGCCGCGTCAGGTCTGGGCTCGCATTCACCGCATCCGCACTTCCCGGCCGTTGTTCAGGTCCGCGAGCGGCTCAGATGTGCGCCGCTCGCTGCACTTCTAGTGTGATCAAGCAAGGCTTGGGTCCATAACTCCCCAGACTGGACCACCTCAATATTGAAATAAGCAAACAGGATGTCTGGGGGGGTTATTTTGATTAGAGTTGTGATAAACCTTAGATCATTAATTCCAAAGTTTTCAAGCTTTATTTCGCTTATTTGTGATATTTCAACAAAGACATTCATAAATCAATAGAGCATGTCTTTTCAAAGACACCACATTAGTAAATCGCACAATTCAAAAACTTTGAAATAGAACTATATACATTTACATAGTGCAAACAATTTTTTGTGAGAAAAAATAATAATATATGGAACGTTTTTACAAACAAATAATAACAAATCAATAATCACAAGAAAAACATCAATAGCTCATGTGTGCCAGCCTGAAATTAAACCAGTCCTATATTCATATTAACACCAGACGGACAGTTACTCATTTTCGCAACACATGTTTCCTGTCCTGCCTGTGAGAGGATGGGGATACCTAACCTACTGGTGGGTGTTGTCAGAAGCTGCTGAGGGAAATATTATTTAACATTCCTCATGACACACCACATCAACAGTCCCCCATACTCAAAGCCAACGCGTTTCAAATCCCTAACAAATCCGGGATTCTCTTCAGGACTTGGACTTGGTATTTTGCCTCTGCAAAATTAAAAGAAATATTGTTGGTTTTCATTCTGACACCCCCGTGTACCACCATTACTTTACGGACAGGGAATATTTTAGGTACCTTAATTGTGGTGTGGAGTTGTTCCACAGGAACTGATGCCCAGAAACGTTGCTTCAAATCTTATATTGTGATCGAAGCTACAGAGGGTTAAACATTAGGGCATTAGCAATTAAATGTACTGAATGGGACAGCTCTTCGTGCAACAGAGGACCAAAGGGAAGAGATCCTACCTTCAAATGTATGTGACATGTGGGACACCTCAGTGGTGTCAGTCCATTACCTGCAAACAATGAATGGAATGACTGTGAGCACTCTATAGAAAAGAATTCAGTGCGCACATGGTGCTGCGTGACAATGCAAAACTTTAGTGCACAAAAGGAGAAGTCAGATTAGAAAGGGATGGACTGTGTAAATTACGGGTGCACTTTGCTATAGTACCAACGGATCAGTTAAGGGTGATGTGAGACTTGTGCACTGGTCTGTTTCCGAGCATTGGACAGGATAGCTCAAAAGGTATCCCTTGGGGGTACATTATCCTGATCGACGTGGTATTCATCCAGAGCTTAGGACTGAGCAAGCTCCACCACCAGTGCTCAAGAGCGCCAACGTTTGATGAACAATAGGAGCCTGTACCAGTGAGGCTCTGACGGACACTGGGAACACTTGTTTTTGCTATCATTTTAGTTGCACCATCGTTTTTGTGGCACTTCTTTCCTTGTTTAATTATGCATCCCTTTGGTCGGCCTCTTGATGAGGAGGAACAACCATTTGCACCACCGCATTTCGCACAGGGTTGGTCCAAAAAGAGTAAAATAGTTTGCATATTAATTGTTGTGATTGCACTAATAACAATACTTGGAATATCCTGGTTTTTAGAGAAGTTTCTTGCACATTCCTTGGTTGGTACAACTCCCGCTCCTACTGAGCAAATTTTTGTTACTCTAGCTCCACACAAAGAAGCGCACAGGTTGTCATATACAGACAATGTATTCATACAAATGTTGCATTATGCCCATAATGTTTCCATAACAACTAATTGTTTAGGTTTGTGGGTTGCTCCCTTCAGTCACACATAAGAGCGATAATTTGTTGTCTATGCCATTGTCATATATTGGCAATTGTAAGGGTTGGTTTCAATTGTTTCGACTGGTGTACTTCCAATTCCACCTTTCAACATTGGGTATGACGCATGTTGAGTCCCATACTGCGCATGAATATATACCCGTCTATCAAGGATTTACCCCCATAGGACCGGCAGGACAAGGGACTCTAGGTACTTTGTCCTCGAAGTCATGTGTGAATACATATCGTAAAGTGAAGAACAATGCATGGTTTAGTATGCAAATGGCCGATTTCCAATGGTTTAACACCTCTGAGTACTTCCAATCTTTCCGAAGTTGAAATCTTACTGAAGATAAGCCGATACCTGTGTCAGTGGTCAATAGGACATCTAGTTTTTGTGTCCAGGGGACAGGGAAGATAAAGGTGGGGGAGAGTAAATGTAATTTCACCTTCAAGCTGAATACGACTAATAGTCCACCTTTGATCTTACCCCATAATGTCTATTTTGTTTGTGGGTCACAAGCTCACGTCTGGCTCTTGAGGGGGTGGTCTGGCACATGTTATCTTTTTTTTCTTCTTCCCCCGTATATGTTGCCCCGTCCAATTATCATAAAAATCATCAGCTTCAACGAAGGAGCACCTTCCAGACTCGAGTAAAAAGGGTTGTTGATGCAAAGGATATCGATCAAACAGACACCACTGCACAGCAGTTTGAGGACGCTATAAAGGGCCTGCTACCTTTCTGGGGCTCCATGGCTAATAGCCTTCAACTCCATCGGTTAACAAGAGTTGTTGAGGGGGTTATCAATACAACTGCTGGGATAATGACAAATATCACTGCTGAGCTCCAGGCTACGAGATTAGTCACTTTACAGAACAGGATGGTGCTAGACGTCATCCTAGCTGATAGGGGAGGGGCCTGTCGCGTCATTGGAAGTAGCTGTTGTGTTTACATACCTGATCATGCTCCCAATGTGTATGCAGCTATACAAATATTACATAGACTCATCTGACATACACCAGGACACAGGTACTTTGAAACTATCGAGGTGGTTCTGGAGCGCATTCACATCTTGGGGTTGGAAGATTCTCACCTTCTTGGATGTGGTTGCTGATATCTTCTTTACATGTTGCCTCTGCATACACTGTCTCCCAGCTTGTTGTTCCTATTATGCCAACGCCCTCACACCCAAAGGGAAGATGTCAGTTCATGTTACTAATGCTGCCATTATGATACAAAAGGAAATTGACTAGTTGATGCAGATTGACGAAGGTATTTTTGAGACTACATCGTGCTCTATTCCCGACACTGAAAACATGGATTGTTCCGAATACTGCCGTTCCTTTGTCTATGAGTATGTTATATTATTTTTTGATCATTTCCTGAAAAATTGTTAGCTCATGCTAAAAGGAGGGTCTGTTGTAATGAAAATGTTTTCGCTAGTTTTGCTTGTGCATCATTCAACGTAAGTTAGCATTCGCTGCACCATTTTATGTTTTGGCCGCCTTTTTGAGTCATGCTCGAAACTGCTCTTTGTCTCCTCGAGAGAACGGGTTGTGGAAAAGTTTCATTTCTCCAGGGTTGGCCCTTGCTCTGCTAATGAATGCACTGTTCATATAAGCACATACCGTTCCCACAAGATAGAGGCCTCCCCCCACTAGTCTAATGGCGGACCCCAGAATCGAAACCTATCCTTCTGTACTTCTTTGTTCAGCTGCATCTGCTCGGAAAATTCCGTTCTGGGCGTGCCTTCATTGGTTCTGAATTGTACATAATGCATCTCCATGTTTGCGGATGTCAGTCCCTCTCTGCAGCACTCCTAGAGACTGGGAGACCAGGCTCCGCTCGAGCGTATCTGAATAAACATATATTGGTTTGTATTCTCTACTGTCTGACCGACTCTTCATTTGGTATGGAAGACTGAGAGGTGGTCGCGAGTGACCCGGGTGACCCTAAACGGGCCACTTCCTTCACAACGCTAAACACGTTTAGTGCTGGAAAGTAAATCAAAAAAGAAAGATTTTGTGCTGATTTGCATCACTTTTTGTGACGGGGACACAGCGTAAAATCTTAGTAAATCTTCCCCTTTGACTCAGCAGCATTCAATACTGTATCCCACCACACCCTTATCAAGAGGCTTCAGCACAATGGTATCCAAAGAGATGCCCTCAAATGGATTGCCTCTTTCCTCACTGGAAGAAGTCCGAGAGTCCGCCTACCACCCTTCACCTCGGATCCTAAAAACATCATCTGCGGCGTTCCTCAAGGTTCCCCGTCACCCGACACTCTTCAACCCCCTTGGCCAACATCGTCAGAACCCATGGACTAAACATATCCTATGCAGATGACCCCCAGTTTATCCTCTCGACATCAGAAAACCCCTCCACCAAGATGGCCGACTCCCACAAGTGCATAACAAGTGTCGCAGTCTGGATGAAGGACAACTGCCTAAAACTCAATACAGAGAAAACTGAAGTGCTGATCTTCTGGAATAACACTTCCCCATGGAACGACTCCTGGTGGCGTTCTGAACTAGGTTCCTCACCGACTCCGGCAGACCATGCCAGCAATTTCAGCATCATCCTGGACAGCAAGCTCACCATGAAGAGCCAGATCAACGCAGTTTCTTCCATCTGCTTCCTCACCCTTCGCATGCTCCTTAAGATGTTCAAATGGCTTCCTGTCAACATCAGATGAACTGTCACTCAAGCCCTAATCACTAGCCGGCTGAACTACAGAAACGCACTCTACATAGGAATCACCACATACCTCCTGAAGAGACTACAGACTATACCGAATTCAGCAGCCAAACTCATCCATGTCCTTCCCAAATGGACACAGATCACCCCAAACCTCCAGAAGCTCCACTGGCTCCCCATCCAGAAGAGGTCAATTCACAATGCTGATGCATACCTCCAAAGCCCTCCACAATCAAGCGCCTGAATACATCAACCACCGCATCACCTTCCACCAACCCCCCAGAAGCTTGCGCTCTGTCTCCCTCACCCTAGCGCACACACCCTGCATCCTCCGAAGCAACAGTGGAGGACGCTCCTTTTCCTACCTTGCCTCAAAGTTCTGTAACAACCTCCTCCTTCATCTTGGAACCTCATTCTCTCTTCTGGAATTCACGAAAGCACTCAAACCTGGCTCTTCACCTGAGCCCCCCTGAAGCAGTGAGGCTTTCCAGCGCTTAGACACCCTTGCGGGTGATTAGCCACGCTTTATAAATCCTGTTTGATTTAATTAGACTAGGGAAAAATGTGTCAAACATTTGAACATTGAAATCCAGTCCGGTTTCAGAATATCCACAATGATCAGGTAGCAGAACACTTGACAGACTCATTTCACTGTAGATTGTTGGCCAAATCGTCAGTCATTTCTCAAACCAAACTGATTTTTACTAGTTAGTTGGTCGTCAAGAACAAGATTCTCACTTCCAGTTGTATTCAAGAGGCACACTCTGTTTTGGACTCAGAAAAATCTTTTGGAGGAAACATATTAGACTGATAATTTTTGTAGGGCAATGGAATCCAAAACATGGGTCTGGATCATTTTTACAGCTATGATTTCAGCACTCCCCTTTTAAGGTGGAAATGAAATCCTTGACTCTAGTTGCACACTTGATATTTTATTACGCGTCTTTTAAGATACGTTCACAAGGTGAGTCCTGACTCAATGAGAACAAGAATTTTTTTAAAGCAGACATATGTTTCGCTCCAGGCCAGTAAGCCATTGTGCCTGGAGTGAAACGCACTTCGGCTACAAAAGAACTCCTGTACTGATTAACGCCGAGTCAAGAATCACTGTAAAAATGTGTCCTGTAGGGCAAAAAAAATCAACATCAAATAGGCAACAGGAATCTAGGGTTTTGTTCATCAGTTCACAAAGAGAATGCTGGAATGATAGCTCTAAAATGAACATGCCTATCAGTCTTTCTGGATTTGAAAATCATCTCTGATGGTGCTAACAAAGACAGCACCACAAAGCAGAAAGACCGAACCACAGTATGAGCAGTTCCAATCTACTCAACAACTACTGGCCCAGTGAAAAGTTTACAAAAATGGAGCTTCTTTATATATATATAAATTTTAAAAAAGGTAGTGCCTTAGAAATGCAGGTAGGTTAGACCTGTACAACAGCACCATGTTGGGTGCAGTGCTTAATTTGAGCCGGTGGTTTCATGCGCTCAGCACCTGCACTTAATTGGTTTCTGGTGCTCGGCATGGCACTTAATTGTCAACTGCGCAATAGTGTCAGGATTGGATCAACCGTTCCCGGTAGACGGGCGCACTTAACTTTAAAACTGTGAAGTTTTTCTTCCAAATCTCCAATAGTTCTTAATACTCATCTTCAAATAATTATTCCAACATATATCAGTGTTAATTCTTTCATCTTTACTGTTGGACTTAATTGTCAACGCCACACTTATGACAGACTGCCACATGGTGGTGCTGCTCATCTAATGTAAAGAGGAGCAGAACAATTGTTGTTTATGAATACAATATACATAAACAAATTACTAATACCTGCCTCCCCAGCCATTCCTTTAGCCTTGGAGTCCTGGAATAATCTGAATTGTTGCACTTGCAGGTGAAAGAGATGGCTAGCAGTTGTTTTGGTACCTCCATTGGCAGTGATGTCAGGGGCAAGCTGGTCAGGGCCCCTGGCGCTTACTATTCCACAAATTAAGCACTGGCTGGGTGCCTGGAGTCTTGTTCAGGGTGATGTCCAGTAATTATTTGACTGCTGGCATATGCTCTCCCTGCTCTCAATTACTGCTCCCAGCACTGTTCATGGGGCTGCTGGTCCCTGGCCAATTAAATAAGCATAGGAGGCTCCATCTGTCAGCCTATTACCCCCTGCTCGGGATGCACTCTCTCCTCTTTAGTCACACTTGCTGTGAGCGGAGAACACCTTGAACCCCAGCAGGAAGGATCGTCTTAATTGTGAAATTGAAATGATGTTCAGTCCACACTGATCTCATGTATTCAATGACGCTCTCTTAGGAGGCAGCACGAATCGACCTTCCCTAACACGAGGACATAGTTGCCAAATGACCCCATGCAATGCCACGCTTCCAATCTGTGCTGGATTGTTAGATGATTGCGCACTGCATTCTGGGACTTATAGTTGTAGCATCCTTTCAAAACCCACCGAAATCTAGATGACGGTGGAGAATAAGCCAGGACTTCCAGAAGGTGTCACACATAACAAGTAGCCACTTGGGAGCAGGCCTGGCATTTTTTTGTTCGTTTTGCAGCACATGAGGCAAAACATCGGTTATTCGCCTATTTCACATTTGTGTTTCATAAAATATGGAAAACAAAATTTGCCAAAAAGTGCCATGAAATATCAGGAATGGCTGTTCACAAAGAAATCCGATCTACTATCCGGGGAAGCCTGGGATTTTCAGCCGCTGGCCCTTATTCACAAATGGCCTAGATCCCAAGTCCTGGAAACATAGGACTCGTACATTTGAAAGAGTAAGCAGGTAACCCTTAACCTACAGTGTCTTAATGAGGCATGCAAGCTACACAGAGCAGGCCTTAGCAGCTCATGCTGAAATTCACTGAGCTATCTTCTACTTGAAACATTGTCAACCTGAAAAACACACTCATTTCTGAACCAGAAATATAGAGTTTTAATACGGTCCATCACACTTTAGTGGAAATTAAAAGTTGCACTAGCATTCTTATACTTACTGTATTACTTTAGCATTCTTATACTTACTGTATTACTTTATTTTTCTAGGTGCCATTTTAGTTTCAGACTGCTGCCAAGTAGACTCTTGTGTTACATCTTCAGCCTGTCCTGTTTCTTTAAGCCAACAACACTTTGCATGCTGGAACCTGTAGTATTCACTGTTAGATGCGCTTGCTTAACTATCCAAGCATGCATACCACTAAGGAGGTTAAGCGCTCTATTGCAAGATTCAATCAATCAATCAATCAGGGACTTGTAAAGCGCGGCTACTCACCCGCTAGGGTGAATAGAGCGCACATACAAGTAGAAAACAGGGTGACTGAGATTGCTTGCTATTCCAGGCCCCAAAAACTATAAGAATGGCATGGGAGTCAGGAATTAATTGGTTTTAATGTATATTGAATTAATAAACAGCTGTCATTCTGCTCATCTCTAAATTACACAGAGAGCGCCACCATGTGGCAGACAGTCATAGTGCCGGTGTTCACAATTTAGTGCCGGTGCCGAGCACCGGAAACCACCTGCTCAAATTAAGCACTGAAGGCTACAACTAGGCAGAAAACAAAAACAGAACTGCAAAAAGCCAGTATTGGGTCGTTTTTGTGGGACTAGCTGTATAGTTTATCAAGAGTAATTAATGTATGTGTTGATTGTTATCTGACTGGTCTCGATGCGGTCCCCCACCTGTGCTTGGCAGGGCAGACTGGGGAACCAAAGCAGCCCTGCTCACTTCATCTCCTTGTGCAATCTCACTCCATCCATTCTCTCTCTCCTTCTGTTAGACCTGGCCCTTTTGACAGGTTTATCCCCAAGCTTTTTGCCTCCTATTTTTATGACCCTGTTTCGGTTGGCTATAGGATTCTGGGCACTTTACCACTGCTGGTCAGTGCTAAATTGCATATGATCTTTGTATAAATTGTAACAATGATTGGCATATTTGATTTACTGGTAAGTCCCCAGAAAAGTGCACGGTGTGTGCCAGGGCCTGTAATCAAATGCTACTAGTGGGCTTGCAGCACTGGTTGTGACACCCACATGAGTAGCCCTGTAAATGTATCTCAGACATACCATTGTAGTGTCTGCGCATGCAGTTGTGAACTGCCATGTTGTCCTGGCAAGTGCACCCACTTGCCAGGCCCAAACCTTCCCTTTCCTTACATGTAAGAGCAGAGATCGGACTGCAGCCGCAAATTGGTTGCCTTACTGGATAATGAAGCAAAAGTCTACACCCGAATCTTACTAGAACATTTAGAATCCTAGGTGGGAATATTGCCATTGTTTCAAACAGGGTTCAGGGCTGGAGCATCTACAGTAGACAATATTCAAGCTCTCTCTGTCTTTAGGCATCAGGCCATTCAGAAGAACAGACCACCTCTCTTGTGCGGTTTCATAGATTACAATGCAGCTTTTGACAGAGTAGATAGGGCCATTCTCTGGAGGAAGCTCGCGGGGTGGGGTATACCATCGAACTTGTTAAGAGCCATCATATCACTATGTACAGAGACATGGGTCCGAGTGAAAATCAGCGCAACAACAGTTACACAAAGTGAAAACTAATCAAGGGCTAAAACAGGGTTGTGTTTTGGCACCCATGTTGTTTAATATGTATACGGCGGATTTAGGGAAAGCACTGGACGGTTGTAGTTTTGCCCCCCCTAATCTAAGCACAGTTCGATTACAAATAATCCAATACGCTGATGATATTGTGGTCATGGATCATACCAAGTCAGGATTGCAAAGGGCTTTAAACGCTTTGGGTAGATATAATGAGGCGAACCATTTATTGGTAAATCAGGCCAAAACTAAAGTTCTGATATTCGGGAGTTACCGTAGGAAGAAGTTGGCAACCTGGCAGTTGGGAGGTCAGACCATTTCCACAGCAAGGCATTATAAATACCTGGGTGAGTGGTTTAGTGAAACTGGGTCTGCAGTAGCCCAAGTCAAAGATCTTAATAAGAAAGCAGCAGCAATTACTTATTGGTCAACTGAATCACTTATTAAGTAGCGCATCAGCCGCACCCATTTTAAGAGTTATAAAGGCAACCTTACTCCCAGCAGTATGGGCATCTTGCTTATCCTGGTGCGATGGACGATGCATTAGAGCAATGTCACATTAGAGCATTTAAAAAAATATTCCATCAACCGCGACACGTCCAACGCTCCAGGCTAAGACTTGAGTTAGGGCTTACAATTCAATCAATTGACTGTAAGGCCTCCTTGTTAAAATATTTTATCAGGTGTAGGGGGGCCCCCCCAAGCATTCATTAAAAAATTATCTGAAAGCGATTTATGAAAAACAGGGCAACCCATGGTCTAGTGAACTTAACGAGGCGATTTTGCTATTCAAGATCGAGGAGTCTGCTCTGGGGGATGGTGCCATCCTTTATCGGGCATGGAAGACAGCTATTAACAAGCAAATGAAAGAGTCCTCCTGGGAGCAGGATTTACGGTCCATTGAGAGGCAAGGATGGGCTCAGCCCCTAACGGATTCCTATCATGTTGGGAAGCCTCAAAAATATTTTTTTAGATCTCATTAATGCAAATACTCAGGACCAAATCCTTTATATGAGCGTGAATGCATAACCAATAAGAGATTTCAATCCGCGTTGGGCTGGTGGCGGGAGTGGTTTTACGTGTAGGCTATGCAACAATTATCAGGAATCATGGTTTCATCTGTTATGCTGTTGCCATGCCCTAGATCAACAGCGGAGACTGCTGCTAAAACCCATTTTTTTGGCAGAGGGAGTTCGCTCTTGTGCACAGGCATCAGCCTTTTGCTTCAGCAGCAGCTCATCCGGGGGGGCTGGGGAGATGTGCTAAATTTGTGAACATCTTAAATAAATTATTGTTCATCACCCGGGCGACAGCTTTTCCTTTGAAATAATGTCTGAAATTAATTTACCCGCTCTGTAGGAGTGTAAATTAGAGCCGTTCGGAAAGACAGTGGACACCTAGGGCAGTTGTGGCACAGAGGTGAGGTTTAATCCTTCTTAGACGGAACTCCTGGGATTTGGGGCTCCCAATTGAAGAACTGGTAGCTCTAAGTTAGGCAAGATAAGAATGCAATATGCATTTCGTCCTTCTAGATTGAATTACCCCACCGGTCCCCAAGTAAAGGACTTGGGCATTATTTTAATCTAGCTCATGTTAATATAAATTAGATCTGTGTATATATTCCTGATTTTGTTTTAGGCATATTTAATATTTTATACGAATTTTAGTGACAATGAGATGATGTACTACTTTCATTATGGAGTTGACCCATTTGGAATGGGCTAGAACTAGGCACTTGGGATTTCAATAAGGGTACTGTATAGGTTACTTGTAGAATGGACTATCGTTAATCATATTGTTAATAAGTCTATGAAAATGTAGCGTCTCATGCTGTCAGATTCTAATGATTTTATATCTGTTTTGTTATGATTTTAATTAACTATACAATAAATAAATTACTTACTTACATGTAAGGTACTCCTAAGGTAGGCCCTAGGTACCCCCATGGGCAGGGTGCAGTGTATGTGAAAGGTAGGACATGTACTAGTGTGTGACATGTCCCGATAGTGAAATACTGTGTATTTCATTTTTCACTGTTGAAATGCTATCTGTCCCATAGGCTTATCACTGGGGTTGCACTGTAACATTTTTACATGTGTAACCTGCAATACGGACAAGATAGGAAAATTAAGTTTAGACTCTCTGAACTCAGAATTTATGAACACACCTTTTGGTGAAGGTGGTTTTTAAATCCTGTGTTTGAAAATGGCACTTTTAAAAAGTGGGCATTTTCTTACTTTACCACTATGTGTGCCTCTGGCTGTTTGTGTATTCAGCGTCTGGTGTGAGAGTGACAGGAGCTGAGATGTGCATTCACTCTCGACAGTCACGGGGGGGGGTTGAGGTGTGCCCTGCCTTGCCTGGGTGACTCATCACGGGGCTGAATAGACCTGGTCTGTATTTAGATTGGTGGGAGGAGTTGTGCTTACACCTGAGTAGGCTGTGTCTTCTTTTGCACAATGCTGTCTCTGCCCCCTCTGGTAATGCTGCACCAGGGAGGACAGGACTGGTTTAGCCAGTATTGGGTCGATTTTGTGGGACTAGCTGTATAGTTTATCAAGAGTAATTAATGTTTGTGTTGATTGTGATCTGACTGGTCTCGATGCGGTCCTCAGGGCGGACTGGGGAACCAAAGCAGCCCTGCTCGCTTCATCTCCTTGTGCAATCTCACTCCATCCATTTTCTCTCTCTCCTTCTCTCTGTGTACTCCCTCTCTGATCACTTTTTTTCTACCTACCCCTCCCTTCATCTCCATTCTCTTGAAGCCTCTTATGCCTGCTGCAATTAACCTCGGGAGCTAGGGAAAGTGACAGAGGCACCTGGAGTGGCCCCTGCCCTAAAAGCTGGCCTCCAGCCCACCGGGGTAATGCCTGGTGGAATAAAAAGCCTGTCCAGTGGGGCACCAAAAGGTGTTGCAGAAGCCTAGGAGTGGTGCCCAAACTTCATTGTGTAGCAACAAATTGTAACATTGTCATATAGTAAATTCCCAACAGGTCAGCAGAGGCAGTGCGCATCCCAAGGGCTGAGAAGGAAAATGAAGATGAGAAAAGAAGACAAGAAGGAGAAAGGCATGCTGGGAAACCACTTCCTGGTAGAAGTACGCCCAAGTAACAGAAAGGAAAATAAAAAGACTTACTTATGTCACTCACCTGGTACTTGTCTTCCCCTATGCGTAGGCATTAGAACATAGCAACTAGTGATGAGGTGGTACTCCACCCTCGCTGTGTTGTATTCACTGCGCTCCACACCACCTCTGATGTATCACACAGCCCTGAAGGATCTCTGATGAGACGTCAACTGCTTTGACCCATAAAAGCCCACCAGCTCTGAGCTGCCTCCTCTGATACAGTACAGCTGATGAGGTAGGGTGTTTCTAAAAGGCCAGCAGAGGCAGGACACACAATGTCCGATGAGATGAGACATAATAATCCCATCGGTGGGGTAGGGTATTTGTTATTCAACCACTTGGGTGTGCAGTGTTCACAGCTTCACAGACATCACTTTTCAACACCCGAATGTATACTATGCTTGCCTCATAATCCCAACTCTGTTTGACTTTAACGTTTAAAAGTTTTTCCTTTTTATATTTAAAGCCGACAATCATAAAGAATGAAGTAGCAGCCGGATCCACAATTTACATGATGGTATAATCATTCCATTGCTCTCGGTATTTCACCGCAGAGACAGTCAGCGGTGCAGACGAAAGCCCCTTTATCTATTTAGAGGGTGACCATAAAACAGTAACATGTTGACTTCTCACTTTGGGTTGAATTAATCACCTTTATTTTTGATCTTACCTTTGGGGACACAATAAAGAATTCTCCTGTCCATCAAGAGGTAGTTTCAAACTGCCTCTTCTCTCCCCACTGCCTTTTCAGCCCCACACCCCTGTTTTGCTCCTTCATTTTTTTGGGCACCCAGAATAACCTTGGCATTGACAAAACACCTCAAGATCTCCCTTTTACAGGTTATAGCTTTTACCTGCATCTTGATGACCTGTGCCAGGAGGGCCCAATGATAAAGCATGCCACCTCGTAAGTGGCTGAGGGCTTTTGTCCGGTTAACAGGAAGACCCTTATAAAATATATTGGAATCTACTCATGTTTAGTTAAAACTTTAAGCTAGGGATATTATTTATGTTTTCGTGACCTAGAAGACATATTCCCTGGCTATACCCTCCTCTCCTGATAATAATTATAATTCACCAACCATGGTACTCTGCCACCACTGTGCTCCATGCATGGATGCTGCAACAGGGACGGTCATCCTCTGTCACTATGAGGGTGCACTTGGTGCCCCCCACCCCAGTTCAGGACAAGGTCCCGAACTATCACCATGAGACACTTCGCCTAGGTTAACAGCTGCATAAGGGATTAGTGTACAGCATGACCAAAAATCAGGATGATAAGTATCTGCAGTTCTGGCTTGTAGGGCAGGGGAAATGACTGTACATCATGGAGGGGACATTCCTGTTCCAACTCTTGCCATTCTTTAACACTGACCATCGGCAGCAATGCTGGGGCACCAAAAAAAAAAAGCATAGGGCCCATGCACTCTTTAACACAATTGGTTGGAAAACCCTTGCCTGAGTTTTTTTTAGAGTTCTTGCCTACCAAACAGCGCATGTGCTGTTTATTACAAGACTTATTGCTAGCTTGCAGTGGGCTTAGAGCCCACCCATTGCTTAACATTGGTCGGCTTTATTGTCACTGTCATTCGCTTGCTTATTTGTTAGATTGTATGGGCTTTCCTTCTTCTAGTGTTTGTCCTTTTCCCTGGAGCATGGATACATTACTTCTGTTCTTCCACTGCTCACTCTTCAGATGCTACCTTTTTCTTTTATGTTTAAGTACTCCATCAGAGTGCATATGTTTTCTAGCTGCCTCCCTCGTGCAGTGCTTAATTTGTAAAATATTGAGTGCCAGGGCTCTGACCAGGAGGCCTCTAAAGTTTGCACCACCCATCGCCCCTTTCATCGCTGCCAAAACAACTAACCATCTCTCTCGCATGTAAATGCGACAGTTCAGATTATGCCGGGTCCCCAAAGCTGAAGGAATGGCTGGAGAGGCAGGGGTTAGCAATTTTAATGTATATATTATTCCTAAACAACAGTTATTCTGCTCATCTCTAAATTAGATGAGCAGCGCCACCATGTGGTAGACTGTTCTAAGTATGGTGTTGACAATTAGGTGCCGGTGCCGAGCACTGGAAACTAATTAAGTGCTGGTGCTGAGCACCGGAAAGCACTGGCTCAAATTAAGCACTGCCTTCATGTACTCTGCCATCTGGGCGCACTCTGGTGTTCTTCTCTCACCTGGGTGCTTTGTCCCTAACTCCCCCGTGTTGCTTTTTTGCCCATGTGCTTTTTCCTGCTTGGTCTACGTTGTGTTCTTTCACCTGTTTGCTCACTCTTTCTCCCTCTGTCCTTCTCTCCACCCTCATCCTATGAGTTGCTTCCTCCAGGATCAGATTGGGAACCCAAATAGGCCAGGGCACCAAAAGAAAAAGTGTTCCACATTTGTGGATAATGACCTTTCATGAAACGTTGCTTAATTTTGGGAGTAATTTTGGGAGAAATCTCTGATAAATTAAGCTTTCTAAACTTGTGGGATCAGTAGCATTGGCCAACACTAGACACACCTCTAGACACACCATTATTCCACTGCAACTTGTCCACAGGTCACTTCACCTGAACTTCAGGCCTATACATTTCTCTACTTTGGGTGCCTGAATGTGTTAGTCACCTATTGGTCCCTTAGTCTGTGCCCCTCACCCGAAAGATCCCTGAATATCCTGTATTATATCAGGCCATGAGTCAGAGAACCATGCACATCCTTCATGCCTGGAGGCTTCTGTTCACCCTCAAGGAACCAGGGCTCTTCCTCTTTTGGTTGTCACTCAGGAGCCTCTCTGCAAGAGATGTCCTTGGGGATTGCATACAACCTTGTACTTGATGGCTTGTGTATTGTGGGTAGAGAATTGATTTGAATCTAGAAAAGCAACAGGAATTCATTTCAAATGCCTTTCTTTCTCTCTGCCTCTATACCCCCTTCTTACTTGCTGTGTGCACCTCTCTCGTTCTTCTTATCACTTTTTACCCCTCTTTCTAATTCTTCCTTTTTCTCTCATACTCTACTTCTTTTCCTCTCCTTGGTGTCTCTTATTCTACCTATGTGCTTCACTCAGTCTCTCACATTTCCTCTCTCTTTTCTTACCTTTCTCACTGAATACAAATCCCCCACTCCAGTCTCCCCTTGTGGGCTCTTTCTTTGTATATTTCTCATGCCCTTATTCCTCCTGTCATTTTGTTTCTCTCCTTGAAGTTTAATTTCATTTCTGCCTTGCAAACCTTCCCTTTTTTTCCTGTCTTGCACTCTCCTGTCTGCCTCTTTCACACCCCTCTGTCCCATGAAATTCTTTGTACTATACTTAATGTTATATTCTGTGTTCCCTTTATTGCTTTGCTGCAGACAGTAGCAGGAAGTCCTCCTGTGCCTGGAGGCAGCATTTAAACCAAAGGAGAATCCACAGGTGGAATTTCCTTTACCATTCCATCCCTTTGATGAAGGAAATTCCACTGGCGGATTGTAATCTACATTTAGCACTACCTACTGGAATGCCAACAACCTCTAAACTAAGCCCTAGAAGGAGGGAGAGAATTTGGATAGAGCATGTGAGGTAGTGACCATCCTTCCTTTTTTCTCATAGACAAGGACATATTTGACACCCTCTTCTGCCTTCCTCTCCTCTCCATCATTTCCTTCGTCATTCATTTTCTTTAAGGTAGTTCTATATAGCACAAACTCTTCCCAAAGGTATTGGAGCGCTTTACATGGACACATTCATTTTTTTTTAGGCACGGGAAGATTAGGTAATTTGCCTAGAATCACAGGATGTTGAGCCAATGCTGAGACTCAAACCTGGTTTCCAAGTTCCAAAGGTGGCAGCTCTGGACGTTATGGCACATCCCCTACCACTTTCCTGTCTCCCTCTTCTCCACTTTCGCTTTCTCTACAGCTGTAACAATTTCTGCTATTCTCTCCACTGTATTCCATCACTTCTTCTTCCTAATCTCTTCCCCCTCACTCCCTCCATCTGTCTAGCACTCTTATCCTCTCTACTCTACCTTTCCTTTCCTCATTTGATTTCCTTTTCCTCCTCCCATATTTTTGTCATTCATCTCCACTCTGCTGTCTGTTTCCTTTTGCCTCTCTCCACATTGCTCTCCTCACTCACTCCATTTTGTTTCCGTCCTGCCATGTCTATTCTTCCCTCCCTTTGTCATTTTGGCCCCGAATGAACGTTTTTCGCAGTAATGTTTTTAAAAAAAAAACATAATTTTTTTTCTTTTTGCTCATTTTGGCTGCTTGCATTACTTTTTATTTTCGTTCAGTGGTGAACTGAAGACCCCTCCCAGATGACAAGGTGGCAGCGGGCACCTGTGGTTCGTCTGTCTGCTGCTGGAAACAAAAGTAGAGCCTTTTAGATGGCCTCCTCACATAATCCGCCTCTCTGCACAGCCCCCTTTCACTCCACCCCAGGTAACATTAGTGCTGGATGTGATGCTCAAAAAGAGCATAGCCACTCCCAGTGGCCGCACTGTCACACTGAAAGACTCGGGACAGGAGGAGACCCACCACATGCTTTGCCTGCTCAGTTTGGCCCATTGTCCTACTGCACAAGACAATGAGACAGACATTCAGTATACTTGGTTATAACTAGCTTCAATCTTCGCTCTACGGTTACAGCAGCCTTTAAGGTCAAGCTCCAGCAGCCAAGCCGGCCCAGGAAGATGTGATTTTATCTACAGCTAAAAAATCCGGCCCAGCAGCTGTCCTTTGCCTCAGGCCTCTTGGGAAATGGCCAATTGCCCGCCCTGCCAATCCGATGCCGGCTTTCCCCCACCTGTGCCCTTTGTTGCTTTTGCCACCATAGGCGGGCACCCCGGTGTTGCTTCCGCCACCCCATCCTTCATTACTTATGCACCCCGTCCCCTATGTTGCTGCCAATGCTGCTTCCGCCCCTCTGAATTGCTTTCCTTCACTAGCTTTAAAAAATGTTTTTACTGATGCAACTCTGTAACTAAAAAGAAAAAGCGGCTATATCGTTTTGTTAACACAAGCACCACACATGCCCCAAACGTTTTTTTCTTTTCAACCACGTCAAAAACTTTTATTTTTAATTCTTTAGCCATGTTGCATAGAATCAGGGATGCTATGCAGGACGGCTAAAACCATTGGCAAAGCCAATGGGTCCCATAGGCGAGCTGTATTGGCGCTGCCAATGCTTGTTTTATATTTTACAACCAGGTAAAGGAGAGCTTAGGCATTCTGTAATATCTGTAATAGACATAACAATACAACAGTTTAGCAATCATCTTTATTTATAAATAAATACATTAAATTACCACAAAAATGGTTTTTCCATTGGTCACAGAATCACATCGATTTCTACAAAAATATATACAAAAACTAATTTATACCATGTAGAAGCGGACCCATACACGCCCACCCACACCTTGTGAGAGAGCCGGGCAGATAGGGGTGAACGGTGTGGGTGTAGTGTTACAAACACACCCTAGTGCAAGCGAAGGGCAGCTGTGCTTTCAGACCTCTCTGTGGAGGGGCCTATGGGGGAAAAACGTTGTGCATGTCATTGTCCCATGTTCCCATGTTGAAATGCCCATCATCCAATCGGAACAAAGAATTTTACTGCATGGAAGAAAGCACATCTGATTGCCCTTTGTATGATTTCAGACCACAACCAATATGAGCCCTTTGTATCTCCATAAGATTTCTTTTTTTGGTAAAAAAATGGAGGTGCTCCAACAGGAAATCGAGGATTGTGGTCATTTTACCAATCAATGTGTTAAGCCCGACCTTCTCCCTTTTTAAAGGATAAGTTATTATGAGACCAGTTTTAAGAACACACTTTGGCACAGAGAAATATGTCTTTTCAAATGTACTTTTCTTTAAAATAATAAACATTTTTTTCAAAAGAGGCACATTGGAGCACTTATTGTCATCTTATTATTAACATTCTGGCAACTAATATTTTAGCTTTTTTTGAACTGTAGTTGATAATGGTCCCCTTCTAGTGTATTTGGGGCAGAACAATCCACTGGACATTCCCTTTGCATTAGTAGATTTCTTTTTTGGGTGTTGCGGGGGAGGGTGTGTTGGGGGTACTAAGCACAACCTATCTGGCAAAGGAATTCTTGATTTTAGTGGAAGCTAGGAGACACCATAAAAATCATATTTTACATTAGTGGAGTTCAGATTAAAGACCGGAGTGTAGTATTTCAAATATAACCTGGGGGGATGTAGTATGTAAAATATAGCATGAGAAGAATCAGACATAGTATCTTATTGGTGCAACAGTATAATTTAAAATATAACATGAAGTTGTGTAGCATTTATAAAATAATATGGGAGCAATCAGAAAACCGAAGTCATAGGTGCAATAATAAAATGACAAAGACCATTTTAGGTTTGTAAAAAAGTCACTGAGAGAAAGTAACTTATTTTCGGGCAGTTGTGGAGTCAATCTATGCTCTGTGATTAGTTATGTTCAGTCTTATACTGTTAAACATCACTCCAACTGCCTCCAGGGTGCTGGAACTTACTGCACAAAATGGAAAAGAAATAGGTTATGCTGGTAAGACAGTACTTGGGAGCGGTCAGTGGCTAGGATCACTTTATCGCACTTGAAGGAGCCACAGACTGAGGCACACCATCAGATTAGTGTACTCTTAGGCTGCTCAGCTGAAGTGACCATGGTGCATGAGTGTTTTAGGGTATTTAAGGTTGAGGCAAAGGTGGACGGTAGGTTCCCTTGAATTAATTGCTTCTGGGCGGGATGGCAATGCACGGGATACAGAGCTTAATCTGTAAAAAAGTAAGTGCCAGGGCCCATCTATGGAGGCACCTGCACCAATCTTTGTCCCTGCCAGCACTGTAATTGACGGAACAAACACAAGTACTAACCATCGCATCCCTACAAGTGTGACAATTCAAACTATTCCAGGCCTCCCAAAGCTATAATAATGGTGTGAGTGACAGGTGTTATTCATTTTTAATGTATATTGACTTATAAAACACTGTTGTTGTGCTTATTTCAAAATCTGACAAACACCGCCACCGTGTGGTGGACTGTCAATAGAGCTGGAGCTGACAACTGATTGCAGGTGCCGAGCACTTGAAACCACTGGCTCAAATTAAGCACTGATGGGATAGTTTCAACGACTCTCTCCTGGATGGGCTGCAGAGTAGAGTGGGAGTATTCTGTTACCGGTGCCTGAGATTGGGATGACTCCTGCTGGCCACACCAGGGTGGGAAAGAGCAGACTAGCCTCTACTACACTTCTCAGGCCCCCACCCCATAATCACAACACTTCCACCTGACACGGGCGTTAAAAGTAGAGGTGCTGCAGCACCCCCAAAATACCCATGCTTGAGTTTAGAAGGGGAATGAGCAATAAAGATCACTTTCATTTTTGTATTTATCCTGTCACATTTGCTCTGAGTTCACAGACTGAGGTCAACTGTTACGCTAAGTCTTCTGACAAATTTTGCTTATTCTTTTAACGTGGAGTTTAGTGTTTACTTTTTATTCTCCGACTACAAAGTTAGAGGAATTTGTAAGGTGAACTATCGAACAGGGAGTGTGAAAAGAAAGGCTGTGGGATTCCAGTTTTTCTAACACACATCAGCATTTAAAAACCTGTAAAATAACTGCACAAATATTTCAAAATTTATAAGCAGCTAGGAAAGCACACAGAGCATTTTTTTGTACTTTTGAAGTATGATAGATACAAAGATTTTAATAGGATCAATACACTTTACTTAGTGATGTGCAAATGGTAAATATTTGCTGAAAAACGATTTCCATCCTTTGTGCAGTATATAGCTTTAGCAGTAAAACTGCATGTCAGTGTAAATTGTGTGGCCATTTCAATAGAAAATGTGCTTTCTGTAAAAGAGAGTGCACTACCACATCATGCTTTTGTAATATAATATTTTTGCGATTGTGTTCTTCAAAAGGCATTACCGGCTACATACCGCACCCTTATCGCTCTTCATCTGAATGCCCTGGATTCATTTGGTATACTTGTTCTTTGTATGACACTTGGATTTTTAACTGTCCTGATTACTTCAGTGATGTAACATTGATAATGGCAGAAGCACCACTCTGAAACGTGTTCATGCACCACTGTACCCTGAGCAAGATTTTGGCACAGAGACAGACTAAACTTTACTGACATGTAGTAACCTTTATCTGTCGATTCCCTCTGTCAGTTTTCACGGGCACGAATTTCCCAATGATTTGTGGTGACTCACGTTACAGTGTGTGCTATGTGGAAAAATATACTGTTATTGTTGCATTTGTAATCTCTCACAGCACTGCTCTGACACTAGATGATAATCATACTGAAAACATAAATAAATAAATACATTCATAAATAAATAAATAAATACTGCAGAAATACCCGTTAATTGTAGAGTGGAGAAAAATGTAGTCTCAAAGAAAAAATAGGAGAAAGAAAGGCTGTGTCCCATCTTAGTAAGGGCAGAATTTCCAAGCCCAACAAAACCGAAGTATTTGGGTTCACATAGTACCAATAGAGGACTAGCTTTGATGGACCTCATCAGCAAGGCGCAGCATGAGCTCCTATGAGCCGACATGCCAGCCCATGCCCACAATGGTGACTCACAGAGAAAAGCAAAATATGATGGTCCTCATTACAAGTTTGTCAAAATAGGGTGGGCTATTCACCACATGTGGTAAATACCATTACCCCAGGGTGAGGTAAAGAGCACTTGTAAATACCTCATATTCTGAGTTTTCAACAGGAAAATGAGGCACAACATGCTGATTCGGTTTTTACATACTGAATTCTGCATGTTTTTACTTTTTTCTGCCCCCCCCCAATCAATTTGAGCAGGTTTGACCTGCCAGAATTTATGAGGAAGAAAACTTGTGATATCACACAACTCGTAATTTTGATCCCTATGTAGATTTTAGCCCTGAACTTGTAATTAAGGCTAATGTAGGCAAATTTGTGAAGAAATCTTAGCCAGTGACATTACCCCAGGAACCATTCAAGACAAGCTGAACATGATAAGATGGAATATGCACTGAGCATGAGTGATTTTGAGTTGCCTAATCGAAACTTTCACTAAGTGACATTGTTATGCCCAGATGAGAGTCCGGTGCTCAAAGTGTTCTACTGAACTAATTGGAGGATCCACACCAAGGCTAAGGCCTTTGTGAGTTGCTAGCATCCTTAGTGATAGAGGACTTGATGTGGGAGTTCAGGCTGAGGTGTACCTTTTATAAAAGGGTCAAGACTAACTTACATATGTTGCCGTCTATAAAGGTGCAGGCAAGCTAAAACACAAGGCAAGGGAATGTGCCCAGAATTGACCTATCGTTATGAATAATCCAACTACTCCCCTCCCTTGCTTTGTGCAGTCTGTGTTACTGTATAGCTCCATTTCACCTGGATGCAATGGGCAAGATGTATTAAGATATAATATGCAAAACGTTTTCGCAATTTGCACAGAAGCATTTTGCGAATCCTATGATATTTTGCAAACTGGCCTACTAATATGTTGGTCCACAAAAGACAGAATCGTAGTGGGTCACGATTCTATCTACCTCATGAATATAAATGAGTTAGGTTGCAAATTGCGACCCACTGTGAATCGCTGTCATCACAGTATGTTGCCCTGCTGGAGTCAGCAGACCACAATGTCTGTGATTGTTTTTAAATAAAGCAATTTTTTAAATGAAGCCCATTTTCCTTAAAGTAGTCAGTAAAATATTCATGTTTTGCCACTGGATTTCAGTCGTAAAACATTACTACATCCTATTCCAAATCTTTATTTGGAAGGGACGCCTTAGACGCGCCTCTTCAAAACAGCAATTCAGTATGCACTCTTGGGTAACATGTTACCTACCAAATTTTAATTTGGGTTTGGTACATAACAAAAAGCTATTTTGCAGTTTCAAAGGCTCCGATTTAGGGAACTGGAGCTTTAGCTACTGCACCATAGCTTTGTACATCTGACCCTGTGGTTCTTGTCTCGTGAGTTCCTTTATGAAATCCATGGCACTGTGTTATCACAGTTCACTGTGAATTAGTCAACTGGACGAAAAAAACA
Source organism: Calotriton arnoldi (assembly GCA_963921515.1). Taxonomy (NCBI): domain Eukaryota; kingdom Metazoa; phylum Chordata; class Amphibia; order Caudata; family Salamandridae; genus Calotriton; species Calotriton arnoldi. Next base: position 561,062 of record CAWUFW010007619.1, on the reverse strand, counting down.
TGAAATCCATTGATTTCCAAATTGAAAACCCAGGACTGAAACTCAGTGCTCTCGGCAGCTTGAACCTCTATAGTCAGCCTAACTAAATGTGTAGCTACCACCTGCAAATTTGTGCTGTTTATTATTGTGGAGGAATTGAGGGGAATGTGTCATTATACTACGTGCACATACGCTACTGTTGGCAGCACCTTGAAAGGGGCCTATCACAATGTAACAAATCAGGCGCTAGACCAGTACACTGTTCACAAAGGAGTCTGGGTAAAATGGTCCATATCAAATAGCTGCTGTTGTGCAGTGTAGAGCTCTTTAACGGTTTAAGGAGGAATTCAAAGAGGCAACGTCTCCAAGCACATAGGGTATGATTAAATGCAGATAAGATTGAAAAGTTCTGCAATCAGAAAGACATGGCTTATATTATTATTATTATTGACTACTTATGCATCGGACACAACACCTGTCTTGGATTTGGAAGAGTCGCTGTCTCTTTGCAATAACAAATGCTGCTGAGACAGGTCCAGAGTTGTAGGAACCAGATATTGAATCCAGGAGTGATTCAATCAATCGAGGTAGGGTGAAAGCCAATACCAGGTATTATGTAGACCTGGGTAAAATTTTCATTATGCCGGCTTAGTATCGTGTAATTTCTGGCATTTCACAGTATATTTGTTACACAAAATTCCCCAAGTTATGAAATTATGCCACATTGTGTAATCTCAAGTCTGTTCTGGTAACAATTTTATCGCAGTAACGTGGGAACAATGTGAACTACCAGAACAGAATTAGCTGTTGTTCTGGGCATTTCTGTTTTTGTGCATTTTTCATCATGAAATGCCTCTTCGCCTCAAAAAAGGAAGTGAGGATGCATTTGGCAGTAAGATATAGCTCTAAATTTGCATTTTGTGTAATTTGCTTACATTTTTTATAATTACACAAAATTAAATTATGCAAATTTCACATACTTCCAGTATTAAGTCTAGATTCAACATATATAAAGCTCCGGTGCTAGCCTTGCAGGGTAAGTGGCACCCCCGATGATGGGGCTATTTAACTCAAAAGCCTCTGTAATTTTCACTTTAGTGCAACAGTATATTTAATGCATGTGGACCTCATTTTAAGGAGAGTGTTAATGCAAATTCTCCAAAATGTCAGCAATTTCCTATTCTTTTCTTTATTCCAACACCTCCTTTAAAGGTGACAGAACCTCTGTGTTACAATCAGCAGAAGCTCTGTTGACTTGCCATTGGAAACACCTTCAGAGTAGGCCATGTATTGTAATCCACATGTGAATATCACAACAGAAGCCCCACCCTTATGAGAGTGGACCTTCTGTAGGCAGGCCTGTTGTATTTTTAGGTTGAGCCTCGACAGCGCTTGCGTTGTTTGTAGGACCTGTTGTATCTCTTCTATGGACTTTTGGCTCACCCACTGATTGTCATTGGTTGTTATCTGTGTCATTTAGAAATGCTGGCTTGTTATTGGTGATTTGTTTAAATGTCCCTGCTTTGTGTCCTTAGCTCCCTCCCTCACGATTTCACTAAGAGAACATTTTGTTTGGCCATCAAACTGCTGTAGCGTGTGATGGCCTCTTCACCCTCCTCCCGTCTGGCTATTGTAGGTTTATTTTTAAAGTATATTGCCCCAATTTTTACTGTTCATGGCACGCCATGGCAGGGAAATGCTATCCAAGTCCCCTACGTGCTGTCAGAAATCTTCCAGCAATTCTGGGGCATTGATTTTTCCATTTTCAAACAGAAATCCCAGCTATAGTTCACTGCCTCTCAAAAGCAGAAAGATCCTGCTGTGGCATGGTCTATTTGTGCTGACAGAGCTTCAGACTTGTCGATGGAACCACTTTCAGTGGAAAGTCCCTGTTGACATGGTGGGGAAGAACAGGTATGGTGGGTGGGCAGAGGCTCTGTCAGTGCCTTCAATGCTCTAGACACTTGGTGGCTCACCTGGTAAAGCCTGCACAGGTCTCTTAGACACAATGAAATCATAGGCCCTCATTACTAGTGGCCTGTTTAATTGCAATACTTGTGGTAAGTTGTGTTACTGCACATATCGTAATTATGAGTTTTGTGACACATATCAGCAAGTCAAACCTGCCAACAGTCATGTTATACCCCAAAAACACATAATTGAGTGGTAGTTAGCCCACCAGATATATCCCAACTAAGTGGAGCTGGATTTTATCAGATTCTGCAAATATCCTACCAATTACCAGGCCACTTAGTACGAGGGACAAAATCTACCTGATTTCAGGCAGAGCCAAGATCAGTGATCTTCTTTAGCCTTCCCCTTCTCTAATGTATCACTCCCCTCATTCTTGGGATAGCCTAATTAGTAACAGTGGTTTCTATGTTATATTGAAGGGTTTTAATGCGTTCCCCTAACCCATCATGTTAAGTGGCGTTGACGACTTTGAGTTGTATTGTTTATCAAAAGAATCTTTGCTTATTTTGCTGACGTGTCTGATTGGAATGGGCTATAATTTGGTCTCATTGCTAAATGGTGGTCTGTACAGCCAGTTAGAAATGAGTAGGATTATCTATGGGTGGTCTTGTCAGAGCTGCGATTGCAATGAGTTGTTTGTGAGTTTGAAGCTGAGAAAGAAAACAATACATAGTGTGTGTCTGATGTTGTGTTTGGCGGTCACTAATTGTTAAAAATTCATAGTTTAAAGTATTCCTGTAGTCAGATTTACATTAGTTCTGTATATCAACAGATCAAAATCATCTATTAAAAGCATTTTCTGACTATTTTCCGCATAGGGCCAGTTCGAGGATTCCAACTATGTTTGTGGTGCTGAAATCAAGAGGTCAGTACAATACTTCGATGAAGAAAGAGCTGTTTGAATTGATTGAGTAGTGAGCGACTACACGCTGAATGATGAGTGTTTCATTTTGGGAATTTCAGGGCTAGTTATCTATGTGCCCCTGAGCTGCCCTTCCTACCCTTTGTAAACTCTGTTCTCGTGGATCATTCTGAATCTTCAAAGATGTAGACTGCTTAAAATGAATTGTTACCAAGCCAAGTTTCCTTCAGGCTGATTATACGGCAATTATTTTCAGCAATCATGTTAAATGTTCCAAGTGTACATTTATCATCTAAATGAGTGTTGAGTAGACCTACTGTTAATTTGGGGTAGGGTGCTATATATGGGTTAAAATTGGAGGGGGGCATGGTTATATGATGGGACATATGACTCTCCTAGGTTTATTTAGTGTGGTGAATCTGTGATAATATCAAAGTATAATTTAATCTTATTATTAATTACATTTATTGAGCGCAAACTGTCCCCCTGCTGGAATCCTGGTGCTGACAGCATAAGAGAGGAGCACACCTGTTGCCGGACCTTCAAACAGAGCACTACCTTTGACAGTTACTTAGGAAAGAGCCAGGTCTTTAAGGCCTTCCTAAACTTCAGTAGATCTGTAACTGATCTAAGAGAAGGAGGTAGTAGATTGTTCCATATCTGGGCAGCTTGAACTGTGAATCACGACCCCCCCCATCTTGAAGGAAGATTGCTGTAAAGCGTGCAGGGGTGGCCGAATTCTTTGGACCTACATATGCTGAAGAAGTTATTGAGTACTGCTGAAACCTAGCCTTTCTCAGAATGCCTTCTAAAATGTATTGTGGAATAGAAGTATATGACTTCCCCCTTCTGATAAATATTGTGGTTATTGCAGATACTGATTTATTGTTGCTTTGTATCTGCCTTACTCATAGCTACACCATCACTCTTCCTGTGATTCTCAATGGTGAATGTCACACTTGGGTTGGAAAGATGCCTAACAGATAGGATAAGCCATAAGAAGCCCTCCCATCCAGAAGTTAATTGAAGCAATTTAAATATGAGGACCCAGCTCTTCACTCCTGCTGATGCTCTACAGTTGTTAGAATTAGGGGTCTGTGAAATTTGTGTAATGTGTTTTTACGTAATTATGTAAAAGGATGGCAAAATGTGACACATTTATGTGCAATTAGGCGAAATGTAAAACTGGCATTTGGCTCTTTTTTTATTTATAAATGCATCTCTGTGTGCCTTTTGGACACACATATGCATTTTGCATTGATCAAATGGTGCAGAAAAAGCACTGCAAACAGCCGCTCACTTGCTGCCTGTCGCATTGTTCCCATGCGTTTGCGGTAAATTTTATTGTAACAAGAGTAACGTGAAATTACTGAAATTATACTAATTACAGAGATGTAACACAAATTTCACAGGCTTAGTTAGAACCTCTTAACTAGAAATTGCCAGCAATCTGCTGCTCCATCACTGCAGCCAGACACACAATTGTCCCATGCATTAGATCGGATGCAGGAGCCACCTTCCTGATAGGCATAACCAGCCAATAACTGAAGGACGCAGCTATTTTGAGCCCAATCCCCCCCACCCCTATCACAGCAGTGGCTGAAGGACTGGAGAACCTAGATGCTCTTTTTTTATTGGAAGAAAGGCCCCTGTATCAAGTAGTAGAGGTGACCTTTCAAATTGATGTTAATGACCACAATCTGTTTATGACTAGAAACAAACAAGGGAAGTAAACCACTGTTGGACTGTGACTTTCACTGGCTGAAAGAGAGCTGCCTCTGCATGAATTTATTCAAGGCCGAGCTCTTGGAGCTGGGCAGATCAGAAGCATATGTTCTGCATTTCAACTGGCATCTGAGCCTAGGCACCCTTCGGTCCTCCTCGACAGAAGCAAGGATCATGGGAGTGCTGTTTGATTCAATGATCTCATTCACTGCCTACGTCAACGCTATGGTCAACAAAGTCAGCCTACTGTTCTTCTTACTCTGGAAAATCCTTCCTTTGCCTCAAAACAAACATGGGCTGGGGATTACCTGACCTCTGGTGATGACATGTCTAGACTTTCAAACATGCCTGAATAAAGCTAGCGAGTATGTGCCCTTAAACTTCAAAGGCGCACCCATTTTAAAACAAACCTGAATTTGGACATAACCTGATTTTGCACTGAGCAGAATGTCTACTGAGGCAAAGGAGCTGGATCTGTTGAAAGCAACACCTGACAATGCACTGAGCAGACATCTGCAACAAGTCTGCACAATGCATTAACCAAAAGCCCATAAACATTTGATAAAGAAACCTCGGAGACCAGATTCTCAAAATGCTGAATACAGTAAACTCTGGGCTGAAGGCTAAACTGGACGACACATATATTAGGAAAACTATTTTAAACTGACTATTCAAATGCGCCTTTAATTTCCTAGCAGAATAAGGGTTACAAATGAAGCACATTGAACAAGTCCTCCTACCTATATCTAGTTGGACTCTAACCTCCTAAACCTTGCCTTTAATGAGGCTGTTGTCTAACAGGGTGCTGTAATGGGACAGAAAGGTGTAGTGCAATGCTTCAAAAAACACTAAATAAATATTATAAATATATAAATAAAATAAATGAATAAATACTAAAATAAGTACTTTTTCTGCCCACTTACGGATTCCAAATCTGTAAGCTACAATGAATCTTAAGATTTGGCTCTTTCAGAACACTTCTTCATATCCCACCAGTTTAAGGGTCGGATTGACTCTGGATTGACTTTTACCATGACAATGTATTTCTTCACTTAGGTCTTACCGGTCTGTCAAAAATATTTGATAGGCTTGACTCTAAGACGATAATTACATTAATTGTGGTCCGAAAAAAGAGTGTTTCATCCAGTACTAATATAGACAGACCCTTGTCTTGGAGGGTGGGCCCACAGTGTTTGGAAATTGAACTCTGCATCTGACTCAAATTGTACCCAATTGTGACTCTTTCCCACATGTCCTGTTGTGTAGTGTCGAACACATAAGTGGTGCGTTTTTGTAAATAACGAGTTGGCGATATGCTTCTGTGGGTGCACACAAAGGTAAGTTGAGTCCAGAACTTGCTTCACAACATACGTTGGAAATTTTACATCTTACTCCAGTTATCCTTCAATGTATACAGTTTCTTGCCTTGAAAGCAATTGCCTGGGCACAATAGAAGATGCTAATACACACCATGGTTGTGAGGATACGTTTATAATTTAAGATCTCCGATGGCAGAAGGGTTGCCAATCAGCCATTAGGTACATGATCTATTAATGGGGTGGTGCCTTACTGTAAAATGGCTGCTGCGTGAAATTTTTCATACAGCATATAGGATGCCACCTCAATCTTGTAACTATCAATAATGTTCTGGTAAATAGCTGAGGTCTTACTAATAATGAACTTTTCCCTCTTATGATGCTGAATTTCTCGGACCATGAATCCTTGTGCATCTTGTGAATATAACCGTTATTTTGCAAGAAATGTCTCATAATAAATAAATTAATGGAATGTGTTTTTACTCTGCAAAGGCTATCTATGTTGGTGCTTAATAATGCAACACTCATGGAATTATTATTTAATGGCTATTGCTTTAATACCTGAATGTATGGGTATTGCTTTTCCGACTTCTTCTCTTGCCATCAGGTTTGACAAATGATTATTTAAAAATGGCGTCTTGCTCTCTCCAGCAACATGATTGGATGTACAATCTGTGCTCATTTCTCATGTCATTGGCTCTGGTTTAAAAGTGAATTCTGACACTCTATTGAAGGGAAGTGCACACTGCTTCTCTCTTACCTTTTCTACGTTTTAATGACTCAGAAAACTGCTACATTCACTAATCATCCCAACTAAAATTTACCATCACACAATTATGACGTCACAGTTTGGGTTTTCTATGCTGGCTGTGTGCATTTTAACCATGAACACCCTAAGCACCTACTAGCCAGAAGTGTAGAAATTAAGCCCAGGAGAGCCAGCTCCAAGCCGGATTTCCAGGATAACCACTTTCTACATGAAGTGGTTCCATTTAGATTAAACTATATATAAGTTTATTTTATGTGGCTATGCTGCATATCTGGCATGGATGCGGCCCAACAGGACCTACCGTTTACACCCACTGACCTGGGCTTGGTACTTTGCTGTGGCTGAAGGTTGATTGGCAGGAGCGTTTATATTATTAGTGCAGTGGCACTGGGGCCTCGTGGTGTGAGGAGCCCGTGGTGTGCCATTTATGGCTCTCTTTTACTACCCAACCACAGAAGAGGAGACCCATTTTCCTTGCTTGCATTAGAACCCTTGGTATCCTTGCTACCCCACTGCTTATTGGCCTATATGAAAATCAGGAAAGACCGGTACAGCCGGGCAGAGAGAGGATCGCATATTCAGTTGTGTACCATGTAATCTGTAGCATGACAGCAGAACTTCAAGGTGGTTTCACCTGACACATCATAGTTCATGCCACAGCTAGGCCAGCCTTTCGGAGACTCCAGATTGTTGAGCAGGATACTCGTCCTCTACCAGGGGAAGGCTTCAAATGGGTTGCATCCTCTGAACCCTCACATGAGCCCTCCATCCTTTGGGTACCAGTGCAGCTATTTACGGTTTGTCAAGCCCATCATCCTTTTCTCCTTCAGTCACCAAATTCACAGCACTTAGAAGGCCCTGTTCTACTTAGGCATTCATAACAAGTCTTCTCCCAAATAATAGAACACCTTGTGAATATGCACGCTGGATTGCTTTAAATAATAAATATACTAAATAATGGTTGCACTCCCCCTTTGACAAAGAGCTGGTGTTTCCCTGGTTCCTTGCTTCCCTGTAGAAGCTAGGCAGCAGGCCTGTTGTCCATGGATACTGCACAAGATCACACAGCATGTACGCCACCTCACTACAGACATTGGTGGCATCTTGCCTTGGCACACATAGTAGAGGCAGCTTAGCACCACAACAACTTAACACACCGCAGAACATGTGCTGGTCAAAAGAAGCAGATTGGCCATCAAATACCACAACTCCAAACTTTGACACCGAGGAGGAGGCTGGAGAAATAGGGCGGCATGTCGGGGTTGCGTACTGTAAGGGATGATTGGTAATTGTCATATTTCTGTGGCTATAATATCTTCAAAGGGAACGTCCATGCCGTGCAGGTCAAAGTCCAGCATGTCATGACTGCCTCCTTCTCCTGAATCACTGCCAGTCAGCTGCTGGAGTGACCTCTCCAGAGCCTGGTTTCGCTTATACATGTGCAGATAGTTTTGCTGAAGCTGCTTCTGGTAGCGGATCACTTTCTCCTTCTCCTCCTTCCAGATCTGGCGCTCATGCTGGAAGACGTTGGTCATCTGCTCATTGTTTTGGCGCTCCTCCTCCAGCTCGTTTTTCAGCTCCTCCACCTCCTTCTGCAGGCTCCGGAGGCGCTCTTCTGCGGATGGACCCAGCCAATCTTCATGGGCCCTCTCCCTCAGGGGCCGCCCGATCTCAGCACGCAGGTCCATCATCTCCTCCTCTAGATGCCCCACCTTTTCACGCAGCAGTTCAGCCTCATTCTTCTTGCGCTGCAGCTCATTCTCGCAGACTTCGAGCTCGACTTCCTTGGTGCGCAGTGCATCCTCCATCTCGCGAGCCTTCTGCTCCTGGACCTCGAGCTTCCCTCGTGCGTCCTTCAGCTGGGCCTTCAGGCTCAGGGTCTCGCTGGTCTTCAGGGACAGGTCAGACTGTGACTCTTTCAGCTGCTGCTTGAGGAGGGAGATCTCCCCTGACTTCTGACACACCTAGAGGACAAAGAAATTACAGGTCACAAATGGCTTTCTGACACAGTGTAGACGTTTCTTCCCACATGCCCCAGTCCGCAGAGCTGGTCTGGTCATCTGGGAAGTTGAGCTGCCTTTCAGCTAGGTTTGAGATAAATGCATACCCCACACATACATGCAGTCTGCAAACCCGCTACCCATCCTATCACATATTGACTGTCTCTTCCTTTGGTCCTATAGAGCTCTCTGTTGCCTTTCAGCTGGGTGTTTAACTATAAAAATATCACATACATATATACAAGTAAGGAGATGACCTGACTGGCCAGCAGCTCTTAAAGAAAAGTGCGTGCCACAGGGTAAGTCACATGCCAGTCATGCATAACATGTGACTGACACCAACCTAGGGTAATCAGGACAAGATGCCTTGCCTGGAATTCAATATGGACTCATTAGATATTTCTGTACAGAGCATTAAGGGTAGGTGATTAGGTACAAAGTGTACATCGAAGGACCCCAAGGGTGGTGAACTCTTTTGTGTACTGTTATGTACTGTGTAACTACCTTGACCTCTTAAGCATTCCATAAACACATGTTGTCCCAGAAATATGGAGTCCATATTTCATACATGAACATCATGTTTCAAATATTTAATGGAAGTTGGCATGGACCAAATGTACATTTGGTGATAGTTAAAACAGAGAGAGGATCATAATCGCTATGTGAGATGGTACAGCTTTGAAAATAAAGACAAACACAATAATAATTGTAACATTGGTCCTAAAGTAGCATTGCATAAAATGAAAGAAATGCATTGATGTTATTCCTAAGGTCACTCTATTTCTGTCACATAGCTGAAAGCAAGGAAAGTGTTGAAGCCCAGGCCATGTCCTGGGTTCCAACGCTATAAACAGGACACAGTGAAGTAAATGTAAATCTACGAATGACGACTTTTTTTCCCAATAACCTTCTTTAATGCTGCAGTTTTAGCACTGGGAAGCAGCGCTTTTTCCGAACAAGAGTGCGAAACTGTAACTTTGCCATTTAGTAACTGGTTTATGAACTTAAAAAAAAAAAATAGTAAACAATTTGGTTAGAGGGGATGTCATTACCAACACATCCTAAAATGTGTTCCATACTCCATTACTGGGAAATCTGTCATGGCATAAAGAAAGAATGGTCCAAACAGAGAAAACGTGTCAGAGCTTCAAATATTATGTGTACTTATAGTTCAGCCACACTTAACATTCAAAAGACATTTTTTGATTTGCCTCTAACTTTGGGCCCCTTGGGCGCAACAGCACCAAATTCAGAACTCTCTTAGCATATGGAGCTGGGGTCCACCATGCCAATTTCTGCATTTTGTGCATTTCTGCTCAGGAGAAAACACGTTAGGGGGAAGGGGTGGCAAGACTTGTTTATTCCCAGTTTAGCTCCTATTGGAAATTCTGCTCACAGCTACAGTGAAAACCAATGAACACTTGGCATGAAATTAGAACGTTATTCAAAAACCGGACTTTAAGTCAATTAGGATATATTAACATTTGAAAATGGTGATGGGTGGGTTTGAAAGTGTTAAATTGGCCATTTGATATTTTGCCAAATGTGATTAACTGAAGAAAGGGATAAAAAAAATTCTGTCATTCCGAAAATCACAACTATTGCCACAATTGTGGCTTAAAGCGTGGTGGGAAAAATGGGATCTACAAGTGGAGGCCCAATAACCCCAGGGGAGTGCTCAGTGACATTCAAATGCATTTGAAATGACATTTTAGCCCAGTAAAATCAGAACTTTCATGGAAATTGTAACGGCGTGGCTGCCATCTTGCATTTAGAAACAGGCACCATTTTCCAAAAACTGCGATTTTCATAAAAATTGCAATTTATATATATAAACAAATACTATAGTTGGAGAAGACCATGCCAGAATGCTGAGGCACATGCAAATGAAGCATTGCAGCATGTGTGGACGAAGGTTAGACCTGGTGGCCGACCCTCCCTGTGCAGTTCAGGAGACCTTGTCATTTATATATTAGCCAGGTAAATGTACTACTTCGTAAGAAACCCTAGAAATTCACTGAAAGAACACACAGTTAAAGATTAATTATTTTAAAGCTAATCCAATCACTAAAACGCCCTCAAATTCACAAGTTATGGTTTATAAAGCATAACATAATACACGCCCACCATTATGTTTAATACAGCACTTTGCTAATGGCACGTGAAAAATGGCTGTCTACCAAGAGCGAAACATGGTCAGTGGTATGGATTATGGTGCACTTTGTGAGATACATACCATAACTGGCGAATTTTAGGGCTTTTTCTGGTTTGTTTGCTGAACCATAACTAACTTTTAACTGCGTTTTTAGTGAAAATACACATTTAAAGGTTAGTTATGGTGAATTGTCTCATACTAGACTGTAACTTTGCAGCTTGATTGAAAAGCATAGCTAGTCGGAACCATACACTCTTGAAAGGTCTTGCGGCATCTGAAAAATAAACTTTTAAAGGCTTACCTCCCACTGAGTCTCCTCCAAAGCCGGCACAAAGTTTGTTTTCTCCTTCTCGTAGGATCGAAGCTTGGTCTCCAGCATGTCACGTTCCTTCAGAAGGTTCTCCATGTCCTCACGGAGCTGGCGCTTATCCTGCTGCAGTTGAAAAACCTGCAGGTGCATGAGCTGGTTGGCCCGCTGTGCCTTGATGGAGGCCTGCCTCAGTTTACTGCTGCTTTTGTGCTTCAGTCCGTCGAGGTCCTCCTTGCTGCGCCTGTGCTTCTCCTCATAGCCATGGCAGCTGGCCACCTCCTTCTCCTCGAAGCTGCACTTCAGCTCGTGCAGATCTCCTTCCTTCTCGAGGAGGCGCTGTTCCAGTTCCTGGATACTGGATTCATCAGTGGAGATGGGTGAGCGCATGCAAATTTTCTCTGGGACCTGGCCTACTTTGGGAGGTACGTTGATGATTTTGTTGGTGTTGCCGCCATCTGACAGTGACATAGCCTTCAGACTGATCATGTTGCTGTCCTGGATCACTGTGCTTTGGGTAATGTTGTGGGCTGAGCCACCAAAGCGGTTGATGTAGCCCATGGGCGTGAGTAGTGGGTCCAGCTGGTAGCTGCTTGTAGTGCTATGGGTGGGCAAGCTAGACATGGAGTTCCTGCCAGAGTCTGACAGCCCCCCAGAGTAGGCTGTGGGCCGGGGATCTGCTCCCCGGGGCCTTTCTGAATGGTGCACCTGATGCAGGACCTGGCTTCCATTTTCTGAGGTGGACAGGAGGATGGTTGCAGAGTTACGGCGGAGTGCTGGATTGAATCCAGTTGGCCGGAGAACATTCTTCTCTGATCCTTGTAGATTGAATCCAGTTGGCCGTAAAATGTTCTTGTCTAATTCCTGAAGAGATATAGAGAGATGTCAAGGCACTGTAGAAGTTTACAGTTTGTTTGAACTCATTTACTTAGTGAGACAGCAAAAAATATTCGAAAAATTGGCCTTTATATGAAAACATTGAAATAAAGTATTCCCAACAGTAATGAATTAGACGATAAAGTTAACATGCACAGACGCCACTAAACTAAAAATGTAATCTCTCCCTTGATCAACAATACTTTTGTTGTTAAAAGTGTATAGAAGTGAAATAACAGTTTGAAGGGCACAATATTGAACCTGGAGGAGTGGTTTACGATGTATAGATAGAGTTCAGGTTGAGTCACAGAACAAACATAATGTGAAAATAGCCTATGACTTATTAGAACACAATAAATAAATAAAAAGGTGAACGTACTGTACATGTTAAACACAAAAGGCAGAATATCGAGCACAAAATTATCCTCCCACCAAAAAGATTACAGCCAGAATATCAGCAGCAAAAATAAATATTGTGAACGTAAGTAACTATAGGTAAGCATAGACTATTCTGTAATTATGTATTGCAGGGATTCACTTCTGTAATTACATTTTGCAGATTAATACTTTGGTAGTAAATATTCTGGCAGCGACATTTTGGTACCAAGATGTTTAAAAATCAATATTCTGTTCGTATACAACAAATACAGCTTTGCTGGATTTCACAAACTTATATATTCTGTATTTGTCTATGGTTAATAATATTGTATTGTGCACAGAAAGTGACCAAATTATCAAGTGAACACAAGATGAAAACACATGAGCCCACCTGCCATGAAAAGATGACGCAATGTGTCTCATTATAGGACCCACCAAGAGATGTCTAGATAGAACTGCTAATGCCTAGATCTTAGTCCTGGAATAGAGTGACTCTTATTTCTAGTGTCGCTAAAAATCATTAAACTGCTGTAGTGTAACACCGATTGTCAACTTATAAGAGGGAGACAATCCAGCAAGAAATCATCAGATATAATAGTTCTGCCATTACCATAAGCGCCAATTTAGATAGTGTGCCAATTGGCGGCCATTTTGTGCTGCTAGCTCAGTTGGGTCTACCTCCGTTCCCATCAATATGTGGAGGTAAAACAACCATATAAGTGGTGGTAAATCTTTCACAGCAAGAACCATATTGCCCTCATGATATGGGGGGCTATCCCATTGAAAGACACAGCCATGGAAACATGGCGAAGCAGCAAGAATCAAAAGTCTCAGCCAAAGAAACATTGTGAATTAGCAAGAAGGAGTTACGTGATAATTCCTCTTATGCAGGATTAACACCACAGAAGGTGCGTGGTATAGGGAGTGTGCATACTGGCAATGGACTTCTGATTACAGATCCACTTGCAGTGCATGCACAATGTGGTAGAAATTTCACCAGCGACTATGTCCATTATCGGAACTACTGAGAATGAATTGGCCTATCTGGTTTAGATCTGCCAGCAGAAGTGGACATTTTGGATCAAATCTTGTATCTAATATAATGCTGTGCTGCCGCAAATACAGACATGTCTAAATATGGAAGGTTCTCCAACGATTGGTGGTTTTGGTGCTCTAAATTCATAAGCTAATTTTTTTATTCTCGCCACAGTCTGAAAGGGGAGAGGATGTGGTCTCATGGCTAGACTGCCGACTTTGGAGCTGGGAAACCAAGGTTCGAGCCTCTGGGTCGACTCCACATCCTGTTATTCTGGGCAAAACACTTAATCTCCCCGTGCCTACCAAAAAAAATAAAAAATGAATGTGTCCTTGTGTAATGTAATTGGTGCTCATGTAAAGCGCCTTCGGGTCGAGTTCGCGCTATATAAATCTGCAAAAAAAAGCTTGTCCCTCCTCCCGGAGTAGCCTGTGCCTTTCTGAATGACTCACATGATGTAGGACCTGGCTTCCATTTTCCGAGGTGGACAGGAGGATGGTTGCAGAGTTACGTCGGAGTGCTGGATTGAATCCAGTCGGCCGTAAAACGTTCTTCTCTGACCCTTGTAGATTGAATCCGGTTGGCCGTAAAATGTTCTTCTCTGACCCCTGCAGAAAAATGCAGTCATGTGAAGCCACAGGGACATTTAATGTGCTTTTAAATTCATTACCACAGACATTTGATGATAAAAACACCAACTAAGGTCATTTTCTGTATTAAGAAAAGCCAAATTGCTACTTTGATATTAAGTATATTGCATTGAAAATCTTGCCTGTACAACCCTTGTGTAAATAATTGGTAGAGGTTACACACAATTTCTCTCACAGAGGAGACCCACACAAGAGGTTAATGATATCGGATTGTGGATACGGACAATGTACCTTCTCATTACAGGTACATTGTGGCATACATTCCGCTGATGACATTGTCCATTTCCGCTAGTCAAACTCTAAGTGGTGTCAATAGAATAGGATTTCTTACAGAGTTATAATTTTACTCTGAGTCTAGTCAATATTTCCCCTCATGCTTTCTAAATATTATTTCCATCATTGTTTGAATTTTGGGCCTCTTGTAGTCTGAATTGTAGTATTAGTAAAGTCAGAATTTAGGGGCAGACTCCAATCTATGGAATGATCTAAATGTAATTTTTTGATGTAGTAAGAATTACACTTCTTTTTGAAATCTTAATAATGAGCTAGGTACTGATGTCTAATTTGGTGAGGTGTAGCTTTCCGAAGTGATAGGTGGTCCTATGTTGTGCATCTTTCCTTGGTAATGTTTTCTTTGAAGGAGAAGTCAGAGATGATGGTAAAATGGAGTGCTTTTTCCTGAATTTAAAAGGATCAGTTTGAGCAGATGGGTGGGTATTCTACAAGCTGATAGCCCTTGGACTGGTGTTGATGTATGAGAAGAGGCCATCCTCTGCAGGTGGTGATTCGCAGAGCAGAGATTTTCCTCAATTCACACTTCCAAAGTACCTTTATCAGAAAACCTTGATCTATGCATTTGTGTGTCCTGTGAATAGTATGCAACACAGTGATCCTAAATTATACATGTAGGTGCTCTGAGCCCTCATTGACACTCATGTAATCAAGTTTAACAAATACATTATACACACTTTAGGCATATATTTTCCTAAAATTATTCTTGACATAATATACCTTTTTGATATAGTATTATGTATAGGGTATTCTTAGCAAAGTGATGGGGTATAGCTAAAAAAATCCCTTTGTTAAAATTCTTAGAGTAGATTATGTTAGACTTTTATAATCTCAGTGTGTTTATCAGTATGTCACAACACTGTGTCCCCTCCTTATGTTAATAAGTACATATTAATAAAAAATTGTATTTAATTCCTAGTAGGAATTTCAACATGGCCAATTGAAATATGAACTGAATGTTCCACATTCATCCATTGTTTTATATCAAAATAAGAAACAAATGTGTTAATACAAAGTAGTAAATATAAGCAGGTAATATCTTACCAATGTTGATTGATTTTCAGTAAAATATGAAACTGAATACTATTAAACTTAATTTCAAGCTTCATTTTAATACACCATAATTAAATAAATCTAGAACTCAATTTAAAATTCCTTTTAAACAATAAAAAGGAAACCTAACTAAAAAGAGTTGGGGGTGGTCAACTGGAGCTACGACCGACAACATTTTAGTATGAAATCGAGAATTCCAAACATAGTCCAAATATATGATTTATCAACATGTTAATTTTAATCACAATGCTGCCCAAGCTTTGGTTTTGTAGCCTTTTGGATTTATTGCTAGCATATATGAATTTTAGGCCTATATTTTTTCCTGAAATGATTCTTGACATAAAGGAGCCTTTTGGTATAGGATTATTTATAGGATATTCTAATCAAGGTGATAGATTATATAAAAACTCTTAATTAGGTTTATCAGGGTTTTCTTTATTTTAGACTTGGTATTATCTCGGTGTGCTTATCAGCATGTGCAATACAAATATACACCCATCTTAATTTAATAAGCACTAATTATTATAAATGGTATTTCATTCCTAGCAGAAGTTTCAATATAGCCAATTAAAAATACATTGAATGTTCTACATTCATCCATTGTTTTCCATCAAAAAAGAAAATAAACTTGCTAATACAAATTGTAGATATAAGCAGGTAATATCTTACCATGTTATTGATTTTCAGTCAAATAAGAGACAGAATACTATTAAACATAATAACAAGCTTCATTTTGATACAGGATGATAAAATAAATCTAGAACGTTTTTAAGTACTTTTTTTTATTTCAACAATCTTTATTCGTTTTGATAAAAGAAAAAAGACAGGCATGCTACAGCACTACACATCATGTAGTGTTATGAGCAGGTACAGTATATCATTCATCTATAAGGAATAGATACAAAATCGCAAAACAAGTTTTAAGGCAAATCATAAAAACAGAACATAAAACAGAAAGGCAAGAGCAATAAATGGCATATTAATAGATAGCATGACAATACTATGGGTAATCTTGTCCATAAAACTCCACAGATAACAGACATTGTGCTGAAC
Source organism: Calotriton arnoldi (assembly GCA_963921515.1). NCBI lineage: Eukaryota > Metazoa > Chordata > Amphibia > Caudata > Salamandridae > Calotriton > Calotriton arnoldi. The sequence goes on along the minus strand of CAWUFW010007619.1, from coordinate 544,638 downwards.
AAGTGTTAGGAAGCATCAAAGGTGAACATTGATAGATAACATATACGGGGTTGCAACCTCTGGTGAAGTAGGCAGAGTACAACTTTTAGATGTAGTATGAGGGTGTGAGGCTGTTATCCAAAGTATTTGGGAATGCAAACAATGCCCCTCCCTTTAATGTGTGGCTTTTGGCATGGAGAGAAGAGATGTAGGGAACCTTCTTAGTAAGCAAATATTCTGTGAGTGGTGCATAGGGGCATTCATGGGGGTTTGGAACTGCCAAAGTAGTTGCCCAGTATTTTCCATACGGGCCTGGATTGTGGTATCCAAGGAGCGTGCTGAGGGGCAATTTTGTCTGCTCCTCTCTGGTGAGAGATCCAATTCAGCCATAACTTGAAGAAGGTGGCGGCAATGGTTTTCCAGTTGTTAAGTACAGATTTACAGGCCGCTGTCAACAAGATATCTATGTGCAGACTATCATTAGCTGCTTGGACCTGAGGGTCTAGGAAACCATGGATGAGTGACAAAGTCACACTTCAGGCAAATCCCAAGTAAGGACCAGATAAAATCAAACACTCATTCCCAGAAGTGAGATACAGCGCAACAGTAGAAGAGTAGGTGTGGAAGAGCCCCACTGTCTTTGTTGCAGTTACAACACAATGGGTCATCTTGGAGTGACATCTTATGGAGACATGAGGATGTCCAAAATGTCCTGTGTAGGAGCCAGTATTTAGTTTGGGATAGGGAGGGAGCAATTTTATGTAAAGTGACTGATTTCCAGATCAGGCCCTAATCATCTGAAGGGATGGAGTCGGATGAGTCCCATTTCTTTAGTAAATTGGAGGTTAAAAGAGTAGTCTTGGGTTTCAAGCCATGGTAACATTTGGAGGTTTGGTGTCCAGTTTTGTTGAAGGTGGAGATAAATGTAGGTAGTGAGGGCTCAGTGTAGGGGCAATTCGATTTGGTTATACTGGCTTTGAGTTTTAGGAAATCGTAGAAGTCCAAGTCTAGTAGATTATACTGTTGTTATATTTCTTGAAAGAAGAGGGGAGTTTGTGGCAAACCTTGTTGTTTTAAGAAGTGGATGCCCTTGGATGACCAGAAGGGCCAATATACGGGCGTGCCTTGCATCTTAAATTTGGGATTATTCCATAGTGAAGTCAAATTAGACTTACTAATAGGCATTTCCAGGAGTTTGTCAATTTTCATGAGAGCCCTTTTTGTGTTGTTAAAGATCTATTTGGTTGGATGAGATGGTTTGATCTTGGTGGATAAAAGCATAATGGTTTGGAGATTTACAAGAATCTCCTTCTCAACCAGGATCCCTATGGGGGTGTAGCCTAGGCGTCAAGAGAATCATAGGGATCCCTTCCTGACTAGGAATGCCGTTTGGTAGTTCCTGAAATCAGCCAGGTTAACTCCACCTAGATAAGTGGGAAGTTGTAATTTTCTTATGGCTATTCTGGGGTATTTATTCTGCCAAATAAATTTCCCTAGCATCTTGTCTAATTTTTGGTGGAAGTCTTCGGACAGAGTACACAGTAACATACTTATGAGGCAATATAATTTTTATTATTTCTATGCAAACCCACCAGTTAATACATTTGGGGTGCCATCCATCTAGTAAGTCTTCTTTTTTCTTTAGTGTCAATTTTTCGTTATGTTGTAAGGTTTCAATAAAGTCAGCCCCAAATTGTATGCCTAGATACTTCAAAAACTGAGGCTGCCATGCCAGCCCTGATGTATCTAAGTGGTCACAAATACAGAGATTATTTAACCCTTTTACTTCAGATTTGTCTTTGTTAATTTTGTATCCTGCCACAAGTGCATACTAATCAATCGTTTGTATTAATGTTGCGATGGACTAGCAAGCATTCCCGGTCATAATTAAGATATCGTCGGCATAGGCCACCACTTTAACAGTAATTTTATTAAAAATAATACTGGAAATCGAATCGTTTGATTGGATATTATGGAGTAAGGGTTTAAGTGCCAAGATGAATAGAGAGGGCAGCACTGCCTTGTTCCTCTTTCTAGATTAAATCTAGGGACAGGAGGCCTTCGGCTCAGACATTGGCACAGGGGACACTATATAAAGCCATTACCATCTTTGTGAAAGTCTACCCTAGATTTCGTTTTAGAAGAGTTTCACGGAGAAATGTCCATGAGACTCTATCAAAGGCCTTTTTGCCATCTAATGTTATTGCTATTGTTTGTGAGGTGTTGTCTTTGGCTTTTTCAAGGATATGGTACAAGAGGTGAGTATTGTTGTTGAACAAACAATTTTTCATAAAACCAACATGTGTCCGACTAATTGAGCGTGGGACAAGGGGTTACAGTCTTTTACACAGTACTTTAGCATATATTTTCACATCGAAGTTAATTAGGGATATGGACCTGCAATTTTTGAGAGGGTTGGGTTTTTACCCTCCTTTGGAATCACCACAATGGTGGCCTCACTTGCAGTACCAGTGACAGAGCCTGAATTTGCAAATTGGTGGAAGAGGTCTAATAACGTAGGGCTAAGACTGGAGGCAAATGCCTTATAAAAAGAGGCTGTGAAGCCATCTGGTCGCAGAACTTTGTTTGGTTTCAGGGATTTAATGGCCACGACAATCTCATCTGTGGTGAATGGAGAGTCAAGGGAGTTCTTATCTTCTTCGGTAATGGTAGGTAAGTGTATTTTCTTTAACTACTACCTGCCTTTATCAGGGTATGAATCACAATCGTCTTTATATGGCGACTCATAAAAGTCTCTAAAGACTTCCAGAATCTTATCTGGGTTTATTTGTGTGACGTTTGAGTTGTCTTTGAGTGTGGTGATACCCCTATGATTATTATTATATTTCAGAGAAAATGTCAGCCTTTTCAGCTTCGCACAGTTTCAAATTCATGTATCTACTAATCCAAACCCCAGCTTTCTCGCTCAGTATCCTATTGTACTCTTATTTTTATTAGTTAAGAGGGAGTGTGTGTCAGGATTCAATTTGGTGATATGATTGGTTTCTAGTGTTTTGATTTCTTGCTCTAGAACTAATAGCTTGGCTTTATGTGTTTTGTTCAATATAGATTGTATCTCAAGTAGGGAACGGTTGCCTTAAGGGCGTCCCAGTAAACAGTGGGGGAGAAATCCGCAGCAGAGTTATCCTTAATGTAATTCATTATTGTATTTTGATAGTGTCTCTGGAAGCCGTGTCTTTAATGGACTCGTCATTGAGATGCCTAATTCTTCAGGATGTTTTTATGTTCACCCCAAACAGAGATAAGGAGACGCATGAGTGATAAGAGACAAATCTAGGGAGAATGTCTGTTTGATCAATGAGATATATGTGAGTGTTAGAAATCAGAAGGTAGTTGATTCTTGAGTATGATTTGCGTAGGTTGGAGAAAAGGGTATAATCCCTGGTGTCTGGGTGTTGTAGTCTCCAAGAGTCACCCAATTTGAACCTTGAGCATAATTTAAGGAGCCCTTTATGGGACCCTGGTGTCTGGAATGAGGACATTTATTGTCTGTCTAGAGTAGCATTTAGGGGGAGATTAAGGTCACCACCCATGATAATCAATCCATTGTCTGGAACGTGTTTTAGTGGGGTAGATAGGGAATCCCAGAAATCGGGATCGTCGGAGTTCAGGCCATAGACATTGAGGACATGGAAAGAGTTAACATTTTTTGTAAGTTTCACTAGGATCCATCTACCCTCATCATCTATCATACGCGAGTTGACAGCCAATCCAAATTTTCGGGCAGTCAGAATAATTTTCTTGTTGGGTGCCGGAGAACACAGAGTTCCACTGATTCAGTTATTACCAACTTAAGTTAACTCTTTAGGGCCGATCTTCGTTTCATGTAATAAGACTACATTTGGTTTGAGTTTATATAGGAGACGCGCGTCAGACGTACAACGTAGTGTTTTTTTTTATTACAGAAGGATGTGAGGAGCAGGACGGAGAGCGGCCAGGCAGGGGAGGCGGCAGACAACAGGTAAGTGGCTTCTTTTACATTTTTAAAGACTTTGGGAGGGGGGAGGGAGCGGCGAACTCCGCTCCGCCACGGAGGCGGAGGTTTTGCCTACTCTGCGTTCGCCAGGGAGCGCAGAGTAGGCAAATCTCCGCAAACTCCGCTGGTGGAGCAGAGTTACCCGCCCAGGGTTATTCAGTATACACAATTGGCTGTGTGCATGCCCAAGCACAAGGGAACTTACGGTTCAGTGTAACACAAATAGCTCAGTACTGTGGCTGCATATACTAATTTGAGGTGGGTGAGTACAAATAAGACGTGTTACTGTGTATTGCGGGAAGCATCAGGGTTTACTCGTAACTTGAAGGCCTGTGACGTCGGTACAATGGAGTAATCTCCAGGTTCTCTAGGCTCATGTTTTAGGTGATATCTAGGATGATGTATTCAAGTATTTAGGAGGCCAGCGGAAAATTGGCAAGGCAATATATTGTGGTGTCAGGACTTGCCTGGTGTGTTGTACCAGTGCAGGCACAAGGACATTAAGGAAGGTATAGATTTTGTCTGCAACAACAGGACACCCCATTTTTGGAACTGATATTCTGAGTTAAGAGATATCAAGATGCACTACCATATTGACATAACATTGAATACATAACGTGCATAGATACACTTATCTGCATTAGTGTTATAGAGAGCGTTGGTACTGTGAGTATGAGTTGATACAGGGGATGCAGGGTCCAACAGTTATGGTTGACATCTAGCATTTGTGAAAAAGTATCAAGTTTTCCTCCTGAAGGAAGATGCATGTTGAGTATCCATATAGATGCCATCTCTTTCATCTAAGGACTGTAAGTCTTTGTGATCGTTGAAAATGTGGTGTTTACCATTGGCGAAAACTCTAAATTTTGCAACACCCGAAAAGGAGAATTGGAGGTTCGAGTTCTTCAGTCTGGGTCTGAGCGCCAAGAAGCTCTTTCTGACATCCACTGTTGATTTTGAATAGACCTGCGATATGAATATTTTGTGACCGTTCCATAAGATATGGTAGTTTTTACGTATATAGTTCAGATTCAGCTCATTGTGTTGATAGCGTAGAGGTCAACAGACTATCTGACGTGTGGTGGATTTGTTGTTTGTTTTGTATAAGGGGACTCGGTGTGCTTGCTCCAGTTCCAGGTCTTTTTTTTAATGCTAGGCCCGTTGCTTGTGAGAGCCACTTTTCCAGGAAGGCAATGCTTAAATCTGATGAGTCTTCCGCACCCTCTGGCATTCCAAAAATACGAAGGTTCCCTGTATGATTTCTATCCTCCAGTTCTGCCATGTCCCTTTGGTGGGCTTTGGATGAAGCTGATAGTTTCAGAATGTCCTTATTCCAGTTGGCCATTATGTCATCCACCGTGCTGATCCTTAACTCTGCTTCAGCCACTTTATTGTTGATGGAGTTGACGTCCGACCTTATTGCGCAAAGTTCTAGTTGCATCATATCTGTGTTGGACTTGGTGGATTTGGCGAGATCATTTATTTCGGCAAGTTTCTTTAGTATCATGTCCATAGTGTTAGTTATGTCCACTTTCCCATTGATAGGAGAATCTGGGGTTCAGCTTTTGAGCGTTTTAGGCCTGTCTTGGTTTCCTTTTAAGCCACTGTTATGCTACCGAGGGGACGTCCAGGAGTACCAAGTGGTTTAAGCATGAGCACAATTGTAGATCGTTGTCTGAGCTCTGTGGTCAATTAAAGTTAGTAGGCGGTGAAGGCACACGTATGTTGGGAAGTTGGAAGCTGTATGCCACTGTAGATTGGTCATGTCACATTCCACGAGGCGACTTACTGCTTAAGTTATGAAGAGCAGTGCTGTGATGGGCAGCGTTCTTAAATGCTAAAACCAGTACAAGCAGAGTTGGTATCTGAGGTTACCCACAGTGGGGTCAAGATCTGTAGGTGGGTTAGAGGCAGACCATTGAGCTTAGGCGGTATTTTGAGCAGGTATGGGCAGGATTAATGGAAATCCTAGTAATTCTCGAAAGGCCTCAATAACTGTCAGTGCACGCTCAGTCACATACGTGCATAGTCACATACACATCATGGTGGATATCTTGCTAACATTTGGATTGGCAGGATGTGTCGTCCATGGTGGTCAATCTTCTTTTGGGGTTCTAGCCCAAGGAGGTTTGTTGCTGGTCTCGCTAGGCTGTTGGAAGGATCAGGGCAAGCATATTTATTTGTGTATGTCGCTTGGTGTATCAATTGGTATATTATGTCGTCAAGGGGATCTCAATACATATAATGCCCTGCTGTAATATGGCTCTCATAAGCAATTGAGGGGTATTGCTGACCTCTTGAGGATCCAAGCCACTGTTTGGGGTTATGGAGCACTGTTGTTACTTCAGGGAGCAGGCCTGATAGGGGGAGCCAGGTCTTGTCGGAGGAACCGATGTCAGAGGCTCCAAAGTGCATATGCAGTTAGCGGCACTGGGGAAGCATTGAGGGAGCATGGGGAGATCTCCGAGCCATGCAGTGCGCTGCCATTTTAGGGTCAGGCACACCGAGTAGTGACTTCTTGCTTCCCAGTGTTGTTGCAGAGTGCTAACAATTGCTAACATGGTACCGGTATTGCATTAGGCTTCAGGGGTCCCACAACGGTGTGATTATTGTATCAAAAAGGCGCTTACTTGTGGTCGAGTAGCTTAATACATCAGGACCATATAGCCTGACTTTACTGCTTCTCAGCGCCCATTTTGATGATCGGCAGGTGGTGTTCTGAGCGTACAAACTCCGAGGTGTGTCCCGGGGGCAAATAACATTCTTTCTGGATTTTGGCTGATCTATTTGGGTGCCCCCGGTGTTCTGGTGCCAGAATCCATCATCAGCGCTGCAATTAGTGTATCTATGACCACTGCAATTTCAGAAGTTAGCCAGTGATGGCTGTAGCAGCTGGGTCAAGCCGCCATAAATCGCGCCATCCAAGCCATGCCCTCTTAAAGTAAATTTTTAACAATAAAAATTAAATATGACTAAAAAATGTCAGGCTTGGCCAACTGGAGCCATGACCAACAATGTTTTAGTGTGAAAACTTGTCTGGCACAAGTAGGCCTGAAATAGAATGTCATCATGCCCAAAGAACTTTTAGCTCATCTTATTCAGGCTTATGTTGTGTAAAATACAGTCCTTGACTTACACAGATATACTTTTCTAACAAAATTTGGGTCACGACCGGTTGTGGAGGTATCATTGTGTACAGGTGTCAAGCAGAGTTCCTAAAGGCACCCAAATGTACTCTAACCTCCACAATCCTGCTGTTACACAGATATTGAGGATCACTGGAGTTATTTGATTCTGCGGCGTGGCATTTTCCACATAACTATGTATAAACCACATTTGCAATGTAATTCACCATTTACTACATCATTTGCATATTTCAAAAGAAAAGTTTGTTTTCTAGCTCAAAAGGATCAAAAGTTATCAAAAAAAGGCACCAGGTCTTTTATTTAGCAGGGAAGACGCATTTCAAAGGCTAACTGGTGACCTTTTAGGTGCTGTTTGCTCTGTTCAGGTGGCACACTTGTACTAATGAGGTCAAACCTTTGCTCAGACAATATTAATATATATTTAAATAAATAAATAGTGAAATAATACTGCCATGGAATGTTCCACAGTACGGCAAGTAAGTTGCCTTTCTTGTCTCAAAATTTGTTAACCCTGATACATAATTCAGTCATCCATTGCTACATAATCCAGTCCTCCGTTGCTGCACAATTCCAGTGGACTTGCTCATAGTGCTCTGAAATGAACAACGGAAAATACAAGGGGTTTAGTAAAATGACTGAATAAATAAGAAATCTTTCCGCTACATTTTGGATCCTCTACAGTTCTGCGAGGCATTATTATTGGGACACTTACGCAGGTGAGATTTAGACATTCTATGTGTGAATCATAACTATAGTGAACATGCCTATATGGCGAGAGAAACAAGGAAAAGGCAAGATGCCATACAGAAATGTACCATGGAAGAAGGAAGAGAGGATCTCTGCATTGACTGGGAGCTGGGAGATATGGTCTTATAAACATAGAAGGTGTGGTCTCTGAAGGACAACACATGGTTGGAACTGATCAGCTTTAGGCAACCAGTTAACAGGCAGATTGCCAAATAAATCAACCTCACCTTTCATGCTTTAGGCTTGAGATCATGTTTCTGTCATCAGGATCTAGGGGGTAAATCAGATGATGTCAAATTTTGAGGTTTGTCAAGCCACACCTGAAGCTGTATGGTGTAGGAAGGAAGGACAAGGCAAAGGTGGCAAGGGAGAATTTGGGAAGGAAATAATGTTACTTTGTGAATAGCTTCAATGTTTTAAATAAATAGCATACACCTGGCTCATAAGCAGTACCATTGTGTCACAAGAGCTATCCCAGAGTGGAACAGAAACAATTACAGCCTAGCGGGTGGCAATTTGCAACCTGGCACACAGACAGACCGGCCTGGCACCCCAATAATTCTCAGCTTGGTCAATGGGTGACCTAACCTGATACATGAGTAATTGCATCCTGTCAGTCTAGGCCCAGCAACAAAGCATTCCCGACCCTAGAACATAAGCTGGCCCATCCTAACATACGAGGAGTCCATCTTGGTGCATTTGCTGTCCCTGCCAGTCATAAGAGCTGTCAACCTGTAACATGAGTTGTAACAATGTGGCAGAGACGAACCAATACCCTTGGAGATGTGCTTCCACCATACCTCACATGACCTGTCCTATTCAGGCTTGAGAGCAGTCCTAACCCTGCACATGAGCTGGTCCAGACCATGCACGAGCAGACTCACCCTGACAAGTGAGAAGGATCTGTCATGATAGCTGTGCAGCTGAGCCCTGGCATATGATCTGTGAAGCCCTGGCACAAGAACAGCCCAGTCTGTCAAATAGGCAGGCACAATCTGGCACTTCTGCAACCATATCCAGGCATTTGAGCATTCACAAACTGGCACATGAACATACCGAGACCAACATGTGAGCAGTCCTAACCAGGCACATGAGCAGACTAGTCTAAGTACATAGGGTGCAGGTCATAATGTCTGCCCATCTCACCCCTTGCACATGTAGACTTGAACAATGGCACATGAACAGTGTGGGCCTATCCTAGGAGCAGTGAATGTCTGGCATCTAACAGTTCCTGCCTTAGAAGTCCCGATCTAGCACCATATAGAATATAAGAGGTGCTTAATTTGTTCTGGCGGTCGCAGGTATGAGCACCGGCACTCATTTCTGTGGACAGCGGTTGTTTTTCATCATCAGACTGCGACCCAGAGCAATAGAGAAAAAGGCATTAAGGAGAGAAACGAGTAGGAACAGAAAGATAGGAAAACAGCAACGAAGGGAGAAAGCAGAAATTAAAAAGAGCATGTAAGAGTGAGATAAGAGCCAGGAATTGTAGCGCGGTGGAAGAAACAGACATGAGTTGAAATCAAGACCAGATAGCCCGTGTATTTGGCAAACCTGGCATTCTGCAGTCCCGGTGGTGGACTTCAAGGAAAATGTTTGCCACGGTCACTGTGGAGGCTGACTTCCTTGCCCAATCTCTTACCGCTGTGCCTGTCCTTGAGGGTTTACTCAATGATAATATCTTGGGGGTGACTTACTAAAGCCAATAATCATAGCTTGGAACATCTGGAATTGGTGACCGTAAAGTAAAGTTGGGGGTGAAACAATACATACCCGACACCTTTCTATGGAGTTTTCAGTGATTTGCAAAAGCGAGCCATGATATCAGCAGACGGCCCTAGATGGATTGAGGTCTGGATATAGTGGGGTGTCCGTTTGACTAATTGATCTTGAGAACCTTTGAGGACCTTAGACAGAATAATCATATTCAGGCATGTCCATTTTTAGCATATGAGAAATTATCTGAAATGGCCAGATTAACTTATGTAGTGGGTAATCAGGGAACCAGAGGTCTCTGCATATCTTAGAACATTGTTTACGCATTGGGAGAAATTGATACAAATATTGTATAGGGAGATGCTAGTAATTTCTAGATATTCCCTGGATAAGATAAAGACCTGATGGGGAAAAGATATGGGGATTGTGGTATCTAAGGAAACAATGATAGTGTGGTGTGAAGCAAGAGTATGCTGGCATGCCCGGTTTTTACGTTGATTCAGTTACATTTTTCCAACATATTTGACCCCTGCAAGACTGTAGAATTTATGAGGAACCCCTGGAACTTCTCCATGTTGTAATGTAGATGGTTCCGATTTCTTCCACGTGGTTTGGACCTGTCCTGTGCTTTAAAATGACTACCAACAGGTTATTGCCTTCACTGCCCAAGCTTAAGGCAGGCTGTGCCTCCTTCAAATGGAAAGTTCTCTGTTGGATCTGTACATCTTGCCCAAGAAAGTAGCATATCGAAGCAAGTTTGTAGATCGAGTGCTTTTGTTTGCAAACCTATGAATAATGATAATGTAGAAGTCAAATAAGTTACTAGTTCTTGACATGGAAATAGGACTTTGTTAAATTGACCATAGCCAATGTTTTAGTGTTAAAGGAGCACGCCAGGCGGCCTAAATGGCAAACAAATGGGAAATAATACTCCTACGGCTGAAAAGGGCGGATGGGAAACCCACCTACACTGATACTGAAGCATTCCTGTAGTTTGATTGACCTAAGCTCCAAATGTTTGGTAGCATATAACATGTTCACTACTACTGTGAAGCAAGACATTGTTTAGGGAAGAACGGAAATGTAAATTTGTAAATATTGCGTTGTGGACGTCTCTTGTTGGACTCAATGAAAATACATTGCTAAGCATTAACAGAAACTGGTCGAATCTGGGGAGATTAAGATATTGCAAATTCTGAAAAGTGAATTTTGGCTTATGAATTGATCTTGCCCACCATCACGAAATAAAGCTTATGGAGCATCACCAAGTGGAGCACTGCTTGTCTACTGTTGACTGTAAAGATGATATGGTATGGTTTGTATGTACTGGAGTGAAAGATGTAAGAAACATTGTGTAGTGACCCTTCTTTTCATTTTGGATTTTGCATTACAGTTTAAAAATCAATAGAAATACCTTTAACGTTGGTTACAAATTAGGCACTGAATATAACTGGTCCATCCTGAAGCAAGAGCAATCCTAGTATGGTAGATGAGAAGTCCCAACCAGGAACATGGCCAATCCAGCCCGCTCTGGTGCAGGAGCAGTCTTATGCTGGGGCGAGGGAAACCTCCTCCCCGGGTTATGACCAGACCCAATCTGGAACATGAGCTGTCCAAGGTTAATACCAGTGCGTCTCCGGTCCGAATCATTCATTTCCAGCAGGGTTCAGCCCTGGCACACGAGAGATCCAGTTCTGTCACATAAGCAGCTCTCTGCTCTGAGCTCAGGATCCAGGCCCCATCCTTTTGTCACTCTGTCAGAACAAAAAATACTACAGTAGGAGGCCGAATGAAGCCTGCTGACCAGTGGCCTGAGATTTGGAAATGCACCCATTTCTGAAAAAGGTGGGTGGGGCAGCGAAGGTGTTACAGAAAGACGCCACTGATCAATTAGAAGACTTAAAACATTATCCAATTTGGTAGCCAGATTTTGATATATAGTGCCAGGTCCAATCAACATTGTAAATCTTGGATGCACTCTGCCTACCTGCTTTTTTGATTGAAGAACGTTGGGCTGTGGCAGACAGTCCCCTTCACTTGCGCATATGTCAGAGTAAGACATTAACTTTCGTCAAAGATTGAGTATACCTTGCAGTTAGGTGCTATGTAAATAGTACCATGTAAGAGAGTGTGTCAGCTGTGTTTACCAGTTCTCCATAGGAGAAGGCTCCATTCAAAGGCAAAATTGCTCAGTGAGTTAACGCTAGCCGTTGACATCAGCTGCAATCAGCTGGTCACAATTTGAATTCCAGGAAGGTGACTACATCCTTCCATCCTAATGAGTTCAGAAAAGTGAGTATCAATAAATTGGATATTATTAACACCTGATTGGAAACATTCAAAGTGTGGTATGATGAGCTATATTAAATACATTTATTATTATGAGGATAACATACATCTTCTGCTGGCGAGACTGACAAAGTAGATCCAAGAAGTGAAACAGCCACATTCCACAATGCTGAATCAAAAAAAAAAAACTAGAAGTCCGGACCAGAAGACTTATTTGATGGCAAGGCTCCAAGATTTTCAAAGTATCAACATTTGCTTGTCTCAAAATACACAGAAACCATTTGCATGAAAATGATCCCATAATTTTTTTAGAGCGATTTCAGTTTCTTCTGAAAGGCCTGAAAGATAAGGTCAGAAAAAGGCAAGGAATCATAACCATCACAGACTCTTCCAGTTGGGAGCCCTTTCAAGTACCCAAAACTTAATCACTTGTTATTCCAGCTAAATGGATATGATGCTATGGAATAGTTGCCAGGGAACACTTCAGAGACCTGCCTACTGAAGAGTCTCGAGATCTGGAAATTACTCAACAAAAGTGCCAGGCATCTTTGTTAAGGCAACCTACCACCTCAAATGGACCCCATGAGGCATCTCCTCCTTTTATAAAGTATTTTCATGGTCAAAAGTGTTCTTCACTAAAGGTTCCTACTGAGAAGACCCAATGCAGTGACGCCCACCTCAGCCCTCTCCTGCAACCAGCTCCTGCTTGAGTGATTTTTGCTCCAGACTTATTTTAATTCCTACGGTAACTTTTATTGATGGGTTCAACATAATCTCAAGGCTACCCAAGTCTACTTGAGTCCTGACTGGAATTCAGGGTCATCTCTTGCAAAAAAGACCCTTTAAAATGGTCTGCCTCCCTTAGACTTTCATGGACTGTACTATACGTTACCATTGTTTTTTTCTGAAAATGATGAAGGGGATGTCCGTTTTTTACAAAAATGAATAATGCTGCTAGTCATTAGTAATTTCACTCCTGATATTCTGTTTGTGGAATTTTTCGTACTCCCTACAGCTCGGAGAGTTCTGAAAAACTCTGCTCCGCTATGCGGATCGGAGTTTTTATCTCGTTCGCACTCGCCAACGGTAAATTGGTGAGCGCGAGCGAGGAAATCCAACGCTAGACCGCTTCCCAGCGAGATTTCTCAATGCGGACGGTCGCGGATAGTCGCTACCGCTCGCGTTGAGAGGAGGAGGAGGAGGAGCTGCCACTGGCAACCTAGTATTAGACATAAGTTATTAGACTGTAGTATGCTAACAAGGGCGTTGTACAGCCACATCTCCGTGACTACAGTGCAGAGAATTTAGAATGACATATTGTGATGCTATCATTCCTGCCATTTATTGGCCCTCACCCCAGAAACTAAGTGATATATCCGTTTTTTATTTTTTATTTTTCATCTTAATTTTCTTGTATTGTTGTGGGTTTTTTCTTTTGGATCACTCAGTCTCATGTTACTATTTCCCGCCTCTTCGTGTCCATATGACTTCTTCCTTTAGACCGGTGGTCTTTATCATTTTTGCTTACCTCGCTCTTTTTCAAACATGGTCGCCATGTACAATTCGCTCTAGTCCTATCTCTTTGATTATCTACCAGTGTTATGGACTTCCCCAGTCCCGCCCACTTTTTATCACGTGTCCCCGCTTCATTTGTCTTTATAACCCGGAGCCTTCAACCCGTTTGCATTACCGGAAGTAGGAGTTCAATTTCCCCGCTTGCCGTCCGAGGAACCTGAGCCTCGGCGCACCTAGTACTCTATTTTGGTGAGTTCTAAAACCCCCGTTTTTGTATTTATAGTCATATTCTTTTTCTTTTTCATGGTCCCTGCGGGCTTAGCAGTTCCCGCTATTCGTTACTGTTTGCCCCCCGCTGGCTAACTGATATTTTGTCTGATATTATCTTTGGATAAATCTCTGTTCGTTAATTTCATGTATGCCTTGGTTATGGTTTGGGTCCTTTTAAACAAGTGAAATGCTGGATTTTAAATGCCTACTTTCGTTTTTTTGTATTGTACAATAGCCGTAATTTTGCTTTCCCGTGTGTTCCGGTAATCGACCCAGCACGCCGTTTGACCTAACCACTTTGTCGTTTAATTATTCATATAACTATTTTTTCATGTTGGTTTCCCTTGGCCCCTAAAACTATCGATTTGTAAACGGGGGCTCTCTGGACCGGTTTTTTGATGTGTGCCCGTATTTGTTTATGCTGGCTCTCATCTTCATGCCCTCTGGCCTAGTTATGCCCTATAATCTGACCTCCCTGTATTTATATTTTAGGTCGTCATGGAACTCCCATAGGTCTCGCTGATGAACTCATCCATTTAGTGGATCCCGGACTCTAATATCCACCTGTTGTGCTCCCTAAATCCTGCTATTTGCATTCGGAGCCCTAGGAACCTCTGTCTTACATTTAGTGTTGGTAAGACCCTTGAGTGCTATCTCTTTTAGTACTCTACATTCTGCCTCTTTGTAGGTATCGCTATATAGACTGTTTGATATCCTAGTTTATATTTATTTGTATTCCTACAGATATTATCCATTAAGCTTGACTTAATTTCCCCCTTTGTGTGTCCCTTATCGTTTGGACCACCCTGATTAAGGTATATATAGTTTGTTGTGTGTACCTTTTTGAGATGGGAATCTACGGCTTGTGTCTATTGATGTCACCATATTTGTTCACTGTCTATCACATAGAGATATGGGTGAGATCTTTTCTTGACTATTACTCTTATTTACTTATTTTCACTAAATGTCTATTTGGTTGTGGAACTTATTTCCTTTCTTACACCCTCTCCATCCCTGGTGCACGCTCGTCCCATTCATTTAATGCGTCCTTATCCTGAACTTTATCTAATTTATCCCTGGGTTGTCCTGTGGCTAACATTTTTTACCAGTTTGTAAATATTATTCTGTGAAATATTTAATATTCCTTCTGATTCTTGATCTATCAGAAATTATGTATTTATATGTAATGAATTGTTGTGTTGATTGTTCCGCATCCTTCCATCTTTCCATATGTTCTTTCTCTCCCTCCCCCCTATCAGGTTTCTTCTTCTGTGTCCCACACGATGTACTGTTGTCGCCCTGATGAAGGTGTAGCCCACATTGGGTGAGGCACCGAAACGCGCGTTGGCGCTGAATTATCTCGTGTGTCTGGATTCAACTATTGCCCTCATATAAGAACACACACGAAAGTCCTTCATTTGTACATTGATTCGTAATTCAGGAACCTGTACTGACCTTCTACTTTATAGCCTTCTTATGGGTAGAATGTATTTGATTGAGTTGTTTGACTGAGTATGTATGTGTCGCTGAAGTGTTGGATGAATGCATGGTTTGAATGTGTGGTTGTGGGACCTGATGTATATTTATATATCTGATGTTTTTCACATTTATGTTATTAACTCTATATGTATGTGCTTTTGATCTATTTAACGAATGTCTATCATGATAATGAAAATAAATATTAAGAAATTTTGTAAAAATGTCTTGTTGATGTGATGAGTATCTATTTTGCTTTGTTAGCCCAGTGATGTTATATATTTTGTGACCCCCGACTGGGCACAGTTTATTGCATATATAGGCAGGTTGATCTTTGCAGCAGTAATCTGGCTATCATTCCTGCCCCCATGATGCAGCTTAGGGCAGAGGTGGGAATGGGGGTATTGGGTGATACCTGTGCTGTCAGGCCATTGTGCTAGTTATTCCCTCCCAGCACTCAACCACCCACCGGTGGCACAAAAAGGAGGATGGATGCGATGTTTTAGCCCATTGTTCTTGCTCTAGCACAGATTTAGTGCATTTTTGAACACGCAAGCAGTGAATGGATGCCTGTGTGTGTTCACAACGTATCAAAATCCAGAACAGGATAAAAAAGCCTCCTCACATAACTGTGCTATTATAAGCATAGAGACTGTTGCCAAGGATGGTAAGCGCCTGTTGCTAGGGTGGAAGTAGAGGTGGGCAAGCCAGAAGATGTATAGGAAAAGCTGAGCCAGGACTGAGCTGGGGCCATTGCTAGGCTCTAAAAGCCAAATCTCAAGCTGAGCCAGCACAAATGTTCACGCTGCAACAGTCGAGGGGTTGGTGGGGAACTGGGTCTGGAAGGAGTGCACAGGGGGGGGTGGGGGGGGAGTCCAGGGCAGACTGGACAAAGTTGGATAAGGGCTTGCTGCGACAGGTTGGTGCCCTCCATAAGCCTGTAGTGAAGGCAGTCACAGTGTGGCATACGCTGACTTTGCCCCTCACCAACCTGCCTTTCACACCAGCCTGTCACAATCACATCACTTTTTCATGGCATTTCTTGCCTTCCCTGCTGTCTCTTCTCTCTCATTTCTCACTACTCGTGCCAAATTCCCCTCCTTCTCCACCCTTGTCCCTCACCAGGCCGCTATTTATATCCCTCTGTGCCCTGTCTCTTCCTAAACTCTTTCCATCTTCCCCTGCCTCATATCTCTTCCTTTCCTCTGTCTTTTCCTGCCCAAGTTCTTTCTAACTGAATGGAAAAGATTCAAAGACATAAAAGTCATTAGCCTAAGCACACTATGGGCCTCTTTACAATGAGACTTGGAAAGCCTCCGGCCGAAGGTCGGAGGCTTTCCGAGTCACACCGTGGGTTTCATTTTGAACGCAGCATTACGATGTAGGCTGTCGAAAGTGAAACCCGGATGGTCATTCCGGCTGGATTCCGTCAGCCAGTCATAGGCCTGACTGTAATCCCAATGGACGGCGTTTCCGCCGTCGGGATTATGATTTCGGTGTCCAACAGGCTTTCCATGTTGGGCTTTCCGACAAGGGACCCCTTCTCTCTGCGGCCTCCGGTTGTGTGCCGAGGGGACACCTATGGTACCCCCCCGTTGATCCCTGCACCATGTTGCAGGCACCTACCACGCGGTGCAGGGATGAACAGATTCTCCCGTTTCTCTATGGGAGCCTGTGCTACGGCTGCAGCACAAGCTCCCATAGAGAAATGGGAGTATGCGACCCAACCATGTGCCGTTGCATTGTAATGCTACGGTTGGGACCGGAGGTCGGTCGGTCCCGATTCCGCAATGGTCAAGTATGCCCGACATCCTAATAAGGCCCTAAGTGTGAAATATATGGACATTAGGCAAATGGTTTATTGATTTTATCAGTGGACGACCTGAAGACGGACCCAATTAAAAAAGAATATATGTTGGGAGTCTATGTACATTAAGAGTTTATTATGAGGATAGTGTGTTTACGTATTGTAGAACTGCAGAAGAATGGAATTTATACCCTAAAATATCAATGAATTATAAATTTGATTCTATATTCTAGAAGCGATTGATACAATTTATAAAAGCGAATATGTGTGGACAAATATGAAGTAAAAGTCCAATAACAGTCGAGGTATTATTGTTGACACATAATTTTGGTGTTCATCCCTCACAAGTCAAATTCCTTTTGTTTAGTCAAGCTCGCTCTAAGCTCCAGTCTCTCCAGGTGCTAATAAAGTCAAGGGCAGACTCTCAGAAGGGAAGCACCTGGAAGTGGCAACAGCATTGACGGTGCATAATCACTGAAAAGATTAGATGAGTGATTGAACTGCTTGCACTTACAACTTGGCTTGTTTTTGGCTTGAGGGGTTAGAGAAGGACCTCAGGCCGAGCCAGAGCCGGGTATGTGGATCAAGCCAGGCTGGAGCCCTCAGGGTTTTGCACTCATTCACAATATTTGTCAATTTTAGTGTGACGTAATGACCAAAAGTAGGTCCATTGTGTCAAATGCAGAATCTTTGTAGTATTATACTTAGTGTCGCATTAGAAGTGGCCCATTAATAAGGCACAATAATACTGCATGTAGTATCATTGATACAAGGGGATATTACCATGCTGTTACTGGGCTATTACGAGTTGTGACATCTACAATCAGGAATAACATGATTTTAGCAAGTGGGTTTGCGCCCAGAAAGAGCAGGTCACTTGAAATCCCATTTCAGTGAAAAACAGGAGTTTTCAGACAAAAAAACGCGTTACTAGACCACTAGCAATGGAGTCCTTAGAATACTCTACTTCTAGTCATAGGAGCCGATTACTAGGGACCCTGGGATACGGTGCGGTAATACTGCACAGGGTATTACGGCTACTGTGCAGTATTCTTGTGGGGTAACTAGGAGTTATTAATTCGTGAATGGAGAATAAAATAGTAGGAGTGCTACTTCATCACTTTCTGCATAAACTTCCCGAATTTGGCCAAATTTCTTGGAAAATTTCTGCGACGTTTTTGCAGTTGCATACATGCCTGGAAATATTGGGACACTTGCAGTTGTCCTGTTTTGTAGTTTTTTTTGCTGAAATCGGGATAAGGGTCTTACTTGGAATCACTTAGTGTCATTTTAAGGGTTTTTGGTGCTCAGGGCAACCCCCTCCTCCGCCCCCTTCGGATCAACTTTGAATGTTATTATACATTTTTTTTTGCTAATTCATGCCCACATAATGCCAACAACATTGACTTATGCTTCCAGAAATTGGGTCATATAAGAACAGCTAAATCGGTCTTACCTAGGTTCCAAAAAATCCGTAGAATGACACTGGGCAGAGAGAAAAAGAGTGAGAGGTAGGGAGAGAGAGGGGGAGTGGTTGAGATAAAGACGTAGTTAAGGTGAGATAGAGAAAACGATCATGTTTCTGTGGGCCCTGGGCAACGGCTTACTTTGCCCATGCCTTTAAACGCCTCTGGAATCGCCCCCTGTTTTCTTTTTGGTTTCGTTTGTAATGCCAGTACATAGCTAATCAAACGCGCATGCATCTGCTTACCAGATCCAGGTGGTTGGGGAACTGCTTGACCTTGCTGGGGTTGACGTACTCATTGTTGATGGCGCTCTGGCTGCCCAGCTCGCGCTCGGTGCCCGCGAGCGAGGCGTACTCCGCCCTCTGGGGGCTGCTGGACTTCTGACTGACCTTGATGTAGAAGAAGTCCTCGCTCTTGCCCATCTTGGAGCTGGACTTGCCGTGGCTCGACTCCTGCGAGAAGCCGAAGCGCAGCAGGCCGTCCGAGTAGCGGTTGAGCTTCTTGAGGTGAGAAGACTTCCTCAGCTTGTACTGGGAGCCGCGGCAGTTGCGGCTGTTGAAGTTGTGGCTCGAAATGAGGCTACTGACGCTCCCCATGGCTTCGCGGCGCTGCTGGCATGTAGGTGGCGGCGGATGACCCGGTCACGGAGCGCGATGGGTGCGCTGAGGCAGCCTGTAGCAGATTGCGATGTTCTCATAGCAGACGCCAATCTGTCTTCAGGAGCTGCAGGCCTGAGGAAAATCACAACAACAGATAGACATGAGTGCGAAAACTGCGACTTGCAGATGAGAGACTGAAGGGTGATCAGAACCATAGCAGTAAGACGCACAACGCAGCTAAGCGCTAGGGTAGGGTGACCAACTGGCATGGGTGCAAATTCAGGACGGTGAGTGTAAAAATTCAGGACAAAGGGTCAAAATTCAGGACAAAACTTCGGGACAAAAGGTAAGTTTTACAGACACATCAGAGGAGGTCGCGCAATAGAATATAATTAAGCCCATCCATATCCAAACATATTCAACCATTTGCAAACCTATCCATCATGTATCCTTCCATCCCTCCATCCACCCTATCCATCGATACACTCATACATCCACTATTCCACCCATCCATCCATTCACTCATCCATCCAGCCTTTTAGCCTTTCACCCATCCAGCCATCCTTTCACTTACTTATCCATCCACCCAATCACTCATCCTTCCACCCTTTCAGTCATTCATCCATCCTCCCTTTCTCTCTCCATCGACCCTTTCACTTAGCCATCCTTCCTTCCACCCATCCATCTACTCATCCACTCATGAATCCATCCATTGACCCTATCACTCATCCATCCACCCTTTCACTCCTTCACTCATCTAGCCATCCTTTTGTCCATCTACCTTCCCTTTCACTCACTCATCCATCCTTACATCCCCCTTCACTCATCCGTCCATCCATTCACCCTTTCACTTATCAATTCATCAATCCATCCATCATTTCACTCATCCATCCACCCATTCACTCGCCCATCATCCACCCTTTCACTCATCCATCCACCCTTTTACCCATCCATCCACCCTTTTACCCATCCATCTACCCTTCCACCCATACATCCATCATTTTACCTTTTCTCTCATCCATCCTTCCATTCACTCATCCATCCATCCTTTCTCTCATTATCCATCCATTCACCCTTTCATTTATCCATTCACCCTTTCACTAATCTATCCAGCCATCCACCCATCCCTTCACTTACTCACTCACCCACCTTTTCATATTAATTATGAGCTGAGCCTTTGTCTGCAGAGTTGCAGACAGAAGAGGCCCATCAAGAATTTCACCCTTGCTGTAGGTCCTAAAGCAAGGGGTGGGGTGGGGGTAGGGTTCACTATGCCCTTGCACAAAGGCAATCTGAGTCATGCATGATGCACAGTGCCAGGCCATGAGGTGACTGACATGGTGTTGTTTCCAGGGGTTTAAGTGGGATGAAAAAACTGGGGGGTCTCTCCGAAGGGAGTGTTCGATGTAATTAAGGGCGTGGCTTAAAACACCTAAGCTAAAAATCTGTGCTTAGTATAGTGTACCGCCTGACTGGTATTTTGCCTCTTCTGTCATTGTATCCAGATATATAACACAACAAGTAATGTTACACCTGCTACAAGCCAGAACTATTGGCTTTTTCAATAGTTGTTAGTTGCATAAAATAAAAAAATCAGCAATCATGGCTTCCTTGAATATAATATTGAAAATGCATCAGTTCTAAAATGGCGAGACTGTGAAAGAACACTAGCCCCTTCTTTTTAACTTCTTTCACCAGCTTCTTTTCTTGAACTGGATTCTCACCTAGCAGCATTGGCGTTTTTGCACATTTCTTCCACCTGACTGAATGCCCTGCCCTAGACAGAGGCTAGGGGAGGCCCACCACATGCTTTGCAGCTCAGACTGGCCCATTGTCATTCTGTATGTGGCAATCAGCCGCAGACAGAATGACAATGGGCGGGTGGGGCTGATCTTACGCTCCCAGGAGGAGTGCAAGGCGGCCCCATCAGGGAGTTGAGGCTTCATGCTGGGAACAGTGCTGTTCCCTGCAATGCCCAAAATTACGGACAAAAGGCGTCTGTAAAAAGGATCCTCACGGACAACGGACGTGAGGTCCAAATTACGGACGGTCCGTGAAATTTACAGATGGTTGGTCACGCTATGCTAGGGGCGTGGCTTCCATGGGTGCAGCAGGCACAGTGGTACCGGGTTGCAGAGGCCTGCGGGGTACACCGAACCAGGATTATTGCTGCATTTGACAGTTCAAACAGAAGCCAGGGGTTGGAGATGGGGGGGGCGTTATATTTACTTCCTTGCGCTACGGCCCTTGACACACTGGCTGCTAAGAGCAAGGTAGCAATTCAGTCAGTGCCCAAATGTAAGACAACTCTTCACTCAACAGAATACAACATACATTTTCCTCCAGCCCCTCCTGTTTCACTTTCCTTTCCCTTCTTTGAAGTGATTTGACTAGCAAAGAGCTCTCACTTTCCTATATCCATTTGTGAGTTGCTTTCTAGTGATGCTTTTTTAGGTTGAGCATTCGAGACCTCTTGTATATACTTTAGTATATACTTATATGTATATGTGCTTTGTGGGCTCTGGAGATCAGCCCTAGGACTTGTCTGCTTCCGCTTAGGGACTTTTTTTTCTGTTCAACTGCCTCTATTTAATTGTCTTAATAGAAAACGACCAGCAGAGGTCAGTAAAATACCAGAATTGCTTTCTGCTTAGGGACTTTCTTTTTTTTTTTTTTTTCTGGCAACTGCCTCTACTTAACTTTCTTGATAGAAAACGACCAGCAGAGGCCAGTAAAATACCAGAATCACTTTAGTATTCTCTAGATTCCAGTCCATAGAAATTGTCTTCCATGAGCATCCGTAGACAATATTTCTTTCAAATCTTGTATTTTCAGTGATATGACCACCGAAGGCCCTGATTTTATATCAAAAACAGAGCTTTGGACTATACCATTCCCTGCTGAAAGGCAATATTTCTCTGCATGTGTTCCCTTACCTGGCGTGTCACGCAGTTTGGTGCTTATTTTCCCTCCATGTTAAAGAACAGTAGATGTTTCAGCATCCAGGCTCATGTGCTGCATAGCTAAATACATATATGGTCCCAAAGGCGAGACCGATTGCATTGCAAATGCTTGTTTTTTTAACATCCTGGGACTTGCAGCTCTGGTTTTATAGTTAGAGACACAGGACTACAATTCCCAGAATGCAAAGAAAAGACCGGGACTAGATGAGCCACTCATGCATGTACTCTTGTATTGCAATATGTATATAGCGCTTACTACCCCTATGTGGTGCGCTGAAGTGCTTATCTACATCAGCAGCATGCTACACAGTGTTGGTTGGGCGTGTCACTGGAAGTGTTGTCCTTTTTTATTGATCTTATGTGCGACATGTTCCATGATGTGGGTGAAGACCACTGAGGTGCAGTTATGTTATGGGATGCAGCATTTAACAGTGTGATGAATGAGGGAGAAGGCTCACACCTCATAGCTTACAGTAAGCGGGCAGCTTTGAGTAGCTCTACGTGTCCCTCTAGATTATTCCTTATGATAATAGTCCACTTAGCCGATTATTCCACTGAGTTGTCCATTCTGGGATTTCCTTTTAAAGTTTATGGCCCAGAGCACTTGGACATCTTTAGAGCTCTGCTAACATCATAAGGGTTGTGGAAGTGACATCCCATGCCCCATTAATCCATAGGCACAGATTTACAGAAAATTGAGGACTACATATATGTTGTTTATGTTACATGGATAGATCTGTCAATCATAGCTTCAAACAGCACTTCACGACTATTATCTTTTCCAGATTTTATGATCTTCATTAAACATATATTTGGTGATTACTGTGCGGAGTCTGTCACTTATTATTACTTGTATTGCTTCTGTTAAGGGTCTAAATATGTTTTGTCATTTTGCAACGACGTTGATAAAAAAAAACGTCACTCTTCTGGGCTGTCACGTCTTCATTATCCAGTGCTTGTTTATATTCACAACAGAAAATGATTTGCATGTAATAAACCTTCGCAATGGTACTTGAGTGATATACTGATGAACACAGTAAGGCAAGTGCCCTCGAATCTAATCAAAACTGAATTTGGTTTCTAGCAGTGTCTGACAAATGAAAACAGGAGGCACCATATAAAAATATGGCGCAGGGGTTAAACTTCTTTCATTATAAATACTTGCATGCCTTTATCACTCAACCAAATCAGTGTCAGCAAAAGTATTTGGCATGCAGCCTTCTATATTGACATGATATGGCATATGAATGCCGAAAGTTGCATTTATAAAGCTGAACCAACAATGACTGAAAAGAGAAGATTGGAGGCGAGGGGTGAGGAGGTAAGTGGGCAGGGTAGAATTCCCTAAAAACATGTGTATTTTATTTATATTTGTAAGCCACTTATAGATGCAGTTATTAATACACTTGCCAGTTATGCAGGAACAACAAAACGGTGGGTGTTTATAAGACGTTGTAAATGTTAACTGATTATAGGCACATATCTTACAGTCTAGGATCTTGTGTGCTTTGACCATAAACTTCAGAGCTATCCCCTCAAGTTATACATATCTTAAAGTCTCGGGGAATAGACAGCAGAGCTAGCCCTTAGCTCATTCACATCTTAAAGGGCGCGGGGGAGGGGGGCGGGACGGGACGACGACGCTATCCCTCATGTTACACAGCTTTAAGCCTTACAGGCTAAACCCATAAATGGCAGAGCCGCCACTTCGGCTCCGGCCGTTTTACAGCTAAACCTCATAGACAGCAGAGCTATTCCTCATCTTCATAGAGTCTATAGTCTCAGAATACTTACTTGTATACTTGTAACAGGCATAGCCAAAGACAGGTGTAAAACTCCAACAGAATACACAGATACCACTTGCTAAGACTGTAAACAGAAGCGTCATCCCTCGGGTGCTACAGACCACGCAGGCTCAGGAGACACACCATACAGGTATCGCACGTTATCAGGCGCTACAGACCATACAGGCCCAAGACTCAGAGCATACAGTCATTGCAAGATCATACAGGCTAAAGCGAGATACGATTCACCTGGCACGGTTGAGCGGCGTAACGAAAACTGCGCTGCCCCCCCCCCCCTGCAAAGTACGGGGGGGGCGGGGCGGAGTGGCGGACGCGCTCCGTACACATTCAGGAGCTTTAAGGCCTGAAGGCAGCCAGCCACCCGTACACAGTGCCAGAGGCCCCCCTGGAGATTGCCTTCCCTGCTGCTCCCTCCCCCCCCGAGGGTTATTGTTACGCCCCTGGCACGGTCCTCACCAATTCTATTTAAGTCGTTTTCCTTGGAAACATATGTTTTCGAAGACGTGCAGCGTCAATCTTGATTTTTATCATTATCTCAATTCGTTCGCTGAGTTTTCACATTCGTGCTTCAAAGACTGATAATAACTGCGTCAGAGCAAAATATCCATATATCTCATTCTCTCGACTGTGTGGTCTGTTCATCAAGAGGATTGGAACTAATTGCCTGTTAGACCTTGGTCTTGACGCGCGCACATAGATACTTCAGAGTGGAATCTACAGGCTCATTCAGAGCACACACAGCTCTGCCGGTGCACCTCAATCCCTGACTGTAGTGCATCCATTTACTCCAATAAAGCAACATGCACGCAGCTCTATCAAGCTCCGCGGAGCATATTGCTCTATCATTAGTGAACTGTGCAAACAGCTCTGTCAGTGCATCTCAATCATTATCCGCAGTGCCGACAGCTCTTTCATCGCTAGATCGCCCAAACAACTGCGTCAGTACACCTCTTCCAGCGTCTGGGGCGCACCCCGTTCTTTCATTGCTGAGCACGCAAACAGCTCCCCCAGTGCATCTCAATCTTAGTCTGCAGGGCGCCCTGTTCTTAATTAGTGGGGCATGAAAACAGCCCTGCTAATGTATCTCAATCAAGATCTACGATGCACCCTGCTCTTTCATTGCTTGAATATGCAAATGGCGCTGACAGTGCATCTCAATCCTCATTTGCATGCCAGAGGTCCGACATGCAATAGCTCTCCCAGGTCTCCTGCACGTCAAACCCGTCTATTAACAGCACCGGGACGCACGCACAGCTCTGCCAATGCACATCAATCGGGCAGTGGCTTAGCAAGGGTGCATGGCATGGCACCCAATACAACAATAAATAAAACAAAATACCCCCCCCCCCCCCACCTTGTAGCGGAAAGTTAAAGAAGGCCAAAACTGGAAGGCAGCGGAGCCGTCACAACCCCGAACACTAGCGCTACTACCTTCAGATATAAGCGCTGTAATTGTGCAACGCAGCCTCGCTTGACGGACAGCCAGGGTTGGCCTGTGGACCTTAACCCTATTACGCGGCCATCCCTCGCTATTCGATTGCTAGGACACACGCAGAGCTCCGACAGTGCACCTCAGCAGTCCTGACCTGTAGAAACAAACAATACGCACTTTTACCATTTCTCCTCAATAATGCACTGAAACACCCCTGCTATTTAAGAAACAAGACCTACAGAACTCTGCAATCATGTCCAGTCCTGCCCTGCTCTTCTATTATAGGGGCGCGCGCAGCGCTCTGCCAATACACCTCAAACCTCTAAAACGGTCTATTCCACTACTGAGACCCACACAGCTCTTAGTGGTACCTCAGTCGGGCGCTCCGTCCCTCCACGCTCCAGCCCCCTCGCTTCCTAACACATTGCTGCCTCTCTGCTGTTCTGACTGCCCTCCACCCTCTCCTCCCCCTCACCCTTCCGTGCCCCCTCCCTTCACTAAGTGCTTCTCCCGCACAATGGCGCCTTCCGCTGATTGCATTAATTACCCGCCTCATTGTTGGCTGTCGCCGGAGCCGTGGCTGGTGCGGCTCGTTCCCGGAGCTGACAAAGGCGCCTGCTCCCCGCCGCCCTCGCGCGCGTGCAGGACACATCCTCCCTCAGAGCGGCGGCGGAACGGAGTGTGCCGGCTTTCAAAGGCTGACACCTCGTCTCCTCCTCTGGGCTCGGGGATGCATGCAGACCCCCTCCACACATCTAACTCTTTTATCCCTCCTCCCCCTCATCTCTTGCTGGCAGTTTCTTCTTCGGGTGGGCGAGAAGTACCATTTCAGTGCATATATTACATATACACACTCGTCCATACGAGGTTAGAGGCGAGAAGGCAGCGCAGTAAGAGGTATATCTGCTTATGTCGTCTGTGGCAGGCACCCAGGGTCGGCCTGGGACAGGAAATAGGCCTGGGTACCAAAATATAAGTGGCCTCCTTTAGTAAATTAGAAAGCTAAAAAAAAAGGGGCCTATGTTTGTAAACTGGAGTAGTTTTGAACTTGTAAAGACAAGCTGTATAAGTGTTTAGCAAGGTATGGAAGAATGCATGGATTTGAGCTTGCGACAGGCAACGTTTCTGTTAATATCAGGGAAATCAACAGTGAACACCTGCTCAGCAGCCCAAAAAATAGTCAACAAACAGCAAAAAAAAAAAAAACGACATACACACTGACACGACAGACTAGCAATTCAGACACTGACGGATTGGGATATAGGCCAACTGACCCTGCAGGCACCATGCCGTCAGTGTGTTTCTTTCTTCGGGTGTCTGGCTCGATGTCTGGCGGCCAGTATAGAAATTCTACGAGTATGTGTTTTGTGCCGTGTATTAAGAAACTATGATTGTCAGGGGCGTAGCTTCAGGGGCTTGTTTGGGGTGTTGCACCCCCCTATTGTATTTTCTGATAAATAGTTGTGTATAGGTGCTTTCAGTCGGGTATTGTGAAATGTCAGTCGGAATTCACCGGAGGTGTTTACATACACAGAGACAAAAACGCACACACACACTCTCTTCCTCTCTGTTTTGAACGTCCTTAAAATATTGGTTATTTTACAAAATATTGTGTTTTCTCTCTGAATGCTTCTACCAATCCGCATTCCTCTGCCTTTCCACTGCCCCTTAGGCCCCTCTCATGCACCCTGCTTGTGGTATAATGTATTGAAACATTATATGTGTTACAGCAAACAAATGATGGACGGAATGCTGACAATACAAACATTCTCCCCCAGTCAAAAGATCTGGGTTAAATCCATCGTTCTTTTGCCCACTACGCCACCCCAGTTTGGACCCAGCCATATGCAAATCAGTCTTGACCCTGTGCCCCATGGGAACAGTCCAGACCGAACTGCCAGGCCAGGTCTTCTCCCTGGACCGGAAACAAGCATCCTGGGACCGGTTTCAGGGTATGTCACCCTTCTTCAGCCAGGCTAGCTTGAATCCAGTGGTGCAGTGAGCAAGGGACCCACGTCTGGGCATACCCATCCCACTCAGGGCGAAAAGTGTTACAGCAAACAAATGATGGACGGAATGCTGACAATGCAAACATTCCCCCCCAGTCAAATGTATGACATTGTTCTGCATTCTGTCCATCAATTGTTGTTTTTGCATTTGTCACCCCGAGTGGGACGGGTATGCCCAGACGTGGGTCCCGTGCTCTCCATGCCACTGGAATCAAGCTATCCTGGCTGAAGAGGGGTGAAACCCCGAAACCGGTCCTAGGATGCTTGTTTCCAGTCCAGGGAGGACCTGGCCTGGCAGTTCGGGCTGGACTGTTCCCATTGGGCACAGGGTCAAGACTGATTTACATATGGCTGGGTTCAATCTGGAATGGCATGGTGAGCAAAAAAACGATGGATTTAGGCCCAGATCTCTGTACTGGGGTGAATGTATGACATTGTTCTGCATTCTGTCCATCAATTGTTGTTTTTGCATTTGAAACATTATATGCCAGCCTGATTGTTGGAAAATCTGAAGCGCAGCCCTCCCCCCTCAATCTTAGGGAACAAGCTACGCAGTGGCGTAACACAGGCCCCTGCATCCCCCGCGGTGCGGGGGGCCCCCAAGCTCCAGGGGCCCCCCTCAGCAAAGAACTCTGGCGGAGAGCTCCCGATTTAGTTCGGAGGGGGCCCCTCCACGTACCTTGCAGGGGGGCCCCCTCAAGTTTCGTTACGCCAGTGAAGCTACGCCCCTTATTACTATATGCTTAATTTACAAAAATGCCGTTGGCTAATGTTTAGCTCAGGAGCCCGCTGCTGGCGGTTCTAGATGCTGGGTTGTGGTTCAGAAGTCGAAGTGCATACACAAAGTATGGGAACTACGATGAGTGGAAACGGGCCCGGTTCTAGAGGATGGATCAGGCCCACCAAAGGAACACCATGGCCCCACTCAAGGCTATTCAGAACAGAAAAACAAGAGTTTTTCACCCTAATGATTCACAGGGCCGTGCAGTCCAGTGAGCTCTGCCTCATCATTTATTTTAATGATGAACACCATTGATATAGGCTAGTTTCAAGCCTTGGGACAGGTGTAAGGTCCACAGGCATAGTAGCTGCTATGATACACAAATGAACGGCACGAATATCTTGAGCACTCTCACTCACTCACATAAAAGAGGCTGCAGGCTCCCATCGCAAAGTACTTAGTAGTTGAAAAAGTGATATTACAGAAATCCTCTGCAAAGGATTTTCCATTTCGTAGAAAAAGTAAGTGAAAATGTGCATACAAATAGGAGATATATTTATTCAGGATTTGTTTTATTTTCTTCCTGCTCTGAGGCCATTCCAAACTTGCATTACACTAAAAATAAATTAGTGGAAAAAGTTAACAAAATAAATGATTCATACAGTCATTAGCTTAATGAAAGAACATTCTATGCGTCATTACATTAATTCACCCACATTCATATATATGTAGATGGTTACAAGTGATAGAATGATTCCTTTTGCAGGGACCTATGTATAACCTTCAGGACACTTTTCTCATTCTCATCAGAGTCATCTCAGGATTTCATTCTTATAAGGCTGATAAAATGAGAGTCTCTTGGTCGATTAATAGGAACTCTTGTGGGAAAGTATAAGGTAGGAGATTCTACATAAAAATCAAGTGGTCACATATTTAATTTAAGATAAAACAAACCCCAATGCAACAATTAAACTATAAGCAGGGCACAAGTCCTAAAAAAAGAAGTGGGGGGACTAACCTAGTTAGGCAGTATGCAAGTGACATCACGGCTCACGATATCACTGCGCGCGACACCACCCATGGCATCACAGGAATTGACATCATAGAAAGTGGCATCAAAAGCCACGACTTTACAGGAAGTGGCATCACAAGAAGTGACATCAGATCTAAAGCCCTCACATATATGTTTAGCAGGTCTATCTATCATGTGTACGTTTGACAGCATTGCAAGGATAATAGCACAGTGAGCTATGGAAGATGATTTGTGACTTCTACACCTTGCAATCCCCCAGTTTTATGTAACACATCCTGTACATGGTTCGGCTGGCTCGTTGCGAGGGCCATGAGCTCAGATTTGTTCATTGATGGGCGCCCATTTTGTTTGTCTTTGATGTTGTTGTTGGGCACCCATTTTGCTGTTGTTGGGCACCCATCCTGCTACGGAAACTGAAGAGGGGTGCTCCCTTCCCTGGTCTCTATGCTCTGCTGCCCATGGAAAGTGAAATAGGCTTGCTCTACTCTCTGCTTACGGTGGCCATCTTGGAGTGGTCATTTCACCAATATCACACACACCTGGTCCATGAGTTCTATGCTTTAACATCATACATGCTCTACTGTTAAGGCATTCCCTTCGGCTAATAGGATAATTCATCCTTTTATGTGGATCACCCAGGATATCGAACACTCTTGGCCTCTGATCTGTCCGTCAAGGACTAGCACGAAAATGCCCTGCGCTCACTCCCTACTGTATTCAAATAAAATTCTCCACAGAGGGTGGC
The DNA here is from genome assembly GCA_963921515.1 of Calotriton arnoldi. NCBI lineage: Eukaryota > Metazoa > Chordata > Amphibia > Caudata > Salamandridae > Calotriton > Calotriton arnoldi. The sequence goes on along the minus strand of CAWUFW010007619.1, from coordinate 514,923 downwards.
CTTGCTTGAGCGGTTAGTTTGCCCTTTTACCACATAGTTTGAGGTGGTTATTTCCCTTTAAGGTCATGCCTGAAAGGCCTGCCTGATCTGCCTACCTTTTAAAGATTTAAATCCATGCCTGAATTGCCTTCAAGTTATCACGACCCGGCCTCCTGTCTTTTAGCCCTAGATAGTCTGGCTCTCATGGGTCCTGGTCTACCCAAAGGAACCAGAGGGTACGTTACTAGCAAATGTGATTCAATTGCCCACTCCACCTTCACCCCATGAAACTCCCCGACTACTATCACACTGATCTCTTTCGACACGTCCTCGACCTCTGCCCAGACTCTTGGCGTGCCTACGCCTCCTATGGTCGGAGCAGACCCCTGCCCAGACTCTTGGCTTACCCACGCCTCCTTTGTTCGGAGACAAGTCGTGTGCGGGTATGGATCCTAAACCTTCGAACCTCATCTCTCCCAACCTGGAGCCGGCTGGCCATAATGCTTTCCGAATCATATATCCCCCTAACCTATCTAAAAATGGTGCAAAAAACTTAAAACACAGACTACTTAAAACCCATCCGGAAACCCTTATCTCAGACCCCTTCTTCTCCATCAGAAAGGGTGCTTCCATAAATGATCTCATCTTTTACACTAAACGTCATGCTCAATGGCGGAAGGCCACATACTCTCTGCTCAAGATCTCCACTTCCCTGAAGACTCCACATGGTCTTAGATTGATGGTTGCGCCCTCCTCGGCTTACAGAGCTGAAGCCACCATCTCCCTTTACAAAAACGGAACCATCCTTATACAAGCTTCAGATAGCAATCTAGTGGTATTTGACAACTTTTCTCCCCACCATCATGAATACAGTGGCTAACTTCAATTCCGCCCCCTTCGGAGGGGCTGGCCCCCCAGTCTTCGCAAAGTCTATCTCCTACCTCCCCACCACCACCCTCGGACCCTACATCTGCTCCGATGGGCCCCAATCTAGCTACCTTAACTCATAATAACAATTCCCCCTCATTTCCCATTGTGAACGAGCCGCGACAGCACAGTCATCAGGCTAGGCTACCTGCGCCCCCCTCCCTCTGTTAGTTATCGCTAACTCCCCTAGCTCCACTGCTCACAGCACTACCCTGATTCTCCCCAGGATCCCTTCCCCCAGCCCAACCCGCAATCCCGACCTGCTCCAACAGGCCTTTAGGGGTCTCTATCCGTCCGACCCCTCCTCCCCTATCCTACCCATCCCTCCGAGCATACAGCACCATTTCCTAGAATCCCTTCCCTCGGGGCACATCCATTCGCCACCTGCCCTACTATCCCCCGCCCCCACTAGCTCTCTACCGTTGCAGGGTCCCCTGAACCTAGCCTCCTAATCCCATTCACACACATCATTGGAAGATCGACTTAACGAGATAGCACTCTGCCTACAACAACTTAAGGCAGCGGTACGTCGTAGCCTATTACATATCACTGAGGAACTGTCAGCTAACTCCAGACTAAGCTGCTCCATTATGAACAATCACCATCTCTGCTTGCTCCCAGCTAGCGGGTGCACAGGGCTCCCTTCCCACCCCCGATACTCGGCGGTCACCATCCCACATCACCCACACACCCCATAGTTGGGCCTCCGCTCCGCACCCTAACGACCCTTCTCGCCACTCCAGATGTAGAGCCTCCCTGTCTGATAGGGATATTCATTCTCTCCTACTTTCATATGATCCGGCACATCCCTCCACCATTTCCAACTTGCAACAAATTGAATCCATCCCCACTGATCCCTTCAGGGAACCTAGGCCAAACACCAGAACTTTAAATGAGAACAACCTCACGAGAGTCACCACCACTCTACCTGCACCCACGGATACCAACATAAGACTCAAATGCGTGCTCCTAAACTGTAGATCGGCAGTTAAACATGCTGGGGACATTGCCGACCTCATCCTTGCCCAGGATCTTGAACTTGTAATGCTGACGGAAACCTGGCTAAATGACTCAGCTGCTCCCATCCTGGACATTTTAATGCCTCCCAACTATGATATCATTAGGTTGGACAGAACTAGTGGTCACGGTGGAGGCATCGCATGTTTACATCGTAGCAATCGAACAGTGAAAGTACTACATGCCGACCTCCTGCCGTCTTGTGAATACCTATGCATTGAAGGGTCTGGTTGCAACAATCACTCATGCAAACTGCACACGTTTTACCACCCCCCTCGCGACAACCTTCCCTTCACAGAACAGATCATGGACATTATCTCGGCCAATACTGATTTCCATGGCACTCAGATCTTCCTGGGAGATTTCAACCTCCACTGGAACGATGTAAATGATGTGGTGGTCAATAGCCTTAAATCCTTCCTACTAGACCTCAACCTAATCCAAATCTGTGACAGCCCTACTCCTATCAAAGGAGCTACCTTAGATCTTGTCATTGGTAAGCCCAACTCCATCCTCCTGGATTCGATCCTCCCGTGTGACTGGACAGATCACTATTGCATCACCTTCCTCATCCTGGAATCGGTTAGAGCAAGTAGAGCCCAGACTAAGAACCCAAAACAGTGGAAAAGATGTCTACGGAACATCAACTCGCAAGATCTGACTGCTCTCTGCGATAACACCCTGCCCCCTCCCTTGAACATGTCGGATGTCCTCGACATTACGGCCCACTATAACCACTCAATGCTTAATGTACTAGACTCTGTTGCACCACTACAGCTTAAAAGAATGTCCTCTAAACTCTCCAAACCGTGGTTCAATGATAGTCTTAATTCCGAAAGAAGAAATTTAAAACTTGCTGAAAGGTTGTGGAGATCCCACCCCTCCCTGGAACATCTCTACCATTTGAGATCCCTGAGAAGCATATACAATAAATGCATCAGATGCTCTAAGGCCACCTTTTTCAGAACTCAACTAGAGCAAGCAAAGAGCCGTCCAAAAAAACTGTTCGAACTCATCAAGTCCCAAGCTAACAGTCAACCTAATCTCTCGTCATTGGGTCATTGCCGAACTGTGAAGAATTCGCTGATTTCTTCACGGATAAGACTATTAAGATTGAAACTGATTTACGCTCTGCCCTTGATCACCTGTCGATCAGTCCACTGAACACCCTCCGTCTCCCAGGGTGGGACATCACTGACCTGCGCTGCCCTACCTCCCCAAAAACAATGCATCCTGGAGTCTGTTCCAAACCGTGGATGAATGCACTATACACAAATGCTGTTGACTTTGAAACCTTCCAATCACTACTACGACCCTCTACCATCGAACCTTTTCCCGAAAGTTAGATCCTCCTTACTTACAATTTGGACTACGATCGTCAATGCATCACTTCGACAAGGTGCTATTCCGGATTGCCTAAAATTGGGTCAAGTTACCCCGATTCTGAAGAAACCATCTGCTGATCCCACGGACCTTCATAACTTTCTCCCAATCTCTAACATCCCCACCTTGGCAAAGCTCCTGGAGAAATGAGTGCTCGCCCAACTCTGTAACCACATCGACCATTTCCAACTCCTGGACCAAGGCCAATCTGGATTCCGCCCGGGCCATAGTACAGAGTCTGCGCTAACGCACATTGTCGATGATGCTCTAAGAATGTTGGACCATAATGAGTCATGCCTATTGATCCTTCTTGACCTTTCGTCAGCATTCGATACTGTCAAACACGATAACCTAATTGCCCTCCTGGGACACAGGATGGGGTTGTCTGGCCATGTACTAAACTGGTTCTCTTCGTTCCTTCAGAACAGATCCCAAAGCTTCAAGGTGAACCAAGCCCTGTCCCATCCTGCACCGGTCACTCTGCAGGTTCCCCAGGGTTCAGCGCTTTCCCCCACGCTCTTTAACCTGTTCGTGGAGCCTTGACAGAAATTCTGAAATCATCCAGCATTCACTATCACATGTATGCGGCTGATACCCAACTATACCTGAAGATCGCCTCCCCCGAGGACATTCAGTCCCTCAACTCAGTCCTACTGGAAACACAAAGCTGGCTGACACGTAACCACCTGAAGCTTAATGCTCTAAAAAAACAACTGAATTCCTCTTAATCTCACCCCTCAAACAATCTCAGGTCATGGAACAATGGTTGAATCAGCTTACTGCTCTTAATTGTAGACCTCACCTCGTTGATTCGGCATCCTCTCTGGGTATTATATTAGACAAAAGTCTGAACATGCAGAAGCACATTAGTTCCCTCACCAAAGGAGCGAACTTCCAACTCAGCATCCTAAGAAAACTCAAACCCTATCTCCCTGCTCATGACCTAAAGTTTGCAGTGCAAGCATTAGTGATCTCAAAGCTGGACTATGGTAGCGCAACACTGTGCGGCTTGCCCAGAGTGAAGACGGCTCCTCTTAGGGTTGCCCTCAATTCTGCTGCTAGGCTCATAACTGGCACTAAAAAATACAACCATATTTCTCCGGACTTGCTGGCACTGAATTGGCTTCCATATGAAGCTCGGATACAGTTAAAAATTGCATGCGTGGCACACAAAGCCATCCACTTCAAGACCTCGCTTTACCTTGCTCAGAAGCTGGAGCTCTCATGTGGTTCGAGAGCCTCCAGAAGGGCCAGCACCCTATTGCTCAAACCACAAAAATTCAAGACAAAAAAAAGACCTACAATCGAGCCTTCTCAGGTATGGCTCCGAGGATCTGGAACTCCCTTCCCCCCGAAGTCAGGGTAAACCCTTCCACTGTCCTCTTCAAAAAAGAAGTCAAAGGGCTCTTGTTGAAGAAATTTCTGCCCCAGTCAGGCTTCTCCATTGGACACTGAGGCCATAGATGTTGATTGGTGGCCCAGCTGCCTGGCTCACGAGAATGTCGGTCATTATAAGACTGTGAATCTTTCGATTTGTTGATTCTGTTTTGTTTGCTTTTACCCTTCTTGATGCATAAACTGTAAAGCGCTCTGATACCCTTGGTGGTCATGTTCGGCTCTATAAAACTTTCTAAATAAATAAATAAAGTACATTCATTTACAAACTTATATAATTTATTGTACATGCAATATGCACATGTTTATGTAAAGCGCTTTGACACCCTGCATTGGAATGAGTAGGGCTATACAAGAAAAAATAGTGGTACCTAAATTATTTCAACGCCTCCTCGGGAAGTAAGCTCTATATAAATTCAATTTGCTTTGTGTAAATACTGGGAAAGACCAACACATCTGATATTCTTACAGTGCATGCATATCTCCAAAACAGGGACTGAACGAAGTGAAAAGCTGCCTCTCTTAAGTATGTGTGAAGTGCTAACCAGGTGTGAGCCTTTGTTTCCCCTCCACTTCATTTGCATCAGGTGTGAGGTTCATGAGTGCTCCCAGTCAAGAGACTCAAACAAAGGGAGGCCTGATGACCCCTGATATTCAGCCTGTGTTATGGGCCCAGCAGGAGTCTTAAATAAGAAAGCCCCGTCCCGCCTGCACCTTTTTGCTTGTTGCAGATGGAAAGCAGACAACGAGCAGGCGCTGCTGAAAGTGTTCCGGTGTTTGGAATTTACACTGGGACGAGTTCAGCACATTATTCAGTGGGGCCCAAATTCTTGGCAGGGTGGACGGCGTTCAACCTGTGAAAAAAGTGGGTGGACGCCGTCCACCCGCGTGTACCCCCGACTCGTGCCCTGACTATAAGGATACATCTGCTGTACGCTACAACCCGCAGGGAAGAAAAGGAACCTAAGGAACACAATCTAAAAAGTATAATGTCCTGTTGGGGTGTAATTAATCCTAGGATATGTGAGGCGCTCACAGAGTTACGTGTGTGCGCTAGAAAGTGTTGTGATTCTTAGCGGTGCTAAAGTGGAGGGGAAACACCCTAAACCCTCCACAGTACTGACCCTAAGCTCAGCCACAAAAGCAATGCCTATCCTCTGCACACACACAAATTCAAAATACAATTAACATTTTCTTCATTGTGTAAGAAAGAGTAATCCGTTGTGTTCTTTTCTTTGTCTTTAATATCACGATGCCCAGCCAACACGTGTTTCGTCGATAGGGGAAGACCCCACGACTTCTTCAGGGCTGTCAGGCTCTTCACCGTCTCCTATCACTCTTTTCCTCTCCGCCGGTTCTATTTCCGACCCGGCTGGTCCAATAAATATATTTCCTTCCTTATTAGGAGTAAAGCGAATCCCCTTGTATTAAAATCCTGTATATAAATGTGCGTGTCACCCGACTGCCGTTATGTCTGGTGGGAGACGCTCTTCCATAACCCGTTTGCTTCCTATCCTCTCCTGAAAGCGAGTACGCTTGCAGTTTCCGAAAGTCTCCGCGGTCGTATGAATACGGGTTACGGAAGAGCGTCTCACACCAGACATAACAGCAGTCGGGTGACACCGGAATTTATATACAGGATTTTAATAAAAGGGGATTCTCTTTACTCCTAATAAGGAAGGAAATATATTTACCACTAGAAGACTCGCTTAGCTGAATACAAAGAGACGCGATGCGGTCCGTTTTTTTTGTGAACTTTAAAGCAATCTGAGCCACCGCTGACAAAACAAGCTGCGGAACGGCCTCAAACAAAGTATCCGACATCGCCGGCATGGCAAAAATCGCCCTATGAAAGCTCAACTAAGCTTCCATTTACAGCAAACAAGCATAACTACTGCATTGGTAGAAGTATCGCCCGATTGGCGCAAGTCGTGATACTTGCATTTTAACTTGCATCTTTTCGCCTGCAACAGGCAAATTGCAAATCGATCAGATAAACCAGTCCACGCCCTGAAGAGAATCCCATAAGCCACCCTGGGAATCGAAACGCCTCTGCATTACACAACACGGGGACTGTTGTATTTGATTAAATGTTTCCGCCCAGTGGAAATGCTTTTTGAATTGTCTCACTACTGGGTTTGATTGTTTTGTTCCCCGTGATAGCAGCTACTTAACTCAGTTACACAATGTGGATGTTAAAGGATATCCAAGTAGCTGCTTTGTTTGTGAATTAAGACTGGTGACATAATGTTTGTATAATTTGTTGTTTTGTATCACTTGTTCATGTATTGTGTTTTACATCACACTACTTCACCACGAAGTTTGTATGTTTTTGTTTGATCTGTGGCATAAATAAGTGTAATTTGTTCTAGACTGAAACGTATCTAACTTCTCTGACCCATGATTCAAATGTGGAGTAAAGTACATAGAAATGAGCAGCAAATAAATGCCTTAAGCCAATATCAATTGAATTGTTGGTTCATAGTCTGTTAAATTAATGTAGCAGCATTTGAAAGGTGACGGCTAGGACACTTCTTGCTCTTAGTTTAATACGGCCCGTCCAGCCGCCTAGGGTCAAACCCCTTGTTGCTATTACGTTTTAACAAAAAAAAGCATTTTAACACTATATAAATACCTCAGTTATTCCTGAATTATACAGGAATTCAAATTATACAGGAATTTATAATGTGTAATATAGATGAACATTCATAATTAGGTAAACATTTTGTTATAGCACTATTATTTTTTTAATGCACCTTAACTGATGTATTTCCGTACCTTCGAAATATGAGGTTCAAGGTGCATATTGTGCACCCATTGTATACTGAACTCCTGTTGAAATCTTTGTAATAAATGACTGGATAAACAGAGCTATGTAGCGTACAGTATAGCATTGTCTAGTCTGAGCGTATATTTGCTTTCTATGTTTTAAGATTTGCCAATAGATCACCCACTTTCACTATCTCCCCTCCCCTGGAGACATACAAGATTCAATCCTGTGGTGGAGCCATGTATAGGGCAGATTTATGGGGGCACTGTAATCTTAACACCCTTTAAAAAGCTGTAAATGCCTTTATTAAGACTCTGTTGAGACTCTCAACCAGTGCACCTACCCTGCCTATTAGATTTGCCTTAAATCTAAAATCCATTTCTGACATTGCTGTGTTGAGGCCTATCCAATATTGGCTAAGGCTCTGGACAAATGAGGTTCTAGGTCCCTACAGGGACTGTATCAGAATTATACTGGATGACCACCATGCTAGGAAGATCCCCTGGCTGGTACACATCAAAAATTGATTGGCTATTTAAGTTGGTATTGGAAGGTTTCTGGCCACAGCCTTTTGCACTATCCAAAGGTGCTAGGGAGAAGCTGAAAACGTCCTACTGGAATTATGCATTAAGCGTAAAACTCTCTGCGGCTTCTCCTGGAACCTGGGTAGACTCCTTCCTAATGTTTAAATCTGCACCTGAATATCAGCAATACCTGAACATGGTTAACAACCCTGCCACACCAGCACTTTATGTTAAATTCAGATTGAGTATACTACCCTCTGGCTGCTTTTACCCATTCCTGGTCGAAAAAGGGAGACATAAACCTGTACCTGACGGGTTGTCTAGACCCAGAGAATATCGGATACGTGCTATGTTTTTGTAAGGCATATGCAAAACAAAGTTCACAGTGGATTATTCTCCTCTGCAAACTTCTTGGGTTTAGGGCTCGATGCACAGCTCTTAGAATATGTAAAACCAGCACCAGAGACTGTGTGGTGTATTCAATTGCTAGACACCTGTCAGCAATATGGTATATTAGGTCAAATGCTCTCTAAAAATAGCACTTTCATGTATTCCTTTTTATCCTTGTGTCGACTTGCCTGGTTTATAAATCATATTTCTTTTTGGGGTGTATTAACTGAATCTCTTTTATCCTTTTATAATATTATGGACCTTAATAAGAAAAAAACAAAATACAAAAATGCATGATGTGTATTGTATTGATGGACCGAAATTCTCTTCACAACTAAGTTTTACCTTGAAATTGTGTTGCACAATGAAATTGTACGTTTTATTATATTGTTTTTTAAATTGTTAATATTGTACCTTTTATGGTTTATTTAACCAAAATAAAGGAAGTACTGACTGGCTTTCTATGTCTGTTTATTATAGGGCACTGCAACATTGTTTTCCTGAATGAATAAAGCTTGTTTTATGGTCAGATCACTTTGTAAACACTAAGTACAATTTACACAATAGTTTTCCAAATGCAAATTACAAAACACTCAGACAACTAAATACTTTCAGTTTCAAAAGACTGTTAGTTCTTGCATTAAGGGGGTGACATGAATGCTAGAAGCGCAACCACTAGAGGTAAAGCTACCAGAGGCTGGAATAGCCAAAAAAGCAATATCTCAGGCAAAAATACTTGGCTGCCAGATAGGCAAAATACACAGTCCATAAAGAAAATGGGTTATGGGAGGAAGTATTTGGATACACCCCAGAGGATTATCAACAAGATCTGGTTCCCATAGGTTCAAATGAACATTTTCCAGAGTGTACTAAGCAAGGGTTTATCTGTGAAAACGTGGGTGGTCTATTTACCAAATGTGCTCTATAGGCTGTGGCTGACAGTGTATTTTTACCCACACACTGAGGAGTCGCTTGATTATTGAGAAATATTGGTAGTACATCAATAGGAAACTGGGATTCCACTAGCAAAGAGAAATGTAGCTCAATGATCGGGCAGCCAGACCTGAGTTATGTGCCCCTGCCAAGTGGACTGGTGTATGGCAGCGGAAAGGGTGGTATATAAATGTAGGGGATGCCCCCAAATATTTGAATTTTTTTAGCGATATAGGAGGAACATAATGGACTTGGCTAAGTGAGAAGAGCATGTCAAGTGAAGTGGGAAGTTATGTACCATAGAGCTGTTAGCTAAATGCTGTTAGCTAAATGCTTATTCAATTAGAGAACTCAACATGCATTATTTCCCCACTTGTTCCTTACTGCAATATGTAAGTTTAGCAGAGGCTGCACATTTTTCCTTTGTAATGGAATGAAAAGTTACCAATTGTTTGAGTGAACCAAAAAAATGAAAAACCCAATAAAATATATATTTTTAAAAATTGTCTCCATCCTATAAACTATGGAATCCTTGATCAAGGCTCACCTAACTTTGTTTATGTAACTAAATGTACATCCCAGATGGTAGCTGAAATTTAGTTAACTTTATTAAAACATGTAAAACGTTTAGCCCAAAATGAATTATATATATAATCTCTATGTAGGCTACATAACAGGCTAACTGTGTAGTATGGTCCAATATTGCCAATGAGGTGTTCTGGTGATATAAACCATGAGGCCAAAGAATGAGTGGTTTGTAAATGCCATTAGAAGCATGCGATGGCAGTATAGGACAACACTACACTTGGTGCTCTTATATAACTTATTTATTACAGGTTTATTTTTGTGTATTAGTTTGAAAAGGCCATTTTCTTCTAATGGTAGCTAACAATGACATTGAGAGGAATTAGAATGTTTAGGTTTTGTTTACATTTATTGAATACATTGTTAATAAAAGCAATGGTGATTGACAATGGATTTAGGTGATTCTTTAGCTGCAGTGTTTACCACATAAATATGGATTTACTGCATTTGCGATAATTTTCTAAATTTGCGGATTTTGTCAAAAATAATGTTTCTCAGACAGATAACAATAATAATACTAGAGGAAGTGCTGCATATCTTGCAGTTTTGCTGCATAATTTAGATGTGCATAATTTGTACAGCTATGCAGCCTATTCCTAGTTAACCCTGACAATGTTAAAGCTCTGCAGATTTGCATGTTTGGGGACTGCCATAATTACACTAAAATCCTTATTTCAAAGGCATCAGTGAAATACTTTCCATTTTCACAGTTCCCAGTGAATTATGTTTTTTACACCATTGCATTTCTAGTTTTTTACATCATATTTTTAAACTTCAATGCTTTGCAAAGTAAAAAGCTGCTAAAGTTGTTATAAAATATGAACATCTGGAAAGTGGCTCTGTGCAGCAGCAGAAACAATTCTGTTGCCACACTTGACCAGGAGCATGCTGCAATGTTAAAGTTCAGCATCTTCATCTTAAAGTTCTGACAAGCAGCATCCCTCCCCTCTCCCAAAGCTGTAAGCTCACCAGAGAAAGTGAAGTATGTAGCTCCTTGAGTCGTGGTTATTGTGTTAAAAATATAAAAAGTGGACAGATGACAATGCCTTTAATATTAGATCTCTGAAATACTTATTTGTTTTTTAGTCAATACCCATTCATCCTCATGGCCCACCCATGCTTCTCTATGTCCTTCCCTAAGAAAAAATCCTGGAGCCGGGCCTGAGTGGAAAGGGGGTGAGGTCAGTGAATGTGGGGGTCAGGCAACAAGAAGTATGAAAAAAAAATGTTTCACTCAGTGAAATGAGGCTCCAAAATCTAATTAGTTGATGGCAGTAGGAAAAGGAAAAATTATTTTTTATAGTTCAGGGTTAGGTTTGATCTTCAGTCCATATCGTGAGCCAGCCACATGACTGCTATGGCCCGCTGCGTCGTAGGCCGGGTCACTCAAATTATGCGATTCTGCAGCAAAAGCATTTTTCAACATAATTGGGGATTCACCACATTTGCCACATAATCCATCATCTTCCACCCAATCTGCAGATTTTGACAAAAAAATCTTTGTAGCTCAAACAGACCAAAAGTTACTAAAAACACAATGACTCAGGTTGCTGCCCAGGGGAAGGCTTTCTTAAAGTTTGACTTGTCACCTTTCAGTTTGTTAGTGCTGTATTTGGGTGTTAAATTAACACTCATGAGGCGAAACCTTTGCCCAGACAGTCTTAACATGAGTAAAAATGACAAAATAATGAAGAATTACTATCATAAAATGTGCTGCATTACGCCAAATCATTTACCTATAATTGCCACATAATGTGGTAGTCTCCTGCTGCATAAAGCCAGTGGCCTGGTCATAGGCCACAGAGATGCCCTCGAGGATCAGGCACCAGTTTCATTTACTCCCCATGTATCTCTGGTCAGTGACATATGTCTTGATGGTCTCTCGCTTACTGCTGTCATGCAGGATTCTCAAGTCCATAGGAGCAGTATATATTGCTGTGAGAGTGCATATTTCTCTGTGGCTAGTCGAAGGCCCTTTCTAGCTGTCATTATTTGTGTTTCTGGGGTCAGCAAAAGGCTTTTCCCTTTCTGCAAAGTGTATACTTTTGCGCTCCGACTGACCGACGCTCCACATTTGCTGTCACATATTAAAAATGTCTATGATCGCCGAAAGGCCCCTCTCGTGATGGCGATAGGTACATTTCTTTCTTATGATTGGAGTGGGATAGATGGGGTAGGTTGGATGGGGTAGATTGGAGTGGAGTACATTAGAGATTGGTAGATTGGAGTAGGGCAGATTGGAGTGGGGGTAGGTTGGGGCAGATTGAGGTGGAGTAGATTGGAGTGGGATAGATTGGAGTGGGGTATATTGAGGTAGATTGGAGTGGGGTAGGTTGAGGTAGATTGAAACTGGGTAGATTGGAGTAAATTGAGGTGGTGTAGATTAAAGTGGGGTAGATTGGAGTGGGGTAGATTGTAGTGTAGAACTGCTGCAAGGGCAAATATAGCAGCCATCTTGAAACAGCACCAGGTCTCTATGTAGATGAAGTACAAATCGCCAGTAATCAGTCCCGCCACACATGCATAGGCACAGAGGAAACATTGCCAACAAGTTTATGGGGCAGATTCGTAGATATTGTAACAGTGTCTAGTTCTGCATCTCACCTCAGAATTGCTGGTCACTTTTTCCAAGGACAGAAGTGAGACTTCACTGCACTTACCCTTGAAAACAACAGGTATAGTGTGAGAAGCACAATGTGTTAATTGCAGCAGCAATAAAATCGTCATATATGAAACCGTTTTTCACCTCACTTGCTGAATCTGCTGTCACACTTGCCAGACTTTCTGCCACTGTCCCAGTGGCGTAACATAGGCCCGCAGCCCCAGGGTTGCAGGGGGCCCGAGCTCCAGGAGGCCCCATCAGCACAGTACCCTGGCCTGAAAGCTCCTGGTTGAGTCCGGAGGGGGGGCCCTCAAGTTTCATTACGCCCCTGTACTGTCCATGGACACTGCATAGCCATTGGGGGGTCGCAGGGGTGGGGAGTGTTAACATAACTCTGACGCTCCAGACTTCATGCAGTTTTCTGACAGAGGATACAAAGTAAGTAGCCTACATAATCAGTTTATTTTGCACATCTGAGCAATTATGTCTTAAAGTGCTTGGAGTGGCTAACCTTTTGTGTTTTCCTTTGGCTTTGCCACAGGGTTAGGTTGTCAGCTGAACACGATAGAGTTGCTAAGTGTTCTGTGTAGCTAGCACCGTAAATAAACCAGCACTCTCTTTTTTGGAAAGCAGCTGTGTGCATTGTGGGATTTGTCGTTTTTAATTATGTCTTTTTTATGCAGGGACCTAAAATTCACACCTCAAAGTTCTTTTGAATGAAAAGGTGACGTGTCATAACATGAGGTTGCTTGGCTGCTCTGAGCCCCTGAAGTGGTTCAGGGGTATGCTTCTGATCATTTTCAAAATATAGTCGCATTTATAATGCATTTTAGTAGTGGGTGGATTATTTAGTTGTAACAATCTCTAGTCGATATTTTCAGCAAGCAATAACCACCAATTTAAGATTATTGCATCAGTGTTATATTTATAATTGACAGTGGAGCAGTGTAAATTTGGCTCCACCCTTACATGTCAGGCATACGCAAAATATATGTGCACTTAGCACACGTACTCTGTGTGTCCTAACATTATTAATGTAAAGTATTGCACTCAAACTCATTACTGAAGTGCATTCACTGTAGAGCTAGAGATTCATATACACTGTGTGCTTTAATCCTATTAAATGGCATGTACTCTTTAGGTGATTGATAAAACCATCCTCACATTAGTAAAAAGTGAATACTATTGAAACGAGAAAGATTTATGTAACTGTGTGCAGTAATGTTTCATTTATGCATGTATAATGTAGTTCTTAGTCAAACTTACCAACATGTATTCAAGTACTTTACTATTACGCAAAGTGTAACAGGAATTTAATGTACTGACATTTTAATGTATTTGTAATTGTATAAGCACAAGCATATTAAATGTACACCATTGAGTAATACATTTAAGTTGACTTAAGACCTTTTCCTTCTTTCCGCATAAAATGCTGCTTCCCATTTCTGCTTGAATGTCTTTCCCTCGCAGGTACATTCACATGGTTTGTTAGTTTGAGAATAGATGCAACTCTGTATTAGTGATAGAGAGAGAGCCTGAGAGAAGGACCTTGACAAGGAACATGGAAAGCCAGAGTGTCAACTGAAAACCCCTATTCCTCAATGTTGCGAGGAGTCGCAGGTATCCAAGGACAATGTCGTTCTCAGGTTTGGTCTTGGAGAATCTGCTAATGTTGCAGATCAAAACATGAGAATGGAAAGAACAATGGAGTCTCTGATGACGTGAAGATGGGTTTTGCTCTGAAGATTCGGATGGTATTTACTGATGTTCCCACAGTTATGTATTAGGTCACACCTCATAAAGTTCTTTGAGAGGTACAGACCTCTATGCTTCCCCCTTGACTCCTTGCTGAAATGTGGCTGGGTATAACACTTGTTCCCGTGTTCTTAGAAGACTCTTGACCGAGCTTCTGCAATGCTTACACCTTCCTGCATTTTCTTAATTTTCAGCATTTCCCTCACTTTTTGAGATCCCTTTGGATGCCAAACCTTTATTGGTTCAGACTCTAGATGATTTTAGACTTTACTCATGTTTAGGCAAGAGAATCAGAGACTCTCCTCTGAGCATTAAGTCCTTTTGCTAATTTTCTGTATTGCTGTGACTGAACTACTTGTTGGTCTTATACTGGTACACCTGAATTTCTTTAGTTTATCCTGTACTTATTCTGTATCTTTACAGCATGGTTTCAAGATGTATCTATCTTAACCTGACTGCTAATTTGTAATAAAACCCTTTAACTCTATCCACTGATTCCTGGTCCTTATTGTGTGACCAAACGGGTTACACTGTAAATTGATTTGTTGGAGTCATACTAACTCCTCTAAACCTCAGAGGATAATAAAGACCCATCGGGTGACTAATGTAAGGGTTGGCCCAGAACTGGATCAACTGCTAGCTTGACAGATGGTTTGTCATTAAGGTGAGGGAGTTAGAGCGTCCCAGTCAGAAATTGCTTAAGCCCAGTCCAAATTCCCTAAAGCCCATGGTTCGTTCGGAGGACTGATGGAGTTCCAGCAATTCGGGAGCGAGTTGTAGCAGGGGATGTGTGAGTATTAATAGGGTTGTGCATTGTAATTGCTATGCTTAGCTTGCAGTGTGTTTGTAGTGATTATGTGGTGTTATGCAGAGATGTTTTAAGTGTTGTGTGAATGTGGCGCTTAATGAAGAGAAGTTGAAATGGTTATCGGGTGTAACGTGGCCTAAGAACCTGGGATGGGAATTAGTTATCAGTGTAGAAGACACTGTGGTGTAGTTGTCTGGTGTGTTGTAGTGCTTGTTGTGAGACGTCAATAAGATAGGGACTTATCTTTGTGTGATTGTGAGGCACACTTGGTATAGTGAATCTCAGTGCACAGGGAGGAACTGTATCAATACGAGTGAGACCCTGCTGGTCGAGGTTTCATTCAAAGTGTATTTTAGGGTAGGTAGGAAAGTGTTTTAGACCATTTATTGTGTGATAGAATGCTTTAATCTCTTTAAATGAGCAGACAAAGTTAGTTATTGAAATTGCTTGCATTTGTTATGCGCGTGAATTGTTGAGCGAGTAAGTTTGTGAAAAATTGTAAAGGAGGGTGGGCCGCTGCAAGGAGTGCGATTGACGTCACCAGGTGCTGTGCTGGTATTGGTCGGTTGGTGTGGAGCCACGCTGGTATTGGTTGGCTATGTTATAGAGAGAAGTGCTGGGATTGGCTGTGGATGCTGAATAGAGAATTGTGGGTGAAGAATCATTTCTTGGTTTAAACGAAGAGTCATTTGTGAGTTTTGCATATTTTTGACTGAAAATGAAATTCTTTTAAGCATTACAGAGTTTAATGAAGGGAGATGTGACTATACCTGTTAGAAAGGGAGAAGAGGCACCACCTGAAGATACAGCAGGTCATATAATGGGAATAAACGTGGATCTTCACAAAGGCATAAGGTTACTCAGAAAGATGGTCCTTTGACGTTTCCCCATTATGGTACATTTAATTTGGAATCATTGCGCATTTAAGGAGGACATTGTATGACATGAAACCGCCTCCTAGACCTACACAATACGAAGCACTTAATGCTTGGGAATATACGGCAGAGAGAGACATTTCAAGTAAGGGTCAAGAAGGTCATATGCACATGTGCAGATGCTAGGTGGGACACAGAACAGAAATCGCGGAGAACTGACATGATTGAAGGGGCTAGACTGCACCCTGTCTTGACTAGTGAGGAAGAGGAGAAGATGATACTGAGGAAAGTGATACTAATTCAAATGACTAATTTATAAATGAGTTATTGTTAAATCGCCCACCCCCATATAATGAGGCATAGGCTTGAGGAGGGAGTAATGAAAATACTAGTGGGAATTCTGATTTGCCTACGGCCCCAGTAGATGTGAGCTTTATTTCAAGGGGAGAGAATTCATTGATAATAGCTCCTACAAATTCACCTGTCCTAAATACCCCAGATGCACTGACTGTTCCTGTTACAGTTGGTCCTGTAGTTCCTTATATAAACCTGCATTGGCTGGAAATGCTACACTTACTTTGACTGCTCCTACTAGGATAGTTACCTCTTGTAGAAATCCCGTGGGCTCAACAATGAGACCAATTCATCAAATTTCTTTGGTCCCGACACAAGTGAATACACCATGTGCTCCAAGTGCAGACCCACATTTAATCAGACAGGGATTTTCATGAATGGAGGGTTTCCACAAGGATCGTCAGATTTTTCTTAAGCAACATAAATGTTCTTTCAAGTGTTAATCATAGTACTCCCAATATAAGGATACCTATGGGTGCCCCAAGTTCTGACATGTCTATTTTGAATTCACCACCTAATACAAATCATGATACCTCTAGAGGAGAGATAATTTTTAATAACCCTGTAGGGCAACCTAGTCTTACTGCCCGAGTACTTGATGATTATCTCAAAGGTATAGACACTCCAAGTGGAGGTGGACATCCGAGACCAAATGGAAGAACTGTTCCCATCCCAGTGAGGTATGAGGCTGTAGTTGTGGCCAAATTAAAATTAGAACTTGATAAACTGAAACTTGGAAATCTTCGCCTATCCGGATTAGATGCATACAGAGATGATGAGCTTTTGTTTATGTATAAAGATATTACCAGACATGCTGGACAGGCTCATGAAAGGTTGTTCGAATTAGCTCATAAATATGAAATTGACTTGAATAGGTCCAAAGCTTTACAGAGAAGTTACCGTTTGATCTTTAATGATGGTGATGTCACTAACATGAGACCGTCAGGAATGAAATTACAGAACAAGGAATTCATTGGCTATGTCTGACAGTGGAGTGAGCTGGATAGATGGGAAGGCAGGTGGGCAAAGAAGAAAGAGCCAAAAAGAGTAAGGTTAGAGTTGCCTCCAACGGGAACAGAAGAGCAGGATGAGGATATACACATGCTTTCAATGAGAGAAGTGCCAGGTGGAGGTTATTGTCACATCCCTTGGAGCAGAAGTGATCTTTCATCATTCACAAATGATTTTCCGAAATTGAGAGAAAACCAGTGGAGTGGCACAGACAGGTTGACAGGTTTGTGAAAATATCCAAGGTCTTGTGGATAGATCTAAATACCTTGTTTGAGATTGTGGTTCCCGGTGACTTGTGGGTTGAATTCAAAATAGTTGTGGAATGGCATGAGAAGGAGCCTATGAGACATCCAATAACAAATGGTCCATCACTAGTGGTGATGAAAAAGTACCAGGTGAAGTCAAAGGTATCTCCTAAATATATTGATTGGGTCAAGATTGAAAAAATGACCCAGTAGTCCAAGGAGTTCATACACTCCTATTATGAGAGACAGCTGCAGGCGTTTAAGCAGCATAGTGGGACAAAGACTATTGAGGCCAACGACATGGAGTATTTTGTGTACAGGTTTGTGCATGGATTGAAATCTGAGATTAGTTTAATGATTCAGCAGCATTTATTTTGTTGGCAGAGTAAACAAATTGATGAGATCTTGAGGTATGTAAACTATTGTAGTGATGAATTGGAGGCGAAGAATAAGCAATTAAAGGAGAAGTTGATGATGGCACAGATGAAAGCTGCACAAAGAGGTCAGAATCAGCAGTATGTTGGGAATGCTGGTCCCATGCAGGGAGTGGATCAAAAGGGAGCTTCTATGACACAAGGTGGAAACTGGTTTCAACAAAAGGGTAGAGATCATGGTGTCCCGATTGATCTGAGTACCGGAATTGATGTGCCTACTTTGAAGAAAATGAATCCTAGTCACGTTTGCAGCAAGTTGGGGCATTGGAAGCAGAAATGTCGTCTTAATGCTGGTAACATGGTGAATGGGAAACAGGTGCAGAATGGTGGATTTGTGCAAACTCAAGGTAATAATATGCTTCAGACACAGCAGGTACAGAGACAGAGAGAACAGCATTTTAATGTACCCCAAGCTCAGCTGATGCAAGTTTCACAAGCCCCTTTGCCACATTTGAATGCAAATGCTCCCAGATTTGTCCCAAATCAGGTTTCCAATGTAGATATCAATCGTTTGCAAATTAGGGTACATCTCAACAGTACCCTATGATACAAGCAGACAAGGATTACAGTTCAGACCTGTCGCAATGACGGTGCCTGAGAGGGGAGGAGGATTGTGTGCTTGGCGCAAACGTAGAGGTAGACCAGAGTGGTCCATTTGTGGAAGGTGAGGTGAATGGCCACCCCGTATCATTCTTGATTGATACTGATACTACCCGCTCTACTGTCAGAAAAACAGAGGTTCCCAGTCTACCCCTCTCGGGAAAGAGAATCCAAGTTGTAGGAGTTGCTAATAAACAATTGACTAGCCCCATCTCTGAAGTAGTACCTGTCAAAATAGGGTGCTTTGAAAGAAATCACCAAATTGTGGTATGTGATTTGAGTCCTGTGAATTTGCTTGTACAAGATCTTTTGTCTAAACTACATTTTTCCGTTTACTGCACCCCGAGGGGCATTGAGTTTCAAATTCATGATAAAGACATTGTCTTCAAACTGGTCAGTGAGGAATCAGATATCGAATTGTACCTATGTTGACAAAAAATGATTTGCCCCCAGAACTGAGAGAGACAGTATTACTTGAAGACTGGGACTTTTCAGGGAAAGACATTGGTCTCATTAAAGGTATTGAACCTCTCTGCATCACAGTGAATCCCAATGCTGAGTATGCAAGATTCTCGCAATAAAATCTGACCCCTGAAACCATTGCTGGGATTACTCCTGTGATCGACTCATTGATTCAACAAGGCATTCTGAAGGAGATTATGGGGAGTTCATGTAACTCTCCCATTATGGGCGTACAGAAGCCCAATGAAAAGTACAGAATCATCCAAGATCTTAGGAGGATTAACAAAATCACTGGTACCGAATCCAGCTGTGATTTTATTTCAAATTCCATGTGAGGCTGGGTGATTCACAGTCATCGATTTGTGTCAAGCCTTCTTCTCCATACGGTTGCAGGAAGACAGTCAGTTCCTCTTCGCTTTTTGGTTCGGAGACCATGTTTTGGCATGGTGCCGAGCCCCACAAGGGTATACAGAGAGTCTATCCATCTTTAACCAGATCCTTAAAAAGAATCTGGAGTCCCTGGTAATGCCACATCGTTCAGTCCTGGTTCAGTACATTGACGAACTATTGGTGGTGTCAAATACTCAGGAGGCTTACAGATGAGACACCATTGCTCTTTGAATCACTTAACTGAGAATGGACATAAAGTGTTCCTGACCAAGCTGCAGTACTGTAAGAGAGAAGTCCTGTACCACGGACATCACATTGAGAAAGGAGCAAGGAAGGTGTCACAAGAGAGAATCTTGGCGATTCTGAAAATGAATCCGCCAACTACCCAGAAGGAAGTCAGGATGTTTTTTGGAATGGTGGGCTACTGTCGACAGTGGATTCCATACTTTTCCCTAGTGGCCAAGCTTTCACAGTGGCTGACACACAGGGATGTATCAGATCCGGTACCATGTGATGACATCTCCATGCGTGCCTTCTCTGAGCTGAGGGACAGTCTCTGTCATGCCCCAGCCCTGTGAATGCCTGATTACAATAAGTGTTTTACTTTGTTTTGTAGTGAGGGGAGGACTGCACTCTCTCAGTGCTAACCCAGATGCACAGGAATGCTTGCAGAACCGTTGCATATTTTTCAGCTACATGTGACCCAGCAGCTGCTGCTTTTCCCAGTTGTATCAAAGCTATGGCTTCCACATGTGTCAGCATTGAGCAGTGTGAAAGTATTGTTATGGGTCATCCCCTGACTGTTTTTGTTCCCCATTCTGTAAAGACATTGCTACCATGCACCAGAACCCAGTATCTAACCAACACCCACTTGACCAAGTATGAACATGCGTCAGAAAACATAACCCTCAAGCGATGTACCACTCTAAATCCTGCTAACCTGTTACCTACCCCTGGAATGATGTTACTGAAGGTGAAGTTGAACATGACTGTCTTGATATCACTGAACTGTGCAACAAGCCAAGACCTGACATACATGATGTGCAACTGCCTAAATCAATAATGTAATGTTTGTTGATGGCTCCTGTTCACGAGACCATGAAGGAAGCCTGGGGGCTGCCTATGCATTCTGTACTGTCTCAGCTGTGGTCGAAGCCTACTGGCTTCAAGGAGTGTTTTCTGCACAAGTGTCCAAATTGATTGCTCTTACTAGAGCATTCTGTGTTTCAGACCACCTGAAAGTGACCATTTTCACAGATAGTCAGTTTGGCATTGGTGTTGTTCATGACTCTGGACAGTTGTGGTCACAACGTGGATTCATGACCTCCTCAGGGTCTCCAATCCGCAATAGGGAGAGTATGTATAATTTGTTGAAGGCACTACAGCTACCTGCCCAAATTGCAGTTGTGCAATGTTCTTCACACCACAGTGGGACTGATTATGTGACTGTGGGGAACAGGTATGCTGATGAGACTGCCAGATATTGTGCCTTAAATGTTTGTACTTACAATAGTGAATATCACAATGAAGGAGCAGATGAGACAGCTTTGTTTTGCTGTTTTGCACAACTGGAAACCGACAGAGAGGACTCTGCTGCTGCTATTTTCCACCCAACGGTCTGACCTTAAAGAAGTTATGGAGCCTAGTAACAATAGTGGTAGACGTAGATGATTGTGTGTAGGAGTATTTGCTGTTGCAACACTAGTATTCATTTGCTTTGCTTGTAATGTTGAGCTTACCCACACCTTCTCATGTAAGGAGTTTAGGTCTACAAGTGCCCCTCAAGTACCATTCCCTACTGACAGTAGTTTGCCTTCAATAGATGACAAAAACTTACATGTAGTTGCATCTAGAGGAGACTATTCATTTAATGACTATTCCAAATTACTTTATGAGTATGTTGATACTATGGATGCTAGAGAAGGCAATGTGTGAATGCAATTTCCTGCCTCCACCTCAGAGGGTATTACGGATCATCATATTCCCCTGACTTATTGTGTGTCCTGTAGTTTGTTGATGAGCCTTTTCTATGGAAAAGGATATCTCCAATATTATTATTCAAATTATGACTGTCGGGCAGTTGTATGACTGTTTTTTGCGGTCACAAACGGGAATTCAGCCCGTTGGCGACCACAAAATTGATCTGCCCCATGCACAAACCATATTTTGCGAGTCGCAAAATATGGTTTGCGACTCGGTATTAGGAAGGGGCGTGCCAAGAGCGTCCCTTCCTAATAGCGAGTCTAACACCAATGTATGATTGTTTTGTGACCGCATTTGCAGTCGCAAAACAATCGTAGTTTACCACCTACTTCAAGAAGGTGGTAAACCACCCGCAAATGGGAAGGGGTCCCCGGGGGAACCCTTCCCCTTTGTGAACGGGTGCGAAAATATATATATTTTTTTAACTCTTTATTGAAACATGCTCAACACATCATACATTTACGGAGTATTGTGACTCGGAGATTCTGGCCTTACATTTCGTTAACAAATCAGCATACAAGATAACCGTGAAGTATAATCAACATTTGGTCTTCCCTATTCAAACCAGCAAAAATATTTTTTTAAGATTAGGCAGTGGTCCCCGGGACTACTGCCTGCCCTTTAAAAATGCAACTGAAAAGTTTCATTTTTCTTTTTTTTAAATGCATCCCATTTTCCTTTAAGGAAAACAGGCTGCATTTTAAAAAAAACTGCTTTATTGAAAAAGCAGTCAAAGACATGGTGGTCTGCTGACCCCAGCAGGCCACCATCCCTGTGAGTGCTAGCCATTCCCAACGGGGTCGCAAATTGCGCTTGCCTCATGAATATTGATGAGGCATGCAATTTGCCACCCCATTGGGAATAGCAAACAGTGTCTGAGATACTGTTGTACATTCAGTTGAGTGAGTCGCAAATTGCACGTCGCAATTCTGCGCAATTCGCGACTCGCTAAACAGAATGGTCGTACATCTGGCCCGTAGTCTTTTCCAAAATTCCTTTGCTGAAATATTTGAACTGTCAACCTGATGCTAGAACACTACATATAGTTGGACATTTCCTTAAACCAGCCATAACATTAGACACTGCCTGTGCCCTTAGACATACTTTGATTTGTATATTGACAGATGTTGGGAAGAAATGTATAGATTCAGTAGAGGATAGGAGAAGAAATATAATGTCTAGACAGCAAGTCATACAAATGCACAGACATGGGCAAAAGAAGAGCTTAAGCATAAGGTAGCTGGAAACAGACGCATTAGCATTAGATTAGCAACATCATAGGAAACTGTGTGTATATACTAGAAAATCTAATTTATATACTTATTTTGTAGGTAGGAATGAATAAGACCACACTTTTGAAACCCGTCGAAATTGGGGACTATATTTAGAAGGAGAAGATACTGTTATTTCTAGAGTCTATTATATCTGTCGGAAAAATGCTTATTACAGGTTATCCAGGGATGGTATCGAATATGTTACATGGGGGTAGTTTTTCCAAAAATCTATCATGTGGGACATCTTGATGACCCAACAAGGGAAGAACATGTGAAAACCAAGAGAGGTGCCAGTGCTAGTGAAATTGTGGGAGACACGTTTGGTGTCATAATTCCATCTGTAGTAGTGATACTGAATTTGAATAAGATTAGAAAGCTTTCCACTGTGGTTGATGAGTTGTCTACTAGTACAGCTGGAAGGTTTTTAGTTGTAGATACTGAGATGGTATCGATTAGGTCAATGGTTTTACAGAACAGACTTGCATTAGACGTTTTTCTGGCGAAGGAGGGTGGAGTCTGACGGATGTTACATAACAGGTGCATTTGTAAAGCGCACATTCACCCAAGGGTATCTTGGCGCTGTATAACAGAAGTTTATTGTTACCCAACTCAATGGTACTCAATTTATCAATCTCAGAAGGATGAAAGGCTGAGTGGACCCCCAAAAGTTTCAGCAATGCTGTACTTACATTCCTGACAAGAGTAAGGACTTGAAGAAATATATTAAGAACATTACTGATCTGAAGAAAGGGTTGGAAGCAACAGGTGCTTGGGAAGCAATAGGGAAAGTATTTTTCTGCTGTAGGCAGATGGTTTGGAAACTTAGGGAGTGGAATTGTTAGAAGTATTTTGAGGCATGTGGTGATAATTGCCATTTGTGGGTTATTCCTGTGTGTGATCTACAAGGGACACCAATGTGCACAGATGAAAAAGTGAAGAGAAGGACAGCAGATATAGAACTAGAAAACAAAGTAAATACTATGAGGACATTAAGTTTTTGGTGGAATCCAGAAGAAAGATGATGAAAACAACTTGATTGTGATTGGTCCATCTGATAAGAGATCTTTATCTTGATGTGATTGCTTGATTTGCCATCAGAGGGGGGATTGGAGCAGCATAAATTTGGCTCCACCCTTACACATCACAAATATGCAATATATACATACACTTAGCACATGTACTCTGTGTGTCCTAACGTTATTAATGTAAAGTGTTGTATTCAAACTCAGTACTGAAGTGCATTTACTGTAGAGCTAGAGATTCATAAACACTGTGTGCCTTAATCCTATTAAATGACATGTACTCTTTAGGTGATTGATAAAACCATCCTCACATTACTAAAAGGGATTACTATTGAAACAAGAAAGATTTATGTAACTGTGTGTACTAATGTTTCATTTATGCATGTATACTGTAGTTCTTAGTCATATTTACCCGCATGTTTTCAAGTATTTTACATTTACGGAAAGTGTTAACATGAACATAAGGTACTGGCATTTTCATTTATTTGTAAGTGCACACGCATATTAAATGTGCACCATTGAGTAATACGCTTAAGTTGACTTAAGGCCTTTTATTTCTTTCTGCATAAAATACTGCTTCCCATTTCTGTTTGCATGTCTTTCCCTTGCAGGTACATTCACATGGTTTGTTAGTTTGAGAATAGATGCAACACTGTATTAGTGATAGAGGAAGAGCCTGAGAAAAGGACCTTGACAAGGAACATGGAGAGCCAGAGCATCAACTGAAAGTCCCTATTTCAATGTTGTGAGGAGCCTCAGGTATCCAACGACAATGTAGTTCCCAGTTTCGTTCTGGGAGAATCTGCTAATGTTGCATATCAAAAAGTGAGAATGGAAAGAACAATGGAGTCTCTGATGAAGTGAAGATGGGTGTCACTCTGAATACTTGGATGGTATTAACTGGTGTTCCCATAGTTAGGTCACTATCCTTTGGACTTTGAGAGGTGCTTTCCCCGTGACTTCTAGGTGAAGTGTGGCTGAGGCTAACACGTGTTCCCCTGTTCCTGGAAGACTCTTGACTGAGCTTCTGCAATGCTGACACCTTCCTGCATTTTATAAATTTTCAGCATGTTCCCTCGCTTTTAAAGCTCCCTTTGAATTCAGAACCTTCAATGGTTCAGACTCTAGATTAGATGTGTCCATGACCCTGGATGATAATAGGCATAATTTTCCTCAGACAAATATGTGTCAGTGCAACATACATCAATAGACCCCACTATAACATATGCCAGTGGAACCAGAAAGTAGTAACAGTCTCAGGCAATAAAGAGCATTAATAGCCCAACGCAGGAATCAGCATTATTCATCCCAAATAGTATCACTATAAAAAGAGAAATAGAGATTTTCAATTATTTGTATTGCCGTATGGTATTCCTTATTCTGATCTATTGGTTTTCTGGCGAGCATACGATTCTCTTCTGTTCGTATTGATAATTATAATCAGCTATATATTCACACAGTGCACATATACTTCAATGTAAAAATACATTACAAAAAATTTGAGAAGAAAGGAAAACTGTCTCTTGTTATTAGCATTTGTGTTAGCTTTCAAGTATATCAGTATTGTATTGCCATACATTCTACACTAGCTCACATCTGTATCACTATTGTATCACCGTGCGTTGAACAAAAGTAGCTTCGCTTAAAACATTTCAGGATTGAAATATAGTGCCGACAGCTCGGTGCACATAACAGTGGTGGCTGGTGATGGAAAATAGTGGCGGGCACACATACAAACATGGAATTGCACCGTGCGAGTGAGCCTCACTACCCACTTAAATCCATTCACCTATTCACCAGCCTGCATTCAACAATTCACTCACCCAATGCCTTTGGTTACCTACCCATTCACTCATCTACATTAAGCTATCCATTGCCGTTCACCCAACTCTTTTATCCAGCCACCCACATTTGCTCAGCCACTCAGTCAACCGCTGCAATCACGGACTCATCCATTCATATAAACACACATAGCCTCAGAATATCCAGCAGTTTCAGTGATAAAAGCTACACTTGGAGGTTTTGTTAATGTTTGTTTCATTTGACCTTTAGATCACATCTGTTTAATGTGACATATCACATGTAGTTAATAATCTGCAGAAGAAATAAAACGACCATCACTAGCCGTGACAAAGTACTGAATCCATTGCTGCCTTAGAGAGACACCAGCACCGAGAGAGGCAGGGAAGGGAATAGAGAGCTGAGAGAACATTGTATTTCTTTTTTTCTGTAAATAGACAGTTCTTCCTCATGTGTGCTCCTGGTCCTTGGCATAGTTATGGCTTGAGGTCAGGTCAGGTCACACACTCTTGTCTCAGAGAGACACTGGATGAAGGTATTTGACTTATATTCCTATGCCATGACTTTTCATGCTTCCTGGGACATGGGTAAGAGAGGGTTTAAAGTAATATCACATGCTCTGACCTCTGGTAACAGGCTTTTTAAACCCCCCTTTCCCATTTCCTGGTAGAGTGGGGTGTGGTCGGTCGAGCTTGCTGACCACACCCCACCATTTGAGGAGATAGGAAAGGGTGGAGTAACAGCAGCTGAGTGGCATGCAGTCTTTGGAAGCCCGGGCTGGAGAGAAAAACGCTCAAGGCTGTTTTCCATCGGAGCTCCTGGTGGAGGAGATAATCCAGGGACGTCATTGCATCATGAGAAAACACAAGGGCTGTGCGTGGGCAAGCCCCTGTCAGCTTCAACCACATACTCACACCGGCACAGTGGGGAATATGAAAGGGCATGACTTTCACTTGGAGTATGGGTCAAGAAAAATGCTGTAAACAAAAAAACTTTTATTTTTTCAAATGTATTTAAATACCTGCTTCATTAGAGAGGCCACAAAAGGGGAAGGGTGCAGCCCCTTCGCCCTATAACACCAGCCGCCCCTGAAAGAGTAAAGTGACAGCTGCTACATGGGGTGCAGGCGGTCCAGTTCGAGGGCAGCCAGTTCATTCACTTCAGCCCACTCCTGTGTATGTGACATGATCCTCAGATTCCCCAAAAAGTCCTTAGAGAAAGAACCTGAGCCCCAGTGAAGCTGTGCTAAATAATAAATGAAGCTATCGCTTAAAAGATACACCTCTGGGCCGCCTGTCACTAGGGATGCCTCCCACTGAGAGTCTGTCACCGAGGGCGCCTTCCCGGGGACTATGATTCTTCCCTTCTCCTATCACTTACAGTTCACGCCAGTTAGAAACATGCCTCGCTTTTCACTTTACTCCTCACGGTCACTGCACAACATAAAAACTCTGTCCATGTCAAAAAGACAGCCTGGGCAGAGACAGCTTGTTCTGAAGAACGAATGCTCCCAGCGAAGTTCTGCTTGTCCCAGAGCATTCGAGAGAGCGCTGTAGGGTAAAGCGCTACAGGGAGCATCAACTTGGGGATCTGGGAATGGGACGAGGGAATAGAATGGGTTTCCTTGGAGGCGTCGGGCTCAAATTGAATTGAATGAATATCTCCTTGTGTAACGCGCTCCAATACCTCCGTGTTGAGCTCACGCTATCTAAAAACAGCAACAAAACAAAAGTCAAAGCCTTTCATGAAGCAGGCGTGGACAAGGGCATCTGGCCTTTGGATCATTTATTGTGCTGGGTGGGATGCCAACAATGTAATGGGAGGGAGGGGCAAAACAGAGAAAAGAAGCAAAAAGATGGTCGGAGGAAGCAGATAGCAGAGCCTGCTACAAAACATACTCTCCGTAGAGTGGCTCAACAAAAAGAAAAAAATAGCTCTGAAAACGGCGAGCAGTGTAAGGACACAAGTACTTGGGCCATGCTCTAGGGGAGGGTCAAATGCAAGAAGAGGAAAGTGCCGATGGCAGAGCTGGCCAGCAGAAAGCAAGCAAGTGAGAGTGGCTTTGAAGCCCACCAATGGTGAGTAGTGGGTGGTACTCAAGCCCACTAAGTGTAAACAACATGTTTGAAAGAGACAGTGCATGCACTGTCTAGGCGAGACCCATAAAGTGGCTCACATTTGCAAACTATTGCAGTTTTGAACTTGTAAAGACATGCTGCATAGGTGTTTTGCAAGGTATGGCAGGCTGAATGCAGTTGTGCTTGCTGCAGGCAATGTTTTTGGTAATATCAGAGAAGTCAACAGCAAAACTGGTCCACCATACCATAAAACAGGCCCCCAAACACCCATGAAACGGCTCTCGCACTGACTTGTCAGACAAGCCCTTCTGGCACTGCCAGACTGCCCTGTAGGTCAGTTTGACCCTGGTCACAGGGCCCCAGGCTAACATTCTACTCTCATGCAAGATTTTCTCAAGTTTGACCATGTGTTTTGTCAAAGAGAATGTCAAATATTGCGATAAACAGCATGACAAATCCAGTTTTCTCATGTATGAAAAAGCTACTCATGGTGTCAAGCATTCCATATAACTCAAATTGCACAATAAATTGCAACTTACATATATATATATATATATATATATATATATATATATATATATATATATATATATATATATATATATATATATAACAAATTGCACAACATTGCAAGACACCACTACCAAAAACTGCATGCTAACTGCATGACAAGTACATTTTTAATACAGGTTATTTATGACAAAGCCATTAATGTTGTGGACTCCCAAGGAGCAGCGTGCTACCCGTCCTCAAATTGCTTCAGCGCCACGACAGTGATAGGAAGCACTATATAAATATCTATTATTAATATTATTATGGAGTTCTTGTATAGCGCATGGCTGCCCTAGCAGGGTTTCCCAGCGCTTGGAGAACCGGTAGATCAACCTAATAGGAGCTAAAACAACCAAGTCTTTAGTTCCTTGCGAAAGGTGGAGAGAGAGGTACAGCATCTTCATGACACTGGAAGAGTGTTCCATAGCCTGGGACCTAGCAAAGAGAAAGATCGCCTGCCCATGCAAGCATACCTGACCTTCGGAACTGCAAACAGAAAACACTGCTGGAGCACAGGTTGTGAGCCGGATAGTATGGGCTTGCCAGTTTTTACAAGTACTGTGGTCCTGAGTGGGAACGGATCTTATGCATATAACATTGTGCTTTGAAATCGATACGCTTGGTCACTGGGAGCCAGTGGAGTTGACGGAGAAGCCCAGATATAGAAGAGTTTTTTGGAAGGCGGAACAAGAGCCTGGCAGTGGAGTTGTGAATCACCTGCAGGCGCCTCAGAGTAGCCTTATCAGCCCCTAGATATAGAACATTGCCATAATTAAGCCTAGAATGTATCAAAGCCTGGATGACTGTTGTTTTGCACAGTAATGGAAGAAGCCATAGTATCTTCTTTAGCCATTTCAAGGTTGCAAAGCATGTAGAAGCCACTTTCGTGGCTTCCGGCTTCATGGACAGGGTGGAGTCCAGCAAGAAACTGAGGTTCTTTACTTAATTGGTGGGAGTAGGTGGAGATCCCAGCATGGTCGGCCAGTATTGGGGGCCCCAGAGTCAATGATTCTTGCCCAGTATCATCACCTCGGTCTTGTCGCCATTTAGCTTCAGGGAGTTGGTTTTCTCCCAGGTGGCGACCAAGCTGAGGCAGGAGTTGAGATCTTTCGAGATGACTGCCTGTCCTGATGAAAAGGAGAAAATAATTTGGGTGTTGTCTGCGTATGAGAACAGAGTCAACCCACAGCTTTTGGCCAGGTCTGCCAACGGGCAGACATAGATGCTAAAAAGCAAAGGGCTGAGGTTAGAACCCTAAGGAAAGCCAGAGGACAAAGAAAGATTTTGATGCTGTATTAGTTGAGAAGACCTGGAATGTGCGATTTGACAGGAAGGAGGAGAGCCATGCCAAAGCGGAGCCCTGGATGCCAAATAGGATCAGTCTTTCTACAAGAATAGCATGGGACACAGTGTCGAACGCTGCACTAAGGTCGAATAGGGTCAGTGCGGCTGTGCCGCCAGAATCAGCAAGTTGTCTTATTTTTTAAGTAACTCCAAAAAGGGTAGTTTCAGTACTGTGCCCTGCTCGGAAACCGGACTGGGAGGGGTGGAGAGCGTCCTGAGTTTCCAAAGATGAGGTGAGCAGAGAATTAACCTGTTTCTTGAGTATTTTAGAGAAGATAGGTAGTAGTGAGATAGAAATTGGACAGATTGGCAGGGTCCAGATGATACATTTTAAGCATGGGGAGGCCTGGGGCAACAGCCCATCGCGTAGGGAGATGTTCAAGAGTTCTAGCACCGGCTGCAAAGAGGGTCTAAGGGTAACCCTGATTTAATAGAAGCCAGAAGGTCTGTCAGACAGGGTGGTCCGGTGGGAGAAAAGACTGCAGCCCTATGGGTGACTTGCATGTCCCTGGGGCGATGATGTCCCTAGAGAAGGATGGGATCAAAAGAGGACTGGGTCTCTCGACCTTTAGATTAATGTTGTCGGCTCTAGTGGTTGTAAGACAAGCCTGAAAATCAGTTACCTTTTTAATAAAAAGGTCAGCAAGCTCCTGGCATTGAACTTGGGACAGTGCGAGGGAGAAGAGATAACACTCGGATCAGATAGGCCTTGGGCCACTTTGAAAAGGGTTTTAGAGCAGTTTTGAGCCCGAGAGATTTTTTCAGAGTAAAACAAGGAGCATGCCTTCCTGCACTGCAAGTGGCAATGTCTCAGGGCGGTTTTGTATTTAGTTTTCGAATCAGAGTCATATAGCTTCCTCCAAGCCCTCTCTAATCGCTTGCAGAACTTCTTTTCTGTTTGTAGGGACTTGTTAAACCAGGGGCGGGTGGATGGTGTCAGGATGAAGATTTCAGTTTGGCTGGTAGTGTCGTGTTTAACAATGCTCGGAGCCAGTTATCAATCACGGGTTGATCTAGTTCGGCATCATGAGTTAGTTGGGGAAGCGGCCTCAGCAGGCAGGCTTTGAGTGTGGGGCTGTCCAGTTTGGTCCCGTTACTAATCATGGCCTTGGGCCTGGCAGTCGTCGAGGACGGTGAGGGGAAGAGGGTATAAGGACAGGCACAGCCAGGTGATCAGACCACAATAGCGGAAGAGGGGAGTCCGTAGCAAGACCAGGGATGTTAGAAAAAATAGGGTGTAACAGGTGACCTGCTTTATGAGTTTATGAGATTAATTAGATTGAGATGCATGGCACCAAAGTCCTCAATGAGGGTTTGACTAAGGATACTGGTGGCATCCTCTAGATGCATGTTGAAGTCTCTGAGTAGAGTAACATTGATGCTTTTTAGTATATGGGGGGAGATTGCGTCCAGAATAGTGGAGCACCAAGGCCCCGCATATCTTTTATCCATGTCACACAATGCTACTCAGTATGTTGTCGTTCTCGTTAGTATCGTGTACAAATTATGTGATGTTACAAATTCTTTTACAGCGCACGTTTCCCAGCTGGGGCTTCTTAACGCTGTGTGAACCCTCAAATTAATGACTTACAAGCCTCGTCTCACTGAACACCAAGGTATGATTTCAATGTTGTAGTCCGTATTTAACTGCCTTTGATTGCATCGCCTGTTTCATTGTCTCGTCTCCCCCCAGACTGAGAACTCAATAATCATTGGACACTAATAGTACTGTGTGTTGAGCTAGTCCTAGTTGTTCCTTCCTTTACTGTGTTGGTTTCCTAGCAACCACTTTTTTTGGGGTCTGGCTTGTACTGCATCCACCGTTATCAAATGCCACTGTAGTCATGTGGTCCAGTACACGTAGCAATAGATGGGAAGCCAGGCAGGGACATCAGGAATTATAGCGTGCTGTACTTCCTGACTCTGCGTCTCAATGCAAGCACCTGAAGTAGCATAACTCACTGCATAAGGTGAAGCTCAATATGACTACTGAATTGGGGAGGAAGCAGGTAAAGGTAGAGACTGGAGTGTGTTACAGGAACATACAAGAATACCTGCCCCAGACCAATTTTAAACCTTGGACAAGTGGTCATTGGTCTAGAGCTCTCGGCATATTGATTAGGACAGTTCAGAGCATATTGGGACAGCCAGAAATCAATCTCTCTCTTTCTCTCTTTGTGTGTGTGTTTCTCTCTCTCTCTCTCTCTCTCTATCATTCTTTCTCTGTCTTGTTGGGTTTCCTGTCTCTCCCTATCTCACTTATCAGTTTATCCCCACCCTTCTCTATAACTCACTTCTCTATCTACCTGTCTCTGTCACTGTCACCTCTCTGTTTCATCCACATTGTCTCATGCCTCTCTGCTTACTTCACTTCAGTTCATCCCCCCCCCCTCTCTCTCTCTACCTGTCTCTACATCTGTGTATCCCTGTCCTTATCTTCTATCTCTACTATCTCCACCTACCTTGTAGCCAATGTGTCATGGACCCTAGTGCAAGAACCTCGATATTGTGATTGACAAGCCAAATCTCGATGAACAACCAGGTCAATACGGTCTCATCCACCTGCTTCCACACTCTGAAGCTACTCAAGAAAGCCTTAAAATAGGTCCCACTAGACATGCAAATGTCCATCATGCAAGCTGTCATCATCAGCAGACTGGACTACTGTCACACCCTCTACTTTGGCATCACCTCACAGGCCACTAAGAGGCTCCAAGTCATACAGAACGCAGCCGCTAGACTCATGCTCAAACCACAACACCTCACCCACATATCCAAACAACTCAAAGACCACATGATTGATATATCAATCATCTTTAGACAGACTGTCATTTTTTTAAGATCGGTGTGCATAGAAGGCTGATAAGGAACAATATTGTAATGCATGATTTTTGTTACCATTGTGTAAACATTACAGGTTCAGTGTTTTTGTATAATGTTATGTTCATGATGTGTTGTGGGAATAAATATGAAACTTTGTGCGAATATCTTTTTGTTGATTCTGTTGAGTTGGAGGGGGATGGTATCAAGACTGAGGGTCTCCAGGGCCTTTAGATATGAATCACTAATAGGCTAATTTTATCAGTAAAAATACTACTTTGCACCTTCTCCTTGGATTACCTTCTTTAAATGGGAGTGGGGGGTACTATCAAGTGTGTGTGTAAGCATATCATTGTATGTATGATGAAACAGAAACATTACAACATGCAAGGCAGAACATGTACCTTGTTAAAAAACTACCCTTTTTAAATGCACGAAAAATTGTAACCCTTCTTATAAAATGTCATTTTGACTCATTCATGGGTCAACTCAGTGTTTAATTTGTAAAAGAATGAGTGTTGGTCCCCAAAGCTGTGCTCAAAAGCCCATGATCGACACTCTTAAATGTCATTGCGCCAGTTACCAAGGCTGCGCAGCCTTTAATCCACTCATGCCTCTCTAATCCACTACCAGACACTCTCTGGCCCTTTATTTCACTCTTGTAGGCCTCTGCTTTCTCCTTTTGAGAAAGGTTTTCTATCTTTCATTTCCTCCTTCCAGTGGCGTAGCGGGGGGGCGGTCCGCTCCAGGCAGCTCTTACCTGCCGTCCAGTGGCGGCAATCGCCAGCAAATCCCCCCCCCCCCCCTTCAGTGCAGCCATCGCTGGGCAGCATCAATCCGAGAAATCTGCCAGCACCCTTCCCCCCGCTCTTCAATGAAGCGGCCGCGGGGCGGCAAACGCAGGAGGACCGCCCCAGGCGGTCGAAGGTCTAGCTGCGCCATTGCCTCCTCCTTTCCCCTTTGTGCGTTTTTCCTTTCTAGCTTTTGGGACATGTACGATAAAGAAACATAAGTGTTGGCCCCAAAAATGAGTGCTGGTGGCCCCCACCGGCAACTACTGGCTCAAATTAAGCACTGATTCAACTCCATAATATGTGGAAAAATCATATGTGATTTACATCAGTAAACAATTTAAATATTATTTTCATGTTTCCATTTTGGATAATACGTAGTTTGTTTTTTATACATTCAAAAACAACTGGAGGGAACCCTTACCATGCTTAGCATACGACTCTGTACCTGCCCAAGGGAATCACCCTATGGTGTTAAAAGGACTCTAACCCACTGGGATTCCAAGTGTCATGCTTCATCATAGAGTACTCGTTTGGATACCTAGAGCTCACACAACGCAGCAAGACACCTTGCTGCACTGTGCTGCATAAAAGGGAGACAGGAATGAGCCATAAACATCAAGCGTCCTATTTAAAGCTCCAAGAGGGTAAGAAGGCAGGTGGTCAAACATTTGTCAAAGGTCTTTTCCCGGCTGTGAACCTATTTGGTTCCTCCTTCCCCGCTTCCCCTGTAGCCTATTTTTTATATTCATCAAATAGTCAGGGGTCCTCTTCAGGGCACCAATAAAAACAAAACAGGAGCATAAACCTCTTAAACCCTTGCTTATGGTTTCTATATGAAAATATGCACTCTAAATCAAATATTTACATGCTTACATAATACACAATATTTTTAACTCATCTATTACTGTAAAGAGGGCGCAATATGGTTGTGACAGTCCTTCTGATGGTGAAGTGATATTGATTCACATTGCCTCTGCCAATTTTTCCCTCATGTATCTTTATTAGGACTTGATCCATTCTGTTGGGGATCAATAGATGGCAAGTTTAAGTCATCCAGAACTGGTTGGTTGGTGCCGCACAAAAGTAATAAATACGGTGCTCGTTTAATGTTCTTGATTTAGGGTGAGTCCTTTTATTCCAGAGTCTTTTCCATGGACCATGATGCTTGTGAGTCGAGGCTTCCCCTGCGGCACGCTCGTCATCTCACATCCCCATGGAACTGCTCTTATGAACTGGGCCACACCAATAATTTGGTGGATCTGGCTCTAGCAAATTTGTCAATTTCCTGAGATTCCAATACCTCTAAAATGCTAAAAGGGTTTTATAGACTGAGTTAGGCTTAAGTTTTAGCAGACAGGTTTCGCATAATCCTTTTTCGACCCTCCTTTCAAAGACAACTGCCCATCGTGAGATTTTCCTACTTTTTGGCAGACCATTGCAATCTTGACCGCGTGTTACAAGTGAATGGAAATGTAGGGCAAACAGATGGAATGGAAGTCAGTCAGTGACATATGAGAGCGGTTGACCGGAGCCTCACTGCCTTGTGAATGCACCACGCAGGCAGGGTGCTTTCACGTTGCAGGTCTATCAGTATACCTAACACTAGCCATGCCTTCTTCAAAAAGGCTGGGAGATAGTGCTGCACTATGGACATCAATTGACTTGCTAGCATTGTTCACTGTAGCTTTTCTCTCTACTGCATGTCCTCCTCATTTTACTTCAGTCTACCTGGGTAAAATTCGGTGCCCATGCACTACACATAGAGATCCAAACGCCCACTTATCTGATCGTACAGCTCCTGCAAATTGTTTCACTAGAAGCATTTTTTCACATGAAATTGTACACTGCCTGAAAGCTAAAAAATGTTTTAAAAATAAATCAAAATATATCCTAAAAATCACGATCGGAGTTTTTATATGGTAACTTATATACTGACATCATGTTTCTTGTTTCAAATGTTTGTTTGAGCTTAATTCAGATATTTGCATTTTCCAACTTGCGACATTTGTATATTGTAAAAGTTGACATCCTTACCGTTGCCATGATACCCATACAATGTGCTACCCTGGTTTTGCCAGGGCTCTTGTGTCTGTCAACAATAAAATTTGTTATGAAAAAATATATCCTAAAAAAAACTTGCAAAAAAAATAAAATGTAGTAAGGACTGGAGAAACGCATCATCACAGGGGCAAACCCGCGGGCTGCTACTAAAAATTCAGGCCCAAGTGGAAAGCTTAGTAATCACCAAACAGTCCCAGTCCTAAAGCGAGCTAAAAGAAACCTTCCAATCGAGTTAAAGAGAGATCTAAATGCAGAATAGTGGCGCTAATTCCCCTAAATTTTATATAATCCTTAACAGAGGGATTCTCAAATTCATCCATTAACCTCTCTGTCTGAATAAACTCCAAAAATGTAAGCTTGAAAATCCATCTAGCGCTCTTAGAAAGGTACTCTGGGATATCAACAAAAAATGCAGAAGGCCGATCTTACATAAGGAAAACTTCAGATAAGCAAGCCACGTTAGCCTAAACCCATTCTTACAAATGAGACAATCCTTAATAATCTCCCTGTTCAGGCCTGCTTCCTGTGAGGACCAGATAAACACCCAAAGCATCAGAGGTCGTAAACGCACTAGATCCAAAACTACTGCAACTACTCTGTATGCATAATGTAGTGTGGGCTGGCTTGTGGGACTGAGAGGAGATGCCTACAGACTTGATTTTCTGCAAACTGGATCAATGATGAATTACAGTAGCCCCACACATCAGCACCATATGAAGCAGCTGGAACACACTGAGCTTTATAAACAGAGAATAAAGGCAGCATAGCAGTGCGGCCTTGGGACTGTGGAAGGTTAAGTATTGCTCCTGCAGATTTAGGCATCTTCAGACAAGTGTTCCGAACTTGAGTGCGCCAAGTGCCTGAAGAGTGGAAAATAAATACCTAGGTATGGGAAACAGTTAGCCCTTGTCAAGATGTTACCACCAATGGGTAAGTTCAAATCTCCATGTCTAAGGGGCTGCCCAAAAGCTCCTTTTTTGCTGAGCCACAAAAAAGATTTGCAACTTCCTGGTCCTCTTAGGACAACTTAGGGGCCCTCATCGGGCTTTGATCCCTGTACCTTCACACGTCACTGCTGTTTTCCTTTGTGCTTTCCTGTGCTCCATGTTCCTGGGTAATCCCTCCAAAACGACAGCCAAGATAGCTTTCTGGGTCCTAACAAGCGCAAAGAATGCAAACGCATACACCTACGAGCACACATGCACAATATGGGTAGCTTGTTTTTCACATGGTCCTGGCTGAGACCGCTTTCAACTGATGCTCCCTGGTAAATAAATGCTCCACCTTACACAACTTCAGATACAGGACACCTCATTGGCCAGTCCCATGGTGATGGAGCATTACAACCAGGGCCACTGGAATTATGTGACAGTGGAGGACCAAATTATGCATCAGGATTGTCTAAATTAAGCAGCAAGAAAAGGCGTAATGCAGCACAGTCTGTGACAGTATTATTTTGAAGTTTTGCTATTTTAACACATCATTACTTTATGAGAAATATTCACCAATTAGTATCAGTGTAGTACCTGATTAAAGGAAACAGCAACTGAAGGGTGATCTGTTAGCCTTTGCAAATGGTTTCCCCGCTGTGCTCCACTATATGCAGTACCTTTTTTGTAACCTTTAATATGTGAAAAGTGAAAACACATTTTTTGATCATACTTGCACAATATGCAGCAAATAGTGAACTCTGTGGCAAATGAGGCAAATTTATACTGATTTAGAATACTCAGAGGTCCTAGAATCGCATAATTTCAGTGGCCCTGATTACATCATAAATGTAAGTGTCTCTTTGCTTCTGTGCTCGGCACCACAGATGCTTCCTCTTTGCTTAGAATGCCCTTGCCTATTTAATACAGCTTGTTTATGTCTTCGAATTGCTGAACTTCTCCCTATGCCTCAATCAGGCTTCTTACTAGTCAGTTGGAGCTAATACGTAATAGGGCCAACTTTGTGAGCAGTCATCTCCTGGTCTGACATTCACTGTGGCATATAGCTGCTACTTGATGTCTAGTCTCTGTCATCGTGGCAGAGGCCTGTGTGTGCCATCTCCCAGAAGATGCTGATGTCACCAACGTTGTGGGTATTCTTAGAGACCCTGGCGGAGGTAAGAGTCAATCTTTGGTTACAAGGCATTGTGGATACACACACATCTGTTAGGTGGTTGAATTTGAAATAATTGGTCCATGTTTGGGAAAGTGACATGGATGTTGTCAGATACCATTTGAGGAGCAGGGGGCACAGGAACACAACCATTGTAGGGTCCCCTGTTGGGACATTCTCAAGGCTATGTTCAGGTAGAATATCTCCAGCCAGTTAAAAATGGTATATAGTGAACTCTTGTCGGACGCAGGACAGTTTACGTGGCACACCGTGGGTCAGTACGGATGCACCAAGGACTCACCACAGTTCCTTTCAACACTTGGGATTACTCATCCACACCCTCAGTAATTTTCCTACAGATTTGGCAGCCAGTACTAATTATGTGCTTTCATGCTTTAGATCGCACAGCCAGTATCATTGCAGTTACATCATTCTGCATGAATGAGTATTGATTACAATTTCTTTGAGTCTGGGTATTTTATATCTCGGCTTTGAACATTTTCTGACTAGCTGGAGATATTCTACCTGAACATAGCTTTGAGAAAGTCCCAACGGGGACAAAACATGTGTCAGCTGAGATCTTCCATCAAGAAACAACAACAATATATCTACAAATTCTTGCTAAACCACTGTACTTGCAATCAAGGGACTGATAAACAACTATGTTTAGATTGAGGCCATAATATGTTATTGTTTGCGATACAGTTTTGAAGTTTAAATAAAATATCACCTACTTGAATGTTTGAAGTCGTTAAAGACTCCATGGGCGTCATCCCTACACCATATAAGCAATAGGAGTGTTGTATATACCATGACTACTAATGCACGTACCAAAAGGACATAAACAGATATGGTTGAAGAGATTTAGATAGGACGAGTGCTTCACTATTTTGTATTACATGCTAAACCATGGGCAATACCAAACGGGTCCCACTGATCTCACCACACAAGTCCTACTACCTCGCCTGTGGTGCACACCTATTACACACATACACAGACACTTGACAAGCACACAGGCAGAGTGTAAGTGCAAGGTCTTAATTCAAC
Source organism: Calotriton arnoldi (assembly GCA_963921515.1). NCBI lineage: Eukaryota > Metazoa > Chordata > Amphibia > Caudata > Salamandridae > Calotriton > Calotriton arnoldi. The sequence continues at coordinate 476,606 of CAWUFW010007619.1, read as the reverse complement.
ATATAAACCAGACCTTTACTCAAGAGGGGCACGTGTCGCTCCATCTTGACACAGAGGAAAAGGTTTGGTCATATTAAAGATTCACCAAAACTCAGTGCGCTCGCACCACCGTTTAATTCGCCTTACCAGGGCAGGGACAGTAGACCTAGACCTACGAGGATGGGATGCTTCGGGCACCCTCCAGGTCACAGAACAGGTTCTGGACTTTGCATTACCAGGGACAGGCAGAGGCCTTTGCACACTAACTAAATCACCATGCCTCCAGGGCCTAACAAAAAGTCAGGATACCGATTTCACTCACAGTGGAGCATTGAGGGAAGGGGTATACAGCTGTTCCCCATGCAATGGACATACCAGTCCCAGCAGATGTCAAATACGAGGAGGCAGTGGTAGAATCTGGTACTTTTGTCTTGCTATTTGGCCCCCCTGGCACGGTCTTTGGCTACCTTTGGTCTCAGGTATCGTAATGTTTGACTTTCCGCAGATTCCACTCCTTGGCCTTCAATTAATGCAAAAGCAGCAAATTGGACGTTACTGATGGACTAATGGTGGGTCCAAGGGTCAACCTTGTGATGTCATTGAGAGTCAAAGGGGCATGCTATCCATTCCCCTATCCCTGGCACTTTTGTGAATCGACGTCAATGGGAAGTGCCTTAACCAACGAGTAGAGCTGGCCTATTCGGAATATTGTTGAGGGTAGAACCGTAAAAAACGACCCCTAAACTTAATATGGCCACTCAATAAATTGTTGTGACTTTAGGCAAACCGCACTGTCTCCTCGTGGCCCAGCAGCCCCATGTGTGAACATTTTGAGCGCTTCGAAAGGTGTTGAACCCCTGTGTCAAGGTATATATGAATAACAGGGAATTTACTTTTATCTTGACAGTCTGACCTGGGTTTAGTTCACAGTGCGAGGGATTACGTGGCACGCTCCTTCCTCGGCAGTCGTAGAATTTACTGTTATTGGCGCAGCACGGCCGCCTCCTCGGGGCCTGTCTGATCAATCCGCACCGCTGTGCGCGCATCGAACCGCCAGAGCGCGAGCAGAAAAAGCGCTGGTTGAAAACAAAACAAAATGATTACAGGGCCAGGGAAAGTCTGCCAGCGCTCGGCGGGAAAGCTGCATTTTCGAGAAGCCGACTGAGCTGTAGTGGAATTAACGGCAAGTCGTTCTCTGTCCATTGTGCCGGGGGAAACTAAGTGGCCCCCGTCTGAGCAGCATCAGAGGCAGTGAGCGCCGAAAATTGTTCGGCATTTCAAGCTTTTTTTCTTTGCCCAGAGCCCCTTCATTAACTCTTACCCTGACGGATAGAAAAGCATTAGGTAATGTCTAACCAGCCCTGAACATAATGGGGAGGGGCATCCAAAGGGAAAGGTGGGGGCGCCGTGGCAGATGTACATAAAATACTCTGTACTGCAGGCAAAGTTACCAGATATCCTCGGGTGTGGTTGAGGGGCTTCCGGTGGGTTGATATTGGGTGGTCTTTTTATATAGAGCTTCAAAGCGCTCTTTCCCCGTTTCTATGTGCTGTAAATAACAGACCTTATTGTTACCCAATTTAATGGCTCATAATGTACTGACCTGGAAGGATGGCCAAACCAGTATTATGTGGGGCATTTAATCTCACAAAAACGTAGTTTTTCTTCCTCTGTGGTCTCCTGCCAAGTTTTCCACAATTCGTAATTTCATCTGACCAAAGCTTAGAGGTGGGCGAGCCACTGTAGGCCCGAACCAGACACCTGACCAGTGGCGCCTCGTAATTTTTAGGAATAGTGGGGCGGGCACAAATGGTCACACATACACAAACTCACTCCCACCCATGACCTCACAAGGGCATACTCATTCACCCACAAGCTCAATCACTCACTCGCTCAGTCACAGACTCACTCATGCGCTCACTCATGCACTCACTCACACCCATTAATTCACAAGCACCTACACATACTCACACCCACCATTCGCTAGCACATACACACACTCACTTGCACACACCCACTCACACCTGCAAATACACATATATTAATACGTGTAAATACACATACATACCACCAAAACACTCCATAAGCATTTACTGGGCTGTGGTGGTGATGGTAGAAACAGCAGGGGCAGGAGGGAGACGCATGAAGGCCTTGGAAAGAGCTGGAGGCTTTGGGGAGGAAAGAGATGCATGCATTAGCAAAGCCAATAGGTCTCAACTATGTGAGAGCTATTGTCTTTACCAATGTCTTTTAGCCATGTTGTAGAGCAGTGGGGTTGCTGTGCAGCATGGCTAAAAGTGAATAAAAAAAGCACTATGATGTGGGAACAGGAAGCTAAAAACAAAGCGCAATGACGCAACCAGAGCTGGCAGTGCCATAGTGCTTTTTAGGTCTCGCTGAGCCAGCGCATGCGCTGCACTGCGAGAAATTTAGTGAGTGGCTTTTGAAAGTGCTACCAGAGGCTTTTCCTGGACTCAAGCTTGCGTTCACGCGAGCGTGCACGCGCGCAGCCGCCATGTGGGTTTCTGTCATGGCTCATTAAGCCTTGCGTGCCTCTCTCTGCCTTGCTTGCGCTTCAATTCCCACCCCCACCACAGATCGCGTTACCACTTTCCTCTCTCGTCATGGGTCATCAGCTTTCAAGATACGAGAGCTTTCTTTCACATTCCTGAAGTCGATAGCTTCCTTGTTTTCTTTACACTGTTTCCTCGCCACTCGTTGGTGCACGGCACTGCCTCCAGGGCCAGTTCCCTTAATCTCCCCGTGCCTTCCCCCAACACCTCCGCGTGCTTCTTCGGAAGCATCTGTTCTTAATTGTTCAACATTGCCCACCTTTATTTATTTGTAAAGGGTGCCACTTTAACTTTAAGGAGCAGAGCTGAGCGCCGCTAAATTGGACCGAATTTGTGTTGCATTTTGACTGTTAAGGTGTCGGAGCTCTTTATATGCGCACCGATGACATTACCTAAATTCACATTCATTTTTTGGGGGGAGATTAGGCATTCCCTTAATCACGCTCTCTGTGTTACTTTGAAGCACTGAGTGCTTCTCTGCACCCCAGCGCTCCACTTTACTGTTAGCTTCTGTTTTTTACGGCGCCTGTGTTTTCCTGCTGCTGGAGCCTGAGCAAAGGGGCTATGCACATGGTTGCGACTGGGACAATGAACGGCAGCCCAGAGCTCTACCTGCTGCTGCTCCGCAACCACCACACAGGGATTGGAGCTGGGCTGCTGCCTTCCACAGCTATCGGAAAGCGCAGGACACCCTGACCTCCACGGGACCCCGGCAGCCCAAGATTGCTCCCCCCCATTCCATGTAGGTATTAAAGATAAACATGTTTATGATGACATTTATTTTTGCACTAATTTAAATAGTGCAACCTCAACCAAACCCAAAGATATCAGAGCGCTTTACATGCGTGCCAGTTACATTACCTATGTTTACCCGATTTGCCAAAAGGATATTGCGTGTTTTGCAGTGGCCTCCCTTCTGTGCTTTCCTTCATCACGCTCTCTGTGCAACTTTAAAGCACCATGTGGTTTGCTGCACCCCAGCACTCCAGTTTAATGTTTCCCATCAGTTTTTGCTCCCCCATAACTCTCCCACACTCGTACAGCCTTCTACCCTGTGATTTTTTGTGGCCCTAGTATTTCTAGCTCGTATGTGTGCTTCTCCTTGCCAGCCACTTTGCATCAATCCCTCCCCGACCCGCCCGTTTTACAGTTAAAACTTCTCAATTTTTGCCCCCACCTTTGCTGAAAAGAAAATCTTAACTCTGCACTGCTTTTAATGTAACTTCAAAGACACTGGTTATAGTTCTTTCACACATCATTTTAGAACTGAAGCATTTTCAATGTTCCATATATACAACGAACCCACAGTTGTTGCTTTTTTGTATCATATGCAACTAACAGCCATTGACAAAACCAATAGTCCAGGCTTGTTGCAAGTGTAATGTTACTTGTTGTATTATATATCTGGATGCAATAACAGAAGCAGCAAAATACCAGTCGGGCTGCACACTATGCTAACTAAGCACAGATTTTTAGTTTAAATATTTTTAAGCCACGCCCTTAATTACATTGGCCATGCCCCTGTGAGAGACCCCCCCCCCTAGTTTTATTATCACACTTAAAGCCCTGGCTACGAGGATGAAACATTCAAAGCACCTACAAAGGCCCTACGGTATAAATGACCGTATTGCCATTACAGTCATCAGCACACAAATTATTTAATAAAAATTACAACTCATACTTGTCTGTTTACAACAGCTATTGAAGTACTGATGGATTTTGTGCAAAGCTTATCTGTTTTCCCTAAGTGATTGTTTTAGTGTTACTAAACAGTTGTAAAAAAGGAACTTACTAAATACCAGCCCTTCTAAGAAACATTGTTGCCCATATTATACACACTATCCCATTTTTCTTTGGATTTTACTAGTTATATATTTGTTTTTTCATTAAAACACGCTTCCCTATTTGAAACCGTGTGCTACATTATAATAACACCTCACCTGCCACTGTAAAAACACAACCATAAAAATAAATCTTAATTTTGCTCCCAGAGTAGTAGGACAATAATCACAAAACATTAAAAAAAGAATTAACATAATTTTTTTTCTAAAGGTCGTTCAGTTGTACATAATGTCTTCTTGGTTATATATAAGGTAACAAAAATGCTTATAAGACTTTTATGTTATAACTTTTTAACATGCTGCACGGCAGCCACAATGCTCTACAACATAGCTAGAACCAATGGCAAGGCCAATCGCTCTGGCTAAACACTTATACGGTCCCAAAGGCGAGACCTATGGCTATGCCAATGCTTGTTTTTATTATGGCCGGTGGGGGTAATGCAGACAGCATGAGGTTGGGGGGTGGAAGTGAAGAGGCAACATGGACAACGGAAGGGTGCGTAGTGTTAGGGAAGAGGCAACATGGACAATGGTAGGGTGGTGGGTGGGAGGCAAGAAGCAACACAGACAAAGGAAGTGTGGGGGTTGGTAGGAAAGAAGCAACATAGACAACACGGTATGGGGTGAAAGTGAAGAAGCAACAGGGACATGTGGGATTTGGGGGATGGGAGGGAAGAAGCAACAAGAAAGACTGCATTAGTTAGAAAGAAAAAATTGTACCTCAATCACAGCACCAGCAGTTGAAGGACCCTGATCAAGATGAAGCAATCAGTACTTGGTCCATGCTCCAGATGAAAGAAAAGGACGTGAAGCTGCCACGCACTGCCCAATTAGGAGGCAGCAGAAGAGAGTGACAATGAAGCCCACGAATGGTAAGCAATGGGCAGGCTCCAAGCCCCTTGTAGAAAACAATATCTTTCACCAGCAAGAACTCTCATTGGCGAACCTTATCATGGGTCAGCCAATGAGAGGACTATCTTCCGTAACTCGTCACAGTTTGGTGGGGTTAGGGAGATTTTCTGACCCTACTCCACTTTGTGAAGAGGCATCAGTGACAGTCAGCCCTCGGCACTTCAGGGGTTAAACCTGTAGTGCCCAGGACAGACTCTGTTGGTGACGTTCCCTCCCGTCATGAGGTGGAGAACCTTACAGGGCTCTGCCGGACTGATGATGTCCCTGCCCTCAGAGCTGTGAGATCTTCAGCCCAGAAAACCTTGGCTCAGGCTGCCATGGGCCTGAGTGTTAGCACATGTAAAACCCCCGCTGCCTGATGCTTACATGGTAAGTATCTGTCAGGCTCACCATTGCTCAGCTTGACAGACACTCGTCATTCTTTGGAAAAGGTATCAGTGCCTCACGGCCTATAATGATCGGCTACCACTGTGTCTGACTCAGGATCAATTTGAGGTCCTTTTGGATCGTCGAGCTCAAAACGAGCTGAGTCTTCATGTGTATTCTGCCTGCCTGCCACCCACACTCTAACCTTTTGCATCAACAATTAAAGACAAAGTATTAAACTTTGATGTCAAATAGGAAAGAGATACCGGTCTAGTGAGTGAATCACACATTGTGAAACCTGAAAACTTGTGATCAATATCGCTTGACTAGATTGTGTTATTGTGGGCAATTATTTATTTTCACTGTGACTCCTTTTCCTCCATTATCACATATGGGAGCACCTTGAAATACATGAGTTCAACATGTGCACACTACAAAAACCTCTCATGTTGGATTTAATGGACTATAATGTTGCTAGATATATAACAACAACTTTGGCCTCATATAAGCTGCACCTGGCAACGGACTTGCCTCATGGTTCACTAATGACAATCGTTGGAGTGGAGGGATTTCTAAGTTCATGTTTAAAAACTATCACATCTAATAAATGTCATTCAATGCAGTGATATAATCTGATGTACTAAGGTAAAACACGTCCTCATTTTAATGAAGTACACTTTTTTGGGATTTTGACGAGATGAACTTATTTTTGCATGCTGTTTGTTGCATACTTGACATGCCAAGAATGTCTGTGGCTTCGCTCCTGCATGGGCTCTTAGAGCCAGTTATGACCCTTGACTGTGCTTTGGCTCAGCTCTTTCTCAAAATTGTTTGGCTCGACTACCTCTACCAAAACCTAACGTCATATATTAAGGAACATTTTTGGCTAGTGGGCTGGGGAGCCAGTAAATTGTTTGAGGTTATTAATATTTAGACCCTGGTATAAAAAAACGGATATCTTGGGGATTTAGCAATATATTATTTGGCCTTTTATTAAAATCAAAAAGACCCAATATAAACTTATTTACCTCTACTATAAACATTTATGCATGTCCAAGACTTGACCTCCTGATTAAGTCAGGATTGGCATTGCTGCTCTATGCAAGAAGTAGTATTATCAGTTTTGTGTATTAATCCGTCTCCTTGGAGTGCTTGCATTGCAATGCATGATGGACTATTTACATCTGAAAAGTACACTGAATAATCACTTTGTCCCTGTATACAGAAATCAATCATTTTTTTAAACTGGTAGACTTTTTATGTTTGGCCTTTAGACAGTTTTAACTGTCTGTTGTCGATAAACCTATTGTTTACAATACCAGTACTAACAGTTGGCTTTGGGTCAACCCATTGCTTATTATAGGTAGGCTTTCCTGTCAATCTCATTTGCATGCTTTTTATTCAATCACTTTTTTTCCTCTTCTTATGTTTATATGTCCTGTGGGGTGAGATTTCTTACCATTGTTTTGATGACATATCGTTTCACTGCTTATGTACAAGAAATTACTTTTTTTCTATTTCTTTCAGCATTCTACGGAAGTGCATGTATTTTTTGCTCTCTTCCATGTGTGCTGGTTCCACCTATGTGCCCCTTCAGGTCCTCTGCCCTTGCTTGCGCTCCCCCTGTTGCTCTTCCTTTCTCCACCTCTTCAGTTGCTTCTGCCACTCCTGTTCATTTTTTTTACCCCGCTGGGCTCCTCATTCCGCACTGCCACTCCCATGTCATTTTCGCCTGTCTGTAGGGTTGATTTGGTCCTCCCTTCCCTTCACGTCTTTTGTAAAATAATCTTTTGCACTTTTTGGTCAGTCCAGTAGGTGGGATTTGCTGCTGAGCCACTCCTTTCCCTAAATGCGCATTTGTGCACCTTTTTTTAGAAGAAAACATCTGCTTCAGGATGGGCGTCCACCATTTTAGTATGGTCAATTTTAAGCAGAAATGGCTGCCACATCATGACATACACATGTGCATCCGTGGTGCAATGTGTGCATACATGCATCATACACTGGGGCCAAAAGGGCTGTTGCATTATGACGTCTGAATGCATGTGTGGTAATGCAACATAGGTCCAGGAAGGCTAAAGTCATGCCAGTTTTCCAGGATATTTGCCTAATACACAAATGAACACAATGACTATAGACTGTAGATTGAGCACATGTACATAGCCAAGTGCTTATCCTGAAAAGCTGTCATAAATCCAGCCCTCAGGGACATATGCTGGACATCTCCCACAATTTTCCTCTCCTTGTTTTCCGTATGGTGTCATTTCAGTACTCAGAAACTACTTTAACATCCCTTACTAGAGACATAATTGGTTATGCTTTGCATTGAGTCTGGAAGTACCAGCTTCCACCAATAAATGACCCACAAACAGTACTATACATTAGAAATGTATTATGAAATTGTTTATCTTGGAGGCATTTTGAGATGCTAGACATTAGACCTTCAAAAGGAGATGAAAAAAATGTGGACTCTTTTAAATTCTGAATGTCCTCTTTAAAATAACGTCTGATCTGTGAACTATGTGTTGTAAACATAAATTTCCATCATCAGTGAACAAACATTTTCATGGTGAGCAGCGGTGTACTTCCTCTGCAATGTTTAACATACGTTTATAGAGATAGAGGCCTGATTTATAGTTTGGGGAACAGGGTACTCTGTCACAAACGTTAAAACACCCAGGCCGCCAAACCCTTGGTCCACCTGCCTCATTTGGAGAAGAGGGGACCATACATATTCAGCAGAAGAAGACTCCATTGGGTCTATTGATGGAATACTTCTTCCGATAGCCTAACAGAGTAGGGCTGTTGGGAGAAGGACATTACACCACCTCCTCTATTAAGGGTGGGTGGTGTACCAACTTTTTCTTTTACCTGTCCATCACAACCAGGAAAAACCTTGCAGTGAGGGACAGAAAAAAAGCAATAATGGTCCCCACATCCTAGAAGAATCCTCCTCGGGTGTCATTTTATTTTATTTTTCAGAAACAAACTATTGTTGTGGGAGTTCGTTTTTGAAAAGAAAAAAATGGAAAATGCTTGGTGGATGGCTGTAAAAACGGATAGTGGCCACCCACAAACATTTAGAATTTTGAAAGGATCTGCCTTGACAGGGATTCCTTTTAGTGTACAGAAATGACCAATTGGCCGGTGGTCATCTCTAAATTTGACAGGTGGAGTACCATCAGGGTGGCAAGGCTAATGGTTTCCTCCATTTCAATGCTGTCCGCTTGACTCTAAATTAAGCCCTGAGACTTTGTTTTCGCCGTAGACAAGGAAACTTTTTTATTAACACCACCTGGGTGATATGCACACCTAATTAGCTCCTGAATACACCAATCAGCAGGTGAAAGGCGACTAGTTACTTTTTTTTTACAGGATCTGTATTGGATTCTATTATGCAGAGTTCATTGAGACTTTTGATCAAGGCGGAAACCCATTTTCACTGAAATCTGCAATTTTTGCAAAATTTTGGATGAAATGTCATATGCCTCAACCTCATAATCACACAAGAAATGCTGCAGCTGTGAAACCACACGATCCTAGTGACTATCAATAGATGGTCCTGCTAAATTGATATTAACAAGCACTAATTAAAAAAAACAACTATTAACAGAATGGGACTAGCTATATAAGATAGAATAGCTATGCACAAAGGTCTATTTATCAAATCGAGATATGACTATTTGGAATTACTAGTAACGTTAACTAGAAGAGTGACATGAGTAAGGAACGTTGTATAAACATATGGGTCTTATTACAACATCATCAAATAAATATATGGTGTTAAATATAAATATAACAACAATCATGCCAATGGAATGGATAAAGAAGATAAACTAGTTATACAAGAGAGGATTGGTAATATAGATTTTGTGTGTTTACAGAAACAGTTAAATTGCCTAAATGAACGAAGAGTGCCATTTATAGAAACTAGATGAGGGATGCACAGGGAGCGAATTATCAATTTAGACTTGTAAGATGGAGTAGTTCTAGAAATGACATACAATATAATGCTAAATATATTTAAACATATCCAAAAGGTTTGGGCACATATTTCTTTTAGATAAATGTTAGCTTTGTGGCTAAACCAATGCAAGTTGGATGTGCCCATTATATGCTGCAATATAAGTATCTACTTCTCGGAAGAGGTTTTCAACAAGATACATCCTATTGTGGTTACATATTGATGAAACTCGTTATCTGGCCAGTGTCAATTTCTCTGTGACTACAAAAGATCAAGACAGAATTTATCAAGTACTGTGTTCTATTGACTATAATACATATAGTTCCCATTGGTTTGAAATGTATAGACGCAGATACAGTAGATGGTTGGCTGAATGAGTTAGTTAGCTTTCCACCAGTTAGAACATAGCTTTCAAAAAGGGATTGCGTTCCTTATATATGATTGGTCAGAGTACAATTATATTATTAACATCATTTACTGCTTATCTGTACTAAACTTTGGTGTGCACTCATATAACCTATCTAGTATCTAAACCCTGCTACACTGCTATAACTAGGTTTCCTTATGTACCAAAACCAAAGGGGATGATGGACGGAGTGTTGAACATTGCAAGCACTCACCCCCAGTCAACTGATCTGGGTTTAATCCATCATCATTCTTTAGCTCACTCCGCCACCCCAGTTCAGACATGGCCATATGCAAATCAGTCTGACCCTGTGCCTCATGGAAACAGTCCAGCCCGAACTGGCGGTTCAGGCTGGACTTTTCCCATGAGGCACAGGGTCTGACTGATTTGCATATGGCCATGTTTGAACTTGTTGTAATTTGGCAGCATTTAAGTTAAGCATTAGCTGAAGACAGCCTGTATTTAGAGGCTAAATTGTCCGCTTTGTGGAATCCATTTTGTATTTCTGTCAGCCATTTTGGCTGCCATGTGCTACCATGTGCTCGCCATGTGCTCTGTCCTACCTTCCTGTCAACTGCTCTTGAAATCTGCCTAGAGACAAGTTATATTTAGTTCCTCTTGCTTTGCACATGCTCAGTTGAGCTTGCAGCTGTTCCGAGTTTATAAATGTCAGGATGTGTCTACTAAAAGTAGAAACTGTTAGCTCCACCCACTTGTCGACTGTGCATTCTCTGTATGACCTTATATGTACCTAAAACCAGCATTTGTGTTAGTACCGCCTTCATTTGAGCCCCTGTGTGGGTATAAAAGGACCAGGATCCTTCCATTCAGTGTGCTACTTCATGCATTACTGAAGGGTGATGTGTGTGAATGTAGCTCCACCTCATGAGGTTTAATAAACTCTGTCTTTTCTATTTCCAGTTTCTGTGCCAACTTCTTCCTAAGTGTCTGAGGACTCTGTGCAGAGAAGGGAGAACCCCTAAGCACTGGTAGGCCTTGCTGAGGCTCACTACAACAAATTGGCGCTTCCAACGTGGGACTCATCAGCGACTCGGATGCCCGAAGGACTGGTCGCGACGAAGGATTGGAATCTCGCTTTTGGACGCGATCGCTGCCTGAGGAGACCTGAGTCTTGGCACCCACGGCGTTTTTCCTTTCTTTCTGATCTGACCATCCCGGCGGCGCCGGTCCTTGACTGAGATCTCTTCTGTTGATTCGCCGTGCAGTGACCATTTGGTCGATTTGAGAACTTGGCAGTTGGAACCTGGACACCATTTGATTGGTAAGAGCCGTTTTGCGGCACTTGCTGTTGGTTTGATGCCTTTGATTGGTAAGGTAGTTTTAGTAACACTTACTGTGGCTTTGTTTGTATGATTGGCCAATTTTGGAATCTGTTTTGTAATTATATATGTATTGCAATACATATAGGCAGGTAATGAGGAGAATTTTCTCTATTTAAAATTGTTTGAACAGCGCAACGTACGAAGAGTACCTTAAGCGCTACTTTGATTATAATACTGCATATTTTGCACTATTTTTTGGCATGCCTGTTTTCAGCACACTTCGTAGGATGTGTTGCTTTTGTAGTGGTACCAATTTGAGACTTGACGAAGCACAACCAGCCCCCCGGAGGGGACGCCTAATAGGGATATGTATATTAAGTATGGTATTTCTTCTATAATGTACTGCACGTTATGGAATAAATATACTAGTAAAGACCCTGAGTTGCGTTGGCCTATATATGGGTCATTTGATTTGCGAAAGATTCAGTATGTGGAACAATGTATGTTTAAACACAAGACTAGGCAAGATATGTTTGATTGTGTGCGAATGTGGGAGAAAGAAGTGCGTGAGCGAATGAAGCGTGAGCAAGCCTTGATTGACAAAGAACAGCGAAAGACCATTTATGCGAAAGCATTAGAGTTAAAAAACAAGGAGATGAAAGAAATTAAAGAGAGGGAAGATAGGGAATGCCATTTACAGGTAACTGGCCAATACGCTGTTAGGCAGCCCCTTTATCCTATCCTTAATAAACCACAAGATGATTTCTTGTTATTAGATCGTTCTCCACCTCCGTATATTTTTTCTTCCGCTCCTCATGAGTCAGATGAGGACTCTTTTTCAGACCAGGACAAAGCTCGAGAAACTCGCTCCATGCTATCTGCTGAGCGTGCATCTGACATTAGATCTACTGCGCGTAAAGCCGTTCGTAGTACTACCACTGCCTCTGAACTTTTAGATAGTATAAAAGGATGGCAGGAAAGGGAGCAAATATATTTTACCGATACATTTGCTGCAGAGGTTATTGAACAATTTAGGAAGTATTCGGTAGAAATGGAGCCCGATGATGTAGCAACTGATTGTAAACAATTACGTGACGGTCTTTTTGTCTTCTCCCAGGTGGCTGACACGATCAGACGCTTGGTTAAACTGCGTGTTGAAGCAGCCCGTTTGCGAGAGGAGAAAAAGGCAGCAGAAACAGCTGCACTAGCATCTCAGATCAGCATGGCACGAACTCCTACTCCTGAAACAGATAAGAATGTTGTAATTCATGTGAAACCCATGCGGGAAGCCGCGCCTTTATATGTTCCTCCTAAAGGAACGGGTACAGAGGATGATAAGACTTCTCTTAATGCGAAAGGGTACTTTATTTATAATTGGGTTTACACTCCTTGGAATAGAGCAGATGTTATGGCCCTTAAAAATGCATTGCCTGACCCGCGAAAGAATCCAGCAGCCTTTTATGAGGAAGTTGAGGGTGCAATCAGCTCTTGTACTATGACTCTGTCTGATATTGATTTGTTTTTTGGATTAATATTACCGCCTGATATGTGGAGAACTGTGCGTAGAATAGATGATAATGCGACATTTGGAGCATTGTGGAAAGATTTAGAGCGGTTAGATGAAGATAGAGAACCTGCACAGAAACCGTGTCAGTTAATTTTAAATCTTCCGGCAGCTATATTAGTTAAGTTAAAGACGATCATTCCCCCTAAGAAGATAGATTGGACAGTGCTAGCGTCTTGCAAGCAAAAGGTAGATGAATCAGTTTCCGACTTCTTCACACGTTTTGAAGAAGCATTTCACGATTTTAGTGGCCAGTCATTGACAGATGACACAGGTAGGCATCTGTTTGTCGATAAATATGTCGCAAACCTTTTGCCAGGAATAGCTAGTCGCTTAAAGGCCAGTGAGAGTTCATGGACTACATCTTCTCCGGTTTCTCTTTTAACTATGGCCCAGTATTATGAGCGGCAAGAATTAGAAGCCAAAGGTAATGAGGACAAAAAGTCTAAAGAGTTGAAAACAAAGGTTATGTTGGCTCAAGCTTATGGTCCGCCTTCTAGAGATAATGATAGAGGTGGACGTGGATCTTATGGTTCGTCCTTTCCTTCCTCTGCCCGTTCGAATTTGTCTGTTGATCAGTGTGCGTACTGCAAAAAATTTGGACATTGGCTTTCTGATTGTCCAGTGCTGCGTGCTCAGCAGAATCTACGTGGTCGGGGACAAATGAGAAATCGTTCAGGATATCAAGGGCCTAGAGGAAGCGCGAATGATCGTGCTCGGTTTGATGCTAATACACGTGGGCAGAATGGGTTTAACACTTTTGATAGAAGGAACCAATATCAAATGTCTGACTATGTGCCCTCTGATTTTCAAGATTCTGCTTATGCATAGGATTGCCTAGGATGGGGTAAGGAATCAGTTGAAGTTCCAGTAGATCAGAGGGGTCCCTATGTTACAGCACATGTTTTGGGTTCTACTGATCAGTTTCTGGTTGATACAGGAGCTACTCGTAGCGCCTTGTCTAAACAATTGGTTCCAAGGGCTCCCCTGTCTGGCTTAACCATTACATCGATAGGTTTCGATGGAACACCTTCCCTTAGCCCATTGTCACAACCACTTGCATTTGATATTGATAAGTTTACTGCTCCATGTCCGTTTTTGCTTTCTCCAAACACACCAGACAATATTGTGGGTCTTGATATGCTTAAATATTTTAGGGCTACGATACGGTGTTCTCCGGAAGGAGTACGGGTTATTTTGAATGACAACTACCCTATGATTGAGAGATCTTGTATTGTTAAAGAGGACATTGCACTAGCCTCACTCCCTAGTACTTTGTGGGCTACTTCGGACACTGATGTAGGGCAAATGGTTATTCCACCAGTACATATTAGTGTCAAGGAGGGCGCTTTATTGCCAAGACTGCCTCAGTATAAAATTTCTCGAGAAGGAGAAGAAGCACTCACACGTATTGTACATGATTTAATTAAGGTGGGGGTTGTGGAAGAAGTTCCTTACAATATTTGCAATAGTCCGATTCTTCCCATTTTGAAAAAAGATACTGACACTAGGATTTATAGATTTATTATCGATTTGAGAGAAGTCAACAAGATTGTAGTATCACAGTACCCTGTAGTCTCTGACATAACGACATTGCTTACCCTGGTCCCTCCAACAGCAACTACATTTTCTGTAATTGATCTGAAGAACGCTTTCTTCTCGATTCCTATTCATCCTGATAGCCGATATTTGTTCGGTTTCACTTTGAATAATAGATCATACAGATTTTGTAGAGTTCCTCAAGGCTATACTGAGAGTCCTAGTATTTACAGTCAAGCATTGAAGAGACAGCTTGATTCCTTTACCTTGTCTAAAGGAGTGGCTCTCATACAATATGTCGATGACATCTTGTTGGCAGCCGATACACCTGAGCAGTGTGAGAAATGCACTTTGTCTTTGCTTTCTTTTCTTGCTACACACCACCATAAAGTATCACGAAAGAAATTGCAATATTGTAGACCGAAGGTGACCTATTTAGGACACCTTCTGTCTAAGGAGGGCCGTGCACTGACACCAGATCGCATTCAAGCAATTTTAGACACCCCAGTACCTTCCACGCAGAAAGATGTCCGTGCATTCATTGGTCTGACTTCGTTTTGCAGGCAATGGATATTGGGTTTTTCACACATTGTTAAGCCCTTGCTAGCACTTTTGACTAAAAACACTCCGATCCCCCTTCCATGGACAGATGAATGTCAAAATGCTTTTTGTCAGTTGAGACAAGCTCTTTGCTCTGCACCAGTGTTAGGCACACCAGATTACACGAAGGCTTTTACACTCTATGTACATGAGAAAGAAGGATGTGCATTGTCAGTTTTAGTACAGACACACGGGGACAAACAGCGTCCTTGCGCATACCTTTCTGCAGTTCTTGACCCTGTTGCTCGTGCATTACCTGGGTGCTTCCGTTCAGTTGCAGCGACGGCTGTGTCCATACGTCAGAGTGAAGGGATAGTTTTGTCACACAAACTGTTGGTGCTAGTACCCCATGCAGTAGATGCCCTTTTGAATCAGACTAAGACTCAGCACTTAACTAGTGCTCGTTTGACAGGATACGAATTGACACTGCTAGCACCTCATATTACCTTGAAGAGATGTGCGACACTGAACCCCGCCACTTTGTTGCCATATCCTGCGACTCAGTCTCAGTCAAAGGAGCCTCACGATTGTATATTCCTTACTGAGGAACAGACAAAGGGTCGCATCGATTTGCAAGATACGCCCCTTCCAGATGTAGATGGGGAACTGTGGGTTGATGGGTCCTGTTTGAAGTTACCAGATGGCACGACTTCAGCTGCTTATGCAATTACCACGCTTGAGACAGTAGTGGAAACAGCTCGCATACCTCAGAAGTCGGCTCAAGCAGCTGAACTAATAGCTTTGACACGAGCATGTGAGCTTAGCACTGACTTGTGTGTGAACATTTACACGGATAGCCGCTATGCTTTTGGAGTGGTTCATGATTTTGGCCTACTCTGGAAGGAAAGAGGCTTTCTTACATCCCATGGGATGCAGATAATGCACGGAGAGTTAGTGCATAATCTCTTGACTGCACTTACATACCCAAAGAAAGTTGCTATTATGAAGTGTAGCGCACACAAGAAAGTGACTGACAAAATAGGACAAGGCAATGCCTTTGCAGACCGCGTAGCCCGTGAGACTGCGATGCAGCGAAGCACTACACCCATGTACGTAGTGAAATCACAAGCTGAGCGTTGGCATGATGCTAGAGAGGAAGTATTGGATATACAGAGATCTGCTTCTGTGGAAGAGCTTGAGCAATGGTCTAAAGAAGGAATATTAGATGATGAGGGTTGTTGGCGTAACAAAGAAATGAATAAGTGGAAAATGCCTGCGGCCTATTTACAACCTATGGTTCAAATGGCACATGGGCTGGCACATGTTGGAGCTCTAGCAATAACTACATTGCTTACACAAGTTTGGGAGCATCCTGAAATTGCTAGCACAGCCAAAAGGGTAGTACAGTCCTGTTTGATCTGTTGGCAGTATAATCCTGGAAAAGGGACACGAACTCCTACAGGAGGGTTTGCTACACCAACCGCACCTTTTGAAGTTTTGCAGATGGATTACATCCAACTCGAACGCTGCAATAATCTGAAATATGTCCTAGTGGTGGTATGTGCCTTTAGCAAATGGATAGAGGCATACCCTACGAAGGATAATACTGCTCTCACCACAGCAAAGGTGCTTCTAAAGGAGTTTTTCCCTAGATACGGTGTTTGTAAACTTTTGTGGAGTGACAATGGACCTCATTTTATTGGGCAAGTTGTTGAGCATGTCCTGAAAGGATTAGGGATCAAACAGAAATTCCATACAGTTTTCCACCCGCAATCAGCAGGATTGGTGGAAAGGTATAACGCTACTCTAAAATCAAAGTTGGCGAAAATACTGGCTTCCACGTCTCTAAAGTGGCCAGATGCCCTACCTTTGGCATTGTTGTCCATAAGATCGGTGCCACATTCACGATCAGGTCTTACCCCCTATGAGGTGGTGTTTGGAAGACCAATGAACATTTGGGGAATTCCTAAGCCACGCCCCATACATGATGTTCCTTGTGTTCTGATGAATGATTATTTGGCACAGTTAACTGACAGTTTGATTTCTATTCATCAACAGGTTCGAGAAGCTCTTCCTGACAGATCTACAGGTGAGGCCCACGAACTCCGTCCTGGTGACCATGTAATGGTCAAGGTCTTCGACAGATCGAACAGCTTGGAGCCAAGGTGGCGAGGACCAGAGCAGGTGCTCCTTGCGACAAGGACAGCAGTTCGAGTGACAAACAGAAAGAATTGGATCCACAGCACACACTGCAAACGCGTGTCGCCTGCCTTGGTGGAACCTGCTGTGTTGACCGACCATCGAGAGATTCTGGAGACGGAGAAAGGCCAAGCTATCTCACCTGACGAATCTGCGGAAGTCTTCCCGGACCACACGATCACTGGAGTATCCAGATATCAATTGAGACCGAGGAAAGGATCTGCAGTTTTGAAAAAGACTGGTTGAGCTACCGCCCTGGGTTAGTGAAACGGAGAGCCATTGTGGCAAGGGGAGGGGGATCAGCCCTGTATTAGTGTAGTGACACCCGCTTTGGCCCATGGTGAAGAAATCAGCGGCTGCCCAGGGAGAAGAGCTCCAACGACTGTTTTCAACAAGTTTTCAGAAAGATCAATCATTACTGCTGCTAAAATGAAAAAACAAATCATTTGTGCTGTAGGGTTTGTTGTTGCTATGGTGGCTATGGCAGCAATTACGTGGTACATCAAGAAGGTGGCTCCTGTTCGACAGCTTTTTGTTGCCACTACGCCAGTACCCGTGGAACACCACTACTTTACTCTTCCTTACCATGAGCAAAAGCATCGACAATCTTACCTGAACAATACTTTTATCCAGATGTTGCACCATACTCACAATGCTACAAATACTACCAACTGTTGGGTGTGTGGGATGATACCTGCACATCAAAAGAAAGGAGGAACACCTTTTATTCCTCTTCCATTTTCTCACAATGGTTCTTGTCAAGCTTGGTATGCGCTTTTGTTTGCATATGGAAAGCCTTCAGTAGGTGGGATTATTTTTCAACTTAATAAAGTATGTTATCAAAATAAAGAAGGTTATCCACAAGCCAAAGGGACTAAATGGGAATGGGAAGAGTATCAACCGGACAATATTTCAACACCATATGTTTTCACAAATGTGAGAATAATAAAGAACATTGGACCTTTTGTGATTTCTGTGACAAAAGCTAAAGCAGATTTGTGTATTTGTAGTGTTGGAAGAATTCCAGTGGGGAGGAGCGAGTGTACTGTAATCCTGACCATTGAAGGTGCCAATAAGAGCACTTTCACAGCCTCGCATAACACGTATTTTGTGTGTGGAAATAACGGATATTATCAATTACCTGTTGGGTGGTCAGGAATCTGCTATGTATCTTTTCTGTTGCCCCCTGTGTTTCTGGCACCTGCATTGTATCACCGTGATTTTAAACTGTACAATGACATTTCCAAAAACAGAAATAAGAGGACAATAAGTATGGATGAAGTTGACCAAACCGACACTACCCTACAACAATATGTTGATTTCAACTTGGGCTTATTTTTCTTTGTGGGTGCTGCATTAAACAGCAGGAAAATCCGATGACTAACTCGTGTCGTGGAAGCTGTTACCAATCAGACAGCTATGGCACTTGGGAACATTACAGAGGAACTACAGATTGCAAGGATTGTAGCACTCCAGAATAGGATGGTGCTAGACGTAATTTTGGCTGATCGAGGTGGTGCATGTCGCATCATCGGTAGCAGCTGTTGTGTATTCATACCAGATCACTCACCTTCAGTATATGACGCAATATCAAAATTGCATAAGATTGCTGCAGAAATTCATCCAGAGACTGGAACTTGGACTTTTGCTGGATGGTTTTGGACTCTTGTTTCTGCTTGGGGCTGGAAGCTACTGACTATCCTGTGTGTAATAATTGTAATATTTTTTACATGCTGTGTATGTATCCAATGTGGTCCAATGCTTTGCTCCATTTGCATTTCTGCTTGTATACCTGCCAGAGGGAACATTGCTGAAACAAAGGCCCAACAAATGTTGAATAAAGAGGTGGCCGAAATAATGTTAATAGATATACGGGATGAATATCTAGATTACCCCAGATAAACGAATGTCTTCAGCCAATGCTGAAAGGGTCGTCTGTTGTAATTTGGCAGCATTTAAGTTAAGCATTAGCTGAAGACAGCCTGTATTTAGAGGCTAAATTGTCCGCTTTGTGGAATCCATTTTGTATTTCTGTCAGCCATTTTGGCTGCCATGTGCTACCATGTGCTCGCCATGTGCTCTGTCCTACCTTCCTGTCAACTGCTCTTGAAATCTGCCTAGAGACAAGTTATATTTAGTTCCTCTTGCTTTGCACATGCTCAGTTGAGCTTGCAGCTGTTCCGAGTTTATAAATGTCAGGATGTGTCTACTAAAAGTAGAAACTGTTAGCTCCACCCACTTGTCGACTGTGCATTCTCTGTATGACCTTATATGTACCTAAAACCAGCATTTGTGTTAGTACCGCCTTCATTTGAGCCCCTGTGTGGGTATAAAAGGACCAGGATCCTTCCATTCAGTGTGCTACTTCATGCATTACTGAAGGGTGATGTGTGTGAATGTAGCTCCACCTCATGAGGTTTAATAAACTCTGTCTTTTCTATTTCCAGTTTCTGTGCCAACTTCTTCCTAAGTGTCTGAGGACTCTGTGCAGAGAAGGGAGAACCCCTAAGCACTGGTAGGCCTTGCTGAGGCTCACTACAACAAATTGGGGTGGCGGAGTGAGCTAAAGAATGATGATGGATTAAACCCAGATCAGTTGACTGGGGGTGAGTGCTTGCAATGTTCAACACTCCGTCCATCATCCCCTTTGGTTTTCCTTATGTACCATACCAAACTTTAATAACAACCCAACTTGATCAACAACTCACACTCGATTGACTTGTCTAGCTTATTTAGCCATGTCCTGAATGGCAGTCATATATCCTGTGAAGCATAGGTTTACACATCCTTGAAAGGAAAACAGACAATGGCTTTAATTATTGTTTCGGAGCCCCTAGATATTAAAACTGTAGCAAGAGGTATCCATTAGAAGGTAGTATGGGGAAACACATCAAGTTTCCCCCTCCATCCCATCGCTACACAAGAGAATACAAAAATAATTATTTTTCTGTTATCCTGACCACAATATGCTCTTTAGCTTCCAGTAAACCATTCCCATCATTACCAGCTATATAGTGATACACTAAAAGGAGGATCTCAATGGCCAATATCTACCATACCCTCTTCATGATCCCAGAGGCAAACAGAGTCTTCGGATTCTACAAAAAGAATGGCATCTAGTTTACACAACAGTTATGTGGGTAGCTTCTTTAAGAAACTACCACTGGGAACTGAGTAGCATAAATCAATGTTAACTAGCACTGGTAGGTGCATTCTAGCAGAATGTTTAAAAAATCCCAGAAAATGCATGCAGTGTCCATCCTAATAGTAGAAGAAGGCAGCTGGATCATGTAAATAACAAAGTTATGGAAAGTATAGAATTTAGTCATCACATGAATGTGGTAAGTTGAAAGGCTATAATAGTTAGTTATAATATTTTTTTTATAAAACCTAGACAAAGATAGCATGCTGTGTTTTATGGCAGCTAAAACCTTTAACACGTGGCTAGAGCTCATATCAGGAAATCATTGACAGGGGGGGCGTGGCTTGGAGCCGGCCGAAGATGGCCGCTGCCTGAGGGAGCTCCTTAGCGACGCAGGAGGGATGTGAGCTCTTCAGCGGACCGACTTTAATTTTCTGCATTCTGTGGGCTGAATTATGCGTCGGAGACCTCCCGCCAACGTTTGATATGTATTGAAGACTTTGGTGAACACCCGTTCTTCTTTAAACGCGCTCGGTGCGTCTCCTCAGTTCATGGCGGCTATTTTAACTCTGCAATGCCCGTTTTTCTCCTCAACACGCCTCAGCGAGGAATACATCTTAATGGCAGTTTCTGCTTAGTATAACCCCGGGTTTTCTGCCTCTGTATTATTTTTAACGCGTGGGCTATTTTTCAGTACCTGCATAGCATCTGTTTCAAGGAATGTGCTTTAGTCTCTGCCTAGCATTACCTTATGACAGGAATATTATTACGCTGAACTTTCTTCACAAAACTGCCTCTTCTCAATATTCCTATGATAATTCACATTGAGGCATCCTTTTCTCTTCAAGTCCTTGCAATAACTACAGCTAGAAGGAATACTTGAACTAAGAACTGTGCTACATATTTACAAGTTTCACGGAAGTATATGGGGAGAACAAAATCTCGAAAGAGTGCGGCTAGCCCTCCTGTTTCTTTCTCCTCTTTGGCGGACCACAACCCCTACTCAATTCTCTCCATGAATATGGACAAGACGGATGGTTCTACGTCTCCTGCATCTTCTTCTCGTGTGGATGTTCCAACATTACCCACTATTGCCTCAACTCCCTCAGCAACTTCTGCTCTGAAAGTGTCTACCACTACTGGTAAGCGTATCAAGACAAATCCTCCATCTCCTACTGTGTCTCCTACACCAGATAGTATGGAGGTGTTGCTTGAGGAAATACGGGCTCTACGTCCATATATGGAGGAGACAAATAGATGTCTTCAATCCCTGGATGATAAATGGTCTACTATGGACGCTAGAATTGTGCTAATGGAACGTCGCATAGATTCTGTCCAAGAGGTGGCACGTCAACTGCCGACTGTACAATCTAATGTTCTTTCTCTCCAGAAACAGGTAGAAAATTTGGAAAACCGCAGCTGTCGTAACAATTTGCGCATTTATGGTCTGGCAGAGGGTTTGGAAGGTCCAGATCCCATCTCCTTCTTCACAACCTTCCTTCCACAACTCCTTGGTCTTCCTATGTCTCCTACTTTAAATATTCAGCGGGCTCACCGTCTGGGTCGGAATTCAACTACAGCATCCTCTTCATCCAGACCTAGAGGAGTTATTATGTACTTTTTGGAATATTCTGACTTATTAAAGGTCTTACAAGCCGCTAAAGCTAAAGATCGTATCACCTGGCAGACCTCCACTCTTTATTTTGCGCAAGATTATGCCAAAGCAACAGCAGATCGTCGGAAACAATTCCTTGCTATGCGCCCAGCTCTTCGGAATCTTGGTGCCCGTTATGGACTATTCCATCCCTGTCTATTTAAGGTTACATACCGAAATAAAACGACGACTTACGAAGATCCTGTTTTGCTCCGGAAGTTCCTGGACCAGTGCCACGAAACTGATATGGACACATCTCGTTTTGTTCCTCCCTGATTTGGTGTTCTTCTATATCTCCTTGACCTTCTTATACCCAAACATGTTTTGATATCTTTTTCCCAATGTATCCCATGTCATCTTAATGTAACGTATTCCATGTTTTTCTTCCTATCATTTATTCATTGTTTTTCTCATTTTTGCCCATCAGGTGCAGTAACCCTATATTCATGGTTTGTGTCTCCCCTGGTCTGTTCTGGATGATGTTCTCCTTCCTTGTCTCGCCCCGGGTTGCCCAGCCAGCTGTGCCATTTTCCTCATGTGGCTTCACCACCCTCATCTTTTCATGTTATTTGTAGTAAGTCAGTGTGTTTTTGAATCTTCTTCCTCATTTCTCTTCTCTAATGTTATTATCTTTCTTTCTTTCATATATTTTCTCTATTCTATTTTTCAGATTTCTGAATTTCCTTACATCTCAAAGATATTTATCTGTTCACTTTCCTACTTTTGTACTTTATATATATTTCATCTTCCTTTTCTTTCTCCGTTCTTTTATCTTTTTCTTTCTGTTCCTTCTGTTCTCTTCTTTATTTTTCCACTCCTTTTCATAACTACTCCTCTTCTTCTTCTTTTATTGAGCAATTTAATATTACTTGATACAATGTATATTTATTGTGTAATCAATTGTCATTTTTCCACTATTTTTCACTTTACAATTGTTATATTAATTGCATATACTGTTCCATATCATTCCATTGCTTATAAATGGCGTTAAAAATTATCTCATGGAACGTTAAAGGTTTAGGTTCTCCGATTAAGTGTCAAAGGGTTCTTTCCCATTTATCCAGTTTGAATTGCGATATAGCCTTATTACAAGAAACTCATGTTGTAGAGAAAGAAATTCCTAATCTTAAGAGATTGTGGGTAGGCAGTATTTTTGCATCCCCAGGTCATCGTAATGGAGTTATCATTTTGTGTCATAAACGTCTTGATTTGCAAATCATTACACAAGAAACAGATACTTCAGGTAGATGGGTTTGTGTTTCCCTTTTACTAAATAACGTCCCCATAACTCTTTTCAACCTCTATGCTCCCACTGCACCAGATGTCACTTTTTGGCCCACTATTTTATCTAAATTAATGTCTCTTAAAGACGATTATTTACTGGTTGGGGGAGACTGTAATATGGTTATGGACCCTTTCATTGACCGTAAATCCAATTCTAGATTCGTCCCATCCACTATGTTCTCTCAATTTACTTCTACCATTCAACAACGATCATTAGTAGATTCATGGCGCTTATGTAACCCTACTCTCTTAGAATATACGTTTTTCTCTGCGACACACTCTTCATTTTCTCGCATTGATTATCTTTTCACCTCACAATCACTCACACAACATATCCTAAACTCTGACATTGGATCAATATTAATCTCTGATCATGCACCAGTTATTTTATGTTTGGATATTTCTTCCCCTTCACAAGGCACCAGAAGATGGAGATTTAATAATTCCCCCTTTTAGACCCTAACTTTAACCAACAGTTTGATTCATTTATTAATACTTTTTTGCTGAAAATGAAACCCCTGATATGTCCCCTCAAATAGTTTGGGATTCTTTTAAGGCATCCTCCAGAGGTTTTATTATCTCTTTTATATCCCGTCGCAAGAAATCTTCCTTATCTAAATTACGACATCTTTTGACGCAAATTAAAACCTTAGAATCTTCTTTCGCGGTCACTAAATCTAAATCTTGTTTGGATGAACTCATTCGCGCCAAGTTTCAATTTAACAAACTCTCCACAGAAAATGCGAATTCATTCCTGCTCAAATCCTCAGCTAAATACTATGGGGGTCAAAATAAAGCGGGGAAACTTCTAGCCAATTACTTAAAAATTAAAAAAGAACGTACCAAAATCACCTCTATACTTGATTCCCATAATCACATGCGTTATAAAAATGAAGACATCCTCTCCGAATTTACCCAGTTCTATCAGACTCTTTACACTTCTGATACTTCAGTGTCCTCAGACACAATTTCTCAGTATCTTTCTTCTGTTATTCCTCCTTCTCCTCTAGATGTTGATTTTTCGGCATTAAACAATGACATTACAAAATCCGACATCACTAATGCTATTCGCATCATTAAACGAGGTAAGGCCCCAGGCCCTGATGGCTTTACCATTGAATTTTATTCTCATTTCTCTCGGTCCCTTGTTCCCAAATTATTTCATCTTTTTCAATACTTTATCTCTTCTAAAAAATCTGGAGGCTCCTTTCAAGAAGCTCTAATTTGTTTGATACCTAAAGATGGCAAAGATCATAACCTATGTAAAAACTATCGCCCTATTTCACTAATTAATCTTGATTACAAAATTTTTGCTAAAATTCTTGCGCTTCGTTTAGAGAAATTTCTCCCCTTGTTAATTGGTCGTGAACAATGTGGCTTCATTAAAGGCAGACATCTCTCCGACAACACTAGACTCTTTTTCAATGTTCTTACTAAAGCTAAATCATATAAAGAATCGTTAGCAGCCATCTCTCTCGACGCTGAGAAAGCTTTCGATAGAGTGGAATGGCCTTTTATTTTTTCTACTCTATCCTGGTTTGGTTTTGGCTCTGCATTTATAAATTATGTTTCTTTGCTTTACTCCTCCCCAGTCTCCTCTGTTCTTGCAAATTGTCTTCTCTCATCTAATTTTCAATTATATCGAGGTGTACGACAAGGATGCCCCCTCTCCCCACTTCTTTTCATCCTAGCATTGGAACCCTTTTTAATGAAAATTCGATCCAATTCCCAAATCACAGGATTTCAGTATAGCGGTAATCAACTGAAATTATCGGTTTATGCAGATGATATCTTGCTCTTTTTATCCCGTCCGCAATCATCTCTTCCGGCTTTTTTATCAGAGGTACAACATTTCGCTTCTGTATCTGGTTACAAACTAAATACTGACAAATGTGAGATTCTCCCATTAAATAAGCTGTGCTTTTCCGCAGATTATACTACCTCGGGTTTTAAATGGAGCGCTGATAAAATTAAATATTTAGGTATATGGTTTAAATCCTCCATCAAAGACTCTATTTTAACGAACCTGAAAGAGCTCCAAACCTTTTTGAAATCTGCTACTTCAAAATGGAATCCTTTATTCTTATCATGGTGGGGTCGCCTTGACACAATTAAAATGATGTTAGTCCCTGTTATTCTTTTTTATTTATCTAACATTCCTATATCTATTGCCAACTCTCATTTTAAAACTATCTATTCTATATTGTCTAAATTTTTATGGAGTAACAAACCGCCCCGCATCTCCTTACACAAACTTAAACGCCCTAAATTTTTAGGAGGTGTTAATTTCCGGATTTCCGGACTTATCATAGTGCATTCTCTCTTAAACAAACTTCGTTATTCTTAACAGAAGACGATAATTCTTACTCTTTGCCATTATGGGTAGATGTTGAAAAATCTTTCTTTCATCCTTTTTCTTTTCAAGAAACTGTATCATTTTCTCAGAGACCCTCTTCATTTTCTCTCCCTATACTCAATAATTCTTGTGCACTTCTTCAACCTATATTCTTCAATCATCTCTCCTCTTCAGATAAATTTCTTCAATCTTCCATATGGTATAATAAAAATATTAAACTAAATAACAAAGTGCTTTATTGGAAAGATTGGCATCTTAAAGGTCTATATTGGGTTCATCAACTCCGTCATAACGACGCGTGGTTGTCTTTTTCCTTCGCTCAGTCACGCTTTCTTTTTCCCTCATCATACCTCTCCAAATATACTTCTTTACTTTCACAAATCCAAACATCTTATCACGCCATCACATCCACAAATCACCCCTCTTCTTCACCCCCACATACTCTATCCATATTATCCCTCTCCCCGTCAGCATCACAACTTTACCAATCGCTATCATCTTTTCCACCCATTAGGGATAAGACTGAAGTAGAAACGCTTTGGGAAAGTGACCTTCAATCCTCCTTCTCTACATACACGTGGAATAAGATTTGGATTAAAATTAGAAAATCCTCCCTTGTTGCTAACACTACCCAGACTCTTTTCTACATATACAATAGAATCTTATTTACTCCCGTCTCATTACACAAAATAAACCCTACTCTACCTGCCTCTTGTTGGTCTTGTAATACAACCCCAGCAGACCTAAAACATATGCTTTTCTTATGCCCTCAAGTCCATAAATTTTGGATACAAGTCTGGACACAGATCAACATCATTTTTCACACTCAAATCCCCTTTTCTTTTGTTAACTTATTTTTAGGGAGCCTCTCCGAGGACTGGAATTCACAATCATGTAGGTCCCTCCTAATTGACTTACTCCTTGCGGTTGCCTATCAACAAATCACTAAATCCTGGAAAGATACTTCCAACCTTTCTTACCGTGCTTGGTGGTATGGAGTTTGTTACAACTATAGACTAGATAGAGCATATGTCCATCCCATCTCCCTTGCCATTAAAAGAGACCTCCTTTGGTTACCTATTACTAACTTTCTTGACATGTCAGCGCAAGCCTCCCATACTCTTGATCCCCGAGTTGAAGAAGTTCCTAAACCTCCATGAACAATATATATATATATATGTGTATTTCATGTTACATTTCATCCTTAAGCATTATATTCACTTTGTTTATACTGTTTTATATTTACTGCTTTAGATTTTGGTCAAATTTATACAGTAGTTATGATATATTAATATTAGCTCTCTTTCATCCTTTTTCTTCTCTCTTCTCTTTCTTTTCTTACTTATTTTACAAAATTGTACTCAAAATTTCTATTAAGTGACAATTTTCTCTATATATTGTATTGCATTTTTACCCTGTATCAATAAACTTTCTTTCTAAACTTAAAAAAAAAAAAAAGGAAATCATTGACAGCACTGCATCAATCTGAAAAATTGGATTAGTCTGATCAGCAATTACCAGATTTGTCTTTGATGGCAACAAAAAAGTAAAGCCTTAAAAAACGACTTCCCATTCTGACTTTCCCCTCTACTGCCTTCATCATCCTCTCAGTCAGGGCTGGTCATGATGGCTGCAGTTACCTGTAGTCCTATCTGTCCAGTCTACTATGGGCATAGGGCTTGATTTAGAGTTTGATGGATACTCCATCCGCCATATTATAAGTGCCATAGGATATAATGCACGTGGAATATGGTGGACGAGATATCCATCATGTTTATGATGGAGTATATCATCCGCCAGACCCTAAATCATGCCCATATTTTATATGATCCCCTTTCTAGCACTTACTTCAACTGCTTACTCCAGGAGCATGTTTGGCAAGGCACTTTAACGTTTCACTTTTTGCCCATCTAGCACTGTGAATCATCAGAGTAGACCTCCGAGAACCCTTCCACCTCATTCTGAGTGCCATGCTGGAACTGGGCTGCCAAACCACGTAAGGACATACGATCACTGTACTTCACTGGGTGTTTTTAGTGCTTGATCTTGCGGTTACTAAGTAGGAGTGAGGAATAACCTGGGGTAACAGTTTTTGCAACTGGTAAAACTGGATGTTATTCTACTTTCCTCACTGTTTTGGTGCACCAATTCCGCCAGAAAATACCCGGAAGCTACATGATTAAACAAGCATTGGCAAAACCGATAACGCTGGTGTGCATTTTGAGTGATTACTAAAATGTTTAAAAGCCTGCTGAATTGAAAAAACTGAAACAATTGCTTATGATTGTCTTCTCTTTTCGTTGCATTCTACGAGTTGTAAAAAGCCCCTCATGCATTGTAATGCCATCACTGGCAGAAAGATACACCAATAAAGATACACCAAACAGTCATTAGCATGAAGTGAGAAATTAATACTACTGTGGGATCAAACCAGACCTAAAAACACAGAGCACACTGCAATTGGCACACACGTCGTAAATAGAAAACGGGCACAAATACCATTTGGTCACCATTTTAACCTTACTGCTGAACATAGATTGAAGCCTTTTTAGCGATTCACGAGTCCAATCATTACCTCTCCTCGGATTACCTCGGGTCATGTAGCCCCTTAACCAGACAAATTCTTAACTTTTATCAGCATTTAGAATTTCTATCAAGACTCCAACCTTTCCAACAGATTTGGCGCGCAGCCTCAATCCCTTTTTGACTTATTTATTTATTGTATTTGTTTATTATAACACTTTTAATGTGCACCAAATTCCAGAAGTCTAGCTTCTAGGTACAGTACACATTGTTTAGGAAAATTAACATTACATATGAAAAACTTCAATAGAAAGTAAAAGAGGCATGTTAACTGAAGGGGAGTGAGAGACGCAAGCTAGAAAAGAGTGAGCGGAGGAGGGTGTGAGAAGGTTGGAAGTGGGGAAGAGAGGGTGCCAAGAGAAAAGACAGGGGAGTTGTCAGAGGTTAGAGATGTCTCTTGTTTAGGGGGGGTAGGCCTAGGGGGGGTAGGCCTGGGGGGGAGGGGGGGGGCTGGATAGTTCACGAGTTCTGAGAATGAAAAGATCCAGAACCAGACAGCCGAGGCATCTGAGATTATGACTGTCTCATGTGCTGGAATTGAATCTGTGTCCTGTTAATAATTTTAATTAATGAAACAATACTCTATTTTGTGCTGGAGAGAGTTTGGAGAGTTTATGAAGCCCTTGAGGATAGAACATAATCCGATATGCTTTGGGGGTTCTCAATCCAAGGATCCTTTTTGTCTCCTATGGAGAAGTTGTTTCAGGGAGGTTTTTGATTAATGTGAAGTTGTTTGAAGACCAGAGTTCCCAGGGAGGATTGTTCAAATATCTCTCTAGTTTCCATTTTGCGATGGTCAGTTTGCAGTCGGAGTTCAAACATATCATTGTGGATGTTTGATGGAATTTGAAGAGGTTTGATAGATATCCGAATGTTTTTTCGTTGTTGGCTTTGATGGCTTTCTATAAAAGATTCGCCCCAGGGGTGACTTCATCCCACAACTGGCCATTTGTCATTCCACAAGTTGTTTAAAACATCTTTTTTTAATTTTTTTACAAACGCTTTCTAGTCCCTCTTTCCCTTCGCCTCTTCTAAAAGCGCTCGGAAGTTATCCTGACAGTATGCCGGCACTACATAAAAATGATAAATATATGAATGTGGCTTGCGGCATCCGTCAAAGAAGGCAAGTAAGTGTGCATAGGGACCCCCGAATACTGGGGCGCACGTCGTTTGCTTCCTTTCTGTCCGGGCGGGGCTGGGACCCCAGCATTTGTGATGTATATAGTGATGGAAGCTGCGTTATTCCTACCAGCTGTGTGAAAGAAATAGATTTGCTGTTGTTCTCGCGGCCCTGAAGTGACGCACCCGCAGCGCTGGGCGCCATTGTTCCCTCCTTCCCTTCTGCGCAGCTGTGCCAGCAAGCGTCTCATATTGAAAATAACCAACTTCCAGGACGAGCCTTTCACTGTGTAAAGCCCTCTCTCGGATCTCGATTTCCTTTGTTTCAGTCCGTCTTGTGCACGGATGTTTTGCATTTCTCTTTCTCACCAGTACTGACAGAGCATTTCGCTGTCGTTCCTTCTCTGCTCTATACTTCTGCCCCGGCCGGTACCCTTTTTTTCCCTTTGTCACCAGTCTATTTTTTCCTTCCTTCCCTTCCTTAAATTCCCTCTCTTCGCAGTGCCACCCTTTCTTCTACCCTGTTACTTCCCCCGTTCTCATCCCGTACATTGCCTTCAACTCCCTCCTAGTTTTCCTCTTTTTATTCTCTCCTTTCCTATCCCCCACTCCACCCCTTTATTTCTTTCTGCCTTCGTATCTAGGTTCAACTGTGAGACAACGGGTATTACGCAGTGGCCGGGCGTGCAAGCTTCTCTCCCTCACAAACGGCACAGGCAGAGTGAATGTGGAAGGAGTACAAGCACTACTCTCTCACCCATAGAACGCAGGGCATGAGCAGCAGCAGTGCAAGTGTCTTTCAGATGCTTACACAGTGCATGTACTGGAGAGGTGGCAGCTAAGCAAGCTTCATTCACATATGTTGCTTATGTGCAGCAGCACTTAAAGCTCTCTTGGCATACAAAGAGGTATGGTAGCAGCAGTGCAAGAGTCTCTAAAATACAGAAAATATAGCCCATAGGCAGTAGGAGTAGCGGCTTCTCCCACATACACATTAGGTAGCTCATGGTAGCAGCTGTGCAAGCTTTTCTCAGATACAGAAAATGTAGCCCACAGGTAATAGGAGTAGCAGCTTCTCCCACATACACATTAGGTACCTCATGGTAGCAGCAGTGCAAACTTCTCTCAGATACAGAAAATGTAGCCCACAGGCAGTAAGAGTGCCAGCTTCTCCCACACGTAGAATAGGTAGCTCATGGTAGCAGCAGTGCAAGCTTCTCTAAAATACAGTAAATGTAGCCCACAGGCAGTAGGAGTAGCAGCTTCTCCCACACACACACACAATAGGTAGCTCATGGTAGCAGCAGTGCAAGCTTCTCTAAGGTACCCAAAATGTAGCCCACAAGCTGTAGGAGTGCTGGCTTCTCCCACATACACATTAGGTAACTCATGGTAGAAGCAGTGCAAGCTTCTCTCAGATACAAAAAATGTAGTCCACATGTAGTAAAAGCAGTGCAAGCTTCTTTAAGATACAAAAAAGTAGTTCACAGGCAAGAGTGCCAACTTCCCTCAAATACAGCATAGGCAACTCATGGTTGCAACAGCACAAGCATGCTAACATAGTGCATGCATTTAGAATAGGTAACACATGGACAGCAACCATTGAGCCATGTCCCATATACTGAACACGAAGTGTACGAGCAACAGCAAATTAAACTGACATCATAAACAAAATAGTGGTTCTTCATATGCACAACATTTAGGGCCACATGTTTGAAACAATTTTGCATTCGCAAACGGTGTGAATCACAAAATTCAGCTATTTCCGAATGCAAAATAGCCTTTCTAGATGTATAAATGGCTTTGTAATTGCAATTTCAGGTAATCGCAAAAATAGCAATTACCTAAAATTGCGACTACAAATAGGGAATTGCAATTTGCGATTCCCTTAGCACACGTACCAAGCGTTTTCTAAATGCAAACTGTGCATTTAGGAAAATGCGATTACCATCGACACCAAGTTGATGGTAACCATGTGCAAATTTAGAAAAAGACATAATTTTTAGGTCTCGCAGACCTGCATTGCAGCGCGCATGCGCTGTTCGCTCTGTGAGGCTTATTGTAATCGAGGAGATTTCAGAAGTGGAGTTTAAGCCCCGCCCATCATTTTGATTGGCTGGCGTCATTGTTTATGCTAAACGCTGGCTTCCCATTGAAAATGAGGCTTCTTTGTTACCGCCCTGTCTCCTTCTCGGACGGCCCATCCGGACTCGATCATTTACTTGCGGCGTTACACAGTGGGATTTCTCTGGTGGGTGAGCACTTTTTTTTTCTTATTCGTGAAATGCCAGCTTGTTAAACATTGCGGCAGCCTCAGCAGTAATGGTGTTATTTGTATTCCGGGTTTTGCCGCGCGGTACTCGATTTTTATAATATTTTATGCTTTTAATAAGCAGCGTGGCACAGGCAGCATGCTGCGCTGCTTACTAAAAGTATAATACATTGCAAAAATAGAGTTTAATGACCTGCGCATTTCTTTTACACGGCGCCGCTTACCAAACTCCTTTTGGGCTCTCTGCAAGCCCCGCCTCACCCCACTCCAAAGAAAGGCGCGGCTCGCCAAACTCTACTTTTTCAAT
Source organism: Calotriton arnoldi (assembly GCA_963921515.1). Taxonomy (NCBI): domain Eukaryota; kingdom Metazoa; phylum Chordata; class Amphibia; order Caudata; family Salamandridae; genus Calotriton; species Calotriton arnoldi. Next base: position 444,723 of record CAWUFW010007619.1, on the reverse strand, counting down.
ATTTTATTCTTTTAATAAGCAGCGCGGCACAGGCAACATGCTGCGCTGCTTACTAAAAGTATAAAATATTGAAAAAAAGAGTTTGGTGAGCTGCGCCTTTATTTTATTTCTTTAGCAGGCGATCGGGACGGGACAGCAGAGGAGCGTGGGCAGTGCGGGGATGGAGGGGGCTCGGAAGGGGAGGGAAGGGCTGGGTCGGGTCGGAGCAGAAGACATGACTAGTTAGTGCATGGGGAATGCATGATGCTGCTTCAGTTGTATTTTTGCACTAGTCACACACGTTGTTAAAGGATCAATGTATACTGCTTATTATTGTGTGTCTGCGGATGCTGCACCCACGGTGCACAATACCGACTGCTTGCAAAGTTGTCAGCTTCCTGTTTTCAAGGTCTTCGTTGGGACGTGTTATCTCTGCTGCTGTTTTGTGTGTCCTTGCTAAAGGACACGTACTGTGAAAATGCAAGTGTTTTATGAGTGTGTCAGCTCTGTGGGTGCGTCTTTGCTTCTATCCCAATGACAAAATAACAAACGTGTGTGTGGACTTGATGTATGTGTGTGTGTGTTTGTGCATTTGATGGCGTGTGTGTGCGCATTTGAAAATGTGTGTTTGATTAGTGTATATGTGCCTTTAACGGTGGCTGCATGAATGTGTGTTTTCGCATTTGGTGATTTCTGTGAGTGCATGTTATGGTGTGTTCGCATCCATTCATTCGTGTATGGTGCATTAGGGAAAGTATATGCCCGCAGTGTGTGTGTGTGTGGGCGTTCGGTGCTGTGTGCTGTTTCAAGGTGTGCTTGGGGTAAACAGGGTTCATCCTTAATCTCTATGTGGATGTTCGAAATTTGTGCCTTTTTTCACCGAGTTGTTGGTGTTAATGTGTGCATTCATTTCTTGTGTCCGAGGAAAGGAATAGAGTCATGTGTTCTGTGTGTGTTGCTTACAGTCTGTCTGGTAATTCGTTCGTTTTATTTTGCCTCTTTTGCTCACATTTATCACTTCTTCCTGGCCTTATTGTAGCTTTTGCTCTATTTTGTTCCACTTAACTCCCATCTCCTTTTCTCCCCCTATAGTTTTCCCCCTCATTATATGTGTAAGTGCGGGCAATTTCATGGCTTATGGGGAAACTCCTAGCTGAAGGGACACTTTCTTACTCACAGTGGCTGTGACAATTCCGTGGGTCATGGTGCAATTGTATGAGCTTTGTGGAGGAATTTTGTGTACATATACATAGAGCTTCATGGCACAGTCTTCCGTGCCTATTTCATGTTTTATTGACGAAGTCAGGCCTGTGTCTTTTTTGATATATATATATTTTTTTTAACTTTCCACTGAAGTAATTACACATCTCCCGTTTTTCACCCATGTCTGTGTCTTAATGCTTTACTTGTATCACTCTAAAACCCTGGTGGGCTTTGAAGTGCTTATGACTTCATCAAGTGTAAAGGGGGCCTGGGGCGTTAAGGACTTTTGTGCATGTTCCTCTCCATTCATTCATCCATCCATTTATTAGTCGAGCCTGAGCAGTGCATGCGCTGCTATGCGAGCCATGCTGTATTGGAGTATGAAATAGAAGCCCCGCCCACTCTCCGCCTATATACGTCATTGGCTTGTGTCATTGTCCTTCGTAAATGCTGGCTTCTGATTCATTAATAGGCTTGTTAGTCTCTCCTTAGTACCGCCTTGTCTTCATTTCTAACCTCCCATGAGGACCGGCCCTTTTACTTCGGTTGTTACACGGTACGTCTTTTTTAGTCTGTAAGCATTATTTTCTTTACATAGTTTCTCCTACTGCAGGCACGACATGCTTTCCTGCAACACTCAGCACGCCATGCGCGCTTTCACTTTATAAGCAGCCCGGGACAATGGCGGCCGCTTCTTTGAATAGGTCTCGCATTTACGAAAGTTTGAGCTATTGGCATTGTAATGACAATGCCTCTTATTTATATGTTTTGATAATTATCAAAACATATAAATAAAGGCATTGTCATTTACAATGCCAATAGCTTAAACTCTCGCAAATGCGAGACCTATTGCATTGCAAATGCTTGTTCTACGTGCCATGTAGCGCACATATGCCCCCCGGGCATTTGTGCCCTTTACATGTGCACAATTTATTTTGGGGGTGCTTCAGGTGGGCCGTAGGCCCCCAGGCACCTTTGGCTTTGCACTACCTAATTTGCAATTACCAATTAGGTAATTGCAAATTAGGTAATGCAAAACCGTTCGCGCCTATGGGGCCCATAGGAATGAATGGAGTAGTATTACCAATTTAGCAAATACCGATTTCCTGAATCGCTATTAGGTAATATTAAGGAATCGTTAAATCTTTGGCGATTCCCTACATACATATCATTTTGCAATTACAAAATAGCGATTCAGTAAAAATCACTATTTGGTAATCGCAAAATGCTTTTTTGATATGCGCATTACAATGTACACACTAGGTGGCCCACAGACAGGAAGTTAGGACTCTTTGCCCACATACTGATCATTTACTGCATATGCAGCAACAAGGGAAGCTTCTGATAAATACAAAAGTCAGACGCCTTCACATCCAGAACATGTGGTGCATGAGCAGCAGCATTGTTGGCCTTCCCTCAAGCACTGAAAAAGTGGGGCAGAGCAGCAGCTGAGGAATCTTTGCAAACAAAATGAGCATGTGTGCATGAGCAGCAGCAGGGGAAGCTTCACTTCAATGCAATATAGGAAGCCCTCATACACAGAACACGCAGTGTATGAGCAGCAGCACAGGCTGCATCCCTCAAATGCGGAATAGGTAACGCATGCGCAGCTGCTGTGGATGCTTCGCCCATATACAAAACATGCAATGCATGAGCAGCAGCGCAGGCAGCATCCTTCAAATACGGAATACTTAATGCATGGGCAGCAGCAGTGGGTCCAATGCCCATACACAATGCATGCAGTGCATGAGCAGCAGCATAGGCAGTATCCCTCAATACGGAATAGGTAACGTATGGGCAGCAGCTGTGGGTGCTTCACCCATGTACAAAACATGTAGTGCATGAGCGGCAGCACAGGCAGCACTCCCTCAAATGCGGGATAGGTAATGTATAAGCAGCAGCTGTGGTTGCTATGCTCATATACAAAACATGCAATGCATGAGAAGCTGCACAGGCAGCATTCCTCAAATATGGAATAGGTAACACATGGACAGCGGCTCTGGGTGCTTTTCCCATGCACAGAACATGTAGTGCATGAGCGGCAGCATGCAAAATAGCGAGGACTTACATACCAAATATGTGGTGCATGAGCAGCAGCATTGGAAGTTTCTCTCAAATACAGAATAGGTTGTGCATGGCCAGCAGCCATGGAAGTGTCACCCACATACAGAATATGCTGGTGTATGGGTCGCAGCAGTTGAAACTTCCCACACACAGAATAGGTATTGCATGGGCAGCAACAGCTGGAGTTACCTTCACAAAATTAATTTACATAATCCTGCAGTTTCTATACAAACGTGTGTTAAGGACACAACATTACAGCTATAGGACAGATTAGCCCGAATGTAAGAAAATTGTGCTGCAGCAGTACCTATCTTTCATTCAACAACGAATATGTGTCACACTGCCACTAGCATTGTAGTTAATTCCCAGGTTACCCACAACGCACTGGACGCTGGTCTGCAGAGTCAGCTTGGATTGTGTAGATACATTTCAGGAGAGGTGAGAACCATGGGGGAATCACTAGTAATCTTAAAACAACTTTGACTTTGATTGTGGTAAGTTAGTAGCATTTGGTGCGGGTCAAACATTGTTAAAATTTTAAACGGAAAATCATATTGGGTAACGGCATTGCCAGGACCATGTAAGGTCTTCCTTGACAAGTCAGTCGCATGCTAGGCTGATCTAGGCTCATATTTTAAAGACTGCTTGTCTTGAGGCAGCGTTAGTCAAATGATGCTGTTCCCTTTCATGTGCCTGATCCAGCTCTGTCAGCCTAATGATTTTCCAATTGGCTAGTCTCCGGTGATGTTTTTTGGTTCTGGAAGTGTTTTTCAACCATTTTGGAGAGGCAAATTTTATGGCTGGTCAGTTTCAATGTTTTGTTTCTGCTTGTCAGGTTAGGCAGGTAGGAGGCAGATGCTTGGTTGTTCCTGGTTTTGTCTCTTTTGACATGTCCGTTTCCATCCATGCACCCAGGATCTGGAGTGACATCCCTGTATCCATTAGAGTCACTTCAACTAGGGGTGGGTGAAAATTTGGCTCCGCTGGCAGAATTCGCAGAGTTTTGCCCACTCCGCATTCCGCTTGCATCTCAAAGTTTTGATAAAACTCCGTCAACTGCCACTTAGTTGCGTTTTCCCTCACATGTGGCTCGCCAACGTTAAGTTGGCGAGTGCGAGTGAGAATTTGTGTCCCCTAGTGTGATTTCCGGGCGCTAGATCGCCTCCCAGCAAGATTTCTCAATGCGGGCGGTCATTGCAGGTCTCGACTGTTCATGTTGAGATACCTGCCGCTTGAGTAGAAAATCTACTTGAGCGGCAGAAAGAAGCAGTGCTCTCTGGCATGTCGGGTGGTGCCGTTTGCACTGATTTTACAGCACGCAACACGCTCCAGTGCTAAAAATCAGCACAAGCAGCATGATGTGCAGAATTCTGCCCACTTGGAAACTCTGTTGAATCTCGCAGAGATTTTATGTAACTCTGTGGAATTCCGCGGAGTGAAACTCCGTGAGTTCCGCCCACCCCTAGCTTCAACTCTCCTTTAATTCAGGAAAGAACTAAAGACGTGCCTCCTCAAATAATACCTCAGAGCTGTACAAAGCCCTTCTTCATCTGCTTCCCTTCTCATGTTAAAAGATCTTAGTTTCTACTCTTGGCCTATTGCTCTTCTAAAGCGCTACGCTCGTCTTGGCTATGTTTGCATTATTCAAATACAACATAAAACATGGAAGGCACTATATCCAACTCCTAAACATACACATCATACTGAGATGGGTCTCCACAGACCACCTAACAGCACCTCTGTGCACAAACCTTTTTGGCATCTAAAAACACTAACCTTCCAAGTTAGTGGGAGCATATGCTATGTAAACAAGCATTTGCAATTCAATCGGTCTCGCCTTTGGGACCTTATATGTGTTTAGCTATGCAGCACATTGGCCTGTGTGCTGAAACATCTACTGTTCTTTAAAATGGATGGAAAGTAAGCACCAAACTGCGTGACACGCCAGATATGGGAACACATAAAGAGAAATATTGCCTTTCAGCGCGAAATGGTATAGTCCAAAGCTCTGTTTTTAATATAAAATCAGGGCCTTCAGTGGTCATATCACTGAAAATCCAAGATTTGAAAAAAATATTATTGTTTACAGGTGCTCGTGGAAGAGAATTTCTATGGACTGGAATCCAGAGAATGCTAAAGTAATTCTAGTATTTTACTGACCTCTGCTTGTCGTTTTCTATCAGGAAAGTTAAATAGAGGCAGTTTCCAGAAAAATAAAAAAAAGAAAGTCCCTCAGCAGAAAGCATTTCTGGTATGTTACTGACCTCTAGTGGTCGTTTTCTATCAAGACAGTTAAATAGAGGCAGTTGAACAAGCAGAAAGCAATTCTGGTATTTTACTGACCTCTACTGGTCGTTTTCAATCAAGATAGTTAAATAGAGGCATTTCAACAGAAAAAAAGTCCCTAAGCGGAAGGAGACAAGTCCTAGGGCTGATCTCCAGAGCCCACAAAGTACATACAGATATAAGTATATACTAAAGTATATACAAGAGGTCTCAAATGCTCTACCTAAAAATGCTATACATAAGAAAAGAAACTTCTAAGGAGGAAGACATGTTGCAAAATATCTTCAGTGTCAGGGAACACGGGTGACAGATAAAAAAGGGCAAAAGATAAAAAGAATAATGGACACTGGTCTATTGTAAGTGAACCGAGCAGAGGTTTGGCACAGGGAAACTGGAGGCTGAGGAAGGAGTCTTGACCAACACACTAAGAAAGTAGAGATCTAGGTGAGAAGGATGCTAAGTGATAAAAACCTATCACAACCAACACTGCTACCTGTCTGGCTGACATGTTCATCATCTACGATGGGTCTTGGTACGCCTGTAGCTGGGGCACCATCAGACGGGAGACAAAGAAGTGTAAAAAATGAAAGAACAAGGCAACAGGACTTCTCGGTCTATTGTCCCAGAATCTGGAAGGACAGCCTTGTTTTCAACAGGACTGACCAATCATTCACCAATATAGGAAAGAGCTGAAGACACACCTCTTAAAGCACTCTAATTCTGAAAGCAGTAATATTCCACTCTAGAAACCAGCTTTTCCCCCAATCACACTTTGTTGAGTCTTTGCTTTGTACCCTGTACATTACTCTGCTGTCTTTCTGCTAAGTTTGAGCTTCATAAATACCACATACATACATACTCAGCCTTTCGTCCGACAAACGTTGCGATAATGAGTACCATTATCCCCAAACCAAACTTCACAAGTGTGAACATGTACATTACAAATTCGTGCTTCCTAGGAAAGTACAAGACACATAAATCACACACAAAAACAAACATAGATACAGAGGAAACAATGAGGATTAAACGAGAGAGAGGGATTAGAGTGCACTTTAAATCCTGAGGGGTGGAGAGGCGAGGGATGGAGGGAGTGAAAGATAATAACAGGAAGAAAAGAAGCAGGATGGAGAGACAGAAAATAGAAGAATGAGAGAGCTAAAAAGTGAGAAATTATGTAGGAAAGTAACGACTAGAGAGTCTGGGACAATGATACCTGAACGTACAGATACAAGGGGTTACAATAAGCCATGGCAGTGAAGTATAGAGAAAGGTGAAGAGTCAAAAGTGAAAAAACATAATAATAGGAACTGACAAAAAGAAAAGTAGGAAGGAAAAGTAAGAATTGAAGAGAAAGAGACATTAGAGAGATATGGAGAAAACAATGACAAAATGAATCAGAACCATGAGAGAAAAAGAAACACAATGAGAGGAAAATGCAACAGAGAAAATAGAAGAGCAGCGGCGAAAAAATGAGGTTTAGAAACCATGAATGATCAAAAGATTGAGGTATAAAGGTGGAAAGTGCACCAAATAGAAAGAGAAAAATGGAGACAGAAAGAAATAAAGTGGGATTCAGAGGGGGGAAATTAGGGAGAAATGGTGGCAGTAAATGTGAGAGAAATTGAAAGAGAAAGAAGCATGAAAATGGCTGGGAGAAAGAAAAAAGACATAATGAAAGGCAGTAGGCGATAGCGTCAGGAAAGAGGGAGAGGGAAAATGAGACAGAGAAAGAAAGAAAGAGAAATAGCAAGAGGTGACAAAACAGCATGGCGTAACAGAATGCTAATTGAGGGAGAGAGAGAAACAGAAGGTGACCGAATGACTAAGAGAAACTTAAAGAGGGGGGAGGGAAACACTCGGGGGAGAGGGAGAGAATAAAATAGGAGTTGAGAGAGAGAGAGGGCTTGGAGTGACAGGTGCAAACAATGGTTAATTCGAGAAAGTGGGAATGCTGAAGAAAAGAGAGAGGCCATCTTGGCATCACGTCGATTATGCAAAATCAACTCTTCCAGCCCTGCACTTAGGCACGGATTAAGTGCCCCCAGCGGCGACATTGTCGAGTAAAGTGCTTTGATTAACCAGTCCAATGTGGATTTAGCCAAACTATTAAATCCTCTGAACCCAGACACAGTCATTGAGAAATAAAAAAGATCATTTTTTCCCTTGTCAAACTACTTCAAATGAAGCCACAGTGGAGTTTATTTGGCCATTGGCCTCAGCAGCTGTCTATGTGCTGTGTCTTCCCCATCTACTCTTTCTCTGTAGGGGGAAGGGGGGGGGGGGGAGAAAGGGCGGGGACGGGGCTCTTCACTATGGCAGGTTCCGGGCTGGAGGGCGGGACGTTTGAGGGCTCAAGACCATCCCATCGTTGAGGGCTTCTTGGCGTAAACGATGGCCTGGGAGACATAGCACTGCTCCATCTTCTGGACCAGATTGTGTACCTGCCAACTCACACGGTGCCACGTGTGTCACACGATATCGGATCCCATCACATGGTCACACACTGAGAAGCCGATATCACAAGGTGGCAGGGAAAACGAGCTGAAAATCACTGTAAATAGTGGATTTCCAGCTCGCTTTCCGAGGCTTTGAACTGTGGACGTCCATTAAGGGGTGTGAAAAAACACTCCAGGACGTCGGCACCTTTTTTTTTTTTTGAGGAGGGGGCTTGGGGCAGGGTGGGGGCAAACATTCCTCGTAGGTACTTCTTGGCACAAGGCCCCGCCCCCTCCTCACACGGTGAGATTTTTCTTCAAGTTGGCAGGTATTAGATTGTTTTTACAGTTTCTTTTTGGCCCAGAAGGTAATGAACTTTAATTTTATGGTCTAGATTTCCAGGAGTTTCCAGTGCTTACTTTGTAAAATATTACTACCAAGGTCAAGTGAATTTCTCTGGAGCCCACTGCAGCTGGCACCAGCCACAGCTTTTGCCACTGTTGTCTCATTATCCACTAATGATATATCTCACATTAGTATGGCATTTTGGACTATTCCAGGTCACTCATACTGCAGAGATGACTTAAATTGCTACATTTATAATTTCTTTAAAAGTATAGTAAATATATATATATGCTCCACTGAATGTACTCTGCTAAAAAATGGACACACAACGTCATCATGTGGTGGATTCAAATAAATACCTGCATGTATTTATTAAAAAGTGCCAGTGCCGAGCACCACCAGAAGACAGGGCAAATTAAGCCTATTTTGTAATATGAATTAATGTGTTTCACGAAGGGATGAGGAGTTTCAGCTCTGCCCTTCAGCAGCCTGATAGCCAGTGCTCAGGTCACTGTCCACATACATAGCTTCCCCGCTTGGTCTGGGGTGTGAAGGTACCAAGAGACAGCCCATCAATCCTATTGGCTCACAACTAGCCACAAAGTCAAATACGACAAGAGCTGAAGTGAAGTGTGATGCTGACTCACCAGCACTGCCTTCTGTGCCTTTTATATGCTATCACCGATTTATTTTTATTGTGTGTTTTGATTCCTCCTCCGCCTCCCACATACAGCAGCACACCGCCTGTTGAGAAAGATTCAGATTTCTTGATAGGATGGGGCCTTAGGGAACACTACAAAAGCTGAAGCAAACCTCAGTATATTCAGATTATGAAATTAAACGAAAAAAAGAAAACACAAATTAGAAATTCATAAGGAAGACACAGGCTTCCAGCAGCTATGAGAGCGGGCGGGTGGAAGTGGGGGTGGTCTGTTTCTTGGTGGCAGGGAAATCTAAATGTAGAAGATCAAACTTAAAAATGATCTTTCCACTCCCATCATTTTGTCCACTCTTATATTTAAATGCCTCTATCCACACAATCAACAGTGTCCTTTTCTAACATCTCTTGAATGTCAATTTACGTCCTGTTTTAGTTATTTTTCAGGCACAAATATCTTTACATGATCACTCGGACAATCACTCATAGGGATCAGAAGTCAAATTTTCTCTGAACGGATTAGCTTAGAAGACTTCAGTGAGAAGTGATATTTTTTTGGTGGCTGATATTTCTGTGGATTTGAGAATAATATCCTCAGTCGTTGAATTGGAGGAGGGGTTAGGGGAAGAGGATTACTCTGAGCATCCCTAGTCCAAAGCCTGACTTGGAAATATACAACACTATAGCCCTGTCCACAACGATAGCTCACAATTACAGTTTACCTTATGAAGTTGGGTTTATAGTTCATTCCATTCTAAGGCGTATGTTCTCAGATCATGTCCCGGTACCTCCACCTTAGGGTCCTTTATGTGATATTCCCTGGTCTGACTCCTAGTGAGTGGTGGAATTCACAAGTTAGCTACAAGTTAATACAAAACTAGTGGGTGGATTTCGCAACTGCTTAACATTCCGTAGATGTTCTCACAGCAAACAAGGTACCCAGCAGTCAATGAGGCACCTTTACTCACAGGCACATGATGCCTTTCTAGGGAGAAAGAGTGAATGGACGAGGTTTGTGCACTCGATCACTTCAAGAAAATTGGCTGGCTGACTGAGATGAAGGCTTTGATGACCTCTGTGGGGCTGGAAGGTCTGTGGGACACTAAAAATATAAAATCCTTACCTAGCAAATCATTGATCAAGAAACAATACTGGGGATGGGTAACGCAATCTGCCATCTCTTATCCATCTTGGGGTCGTCTGACCCTCGACTTCATGGAGTTCAAATTAGAAGGAGCTTTTGAGCATTATCTGGAGGTTATCACAAATCCACAGGTCCGGAAGCTGTATATGCAGTTTAGATTTGGAACCCTCCCTGTGCACTCTTTTACCGCCTCCTGGCGCCAGCCCCCTCTCGCTACACAGCTCTGTCCGAGCTATGATATTGCTGATGAGACAATCAGCCACATCTTTTTTGTATGTCCCAGATATAGTCGCTTGAGAACCAGGTGGATAGCCCCTGTTTGTAGAAGGTTTGGAACCCGTTGCCACAAAAATGCCCTGCGCATTCTAAGGTCAGACTCAAGCACTCCAATAGTATGCGCAGTTGCTAAATTTCTGGGCAAAATGTGGATTTGTAGGAGGCACGCAATGATTAGGTAGCAGACTCAACTCCCTCACTACCCCTTCTAAGAATGGTTTCTATATATGCAGACACTTATGATTGGTTGAGAGCCACCTCTAGCTCAGTACCCGCATGGCGGGTCGTGCCGTCCAATATGGACCGCATAGATCTTTGCTGGTACAGTTCTTATTGGTTTTCTCTCTTCCAACCCGCTTAAACACTCTGCATTAACTTTTGTTGGCAATTGATTAATTAGCTGTTTTAACCACCCTTATACCTCACAGCCCCATTTGCTCCCTAGTCACTAGTAACTTGACGGCCCTCACATCACTAAACAAGAATATCTCTGATGTAAGATTTTAATCCCTTTTCTTTATTCCCTTTCCCAGGTAGTGGTTTTAACTAGCGAGGTAGGAATCACTCGTATTGTATGCATTTGCACTTTCTTGTTCGTTTATGCTTTTATCATATAATTATGATGTCTGTTTTTATATATCATGCAGTAACTGACCACCCCACCATGTTACCACGGCCCTGTGGGGGTTGCCGCATCATCATTTTAAACTCTACCTAGCTTGCCCATGGAAAATTGTTTTTGTATATTTTGCTACTTTTATTCTGTATTTCTGATTTGTATGCATATGGCACTTTTATGGCCGCAATGGACGAAATAAAGTTACTGATGATGATGATGAATGGTTGAGTACTTGAACAACCCTTAACCGATCAACGGAACATGGTTGCGTTTAAAGCTCACAGTGCTGCAGTCAGAGTGACAAGGATGCTTACTACAGTGGAAATAAATGACAGACTGTCCCAACAAAGTAAGAACGTTAATATAAGGATATTTAATTATTTGAATACAAAAGTAATTAGAAATAATACAGGCTTGCCCTATTGGGATTACAGATTCCAATGGCTTTAAATGGATCTTATCCAAATAGCCGAATGGTGTTCCTCTGTGACTGGGTGTCTCTCTCTATCAAGGTAGAGCACTGTGATAAAAGCACAGTCACTAGCCTCACCTACCAGTTGTTTGGTACCGGTTTAGGTTGCTAAGGCACAAAAGGTTGACATGACAAAGAGCTGCACGTGCCACTTCACAGGCGGACATTGTAAATTAGCACTGCTGGACGGTGCCATGACATCACTGGGGTAGGGGGGTGACTGTTTTGGAGGATGGTTGAGAGTATGGATCCTGTGCACCCTAGAGGTTTTCTTTTCTTAGCAGACAAAACTACATTTAGGTACAGTAGGCACTCACCACCTGTGGGTGCTCCTAGGACTATTTGTCAGGAAGAAGCCTGGTAGGATTTGGGATGTGACTGAGAGTATGGACACTGAAACTTCTCCTATTTGACCTGCACAGTCTTGGGGCGCACGTTTGAGATGACCAATGCCCAAATGTCAGTGCAAAAGTTGGCAAATGTGTGTGTATCGAAATAATCAATGTGGCACATCCAGGCTGTGCCTATAGACACCTCTGAATTTCAAAGGGTTTGCTCTCGTGCCTTGTGGTGTTTCTTCGGGGTACATGCTTCCCGACTCTCAGGGCATCTCTGAATAGTGGCACCAACCAGAGCAATACCCTTGCTTCATAGCACAGTCTACAGGGTCGGCTGGATGGTTTTGGGAGGAGGATGTCCCTTGCTGTAACATGCCACTTGATGAAGTTAAGAAGGCACAGGCTTTTAAATTTTACCCTGCAAACAATTTTGGCACTGCTGTGCTCCACTGAAGAGCTCACAAAGAGCAAAACGTGTCTTGGGCTAGTTGAGTTAAATAGTGGAAGAAATTAACAGTTATCAAGCTTTTCCTGACTGGAAGAATAGTAACTTTGCATAGATGGACCACACTAACCAGAATGCATTGGAAGGGCTAAAGAGTTGTGTTTTAACCGAAACTCACAGCTGAAGGCTATTAGTACCAGTCCTGTTTTGAGTATGTCAATATGGGGTTAATGATTTTAGGAGAGAAGGCATTGAACATCATGCACTGTGTATTTTCTCCGGCAGAATGGCACAGTTGGTTGGTAAACAGATCTGGGGGCTCTCGTTGACATGGAGGCTGTCTAGGGTGAGTGTGGGCACCAAACAGGATGCATCATATCTCTTCATGAGTTAGTTGCCACCATCTGAAGTGAATCACTATAGGCTGGTAGTTCATTGTATAGAAGCCATGCAGGTCCACTACCCTCAGGGGCGGCTCCTCCGTAATGGCAGAGGAGCATTGCCCCACTGCCAGCAAATGATAAATAGAATGATAATAGCACATTGTTATTATCGTTTTATTTATTTCTGCCAGAGTTAATTACATTCGACAGGAGGGGCGAGGCTGGGCCAGTGCAGGGAGGAGTACTGTGTACTTTAAGTGTGCATGTATCTTTGGCCGGCCGTCCTAGGCCGGCCAAACACACATGCACACTTAGGTTTCTCCAACCCAGCTGTATTGTACAGCTGAGTTGGAGAAACACCACAGGCTCCAAGGCACCGTCTGAGTGGCAAACGAGGCTGCTCAGACCAATCCTGGCGCTGCTCTCATGCTAGAGATTAGTATCTGGATTGGGTTGGGCGCCTGTGCTCTGAAGGACCATCCCCTTCTGGCTTCCAGGATGCCAGGAGCAGGCAGAACAAAGTGGCCGGCAGCTGGAGCAGAGCAGCAGGTAAGAGGTTTTTATTTTTATTCTTCAACCTCTCCTCTCACCCAACACCCCCGCCGCCCTACCAGTTTTAATTTCCGGCAGCCGCCACCGACTATCCTAGACACCAGTTTTCAAACTACACTGAGCCCGTAGCAAGGTTTGCACTGGAACTGTCTTCTTTCCTGAGGCTTTTGATTTTAGTGCCCATCGGAAACTGGCATGCATCTAAAATATGAATACACAAAGAACCCACGGGTCCGTGATAGCAGTCAAAAAAGAAATGTGGACCAGAAAAATATCAATGGGAGTGATGTTGGGAGTATCCCTTTTAAAGGACGACTCCCCTCACACACCCGGAGGTGTCATGCTTCATCATAGGGGTGCCTCTCGTGTCGGGACCTAGTCACTTCACGGGCTACAACCCCTCTCTACGAGGAGGGAGCTCAGGGATGTTTTGATTTGTTTGCACATGGGTTGTCCTAAAAACCCTATGTGAGCGTGGGTGTGGGCAAATACGGTGCAGTGCTGAAAGTGTAAGTGAGTTAAAACTGCCTACAGGAATAGCAATAAACTTTATTAGGCTACCCTCTGACAGGATTAAAATGCTGTGAATGAGCCTATCAAAATTATAAAAGGCTTCATAAACTAGATCAACATGTTTCAGCCACAATGACCTATGCAAGTATCTTGGCTTTCTTCAGGATCTACGTGATGCAGCTACTGCCAAATAAAAGGTGCTAATTATATCAAAAATAATAAACATCGGTGTGTTTATACTGAACCAGATCATTTCATGTTCAGTCAGGTCCACCAATTGAATCCAATTGGTAGAGAGAGTTACCACAACTGTCCGGTGCTAATTTAGCAAATGGTACAGGCCGAGTCATCTGCCTGACCACGCTGAGGGCAGGCAGTGCAGCAGTAGCACCAGGCGGAAAGGCAGTGCCCCGCAGCCCTGGCCGACCACGAGCGTAACCGTTGGCGCCTGTACCATTTGCTAAATTAGCACCGGACAGTTGTGGTAACTCTCTCTACCAATTGGATTCAATTGGTGGACCTGACTGAACATGAAATGATCTGGTTCAGTATAAACACACCGATGTTTATTATTTTTTGATATAATTAGCACCTTTTATTTGGCAGTAGCTGCATCACGTAGATCCTGAAGAAAGCCAAGATACTTGCATAGGTCATTGTGGCTGAAACATGTTGATCTAGTTTATGAAGCCTTTTATAATTTTGATAGGCTCATTCACAGCATTTTAATCCTGTCAGAGGGTAGCCTAATAAAGTTTATTGCTATTCCTGTAGGCAGTTTTAACTCACTTACACTTTCAGCACTGCACTGTATTTGCCCACACACCACGCTCACATAGGGTTTTTAGGACAACCCATGTGCAAACAAATTAAAACATCCCTGAGCTCCCTCCTCGTAGAGAGGGGGTTGTAGCCCGTGCCGTGACTAGGTCCCGACACGAGGAGGCACCCCTATGATGAAGCATGACACCTCCAGGTGTGTGAGGGGAGTCGTCCTTTAAAAGGGATACTCCCAACATCACTCCCATTGATATTTTTCTGGTCCACATTTCTTTTTTGACTGCTATCACGGACCCGTGGGTTCTTTGTGTATTCATGATTAAGAGTGAGGAGTGTACCCACGCTGGTCCTTAAACCTCCTCTTGCCCTTTTGTGTGTGAGATGCATCTAAAATAGCCTGGGAGGGTAACTGGGCAATTCTTTTTTCTGGTGGCAATGACCTAATGGTATCTTCTAGGGATATAAACTTCCACTCCGCCAAGATTAAAGGCCCTTTTTTAATGGTCAAAGGAAGGCCAATTGGCTCACAGATGCAACTGATGGTTGGACACAGTGGGGGTCCTTAGCTTCCTCTGTTTGGTGCTACCAGCTGGGGACAGAGCTGGGAACACATAGTCCTGGAGAGTTTTCCCAAGAAGCAGAATTATGTCACACAGATAAAACTTGCCTACCATTCCAGCAGGTACAGTACAACGATGCTTTATTGTCATGACACATAGTTTTACTATTGCTGCTCCATATTTATGGATTCATAGGATTTGCAACTGTTTTAAATAACAATTTCTGTGAGTCTGGTGTCGCAGGCAGACTGGTACTCTGCTGTCCCTTCTTTCAGCTCTAGGATGACTTCCTCCAGAATCCAAATCACTTGCTCATGTTGAAGCCTTCAGAAGTCAGGAAACCTGTGAGAGATTTTGTCATTGCAGAAGTTCTGTGTTTCCTCATATGTGGGACACGGTATGAGGAAATGTATGTCCTTTCTCTGCTTTCCTGACTTGTTTGTACCGCCCTTTTTAGGTCTTGCCTAGCGTTGCAGCGTGCATACGCTGCTCGCTCTGCGAGGCATATTGTAGTAGAGGAGATTTTAGAAGTGGAGTTGAAGCCCTGCCCATCTTTTTGATTGGCTTGCGTCATCGCCCATGCTAAACGCTGGCTTTCGATTGTAAATGAGGCTTCTTAGTCCCTCCTTGTTACCGCCCTGTCTCCTTTTGGGACGGCCCATCTGGACTGGATCTTTTACTTGCGGCGTTACACGGTGTCCTTTAATTAGTGGGTAAGCACTTTTTTTTTATTATTCGTGTAATGGCAGTTTAACATTGCGGCAGTTTCAGCACTAATAATGGCTGCCACCTCCAGCGAAACCTTCCCCTCCGCCGAACACCTGCACTTCCAGATCCAGACCACCCCCAAAGCCACACTCCGAGGAACCCTCATCTACAGACCCCCCGGCCCCCGAACACCCTTGGCCACCACCATCACTGACTTCATCGCACCCCACGCCATCGCCTCAGCAAACTACATATTCATTGGAGACCTGAACTTCCACCTCGACAACCCCAGCGACCCCAACTCCACTATCCTTCGTGACAACCTCGCCAGCATCGGACTTAAACAACTCGTCAACACACCGACCCACAGAGCAGGACACACCCTCGACCCCATCTTCGCAGCAGGAAACAGCGTCCAATTCAGCCACACAACGCAGCCGCCATGGACCGACCACCACTGCGTACACTTCGCCATCAACAAACCCAAGGCACCCAAACCAGCCCCACGCCCACCTCGAAGGAACTGGAGCAAGGTTACCGACGAGCAACTTAACTCCACCCTCACCCGAGACAACCACACCTGGGCACCCGATGCAAACGACGCAAACAACGCAGCCAGAGAACTCCAAACCTGGATCTTCAACTGCGCAGACAAGCTTGCCCCGCTACGCAACCCCGACAGACAACGCCCCAGGAAAGCCGCCTGTTCACCACCGCTCTCCAAGAAGCCAGACGCACCTGCAGACGCCTGGAGAAGAACTGAAGAAACACCAAGACAACCGAAAACCACACCACCTACAAGGACGCCTTGACGGACTACCATAACCAGATCAGAGCCACCAAGAGGAACTTCATCCACAACAAAATCCTGGCCAACTCCACCAACTCCAAGGAACTTTTCAGTGTCATTCAGGAATTCACCAACCCACGCAGCGAAGCCACATACATCACACAATCCCAAGACCTCTGCGACAAGCTTAGAACCTATTTCCACCTCAAGATCAAAAACCTCTATGACAACTTCATCGACCATCCACCAGGTGCCACACACGGCCCCCCGCCCCCCAGAAACACCAGCCAGCCTACCATCTCCAACTGGACACCAATCACGGCCGAAGACACTGCCTCGACCATGAAAAGCATCCACTCGTGGGCCCCCACCAAACCCTGCTGCCCTCACATCTACCACAGAACTGCAGCCCCCATCGCACCCGAACTACAACGCACCATCAACCCCACCTTCAAAACAGGCACCTTCCCAGACGACTGGAAGCGCGCAGAAGTCAGACCCCTACTCAAGAAGCCCACAGCTGACCCCACCGACCTCAAGAACTATCGGCCCATCTCGCTCCTCCCCTTCGCAGCCAAAGTTGCAGAGAAAACAGTCAACAGGAAACTGACACAATTCATTGAAGAGAACGCCGTCCTCGACCCGTCCCAATCCGGATTCCGAAGCAACCACAACACAGAGACCGCCCTACTCTCCGCCACAGACGACATCCGCACCCTCCTGGACCAAGGCCACTCCGCAGCCCTCATCCTACTCGACCTATCAGAGGCCTTCGACACCGTCTCCCACCGCACACTAGTCGCCAGACTACATGACGCAGGCATACAAGGAACAGCCCTGGACTGGATCCGATCATTCCTCACCGGAAGAAGCCAAAGGATCAGACTCCCACCCTTCCTCTCCGACCCAACGAAAATCACCTGCGGAGTCCCACAGGGTTCATCACTGAGCCCCACCCTCTTCAACATATACATGGCCCCCCTCGCAGCCATCGTCCGACAACACAGCCTCAACATCGTATCCTATGCCGACGACACCCAGCTCATCCTCTCCCTCACCAAAGACCCCACCACTGCCAAACTCAACTTCCAGAAAGGAATGCAAGACGTCGCAGTCTGGATGACCAACAGCTGCCTGAAGCTCAATGCCAAGAAGACAGAAGTCCTCGGTACCACCCCTTCTGCATGGGACAGCACCTGGTGGCCGACCGCCCTTGGAAGCCCACCTAGCCCCTCAGACCACGCCAAGAACCTCGGCATCGTACTCGACTCATCACTCACCATGAACCGACAGGTCAACGCTGTCACCTCCAGCTGCTTCAACACCCTCCGCATCCTCCGCAAGACCTTCAAGTGGATCCCCCCTAAGTCAAGGAAGACAGTCACCCACGCACTTTATCACCAGCAGACTGGACTATGGAAACGCACTCTACGCCGGCATCAACAAGTCCCTACTCCGCAAACTCCAAACAATACAGAACACCGCCGCCAGACTCGTCCTCGGCATCCCCCGACACGAACACATCAGCCAACACCTACGAAGTCTCCACTGGCTCCCCGTGGAGAAAAGAGTCACTTTCAAAATCCTCACTCACGCCTAAAAATGCCTACACAACAACGGACCCAAATACCTCAACGACAGAATCAACTTCCACGTACCCAAAAGAAACTTCCGATCTTCCAACCTCGCACTGGCCGAAACCCCACGCATCCACAGAGCCAGAGCAGGCGGAAGATCCTTCTCTCACATTGCAGCCAAGACCTGGAACGAGCTACCAGCAGACATCAGACGCGCCCCCTCCCTGAACACCTTCAGGAAGACCCTCAAGACCTGGCTCTTCGGCTAAACAGATCTGCGGACCCCCCCCTCAGCGCCTTTAGACCCTCACGGGTGAGTAGCGAGCTTACAATTCCCTGATTGATTGATTAATTGCCATGTTATTGTTTTGTAACTTTCGAACACCCGTCCCACCTCCCAAACAGCATCGAGCGGCTTTCATTTATTTCTTTATTTACTTAATACGGCGCCCGTACGCTTGGCTACAGTTTACTGTTCTTGCAATGGCGGCACACGCGCTTTAGCTGTAAACATCTTAAGCTAAAGCGCGGTGCCGCGATTGCTTCAAAAGTCAAGAAATAGTAAAAAAAAAATCAATTTCTTGACTTTTGGAGCAATGGCGGCACACGCGCTTTAGCTTAAGATGTGTGAAGCTAAAGAGCGAGTGCTGCGATCCACTTGTTGGTTTTATTTATTTTTTTAAATCAAAGGGATTGTGGAGCGGCGGCCCCTCCCCCCACCAGGACCGCAGCATAGCTGGGAGGAGGAGGTGACAACCGACTGCCACTGCCTCATCACTCTGGCTTCTTTTCTAGCGGCTGTTCCTTGACATGTGTCCGGAATAGGTGAGTCAAATGACAACACATAAACAATCCACAGTAATAATAATAATAATAAGATGAATAATGCTTTTCTTAAAAAAAAAAAAAGACTGAAATGCCTAATGTGTCGGCGTTTGGGCATTCGCTACGCTGTGTTCTGTGCGTTCCACTGAGAAGGGAATGTGCGTGCAATTAAATATCCATTTTATCATTTATGGTTCCCATGTCAGTCCTACTGTTGTGACGCCACTTCAAGGAGCAGTTTGCTGCGAAGGAGCACGCCACAGTCCGGGACCCTCTGAAAATGACATTCTTGAGCGTAGCGGAGTACGCGTGGTCTTCTGATAACATTGACATCAGATTACTTATTTTTGCAGATTTATATAGCGCGAATTCGACCTGAAGGTATTGGGGCGCTTTACACAAGCACCAGTTACGTTAACAAGGACACATTCGTTTTTTGGTAGGCACAGGGAGATTAAGTGAATCACAGGAAGCTGAGCCGACGCCGAGGCCCGAACCTGGTTCCCCAGCTCCAAAGTCGGCAGCTCTGGCCGTAAGGCCACAACCTCTCCCATTGCATATAGGGAAGCTGCCAGAAGGCTGGGACCTTCTGCAGTGCTTGCTGGCATCATCCGCACAAAGGCTGGTCCAGGCTTGCTGACCAGCGTATACATAAAGGGAGTGATTGAGACCAGATAACCCGATGAGGAGCAGTCCAAGCCCCCGAGTACGGAGGGGGAAAGGTACTGAACCCCTAGTATTGTCAGCCCCTAAAGTCTGCTAAACTGGAAGCCGGTGTGTCTGAACCGTGGCTCTTTACCCTGCTGCAATGTGCCGCGCGGACACAGTGACAGAGGCAGCTTTAGATTCCTTTAGGAATTCATGGATTAAACAGGAAATATGAGACGTGATCTAATTACTAATTAAAGCAACAATCATCTGTTTCCGATACCTACTGCGTTCGAGAAAATTTTGGGGCAAAAATAGAAAATAACAGAACCAATAAATCTGCTTGGCTGTGTAGGTCCTCCCTAATGATGGCCTGCCCCTCGCAGGACTGTATGGGGACTCATGACAGAAGTTTGACACTGACCTTTCGCTTTCTACGTTAGTGGGGTTTAGGAGCTAGCTGCTGCTTACAGAAAGTCAAGGATAAATACACATTTTTCTATAATGCTTGCATCTGATTAAGGGGCCTTTACGATTTTCACTTCTTGCGAGGGTCCTTTAAGGTCTGAGCCAGCTTCTAAAACGCAGGAGTAGTTCGGCGTATTAAGTGCCTGCTGCTCGTTTATTTTCCTCGTGTGCAGTCAGGACACGCTCTCTCCTTTCGCTTTTTTTATTTTTATAGCACGCATTTGCAGTGCAATAGGTCTCACATTTGCAAGAGTTTAAGCTATTGGTATTGTAAATGACAATGCCTTTTATTTCTCTGTTTTAAAAACACATAAATAAAAGGCATTGGGATTTATGATAATAGCTCAAACTCTCATAAATGCGAGACCTATTGCATTGCAAATGCTCGTTTAATCTCTGCAAATGGCCACTGTGTATTTGTCCATCATTCATATCTATTTGGGGTTATTTGCTGTGATTTGATTATCTGCCAGGGCCTAGAGCCTTCCTATCATTTCAAATTATTTTATTTCTAAGTCTGGTCTTGAAACAGCTTCAACTGTTAGACTTGTGTTTTCTCCAAAAATTATAACCAAAATACATACATAGATATACGCATACAGCAGTTTGCGGTGAGCCCTCATTATCCATTGCTCTGCTGAAGTGTCACTCACATTTTGCTTCCATCTTCCCCAGCACACATCGCAGTGCAATGGGTCAGCCCACCTTATCTATTGGCTGCCCTCACTTTGAGTGATAACATTTTGCCAGATCATTCTCAGCCTCCTGAAAAGTAGTACACTTTGGTGCTATGGCGTATTGGGGCTACTGGCCCGCTCCTTTATTTTTATTGTTTTGGTAGCATTTTTTTGCATTTTGTATTTTTTTGCATTTTGTATATTTTTGCAAAAAAAAAAAAAAAAGATATATAAAAATGCATCCTTACCAAGGCCAGACAAATTGGCTTTGCCAATATTTTTCTGTCTGGATTTGTCTTCCATTGGGTTGTAAATCTTTGGTTAACTTCATTTGCTAGCATAACCATCTATAGCGTGATGCTGGGTTTCTCTGGCTTTTACAGAAAATGTGCGTCTCCGGTGTGTGGAGATCTTCTCCAGCATCCAGAACTTTTTCTCTCATTTTGTTGTGCTCGTAGGGATTTGAACTGAAGTATTTGTTCTTGCATTTCTGGAGATGTAGCCAGAATTTTACAGAGTGATCACAGAGGCCAGTCGTTCTGGCTTCTTAATTTAAATAGCATAGCAACAGTCTAAAACATACAAATAGTCACAGTTTCGACCTCAACAAACATCATTTAGACAGGCTCTTCAGCAATAATAATGTAATTTTAAGTAGCACCTGTTGCCAGCCCTTGTAAGACAAAGCAATGCCGATCGTAGCTTTTATATCAATACTAAAATGTCTAATTTGTAGTGTGAACAGTCACTAAGGTAGGTGGAATAAATCGAACGCTCAGCACAGGAGCTGGATCTGCACCTCAGCCTCATGTGTAGCTTGATTTAGTCTGCTTACCCAAGTTCGCATTACAAACTAGACATTTTTCATCTTGGTTAAAATCAAGGATGACATTGATTTATCCCTGACCAGTCCTTGCAGAGGGTGCAATTTAAAAATTATTCTAGTCCTGATGAAGACCCTATCCAAGATATACTTCTAGGGGTCAAAACATCTCCTATTTTTGTGTTTTTGATTGTTACTATGCTATTTTTTTGAGGAGCCCAAAAATACTAGCAATTGTGATAGCTCCTGCCCATAGAATTTCTTTTGACTGCCAAAACGTTATACATTTTTGTGGCAATATACACTATGTGTACCTCCTTTTATGTACATTTGACTGAGTAATCTGTGGCTACTATAAAATGATTTCTCTTTCAGTGATCCTTGGCTGTGAGTAATCGTATACGTCACTGAGCCGCATGTGGATTCATTACATAACACATGGGATGTTAATAGTCCCTGTTGAAGTAAGGAAATTACCTATTTTTTCTTGATTGGTTCCATAGTGAAATGTACATCATTACAGAATGTTGTATTTAAACGGTACATTTCACCCTTCACCTTAAAGAGTAATGGCATAACTCCTTTTTTCCCAATTCAATTTTATGTTAGCAGTGGAGCTGTGTGAATTTTAAATCATGCATTTGATGTTTTAGAAATCTGGAAATTCTGGTCTACAGCAAGTAGGCAGGGTATTCCAATTTTCATGCAAATACACAATGCATCACAAAAAATATCCAGAATGCCTTCCCTGATTCCTACTGGTGTTCTATGGGTGGGTGCAGCCTGCTTGCTCGAATTTCCTGGTGGATGGCATCCTTACTAGGAAAAGGGGATGGGGAGGCAGGACTTCCTGACTCTCATCAATCATTTCCCTTTCCAGGATGTCATCATTCAAAAATTAGGAAATATGGGCCAGGTGGTCCCAGGAGGGTAGTAAGGACTTCACTGTGCATTGTGAGTGGTAGGAATGACGAGCAGGGTACAGCCAAACTAGGTGGCACTGCAGGAAGGTGGGCAGAGAAGGCAGACTGAGCTGACATAGCTTGGAGAGGATGTGGTGTAAACGGCCAGATCTACTAACTGTGGAACTGGGGAACCAGGCTCAAGTCTTGGCCTTTGCTCAACATCCTGTGATTCTGGGAAAATCTCTTAATCTCCCCATGCCTAAAAACAAAAAAATTGATGTGTCCTTGTGTAATGTAACTGGTGCTTAAGTAAAGCACTCCAACACCTTCGGATCGGGTATGCGCTTTATAAAACTGCAAAAAGAACAAAAAGGGATAGCCTGGTGTAGTACCTTCTAGCTACCCTTTGCTTGCCGTCTGGCTCTCCTAGCTTGGCCCTTGTAGCTCTCGTCACAGAACGTCATAAAGGTAGAGAGAGGAACAGAACAGAAAGTAAGCAGGGATACTAATCGGCTTTACTTTCTCTGGTGTCCTCGCCTAGACTCTCAGCAGTAAACAAGGGGGTGTTTAGTAGTTACCGGTAGAACAAAGAGTTAATCTTGTGACTTGATTGGTGCCAAGGAATAGCAATGTCACTTCGAGGACTACTGGCATATCGGTGAATTGACAAAGTCCTGGAACATCTTAACTCACTGCCTGGTGGTCCAACATAATTTTAGTGCCTGATATGCTTGGACTTTGTATACACATGTTATATGATATATTAACTTGTGTGTATTGTATTAATTAATCATTAGTAGGTGGTTACATTTATTTTTAGTAAAGGCCACACATTCTCGAAATGTAATCATTATATTTACTCATGCCACCTGCACTTGTTGGAATCCATTTTGATGCAAGTTAGGTTGACATGTAACCCGGTCAGAGTAACATGAATGTAATTTTATTAAAGGCCTTGCCAGTGTCTTTTCTCTCCTCTGCAGTTGTCTTCATTGCGTTTGTTAAGGTAGAATAGGCTCATTGTTTATTGTATTAGATTGGTAGGCAACTGAACCTTAATCATAAGTTGGCCTCTGGTATGGGGACTGAGACGAGGGAGAGATTCTCCTGTACCAGGCAGACAACACTGATGTTACATCCAAGGTTATTTCTTTGTTGAGAGCTGGGACACTAGGGAGTTGCCTGCTCCTAGAGAGCACTGGCTTTGGATTGGTTAGTTTGCTGGAAACTGATGTGGAAACACTTTGTAGAATCTCCTTTCATGCTTTTGTGTGATCTTTAGAATAGCTGCCTGACCCTGTCCTGACTTTGCTGAGAGAAAACTCCTTCTTAACTCTGCTGATTTCCCCTGCCCAAAGTGCTGAGTTTTATACTTGAGCACTTGACATACTTTTCTCATTAACTTTAAACTTGGTTCATCTGCTGATGACACCTTCCTCATAGAATTTCCCCTTGCCACTTTCAATACTTTATTTGAATTTATTTGACGTCTTTCTCCTCGCTCCCTCCTGCACAGCTACTCCAGTCCCCCGCGACTCCCTGAGTCAAAGCCTCGAGATCTTCTTCAAACTTTAGTCAAGTGGAAGAACTAGGCTAAGTACTTGATATCAGGTCAGTGCACACTAAACCTCCTACAGTAGTAAACTGGACCAAGTATCCCCGACTTGAAAGACTATAGACTTTTCATCCATGTCCTCACCATGCTTTACTCCAGGGCTTCTTGTGTGTTTATTTTCTGGACCCTTCCTACAACCTTGAGGCTAGGAATGTCACAGTGCAAAGATTAAAGGCTTTAGTCCTGTGTTTCTCAGATGAACAGTAATGCCAAGAGAAAGCACTTCAGAGCCTTTGATACATGCATCATCCTTGTACCCCACCCTGTGTTTTGATTGAATCCCTGGGAGTGCAAGAAAGTCTAACTTTGCTCCGAGTGTATCCCTAGGAGCGCAATTAGCTCCAACCTTTGCTCCGAGTGTATCCATGGGAGTTCAAGTAACTACAACTTTGCTCCGAGTGCATCCTTAGGAGTGCAAGTAACTCCAACCTTTTCTCCGAGTGTATCCTGAGGAGTGAAAGTAACTCCAACTTATGTTCAGAGTTTATCCCTAGAAGTGCCCCACGCCAATCTGTGATTTTGGTTATTCTGCTCTCATGCCGAGCTGCTGATGAAACTTGTAAGTTTGTGTCACTGAAGCTAATGTATGATTCATTGTACATAGAGAATTTTTAGTGTACTGATGGTAACTGCCTTCTCTTGTTATCTCCAGTACATTGCGACATCACAAGCCAGAGGTTCTGGTCCAGTGCACATCTACCTTGCAAATGTAGAAGGTCTCAGAAGTGACGAATCCTGTTAAGCAGTTTCGCACAGCTGCTGAGCAGATCCAGTATCGCAAGTCTCTTTTTTCTTATTTTATCCCACCCTCCTTCCCCACAGAGTGAGATCTAAGCTTTTGGTTCCTTGATTTGCATTGCAATCGGCAGGGATAGGAGGTCCAGCATCAGCTCGAGTGTTATCTCCGCGGTTTGAACCAGGTGAGCGCATTACAAGAATAGGGAAGTTCATTTATAGAACCTGCTAGCTCTATGTGATTCGAATTTCATCTTTTTCCTTGTAATATATAAATTCAGACTGCATGATCATTTAAATATGTATGCTTTTACAATATATTTTCTTCAATTTTGCTTATTGATTTAACTTGTGACCTGAACTAAATTGTTAATAAAACCCTTAAGGCTTGGACACCATCCTCTCTGCCATTCCTGTGGAGCCACATTGGTTTCACTGTACTTGAAATGCATTGTTGATATTAGCTCCTTTCATTCACTTCAAGTTGACAATCAAAGGTCCATAGAACAAGTGGGGGACCCTCTATGATGATTTTACTAGGTGATTTAGATTAAAAAAAACCCGCTCTATCACTGGTTCCCATCTTGAATTTTGCAAATGGTGGATGGCCACATCACCCTTCATTCCGTAAGGGACAGTTGGTATCCTGACAGCTGGGGGTGGGCCTTACCTTGCTCCGTGGTGGCACGGGTGCAGCAACCAGTGAAATCATTGGGATGCAGCCCCAATGCGAAATATATAGCACCGGATGAATAATAAGATGGCAATGTAAAGCCCGGTGGCTGGAGATTGTTTCAGGATGGGTCTCAGCAGTTAGTCCTAAACGGCGCTGCACTCGTATGATCACCCGTAAGTTAACCCTACTTGTGTACTACATAACAGAATATGAATAAACTTGCGACAGTTTTCCCACAACAAAATGTGTGTGGTCTGTTTTGTTTATGATGCAACTATATTTTGTCACAAAAGTATGTGCGTAGACACATCAGATGATAGAAGGGCTAGGGGTGGAAAGGGTAAGATTCCAGCCAAAGGAGTTTAGTGTTTTGGAATCCACCGGAAGTTGCAGAGGCTGCCCCCAAAGGGGGCTAGAGAGCTGGCGCCATAACTAGCGCCGTGCCCCCGGACAGAACAAGTTGGGGGCTGGTTTTGGTGCGCATAACGGCAGAAAGGGGGGAAAAAAACACCCGGTCCCCCCCCCGCGGCGGCCGTCAAAGAGGCGCCGGCCCCCTCGGCCAATGGGGGCCCAGGCGGGATATGAACCCCCCAATAGGGGAAGACGCCTACCTTGGCGGGAAAGCAGGTGGGGGGGCATATAAGCGCTGCTCCCCCAGGTAAGCTCCTATCTTCACGGAGCGGGGGAGCAGCATCGGCGTCGGAACCTTTTTGTCCCACCCACCCACACCTAAGGAACAGCAATGTCGCAGGGCTGAGGAGCAAGCAAGGATTGGGCGAAGAACTACGCTGATAACGGTTGGTACGGAGGCACACCGGAGGGCGGTGTGCCAGAATAGGTCCACTCTCCTTGGGATGCCTCACGGCTGGGTGAGTCGGCCTAAGGGCGGTGTGTAGGACCACTCACTTTGGGATGCCTCACGGCTGGGTGAGTTGGCCTACCAAAGAGGGGGGGTAGCAAACGGAGACGGCGCTCGCAGCCCAGCCCCTGCCGGACGGCAGGGCACAACAAGAGTCGGACAAGGTAGCGAGTTGTGGCCTAACTCCGGGACAGAAGCTACTCCTCCCCGCGCAAAAACAAAACCAAGAAAACGACCCAGAAGGGCCAAGAGACAATACCAAGGAAGTTTGTTATAACATAATATGCAAAATATGCAAAGTATATACATGTTTCCTTGTATTCCTAATAAACTGCGGCCAACAAATGACCACCACAAGACAAGCGTGTACGTTGGCTTTTTCATGAGGAGGAATACAGTAGGGGGAATGTTGCATATATGTGGGAGTGGGGCGGAGTGCGAGGGTTATTCGCCATTCTATTTCCGAGTCCTCTCTCAAAGACCTCCCTCCCAGCAGCACACTGCTGCATTAGTGAGGAGAGCTGCCATCCATGGATAGGACACGTCTACAAGTAAAAACAGATTGTGGTAGAAATGTGTCGTGCAAAAAATGTATTTTTGCAATTCCTTTACCTGGTAACATACCGAGCACTGCTGGAGCCCCCAGCTGCTAGCAGGCTCCAGGCAGTGCAGCCTGATGGCAGCGCATGCCACCACAGCACAGCAGAAAATAACCGCCTGCCACAAAGTTACCGAAGCAGTGAGCGGAAACCCAACAAAGCGTCCTCGCAGGTCCTCAGCTCCGAGCGGATGCGTGCATCCTGGGAGCAGCTCAGCGCTGCTATTCCAGAGCTAGGTAAACACCATTAATCAACGGGAGCCGTCGCAGCTCCCCGCTGGGACACCATCCCTCTGAATGCTATTATTAGGGAAGACGATCTGGAGGGCGGGAGGGGAGTTGATGAGGAGGGAGGATCTGTACAGTCTTTTTAACATTCATGAAATACGCAGAAGAGCAGTGACACTTCTACCCCATGAAACATGTTGGCTTCCTGCACAGAAGCCCACACACGGACTACCCGAAATTCCATAGACGTGTACAGTCTCCAGCTTTAAACCAAGCCATCCACCATTTGACTCCTTCTCCTCTCCTGAACATCCCCTATACTTAATGTGTAAAAGTAGTATCTTGCCTTAAGTTTAATTCTCCACCCCAATTAGTTTGGCGTCTCACCCATGCACCAGAACCCTGCCATAGAAGCTCTGTGGCTTATGTTATTGTTGCAGGGTCCACCAGTTACTAACACTGGTAAATACTGATAATCAGGGCCACTGGAATTATGCGGCAGGAGAGGGCTAAATTATGCAGCAGGGTTCAGAAAATGATGCGGTAAGAAGTGGCAAAATATGCAGCATAATGCATCACATTTTGTAATAGTATTACTCCATTATTTCATCAATTTTCAACTTTGTAACGCCATCTGGGCATTGGTTGCACCTCATTAGTACCTGTTTAACATCCAAATAAGGCAATATGAAATAGAAAGTTGACTAGTCCAGTTTTGCAAGAGGCCTTCCACCCCTGGCAACACATGCCGCTGCATTTTAGTAACTTTTGAACAGTTTGAGCTAGAAACAATTCTTTAAAAAAATGTAAATCTGCAGATTATGGAATATGTGGCAAATTGCCATGGCCACACAATCACATAATTCCAGTGGCCCTGCTGATAATGTAGCTTTTCGAGTTACATGCCGGATTCAAATAACTCTATGACATAAGATCAAAACCTTGCAGGTATCGTCTCAATCTCGTTAGTCTAGCTTGATAAAATTGGTTCCAAAGATGCTTCTAAACAATTGTTATTAAGTGGGCAAAAGTCAACTTTTATGTACCGTGTAATTATTACACACACACACACCCGCACCATGGCGCAAGGATTGACAGATGCATCAGAACTTTTGACACATCTGTTGGCGCAAAAGTCACACATTGAGGGAGTCGTGTTGCAAGCATGACGCAACACCAGCATTGCATGGGAGGCCTATTCTTAATACACTGCGTCACTCCTTACACCTGCTCCAAGCAGGCGCAGGGTTTTGACACAGTGGCGTCCTAAAACGAGGCTTTCATGCGTGGGAATGCCCACCCTGCATACATTATACCTGACGCAGGTATAATGTGGCACAGGGCTTTACAAGGTGACGCATTTCCCTAGATGCGTCACGTTGTAAATGGGCCGCAACGTGATGCAGTGTTTACGCCGCCGCTGCGTCACAAAAAGTGGCGCGCAACGGCGATGCAAATGTGTCGCAAGGGGCATGTAAATCTGCCCCTGAATGTTTAAAGATGGCTGTATGTGCCCTAGTGTTGGACACAGCACCAGGACGCAGGCAGGGGACAGCCCAGAACTTGGTTTCAGCTCAAGAGTAGCTATGGAAATGTGGCAAGTTTCCACTCAATCATTCAATGATTAGGAGACCAAGGGAAAGAACACAAAGGCATGTTGCTGTGTGTGTGCTGTATCAAGCACTAGGGTATTGCACATCCGGTCACAGATGCCCACTGGACCATGATACTGGCAAACACACACACAATAAACTTTCATTACTTACATAGAGCATACCTTACCTTGGGGAAAAATATGCAGATGTTTGGAGTACCGTTAGCAACTTGCTCCAGATGCGGGGAAGACGGGGCTGAGATGCTCCACATGGTGTGGGTCTGTCCTGCTCAGCTTGAATTCTGGGAGGGGGTGATAGAATGCGTCAACGAGGTTACTGAGCAGATGATCCCCACACCCCTCTGGCATGTCTGCTGGGGGGATACCCACGGCAAGCCAAACACAAAATGACCACTAAATTCATTGACATAGCCCTGATTCTACTGAGGGCCACAAGTGGAGAGAGGCCCTCATGTTGTGGGAGGGATATGAGAGCGCAGTTTTATTTAGGGAAGTAAAAAGGGGTTGATGTTCTATAGATAAAGCCAGGGCTTGGAATAACTTAGTGGAGTCTTTGAAAGAACCTGGACCTGATTCCCCGGACAGCTCCCTGTTACCCAATTACGACCCATAGGTGGCCGAGGACTAGATGGGCACACAAATAATATATTGTGGGCTGCACGTCCCTGAGATCTGGAATGCATAATGACTACCACTGTGCACAATCAGTAACATACTTTGGATTTTGACATGAGGCAGGGGAAGGTAGGTGTCGGGGCGTTGGGATGGGGATTTATTTAAGTGTTTTAAGAACGGGTTGATACTCAGTTACTACCATGTATATATCCTTGCTTTTAAAATTTGATAGCTGTAATCAAGATGACACGAGTGAATAAGAAACACCATATTCTTACATGTTCAGTGGTTGTTGACCCGAATTATTAAGGATTACATTAGTAAAAAATACAATAAATCTTTTTTTAAAATGAAGCTGTGTATTTACTGTTGCATAATTCCCCTCTACATATGACCCTTCCAAATTCCCGGGCAGTGAAATACATTAAATACAAGTCTCTCCCTGTTGAAAAGTAGATACTTAGCAACCAATAGTCACACTAATCCTGCCTTTGAGGCTAACCAATGTATGGTCAGAATGTTGGAATAGATATGGTTTCAACCTCCCAGGTGCGCCTATGCATGTGTCGATTTGCTTTTTCTATTGTTGCATATTGTAAAAAATGGTTCTATTTAGGTTAGGTGACTCTCTCTGAACATTCCTATTTTTAGGTCTGGCTTTTGACAGCACATCTGACAAACAGGCCTATTGCTAACAATATTCTTAGAGTGGGCTTTGTGTCTGCTCCTCTCAACCATGGCTTTCTTGACAAGCCTCTTTCAGTCATTGGCTTGAGACTTTGTCAATCATGTCTTGGATCAGTGCAGTGGAGTATCCATCTCTCCCTGAATGTTCTTGGTTGTCTGAGTGTTTCCTTCCTCCTTCACTTGGACACTTGCATTGAACTGCATAAGGGACTACTTTACAACTGTAGCCCACTCTGTCCATTTCTGCTCGCTCCTTCCCATGTTTCCTGCTCTAATGTGCTAGTGTTCTATGTGTTACCTATTGTGTTTGTCAATGCTTTTTTTCTTTTATAACATTTTATTAAGTTTATTCAGATCATTACCCCTGAGGTTACAGTTACAATGGTGTCATTTTTGTTTAAAAAACAAAACAAACAAATATCATCAGTCAAGTGTTGAGTTCCATCACCCCCAAGTCTCTCCACCATCCCCAACCACACGCTACCTCAGTCTAATAGTCTGTTTGCAGTGTTATTGGGTCTAAGCAGATTCCCCTGTAGTCAGCCAAAGCCTGCCAGATCTTGGTAGATTTGCTGGGACAACATCAGGCTATGTGTACAGATTTCTCCTTGCCTATGCAGTAATCTAGGCCTTTTTCAATTCAGTGTTCCCCGGGGGAATGGTATCCTTCCACCTGCATGCCATGTGTCTTTTAGCCACCATTAAATCCCAGGTGAAGTATGTTTTTTAATACCTATCACTGTCTAGGTCCTCACTTACATGTAGGAGTGTAAGTGTAAGTTTAGGGTCTAACGGGAGGCTCTACTCAAGGACTGACCCCAGGCAGGCCAGTACCCTCATCCAGTATGGTTTCAGGGCTCTGCATACCCACACCGTGCGCAAGAGGTCTCCCTCCACCTCGTAACAGCGGAGACATGTAGAGAAGGCCGCCACTACCATCTTCCACAATCTATGCCGTCTTGTCAGATATACCTTGTGCAGGTAGTTTAGTTGTATGAGGTGAAATCTGGCTGCTATGGCTACCTCCAGGGGGAAGGCTCTAGCATCAGTCCATCCCTTATTAGTACGATCTCCTATGTCTGCCTCCCATGCTGAATGGAGGGCCTGAAAGGAGTTCGGTTGATTGAAGATTAGTGATTGATATATTTTGGTTACCTTGTGGTCTCCCAGGTCCTGAATGACTAGTTTGCCTTCTAGTGGGTTAAATTCAGGGAGGTCTTCTTGCCCTGAGGTGTTAATAATTTTTAATGCTGGTTATGTCTGTGTCTTAGTGTATGGGCAGTAATTCATCACACCAACACCAACTTAAACTTTGTTTGCTAGCTAAGTACAGGCCAATGGTCAGAGAGTGGGCTCATGGGTCCTTGTCTTACCTCCTCATAAATGGTATCGAAGTCCAAGCCAGAGAATAATGCTGTTTGGACTATATTTGGGGCTGTTGGCCTCTCCTTATTCTGTTACTAAGTTCTGTGAAATGTTCTACGCACCCAGTCTGAACACTGCACAACAAACCAGTGAGCACAATGAAGCCAGCAGTTTTGGGAGAGCACAAGATAAGAAGGAACACCCAACAATGTTGGTTTACACAAAGCCATCAAGGAACCAGATAACACTGAGAAGTAAACCACAATCCAACCACTGATCCAATGGCTTGGACACACTTTCCTAGACTCATTGTACTTGCGCAGGCTGGTGGAAAGTCAAGAGATCACACTATGGTTACATCAGTTAAGATATTCTGCCACATTCATGTAAAAATAATGGAGGCAGTTGTAAAGGAGGAAGAGAGGGAATGCACTGCCCTTTATATCAGATACAGACAAGGGGAGTAGGGAACCACAAGTTTAAGATGAAAAAACTTGTTTCAAAAGTTGTAGGTGCCAGAGGCACTGAATATGTGGTGCTGTTGAATCCTTGTCCCCAGACAAAAGCAGCTCCTTCTCCTTGCATATTGGTTGCATTCTTCTCATCTCAAAGGCATCCACACCATTTTAGTGTCCACCCCTTTGCAGAATTCTGGCTCTGGAAGATGAGTGGTACTTCTTACTATTTTAGCGGTATACGTAACAGACGGATGCCCATCCTCGAGCAAAACACTGTGTCTGACACATTGGCGGTAATCCATATCATTCTGGGGCAACAGCAAAAATGTGAC
This sequence comes from Calotriton arnoldi, assembly GCA_963921515.1. Lineage (NCBI taxonomy): Eukaryota > Metazoa > Chordata > Amphibia > Caudata > Salamandridae > Calotriton > Calotriton arnoldi. The sequence goes on along the minus strand of CAWUFW010007619.1, from coordinate 412,466 downwards.
CCTACTATACTTGGCATATTGAACACTTCCATGGCATGACCATACCCACTCCTTGGCAAAACACTAGGTCTGGCATATTGGTGGTATTTCTTGGCATATCATGGGTATCAGTGGCTGATACATGGACGCGCAAAGCAGAATCTAGCTGTCTGTGGCGGTAATGCATTTTTTAAAAATATCAAATTGATATTTGGGCAGTACATAAGTAAGTACTAAAATTGAAAGGACAACATTTGAGTATTTCTCGTGAAAATGATAAGCTGTTTTGGGAAAGCATGATTGTTCAAAAGGAAAGGCATGTATTTGACGACAAAATCTGCATATTTCATAAGCTGATGCTTTGGGGACAAAATGGGTGCATTTCCAAATAAACACTTGAACAATATATTTCTCTGATAATCTCTACTGCTGTCTAGAACCTTACCATGTATGATTAGTGTAGCCTGGCTACTGTTCAAGTATGGCTCTCTTACTTAAGTGGCACCTCTGCCTGAGAAGTCTGCCTAGCTCTGCGGCACTACCTGTGATTGATAGGTATGTGTATGTTTGGTGGAGATCCTCAGTTATAAGTGAAAACCTGTTTGAAAGGAACAATTTGGAAACATCAAAAGAAGTGAAACATGGAAGTGTGGTGAGAGGCCTTTGCATTTTTGATTATCCTGTACCAACTAAGGCTTTTTGTTGTTTTATAGGAAAATTGTGCTGACAAATTAACATTTTACTAGCATTTTCTCAGTATCTTCAGGTGGGCAAGCCAGCAACACTCCTAGCTTAGTTGACACACCATAAATGCACTGCAATTGTCCATGAATGCACCTTCAAGACCTCAGATTACTAGACCCCCAAAGTGGTAAAGAATTACTGCTCTATTTCTCATCTACCCCTACCAGCAAAAGTACTTGAAAATATATGAATATCACGGTCTACATTTGTGGAGGAGAATGAGGTACTGGACTCAAGCTCAATTTGGTTTCAGACCAAATCATAGCATGGAGTCTGCCTTGGTTGCAGCTAACGACAAAATGAGAAGTATTTTGGATGTGGGAGGGAAGGCTACCATGATCTTATTAGACCTGTTGGTAGCCTTTGACACCGTCAACCATGAAATTCTGATATCTCATCTGGTTGAGACTGGAATTGGAGACTCTGCTCTGAAACTCTTCCGGTCCTTGCTCTCCCAGAGAGAACATTCAGTGGCTTTAGGGGACCAGCTCTCTAAGACTTTCACGCTGCCATGTGGAGTCCCTCAGGGCTCATCATTGAGTCCTACCCTATTTAATTTTTACATGGCTCCATTGACAAAACTGATGAGATCCTTCAGCCTTGCTTCTGTAGCGTATGTAGACGAAACACAACTTATTCTGTCCATCTCGGATAACATTGAAGAAACGACCCATCTTTTCTATAGATGCATAGGGGCCATTGTCCAATGGATGAATGTAAACAGTCTCATGCTTAACTCAGCAAAAACTGAGGTTCTCTTCTTCGGGAAGAACTCACCATCCTGGGACCAATCATGCTGGCCACAAATGCTGGGAGACCTCTCCACAGTTCTACAGTCAAGTATTTAGGAATAATCTTTGACCCCAGTCTGTGCACAGATAAACAAACGTACCCCTCCTGTTTCTTTCTGCTGCATAAGATCAGGAAGATTTTTCTGTATATACCTTTTGAATTACAGAAAACAGTAGTAACAGCACTTGTGTTATCAAGACTGGACTCCTGCAATGCCTTATACTCAGGCATTCATCAGTGTGCACAGAAACAATTTCAATACATTCAGAATGCAGCAGAGAGACTCCTAAAGAAAATTCCTAAATTTCAGTCGGTGTCAGGGACACTAAAAGAATTTCAGCAGCTGCTGATGAAGAAAAGAGTCAGATTTAAGGTGCTTTGTCTCTCTCACAAATCCCTGTATGGAGCTGCATTTCGAATATAATGAATTAATTATTCACTTGGGAATCAATGCAATGTTTTTTGTGCTGGTTTTGACTGGCACCCTTGTAAATACCTAATTAGCTTGAATGTTTAATTTTGCACTTTTGAATGCGTTCTTTCTTTTTGAAAACAGATCTTTAAGCCACTACAGTAATCCAGTTTGCTCAGGACAAGGAGGGTTCTACTTTTGCCTCTGGCCCAGTGTGAGCAGGGGCTAGATTTCAAATAGGGTTATTTGGGAGCTGCAGATGCAATTCAGAGGTGACTCAACTGGAGGGATCATATTTGAATTCTTAAATTGTCACTTTTAGGGTTTGTCATGAATGACTTGTCTTGAAAAGTTCATAGGGGAAATTGCCTTCCATGCCCTTATTTCATATTGGGGACTTGGGAGTACCTGGCGCGGGAGGTGTGCTCCTCTGGACTTTTTGGGTGGGTGATTCAGCCAAGGCGGTGAGGTAGTCAGTAATTGGTTGAGCTTATTTGGGGCAGGGTTTCTAGGGGATAAGGGTGTCCACCACTGCACAGCCACCTTTACCAAGGAGGCGACAACTGTAGTCAGGGCAGTTTCTTGAGTCATTAGCCACACACCAGGACCACTGGTAAGTGTTGCTACTCAAGAGCAGGTGCAGCTGGATCAATAAACAAAATCTCACATCAACCACCTTGATAGAAAAATGGGCCACTAAACTTGCCTCTTCTTCCCTTCACCATACATGGACTCAGGATCCAGCCGTATCCCTCTCACATATTGCCCAAATAAATTCCAGTGAAATCCTGGTCTAAATCTGGTTAGCGTGCATCTTGCCATCCCAGCACTGTAGTATGAAACTGGATCACAGTGTCCACAGAGACAGAAGAGGACTCCTTTGCATGCGAAATCCCAACATGCTTGCAGTTCACCAGAATGGATAGAAACCTGGCCACGATTTCCCAGGTGGAGGATATTTAGTGATTCAGCCCACCCATTTGTAATGTACGGAAAGTTACTGCTGGCATAAAACACTGGTTTAAGATGGCGGCAACATAGTACCTACTCATGTAATAAGAGCTACAGTGGGTCACATGTTTTCATATAAGACCGCAGAGAATCAACCCACTCCTTTATCCATATCAACCCATATTACTTGTTTCAACATGAGCCTCGGCTCCATTTTGGGAAACCTGTGATCAGAGTGCCATTTTGTCACATTTCTGAATCGGTCTGCCAGACTCGGAATCAATTCATCTTCTGTAACAGCCTCTCCCCTCGCTGCTTAAAGATGACAATAAACATGCTTTCCCCTTTCTTAAATGTTCATTTCCATTTGTTTCGTAACTCTAAAACGAAAGCACCACACAACCAATAGGAGAAAGACATTTAATAAAGTGAGATGGAGAAGATTGAGACATACAGAGAGAATGAATCAACAGGAGCTGTTCTGAAAGGCAAGCAGCCAGTTACACAGCTGCTAAGTCGTGATTGTTGACTCTGATAATGCCTGCCACTCCCACTCCCATGAGCATGAAAATGGAGAGATGAAGGCGCCGAGAATTGCCATGACAACTCCCCTACTGGGTCAGAGGACTCGCTCAAGCTAAGTAAATGGTGCCAACATCCTTAAGTATTAGCAAAGGGGCAGACCACAGTGAGTCCCCCAGTCACCGCTTATCGTGTTACCGGGAGTGCAGTATGCTGAGTTTGCGGTAATCTGGAACACCGTTCTCTTGAAGGTATGGTCACTTATTTATCACCACAACCGCTATTCAGATGGAACCTAGCTTGGCCATAGATAAATCGCAATGGGCCTGATGTACAAAGGTAATTTGCGATTGCAAGCAGTGATTCACAAAATTACAGGGTTTGCGACTGCAAAATACTATTCTACAATATATACAAGCCCGTTTATGACTCTGGAAAGTCGTTCTGACTCGTAAAAGTGCTTTTGCAACGCTTTGTGAATCGTAAATTCTAGATGTGAAAGGGGCGAACCACTGGTGACCTGCTGGCCCTCGAGCTGGGGTGGTAAGTGATTTTGAGGGAGCAGACAGTGGTCCATTGGACCATGTCTGGTCAGCATGTCATCATTTGTTTGTTTTTTAACTGCATTAAAGGGACACTGGCTGCTTTAAAAAAAAAAGTTGACTTGCTCACAATGAGAATAGAGGGAAGAAGGTCTACTGTCCCTCAAAGGCCTCCATCAGTATGTTTTCAGTCATTCATAGAAGGTCATAAAATGAGAGCTGCCTCATTAATATTCATGAAGCAGGCTATTTTGCGAGCATCTACGAATATACAATTTGCAATGTTATGGATTATTACTTCAGTTGTAGTGCAAAATGCATGATAGGGTGCAAAAAATCCTCATTTACCAAAAAATGATACAGCATCGCGCCACAAGCCATTTTGCTGCACCGAGCTGCGTCATTTTAAAATCACAGGGATGCGTTGCATTAACAACATTACGACGCATCCGTATGGTTCTCCCTGCGCTGACGCACAATTGGCTACCATGCGCCAGTGCTGGCACACTTGCGTCATGTTGCAAGGGTGCCTGCGCTGCGGGGGTGATTATTTTTGTGCAGGAAGGGACACCTTCCTGCACAAAAGCAATCACTGGTGGCATTTTCCTCTTTCTATGTGTGCTGCAGAATGCAGCATGCATAGAAAGAGGAAAAAACAAGGAGAAATAAAAGTATTTCTCCTAGTTGCGCCACTCGTAGGATTCCGACGCATTCCCAGCTTTACAGCACTTTGTAAATCTGGGAATGTGTCAGGTTCCATGGATGTTGCATGGAAAAACCCACAGCAACACCCATGGAACGCCCCTTTCACACAGAGTAATGCGTGAAAGGGGTTCATATTTACAAGGCCATGAAAAGTCACGCAGGGTGACTTTACGTGGCATTGTAAATATGGGCAGGCACACTGCACCACCGGTGCGTCACAAAAAGTGACGCACCGGCGGTGATTTGGGCTTGTAAATGAGGCCCTCAGTCCGCAATTTGAACCCACTATTTATTATTTGCTCAACGGTATGTCAGGCCCATACTCACTCCTGGTACCTTGCCCCACTGACATTGTGCACATGTGCTGACCCTTTTGTTCTGAGGCATGGCCCCCCAAGTGCCACAGCTGCTCTTACTTTGACATTTGGCCTATTTTAAGAACCTGCCATTTTCTAATTAATGAATCATTATTGCTGTCAGTGACTCATTCCATTTTATGTAGCACTTTGGTTTGCCTGGCTCCTTGAACTACCACCGATTGCTGCCTCTCTCATTTTCAGGCCTATTATTAGGAAACTGCAAAAAACCTTGAATACCATTCTTGGACAACCTTGTGAATTTGACCTTTAATTTCAGCTTTTTTCACTTTTTGACACATGGGCCATTGACATTTTATCAGAACCTCCATATTTCCTACTTATGACTTCACTCTCTAATTGCATGGCATGAGACTTTCTTTGTGGATATACAAGTTGTTTTCCACTGTATTTCATGTTATTTAACTGCTGTATATTTAAAATTAAGGCCCCATTCAATGCCTTGACTATTCAAATCGCCTTTCAGTTCCATGCAGAAGCACTCACCAGCAAGCAATGGCGAAACCAACAGTTCTGGTGTGGGGAAGCTGGTGCAATGGTTCCTTATTTTTTAGTTTAATAGTAAGGATATGCCACAAAAATAGCAGAAATAAGGAAAAAGAAAACATGGTGTCCAGCAATAAAATTACAACAAAAAAAATAAAAAAAAATAACCACAGTGTATCATTTTATTAGACCAATATGGGCACGTCCTTGCATGAAGGCAGTTTTAGAACAAGTTTAAAATCCTTTTTTAGTTTTAATGGAAAATGTACTTCTTATTATTCGAAATAATGTACTCTTGGCTAACAATTACTGCAACTTTAAGGCATATTTCAAAGGATAAAGAATGGAAAGTACCACAAGCTCAGGCATTGAAGTGCACCTCTGATTAGGTGGATGTGCTCATGTGATTAGGAAAAATTCAGTGCAGAGAGCCGATGGCAGAAGTGGGGTGTCCCATTGCCCCATCCTGTATTTTATGGTGGACAGAAGCAAAATGTGAATATCAACAAGACAAATCAATGTATGAAGAGGGCTGCCCAAAGCCCCCATAAAATATACATGTTAGTTATGGTTGTTGTATTACCTGAGACTGGCAAGAGAACCAAGCTGTCTTTAGACCAGACCTAATTATGGCCACTAAGTTCAGGCAAATCAGAAAGCCCTTTGATATAAGCTATGTAAATGTGATTGAGAGAGCTTAAAATAAAAACAGTAGAGGCTTTTCAGATGTTGAAAGGCAAGCAGAGACAAAGTGTCGACCTCCCACATGAGTCAATGTGATACGGGAACCTCAGAAACAATAAGTGCTTTGTGGATATGAAGTGAACTTCCACCTGGACAACCCCAATGACCAGAACACCACATCCCTTTTGGAAAACCTCGCCAGCTTTGGACTCAAGCAGCTAGTCACCTCTCCGACCCATGTAGCAGGACACACGCTCGACCCGGTCTTCTCCGCCAGTGAAAACATCACCTACAGCCATACCTCCGAACTCCTCTGGACCGACCACCACTGCGTTCATTTCACCTTCACCAAACCCACCATACACCACTGCACCCACCACCCCCCTGCCGTAACTGGAAAAAGGTCAAAGAAGAACAGCTCAGTGCCACCCTCAGCACAACCACACCGCCGAAATACACTGATGCCAATACCGAAGCACGCAGCCTCCACCGGTGGATCTCCAACTGCCCTGACGCGCTGGTGCCCCTCAAGAAAGAACCCGGCAAAGCACCACTACAAGAATGCCAGTTGGTTCGCTGCCATCCTCCATGAGTCCAGACCACCTGTATATGGCTCGAGAAGAGATGGAGGAACAGCAAAACCCCAGTAGCCCACACAGACTTCAAAGCCGCCGTCACAGCAAACCACCTTCTCCTCAAAACCACAAAGAAAATGGCCCTCCAAGATAGAATCAACGCCAATGTACTAAACAGCAAAGAACTCTTCCCCATCATCAAGGAATTCGCCTAACCCAACAGCAAGACCACAGAAGTCCCAGCCTCCCAAGACCTTCGCAACAAACTCAACACCTACCTCCACCACAAAATTAAGCAGATCTACAACAGCTTTGACACCCAAGACTCACCCACCAATCCCGCCACCACCACACATCACAACTATGACTCCCAACAGATCCTGCTCAACTGGACTCCGCTCACCATGGATTACACTCTCAAGACCTTGAAGAGCATCCACTCCGGAGCACCCTCAGACCCCTGCCCACACCAAATCTTCCACAGAGCCGCCCCCTCCATCACACCCGAGCTCTGCCACACGGTCAACTTCTCCATCAAGACTGCCACCTTCCCCGACGACTGGAAACACGCTGAGATCAACCCCCCCTTCTGCAGAAACCGTCCACCGAGTTGACAGACCTCAAGAACTTCAGACCCATCTCCCTGCTCCCCTCCCAGCCAAGGCCCTCGAGAAGGCTATCAACACCTAAATCTCCATTTAATCGAAGACAACCACATCCTGGACTCCTCTCAATCCGGCTTCTGAAGCAACCACAGCACTGAGACCGTCTCCTTGCCACCACCAATGACATCCGCTCCCTCCTTGACCAGGGAGAAACAGCAGCCCTCATCATCCTGGACCTCTTGCCCGCCTTCGACACCGTCTCCCACCGTACCTTAAGCACAAGACTCCATGACGCCGGCATCTGTGACAAAGCTTTGGACTGGATCCGCTCCTTCCTCACCAGCGAGTCAGACTCCCACTGTTCCTCTCAGAACCCACGGAGATCAGCTGCGGAGTCCGCCTGGGCTCCTCCCTGAGCCCCACCTTCTTCAGCGTCTATGGCCCCGCTCGCAGCCATAGTCAGGAACCACAGACTCAACATAGTCTCCTACGCCGACGACACCCAGTTAATCCTCTCCCTCGCCAACGAACACACAATCGCCAGAAACAACTTTTATGACAGGATGAAGGCCGTTGCTACCTGGATGAGAGACAGTTGCCTCAAGCTCAACTCGAACAAGACCAAAGTCCTTATCCTGGGGCCCAACATCTCCGCTTGGGAAGACTCCTGGTGGCCCGCTGCGTGAAGAATCCTCCCACACCCATGGACCACGCACAAAACCTCGGCATCATACTAGACTCCACGCTCACGATGAATCTCCAGATCAACGCCATCTTCTCATCATGCTTCCACGCTCTTCGCCTGCTTCGAAAGACCTTCAGGTGGATCCCCACTGAGGCCAGAAAGATGGTCTCCCATGCATTCATCAGCAGCAGACTTGACTACGGCAACGCACACTATGCAGGCGTCAACCAGAAATGCTTCAGGTAGCTACAGAACGTTCAGAATGCCGCAGCCAGACTGGTCCTCAACAACCCCCGCCGCAGCTATATCTCCAAACACATGCAAGAACACCACTGGCTCCCAGTCAACAAAAGAGTCACGTTCAATCCCCTCACACACTCCTACAAGGCCCTCCACGATGCCGGACCAGCATACCTCAACCACCGCCTCTCATTCCACATACTCACCAGACACCTCTGCTCCACCGAACTGGCCCTTGCCACCATCCCTGGGATCCGCAAGACCAGGACCAGAGAAAGATCCTTCTCCTACCTCGCTGTCAAAACTTGGAACACCATGCCTCTCCACCTCAGGCTACCCCCGTCGTTGACTCAATTCAGGAAGAATCTCAAGACCTGGCTCTTCGACTGACCTCAGCGCCCATCAGGACCTCCAGCCCCCCCAGCGCCTTGAGACCCTCAAGGGTGAGTTGTTGCGCTTAGTAAACACTAAATGATTGATTGAAGTTACACGTCAGTACGTCAGTACCATGTGCAGAATCATTCAGCATGCGAAAGAATGTAATTTCCCCCATTTTTGTGCAGTTTTTGAACACCAGGAATGCATTTGCCACTAATTTATTGATGTGGTACCACTAAGCCGGCATTCATAACTATCCACAGTGGGCGATATGATGACTATTTAAATTCCAAGGGTGCAAAACCAGCTTCAAAATGTGTGCTTTTGCCGGTTTTTGAGAATTAAATTTGGCAGCGGCAACTGACAGGCCTCCCCTCACAATCGAGGACTGCCACATGCATAATCAAGGCTTACTCCACCGCCCTCCCTCTCATAGTATCTGCTGCGATTGACAGCTGACGTCAGCATCTTATCATTCTAGGACTCTGCAACAATATATGTGCATCTATAATAGGAGAGGGATATTAACCTTCCACTTGGTGGTGAGAAAAGTGACAAGTGTTCATAATTGCCTCACATTATCTTCAAAGTGTTGATAATTACCAACACGCTGCAGTTCAGTGTCTAACATTCTTGGTGCTAAACTGCGTTACCTACACAGAGCTGCAAAATGATTTGTAAATAACTCACATTAGTGTTAACCAACCTTTGAAGGCAACTACAGTGTTTGCTCAGTTGGACCTTTTATGAAGAGCATAATCTTATTTCGCCTCTTAAATCTCCCACCAGTGACCGAAAGTCTCCACCTGGCCAGCAGCCCTTGTTTAAGATGGTTTTTTTCTGCAGTCCAAGTAAGTGCATCCCAGAATGCCACCTTTTTGCAACACGTTTGAGTCCATCGTATAGAACTCACTGATTTATTTTCAAGATGGGCGCACTCTATTACTGCAATCCATATATATATATATATATATATATATATATATTCCACTTGCCGCTGATACTCCAGATTGCTCGAAGAAATATACGGACACGGACCACTTCAAATTATTTTGGATGTTTATTCGGATGCCGCCATAACGCGTTTCAACTCACAAGGAGCCTTGATCACATGACAGCTTTACGGAAAGTTTTTTTCTTTTTAAAGTGACAGTGTGCTTATTGTGAACTACGTAGAAGATGAGACAATCAATAGAGATAGAGAAAATACTCAATTCAGTAAATTTAAAATTTGTTGGAGAGCGTGATGTAGAAAGCAATCTGCTACAATATCACATAAGTAAAAACAATTGTAAAATTGGTGGTAAAATTGATGAATCAATAAAATAAGGCAATTTATATAGTTCAGATTTAAAATTGAAATTACATTTTAAAACCTGTAATCACCAATGTCGAGCAACATTAATTGATGTAGGTACATAAATGTAGAATCAATTGTATTCCTCACAAAGACATTCAATGAATATAAGATGCATATCTTTGATCTAGCCGTTTCATAAATAGATACCTATTGCATCTTCCTACATTGCCACTTGAAACAGTATACATAACAATATTACATATAGTTACCCATGTGCAAATATTGCAAATTAGATCATCTATGCTCATCACATACAAATTGATTTATAACTGTTAATCAATTCTCAAGACTGTCAAAAAAGTGCTCAATGTGCAAAATGTGCAAAAAAAATTAAATTATTTTTTGTTAAAAAAGACTTAACATCAAATAACTGAGCGCTGCAACAAATGGTAAAACTGGCCTGTGTTGATAATTAACCGCTCATCGGAAAAAGTAAAATCTCAATTTTAGGTACCAATTCAAACAATCATGTATTTCCTTGTATGTTGTATTTTCTCATCACATTTGTTCAATTGGTGAATCACAAAATAAGTATCGAAATGGCGCTTTAATAATGCAAAAGTCGATTATTTAGATGTTACTTGTGGCTATTTTGTACTACAAATAGAGTAAGTCCAATCTATAAATACATAAATACATAAATGTGTATAAATATATAAATAAATAAATAACTTAAAATGTCCGTACAAAAGTTAAAAGATGTTCTATCTGTATATAGTTATGGTGACACCACTAATTGAAACTAACATCATTAATTTACTATTCTAGATGCAGGTATGTAAATCTTCTGTAACATTAAGCCCCCTGGCTGTTTAGAATTCATTTCCAGAATATAACGTGTTTCTAACTTGCGTAATTTGTCCTCTCTGTTGCCACCTCTCCGACTCGCTGGTACTGAGTCTATGAGGTAATATTTCAAATCCTCACTCCTAGATTTATGATAGTCCCTGAAGTGTCTGGCAACAGGGTATGTGTTGTCCTGATTGTTAATAGCACGCATGTGTTGTAAAATGCGTTTGTGGGCTTGGAGTTTGGTGCTTCCAATATATTGTAAGCCACATGGACATATCAGGACATACACCACAAATTCCGTTTTGCAAGTGAGGAGTTTCTGGATTTCATGTTTTTGGGGCTAAAAGGGGTAATGTACGTTGTAGTGTTAACTCCCTGTTGGCAAGCTTTGCATATTTTGCATTTGTAAAACCCTTTGTGCATAGTTAACCAGCTGCAACTTTCAATAATCTCTGGACTTGTTTTAACTAATTTGTCTCTCATTGACGGTGCCCTACTGTAGGTAATAGATATGTTGTTAGGTAAGGAGGTCCCAATAATGGGATCATCCAAAACCAGGGGCCAATTACGCTTTATGATGTTGCGTATTTCTTTGTGCTGTTTACTGAATTCAATAATCACTCTAAATTCTTCTTGTTTAGGGGATAACACAAGGGCCTGTTGTTCATTCTCAGTACCTACTTTCATATCGTTACCCTGTATCAAATCTGAGCGTTCTATTGACATGGATTTAGTAATGGCACTGTCTATGGTTTTGGAGGAATAACCTCTTTGCAAGAATCTTTTCTTACTTTCTATCTGAGCCTGTTTGAGGGACACTGAATCACTGTTTTCTCTTCTGAGTCTTAACATTTCCCCATAGGGGATGCTGTTGATTAAATGACGCGGGTGTGCACTGCTGGCGTGCAAAGTGGCATTGCCTGCTGTTTCTTTACGATAGAGTTTTGTTTCTATCTTATTATTTTCTATGTATACCTGCATATCAAGAAAATTAACTGAGTCTGTACTCGCTAAGGCAGTAAAATGTAAATTCAATATATTTTCATTAATATTGTCAATAAATTCCTGGGCTGTTTGATGTGTACCTTTCCATATTATAAAAAGATCATCGATATAGCGTAGCCATACAATGATGTTATTTTGTACCACTTCTCTGTATTTAGTTTTGAGAACCAGCTCCTCCCACCAGCCCATGTGAAGACACGCATAGCTGGGGGAGAAGCTGGCTCCCATAGCCACGCCTCTGGTTTGCCTGTACAGCATATTGTTGAACATGAATACATTGTTATCCAAACAAAATGACACCATCTCTACCAGCATTTGACTATGTTGTGTCTGTGATTCTGGCCTTTTGGATAAAAAATATTTCAATGCATTAAGTCCATCACAATGTTTTATGCTTGTATAGAGCTACGTTACATCAAGTGCTAATAAAAGATAGCCATCTTGCCAAGTGCAGTTATTCAGTTTGTTTAGAAAATCATTGGTGTCCCGTACATAAGATGGTAATGTTTGGACAAACCCTTGTAAAAAATAGTTCACATATTGTGATGTATGCTCTAAGAGTCCATTTCGAGCTGATATAATTGGTCTTCCTGGCGGATGTTGAGAATCTTTATGTATCTTTGGGATGAAATATACTGAAGGAGTTACTGGGTGCTCATTGTTTAAAAAATTGAATTCATCTTTGGTTATTAATTTCTTCGTTTTCCAAGTAATTAATTTGGTATTATAATTTTTGTATATTTGCTTAAGTTCCACCCCATTACATTTTGTATAGCATGTTTGGTCATTTAATTGTGATAGTGCCTCCTTAATGTATTCTTTTTGTCCCAAATCACTGTGTTGCCGCCTTTGTCAGCATTCCTGATAACAATAGAGTTGTCTTTTTCCAATCGATTAATAAGCTTATGATAGTTCATAGTATGCTGATTGAATTTTCTTTTCGAGTTCTCAACCTTGTGATGTAGGCGTTTAAGTTGGGAAACTGTTTGTTCATTGAAAATGTCAATTGAGTCACGTCCAATTATAGGATTAAATGTGGATTTCCCCCGAAAAGGGGTCGGTTGAATGGGTTCTGTATTTATATTTACATTGTCGACTGCTGTAATTGCTGGACCACCGTAATCTAGGTCACTTAGCTGGCCCTCATCCCATAGATCTTGTAAATCCAATAGTAATGGCCTTTCTCCAACCGCTGCATTAGATGGATCCTGTTGTTGACTATGATATCGAGTTTCCACCATTGAATTGTCATCTATTTTTTTCATCATAAAGAATTTTTTAAGTTTTAATTTTCTAATGCAGCGGTATACATCCATCCTGGTTTTAACATAGTTGAAATTACTTTCCGGACAATGAGACAATCCCAGACTCAAAATTTGTTCCTCTGCTTTGGTAAGATTGATTTTTGCCAAATTAATGATGGTTTTATTTTCACCAGTATTCCTGGTATTGCTGGTAGAAGATTGGACTTCTATCGTAGATTCCACTGCCCTGTTGCTTGTCTTCTGGGTCTGGAGGTGTTGCCGCCTGGCCTTCCTCCTCTGCCTACGTTTGTAGGTTCTGTTGCCGTTGTTTTGGCTTGCGGATTTCTTGGGCGCAATGTAGCCCTGCGGTCCATGGCTAAAAATGCAATTCTTCCCCAGGGGTCTTTTTATTTTGAAGTGAGGTGCTACTGGTGTCTCTTAATTCTGAATCTGAACCGCTTTCCGGTGCAGAACTCAAGTCGGAGTTAGATGTTAGTGCCGTTGAGTTGTCTGTCCGTGAGGTACTTGGAAATTGTTTATCACTTTTTTGTTATCTTTTATATTTCTTATGGCGTCATATCTTTTGGAGAAAGTGAAAATCTGGCCCAGCTCGTAGTCGTTTTTATCGCGCTGGAATTTGTAGGCTTTGCGCTCTTTGATCTTGTCCTCTTCCCTTTTTAGACGTACTAACATTTCTTTCCGCATTTTAGATATTTCCTCACTTGTGCCATTGTTTTCAATCTCTTCATTGAGAATATCAATTTGTTCCAACAAGGTGGTTCTGTCAATATCAGCATATTTGATCAAAATTAAAGTCAGTTTTCTAGAGGATTCCAAGTTACAATCCGCCCATTCTTGCATCATAAGGGGATTGGGGGTATCATAGCTTGGAGCAATGAAGATTCTTAACCCTCTGGGTATACGTCCTACGTCTATATATCTCTGTAGTGATTTGGATTCCCACCACTTGCTCTGCTCTTGGCGCATACGTTTTTCAAGTTGTTTAAATTTGTCTTTTGTAGTGCTATTGAGATTTGTTTTATTACTTGATGCAATATCTGTTGTTGTAAGCACTGCAGGCATGTCACTGAATAATTCTAACGCTGCTGCTTCGCGGTCCCGCAATATGTCATGCGACATCCTTAATTGCTGATTATCTGATTGCGCAATATCTCAACGTAATAGATTTACGAGGTTTAAGCACAAACGTTGTATTTTTTCGCTCACCCCTGTTTGCTACCACTAACGCCTACCTGGGCTGCAGTCGGTGTCTTCCGTATCCTCCGATGCGGCGTCACTGACTTTGGCCGAGGCTTTACGGCTTAAACTGGCGCTGAGGGGGGGTCCGATGCACGTAATCTTCCCGGATTGCTTAAACTCAGTCCTCCACCGAAGTCTCGGACGCTGGTTTCTGTTGTCGGCGTCGACCTCTTTGAGAGCGAGGGTCCGTGTAGATCCAGGCAGAAACACTCCTGGGTCACATATTCCACTTGCCGCCGATACTCCAGATTGCTCGAAGAAATATACGGACACGGACCACTTCAAATTACTTTGGATGTTTATTCGGATGCCGCCATAACGCGTTTCAACTCACAAGGAGCCTTGATCACATGACAGCTTTACGGAAAGTTTTTTTCTTTTTAAAGTGACAGTGTGCTTATTGTGAACTACGTAGAAGATGAGACAATCAATAGAGATAGAGAAAATACTCAATTCAGTAGTTTTAAAATTTGTTGGAGAGCGTGATGTAGAAAGCAATCTGCTACAATATCACATAAGTAAAAACAATTGTAAAATTGGTGGTAAAATTGATGAATCAATAAAATAAGGCAATTTATATAGTTCAGATTTAAAATTGAAATTAAATTTTAAAACCTGTAATCACCAATGTCGAGCAACATTAATTGATGTACCTCCAGTAAGCGCCACGGAGCTGCGTTGCAGAGTGTTGTAAAAAGGGGCGTGGCCTCTGAACACCTCTCTGCAACGCAGCTCTCTGGCGCATACTGGAGGTATCTGGTGGGCCAGTTGGCCCCTAGGGACCCTCGGGATTGAGGAGGAATTAATTCTCCAACTTAAAACGCGCCACAGGGTGTGTTAACAGACATGTCACTTCAGGCCCCACCCTCTTCCTTCACCATTGTGCAAATATTCCTCTAAAATCAGCCGAACTACAAATTCCGATTTACTCACCTGTTATCAGGAGAGACCTCAGTGCTGCATCTTTGAGCCCAGTACTGATCCTGAAAAGTAATTTTAACCGTACTTACCAGTAACTTGAATTTCCTTCCATAGGCTAACATTGACTGGTTTCACTTGGAAATTCTTCTGTGTGTGGAGTTTTGGAACTTTATAATATTCCTCTAAAATCAGCCGAACTACGAATTCCGATTTTCTCACCTGTTATCAGGAGAGAACCCAGTGCTGCATCTTTTAGCCCAGCACTGACCCTGAAAAGTAATTCTAACCGTATTTACCAGTAACTTGTATTTCCTTCCATTGGAATCCATTGTCTGGTTTTCAGCAGAAAAGTTTCAAAGTGTCGATTTTCACAAACTACAAATATTCCTTAAAATCGCCTGTATGACTTAAACGCATTCTTTCAACTGTTTACAGGAGATGCACCAGTGCTGGATCCAGGATCCACCACTGAGTAAGAAAAAGTAACGATAACACTACTTACCTGCTAAGTGAATTTCCTCCCATAGGATAACATTGGTGATTCTATGTGAAAAATTTCTGTCAACTTTTAAAATACAATAATATTCCTTAAAAATCACTACTGTAACCAAAACGCTTTTACTCAACTGTTTACAGGAGATGTCCCAGGACTGAATCTAGGATCCAGTCCTGTGGTTAGAAAAGTAATCCATAAAGTAACTAATTGCATTTAACTAGAAATTCACATTGAGCTCAATGTTGCATTGTGTTTGAAATTGTGTTGCCCATTGCAACAACTGTAACTACTGTACTTAAAAGTCTATTGCCTATTTGCAAAGTATTTAAACTAAAGTAATTCATTCTGAGAAAGTATATTTTGTAATGTAATGTATAATGTAATTACAATGTAATTTAAAAAATAAATATGTAAAAATAAATAGTTTAAAAAAATGTAGTAAATCAGTATCAAAAAAATAAATATAACAATTAATACATTTAAAAATTGTCATTTACAAAACCTTTGAAATTCACTGAAAAAAACCATAGGTTTCAGACATGTTATAGTTAGGAATTAACATTTAAAAAACCTTTGAAATTCACTGAAAAAACCATAGGTTTCAGGCACGTTATAGTTAGAAATTAGCATTTAAAAAACCTTACAAATTCACTGAAAAAACCATAGGTTTTAGGGACAGTTATAGTTAGTTGGACATTGCACTCGTACAAAACCCGTGAAATTCCCCGTTATAGTTAGTTCAGCTAACTATAACTCGCGCCCACGCAATGCACTGCTGATGATGTCACATATTACATCACTCATGACATGGTCAGTGACATCACTGATGACATCACTGATGACATCTCAAATGACATCACTGATGACATCACTGATGACATCATCCACGTGATAATCTGATGCACCTCCTCACACCCTAATATAACCTTTGATACACTCACTCTAAATTACAGACTGCCATTCGCAAAACCATAGACACTCCAACACCAATAACTACATACCCACTCACTGATTCTTAGGTCTACACACACATCCACTCACTCACCCGTACAGTCACTCATACTTACGGTCACTCAGTACAGGACTATCATATGCACTCATACTCCTATATAGACACTCAAACACCGCCACTCATCCATAGAGGTACTCACACACCTAGTCAGTCATGCAAATAATTAAACACACTGCCATTTACTCACCTATACAGTTATACACACACCAGCTCACTTACTCATACAAATACTAGCACATTCTTACGCTCTTATACAATCACTGATACAAGCACACACTCATCCATACAGTCACACTCACAATCACACACTCTCGCTTATAGCTATTTATATACTCCAACACACATATATACTGCCTTTCACATATGTAGTTACTCACACATGTACCACTGGGACATACATTCACTCACTAACACACTCTTATACACACTTACCCACCCATACAGTCTATCACAGATGCACTCTTGAAACCATCCACCCAGTGAATCACCCACTCACACATCTATGCACAGATTCGCACACACCCCACCCACACAAACACTCAGGCACCCATACAGATACTCAGACAACCAATCAATAACTCATATAGACACTCATGTAGCTATTCACAAACCCATGCAGCCACTTACACAGCAATAGACAGACGGATAGAGACATTCACCCAGTTTAGTCACTAACCCACGCATTCAGTTAGATACGTTTAATCACTCACTTATAGAGTTAGTCACGCACCTACTAAATCATCCATACAGACACTTATACACCCACTCATTCTTCAATACGCCTTTCCCTATATATATTAAAAATATTTAAACTTTACAGAAACACACAGTCACTGGATGATGTCATCAGTGATGTCATTTGAGATGTCATGAGTGATGTCATCAGTGATGTCACTGACCATGTCATGAGTGATGTAATATGTGACGTCATCAGCAGTGCATTGCGGGCGCGAGTTATAGTTAGCTGAACTAACTATAACGGGGGAATTTCACGGGTTTTGTACGAGTGCAATGTCCAACTAACTATAACTGTCCCTAAAACCTATGGTTTTTTCAGTGAATATATATATATATATTACTCATGCATATCTCACTTCTCAAACTATGAGAGCCCACGGAGACTGATGAATGAGTGTGTTATATCTGTTGAAGAACCTCAATCATTGTATCCTTCACTGAACTACTTGAATTAGGAAATTTAGGATGTAGGCACTCGATCAGAGTTTCTTTGTTTCTCCATAGTGGCCATGTCGACACGTTTCTGCTACTCAGGCGTCTCTTGTTGTGGGAGTTAAGTTTGTCTGGGGACTACGGACGCGGGTGCCAAGTTTCAGGTCTTAGTATGACTTCTGCATTTTCAGGTGTTTTTCGTTTTTGTGATTTAGCCACTATTAAAACTCTTGTCAACCATAAAGCCCAACTACTGTTATTCTTTCAGTTAATAAATACATATGTATACAGGTATTCCTAGCATGGCAATGACAATCTTTCATTAGATCTTGAATAATTCCAATGGAAATTGTATTGTGCAGAAACCTCCTGGTGTGTAGAGAACAACTATAGACAGAGAGTGTTGTAACTAAGAATAATTTTTTAGACGACTATTTAAAGTGTGATTTCCAGCTATTGCTAACAGCGTTGGAGAAACAATCAGAGCATATTCCCCCCCAAGCATAGACAATACTATTAGTTTGGGCTTTTGCACAACATGAGCAAAAATGATACACAGAGCACAGATGCACACGTAAAAACACAGGTTCCAATAGAGGATCAAAGAGCAACACACCTTTAGATATCTTTGTACACGCAGATTAAAACACCTGCAGAGAAGCAGACACATAGTACAGCAGGCAGGCGGCGACCAATACACACAGACCAGCAGACATGGAGGTGCCCATGCACAGAGATCAACAGATAGGGCCCCACACATACTGAGACCACAATACATATACAGACAGAGCCGCATAAAACACATACAGTGAGACAACACCCCAAAAAAACCATAGATGGATAGAATACAGAAGAGATCGACAGACAGGCAGACTGATTGGCTGGAAACATTAATGCCATATACATGGATCCGAAATTCATTTCTATTATGTCTTTAAGACTCTAGAGAGGAGATGGAATCTGATGTGGAGACAGGAGTGTAGTGTTAATAGCCATTCATTTCTTGGTTTCTTCTTGGGGAAATCCCTTTGACTAAGCAGCGGAATACTACTGTCGATAATGGTACAATTCTCTCTGCATATCTATTTAATTCTTGCCCTAGGTAGCATAAACATCCACAGCTAGCATCTCTATTAATTTCCTTCCATCTCCATAACACACTTTGGGGACTATTCGTGAAAAAGTCACTCAGTGCAGAGCAGCAAATCACCTTGATGCGCTGCGTGACAGGGAAAGGACATAAATGCATCGTATTTAAGGCAATAAGGCACATTCCTGCCCTTTCCTCCGTGCTGGTGCCCTTTTGGCAACCTAGCGCCAATGCAGGCACCCTTGCATCAAGGTGCAAGTGTGCCTTTTGTTGCATGCAGGATTGTTTTTGTGCAGGAAGGAACACCGTCCTGCGCTCAGAGACCCTTGCCACAAAGAGAATCTGGGGGACAAGTATTGGACCTTAAACCCTAGAGAATTAGATCAATTCTGGACTAAAGAGGAACCTTTGCCAAGGAGAAGAGCTGGAGAGCTGTAAGGAGGAGTACTGCCCCTTTGCTGTGTCCTTTGCTGGGTTGGCCTGCAGTTGCTGCATCTGCCAAGGAAGAGGACAAAGACTGGAACTTTGCTGAGAACCTGCTTGAAGAAGAATCTCCAAGGGCTTGTGTGTGCTGGTCTCCTGTTCTGAAGTCTCAGGGACACAAAGACTTCACCACCAGCCCCCCTGAACTCCACTGCTGGGAGTTTTGACATGCTATGAGGTGTATATTCCAGTGTTGGGCCTCTGGAGGTTGTTCGTGCTGTTGGGGGCTGGAAAAAACTTAAAGAAAGCAAGAAAAACAACTCTGATACCCTCAGCGCCGCTGCCAGTGATGCCGCAACCTGCACTGAGGCCAGGGGCAACACTCGTAAAGTGCACGACGCACTGCCCCGCCTGCACTGCAGCTCCGGCGCCCTTAGACGTCTGCCGATGCCTGCAGTTATCGACCTTCCCGACGCCAGCGCTCGCATCACCACCGCCAGTATCCTGTTATCACGGGGCCGATAACTGACGAAGGTAACTTCACAAACCTTTTGACTTTGCAACACCTCACCAGAACCGAAGTCCTACCTCTGACGCAGCCTAACTTCCTCTGTCCTGAACTCCACACGTCGCCTCCTCGTGGGCACGACGCCTCGCCTCCCCCGTAGCAACCCAGGAACCGACCTCGGCACCGATGCCTCACCTCCACAAAGCCGCGCATCATCCATAGACTTCGTTTTCCAAGGTACTGTTGTTTGGGGGTCCAAGTGACTCCGTGCCCGACGCTGTGCACCTCGCGGTCGGCGCCGTACTTTGTATTTATGCCTGTCACGACATTGTAATAGCCCCAGGTGGAGCTATTTGTTTATACAAGTGCTATTTCTGCAAGTAACTGTTTTTAAGTGCTATTTTGATAGAAGTATGCTGGATTTTTGTTGTTTTTGTCTTGTTTGGTTTAGATAAAGATATTTTATTTTTCTAAACTGGTGTGGTGTCCATTTGTGGTGTTTTCACTGTGTTACTGTGTGTTTTGAGTACAAATACTTTACACATTGCCTTTGAGATAAGCCTGTCTGCACGTGCCAAGCTACCAAGGGGGTGAGCAGGAGTTATCTAAAGTGTGTATCCCCCTTACCCTGACTGGAAGCAAGGGTCCCTACTTAGACAAAGGTGCCTACCTCTGCCAACTAGAGACCCCCATTTCTAACACATAGAAAAAGTAAGTTACGAGGAGAAATAAAGATATTTCTCTTGTTACGCCTCTCCTGGAAATGCAAAACTTGTTTGGCGCATTCCCAGGTTTACTAGAGGTTTACTAGTTCTGGTAAATATTGGAGTGTGTCAAATACAATGGGAGATGCGTGGGAACATCCATGCAATGCCCATGGAATGCCTGCCCAAGGCAGAGGAAGGCAATGCAGCGATTCGCACTGCGTTGCTTTACTCCAGATTTATGGAGCCACTCAGGACCACGCCAAGTGGCCCTGCGTGACTTCAGAAATCTGACTTAAGGTTTGCGTCGTGCTTGCACCATGTTGTGTGGTGCAAGAATGATGCAAAGCAGCTCATAAACAGGCCCGTAGTGTTGCCAGACAACTACATGTACACCGAAAACTATTCATTCGAACCAAACATTTTCTGTGCAATTCCTAATTGTCAGAAGGACTCCTTCAATTGAAGCAATTAAAAAATGTCACTCTTGGAATTAACTAAGTTGTTAAATAAAAGCAAAGTACAAAACACATGGTGCCAGTGTATGTGGAGTGGAATTACACAAAACAGGCCCAGCATACCGGAAGAGCCGCAAACACTTCTACATGCCTCCCAGACACCTTCACTTAGCGGGACTGTCACTAGAAGGCATACCCCACATCCGAAAAGCCACAGCCGATGGCTGTGCCTTCTCCTATATCTCCTCCAAAGCATGGAACAACCTCCCTCACCACATCAAAGCCTCCTCTTTGCTCTTCAGGTTCTGCAATAAGGTAAAATCTGGCTCTTTGACTAACCTCTCCTGGCGTCAGCTTCCCGTCCTCCTCTTAGGGCACCTGGATACCCTTAAGGGTGATTAGCGCCCTATACAAAAAACTATCACTTAACATAACTTCAAAAAGTCAGCAGCAGATTAGATTGCACATATGCTGCAAATTCCCTCCCTGAAGCATGCCACTTGCAATCTTCTCTTACTCAACCAATCCTGAAACCAATAATTCAATCTATGCGCCCAACCCCTTATTATCACATCTTCAAAAGTCTTGGCATTAATGCAGCTCTCAAACCCACTCATTAACTCTAAAAATGAGCTAACTTGGTAACATCCCAAAACTGTCATTTTCCATTTGACAGTTTTCAGTTTAAAAAAGTGATAACAGGCAGGCAGGCCCAGCAGCAGCTTCTAGGATACTGCATACCACGCTTTTTAATGTTTTAATGTTTGCATTTGTGTTTTACTTGATCACACTACTGCTTTTATTGCCTCCATGTTCTTTGTGTTGTGACCGCGCTTCTGCCAAATAACCCGAGTAGGCTGTACGCTGCCGACTGAATTGTGCGCTCTGCTCACTCACCTCTCCTTCACCGAATCTTGTCCCCTGCATCTATTTCCTGGCTATTTTCCTGGCTCCTGAGCTTCTCGGTACGCCACAGCTTTGCTGATTAGGCGGAGGGAGCTCAGGGCTGATTTTTGTGACACAGCAACACCGCGACAGCCACTATCTTTGGATGGCAGAGGTCTAGTTGCTCACCTCAGCACACCATTAAAATCAAGCCTGGTTCCAACATGCAGCAGATGCGTGAAGCGGGCACGCCGCCGGCGTGCTGAAGAAACACCAAAAGAACACACAAAATGCCAGTGCTGATATAAAAATCACACTTTTTTTTATCCAAGCGCATTGACATCAAACAATGTCGCCAAACACCTCTTTTTCCGTGTAATTTAATCAGGATTTAATCAAAAAAATTCACATATAAAAATTCGAAACACAAACGTTTTTTATATTTCTAACAATAAACGCAACTACTTCCCCACACACCATACCAAATACAAAATGTCCAAAATTTCTCTTGTCTCACACACCTCACTTCACCTTCAAACTCTCTATCCTTCTCATCATGCAAACAAACTGACATTCAACTCACAATAGCAATCTACCAAACAACATAACATACAGCCATTCCAATGAATCAAAACAATTGAATAATACATTAATTAGAACGATGGGGCCAAACATAAACACATCTCCACATTATACATCAAATTTTCAATCTCTGAAGGTGTAATTTGTACACTTGGTTTGGCCACCACAAGGTCGACACGTTTCGAACCCCCCAAAAATCCAACTCACTCTGTGAACGAACCGGCGTTAGGAGAACGGTCAAACTCCTCGTCGGCAAGATTGACTCCGTTTGGTTCCAGCCTCGAGTATTTAGAAAAAGATTCGACCCTGTCACTTTGAACAGAGTGAGTTGGATTTTCACGACCTGCCAAACCCTTCAGAAGACTGGAGTCTGCAACTCCCCCACATAATTGAGAGATAACAGTTCCTGACTGAGTTTCCTCCCATCGCTGAAAATATTATTTGGATGAATTGTTGTATATAGTACAGCAGAGATCGGCTGTTCTCATAACAGATACTAAGCTTTCTGGTCCTGAGGAGAACCCCGGAATTTTTGGGGGGTTCGAAACGCGTCGACCTTGTGGTGGCCAAACCAAGTGTACAAATTACACCTTCAGAGATTGAAAATTTGATGTATAATGTGGAGATGTGTTTATGTTTGGCCCCATCGTTCTAATTAATGTATTATTCAATTGTTTTGATTCATTGGAATGGCTGTATGTTATGTTGTTTGGTAGATTGCTATTGTGAGTTGAATGTCAGTTTGTTTGCATGATGAGAATGATAGAGAGTTTGAAGGTGAAGTGAGGTGTGTGAGACAAGAGAAATTTTGGACATTTTGTATTTGGTATGGTGTGTGAGGAAGTAGTTGCGTTTATTGTTAGAAATATAAAAAACTTTTGTGTTTCGAATTTTTATATGTGAATTTTTTGATTAAATCCTGATTAAATTACACGGAAAAAGAGGTGTTTGGCGACACTGTTTGATGTCAATGCGCTTGGATAAAAAAAGTGTGATTTTTATATCAGCACTGGCATTTTGTGTGTTCTCTTGGTTAATTTTGGCTCAGCCTTGCTGATTGGAGCCACAACCCCTTGTTGTTTACTTGAAGGAACACCAAAGGCAACCCTGTCTGCATCCGTCCATGCCAGAATGACGCAAGGCACCAGTAACCCTGCATCTGCACTCTCAGAGGTAGCCTCTTCACCTATGATGCACTATAGCAACAATGACATTAAAAAACTCAGGCCCAGTGGTCTGCACTGCTCCCCACACCTCCCAGTCTGTCATGAAGGGCACGTTCCTGTTACAATTGTCCATTCTCTTGCTCCATTGCTGAAACTATTTTATTTAATGGATCAGGGAAGGCCCCTCCTCAGAAAGATTTCAGCTCACTGTCCCAACAATCCCCGAATGTATGACGTTACTACGCGAGCAAATACCACGCAGTAGGTTACAACGCGGTCGTTACAAGGACCGCGTTGTTACCACGCGTGGCTTTACATTGCAAGTCATTTCTACGACTTGCGCTAGATGGCGTGCTGGACTTAGGAATAGTATAAATTACTATTCCTACTCCAGTTAGCGCAACAGCAGGGAATGTGTTGGACTTCAAATCCAACACATTCCCTGGTGTTGCACGCCACCTAGCGCAAGTCGTAGAAACGACTTGCGATGTAAAGCCACGCGTGGTAACATTGCGGTCGTTGTAATGACCGCGTTGTTACCTACCTGCGTGGTAACAGCAGCGTTGTAAACGCCGTTTCCCACAATCCCCACCTCAAAAGTCGGCAACCACCCCATAAAACTGAAATCCAGCCCCCTTACACTCAAATGTCTTTACTTAAATGCAAGATCAGTCCCCAAGCACACAGTGGAGATCTGAGACTTACTTCCCTACAACCAGATCAATGCTTCATTACAGAAACCTGCCTACTCCCCCCAGCGTTGGCTAAAAGCTGGTTAGGGTGGTTGGGAGTCAAAATCAGGAGGCGGGGTAGTCATTGCTTTTCAGAACTCCTTTAGCGTAGAAATCCTCAACTCTCCTAATGTGCAGAGATAGCAATATTCAACCCAAAAAAAACCCATGGCAACACATGGAAAGGCGCTTCAGTCTACCGCCCTCCCGGCCCTAAACAAGAGTCCAGTGATAAACTAGCAGAACAACTTGAATCTCATGTACTATCCATGTAAAACTTTCTTCTGATAGGGGACTTCAACTATCATGCCGACATAGTTGCTGACTCTGATGTACCTATCTTGCTGTCCAATCTTGAAATGCTTGACTTTCACCCGATTTGGACTAGCCCCCACACACTCGGCAAGCCACACTCTAGATCTCATTTCATTTTCCCCACCTCAAGGGTTCTTCCAGTACACTTCCCTCTACCCCTTACCTGGACTGATCATTTTTGATCAGCTTTCAGATCCCCACCATGACCATTTCTAAAACACTTATAGCCCAGAAGCACTCTAGAACTAGGCCATGGAAACAGATTACGTTGGAGTCTTTTCAATCAGTCTTCCTTGCCCCTACCCTAGACAACTCGCACAACATTAATTCAGCTTTAGCCCTGTTCCACAATACCTTCTCTAATGCTCTTGCCATTGTTGCTCCCATAAACAACTTCCTGCTAAATTGTCCAGACCTAATGCCCCATGGTACACTGCCAAACCGAAAACTGACAAATCAAGCTGTGAAAAACTGGAATGCAAATGTAGGGCTTAAAAATCTAGCATTTATAAACAAACTTACACATTAGCACTAAGTGCCTATCCTTTCAAAAGCAGAACAGCCTGTAGGCATCATATCATCAACAGGATATAACAAGCAGACAATTCCACGTTGTATTGTATTGTATTATATTCTTATATAGCGCATACTGTCACCCTGCGGGTATCCTGGCACTGTTACTTATCAGATGATCTCATCGGCCAACAGGCCTTGTTAACAGAAGGTAGCAGTGCTGTCGTTCCTAGGGAATAGCCATGTTTTCAGGCTTTTCCTGAAGCATAGCAAGGTGTCTGCTTGTCTGATCCTCTGGGGAAGGTCATTCCAGAGGCGGGAGGCCACAGTGCCGAAAGCCCTGCCGCCCATTCTTGTTTTTTTTAATCTGGTAGTTGTAACCAGGTTAGCACTGGAGGACCGAAGAAGTCTTACAGGCTTATACCATGTAAATCTGTCTTGCATGGAGAGGGGGCCCGTACCATGTGCCGCTCTAAACACAATGCACAGAGATTTAAAACTGACTCTTTCCTTGACAGGTAGCCAGTGAAGATCTCTCAGGGCCAAAGTAGCAGAGGATCTGCGTTGCCTTTTTAGTGCCAGCTTTGCTGCTATGGACTGGACTCTCTGCAACCCCTGCAGGATATACTGCGGGGCTCCCAAATATAGGGAATTGCAGTAGTCCAGTCTGCTCAGAATTATACTCCTTACTACAAGGGGTCTGGTCTCGTCCGGTAATAAGGGAAGGATCTTCCGGAGTGCTTTTAATAAAGCAAAGCAGACGCTGATTGTTTTGTTGGCCTGTGATACCATTTGAACATTGTCATCAATCAGGACACCTAGATTACGAACGGTCTTAACTGGAGACAATGGATCATCTCCAGGGGTGAGTTTGAACTCCAGCGGCAGATGGTGTGCCACTTTGGCAGTGGAGCAGTAAACCACTTCTGTTTTTCCCCCGTTGCATTGCAGCGAATTTCCTTTAAGCCAGCCAGAGGTCTGGCGCATACACTCCTGAAAGGTGTCCATGGTCACTGCACCCCTCCCTTCCAGGGAGAAGACTAGTTGGGTGTCGTCGGCATAGTTGACCAGGTCAATTCCAAATGATTTTATTAGAGGGATCAATGGGCACAGGTATATATTGAAGAGAATGGGGCTTATCGCCGAGCCCTGTGGTACTCCATAGCGGACCGGGGACTTAGAGGAGGCAAACGGTGTCATGGTTACCACATGTTGTCTCTCTGTTAAATATGATTGTAACCATTTCAGGGCTCGGCCTTTTACCCCCACTCTCTCCAACCTTCCCAACAGCACTGCATGGCTCACCGTGTCGAAAGCGGCTGACATATCTAGCAGCACTAATACTGAAGAATTCCCTTTGTCGGCTCGCATTCGCAGATTGTCCAATACGGTTGCCAAGGCTGTTTCCGTCCCATGACCTGGACGAAAGCCGAACTGATCCCTATCTAACAAGTTGTTCTCTTCTAGATAGCAGGATAGAGACTTGCTGACTACTTTCTCCATAATTTTTATGGAGTAGGGCAGTAATGATATGGGTCTAAAGTTTGCCGGATCAGTAGGATCCAGAGACGTTTTTTTAAGCAGGGGAGTTACCACTGCCTGCTTCCAGACCTCTGGAACCACCCCTTCTTCTAGAGACTGACTGCAAATCTGTCGCATCCAGGGAAATAGTTCTTGCCCACATTTCTTCCAGATCTTATGTGGGAGGGGGTCTAAAGGGGACCCAGATGATACACTTTGGGCAGAGCTATCGAAGAGCTCCTTGGTAAGCGATGGAAAACATTCCAAGGATGTTTCTGCCCAGGGTTCCCCTGCTAATAGCTGAGGTAGAGCGTCCCTGCGGCTGACGTTGTCTTGGTCAAGCCCTCCAACAATTTTAGCAATCTTATCTTCAAAATGGGTGGCAATCTTATCGCAAAGTTGCTGTGACACCGTCACTTTATTACTCATGCAGGCAGGACTGGAAAGATCCCTTACAATATTAAAAAGGGTTTTTGAGCTATTTGAAGTGTGTAGAATGGAATTAGCTAGATAAAGTGCCTTGGACTTGGCGATGGCCTCTTTATAGTGGGCCTGTGCTGATCTCAGCGCTATCTTATCTGACTCCGAGTAGAGCTTCCGCCATCTCCTCTCAGCCTGTCTGCATGTGATTCGCATTAGTTTCAGCTCCTCGCTGTACCAGGGAGCTGAAGGTTTGCGCCTATTCTTGATCCTTTTTATAGGTGCTCTTAAATCCAGAGTATCGGTGATGTATTGACAGTAGGTTTGATAGTTCCTATCTACCGGATCACCAGGGGTAAAAGAGGTTTGCTTCGGAAATAGTGGGACTGATCTGTTTCTTAATAGTTCGGCCCAGTCTCTACCCATCCGAAAGGTAATTGGATTGATGTTTTTGTTCACTGTTTTGGGTATTGTAATTTTAAAATAGACTAGCGAATGATCAGTCCAGCTCTGGGGCAGTGCGCTGAGTACCTCTGTCTCTGTTTGGTCTTCATACAGCAGATCCAGCACATGCCCATCTCAGTGAGTTGGCTGTTGAACTAGCTGATGTAAATTAAAGTGCTCACAGGTTTGACTTAAGTCTCTCAGATGGTTCCCTAGTGCCCCATTATCCCATAGATTGAAATCCCCCAGAACTATCATTCTGGAGTGCGTAAGAGTCAGGTCAGCAATGATGTCCAACAGTCTTTGATACTGTGTGTCAAGCCCAGGAGGTCTATAACATACCATTCCGGATAGCAGCCTTCTCCCTGTCTCATGTATTGAGAAACCTAATGTCTCAATCCCTGCGACTTCATCAACCACAAATGGTGCAAAGTTCCAAATTTCTTTATATATAACCCCAACCCCTCCTCCTTGAACAATTTAAAGTCCTAAACGACTTTACTAAACCCCAAGCTTGCTCCTCAGTTATCCCTGCCTCGAGACACTTTGTGGCACCTTAGCTAGCCAATTCCAAACCAAAATCGACAACATGTATCATAGCTTCCACTCCACGGCTAGACCATCTAACCTTTCCTGCACTACTGATTCTCTCCAAAATACTGCTTCAGTAATACTTGAAAGGTTCAAACCTATCTCCCAATCTTAAATGCTCGACTTGCTAGCCAAAGAAAGTCAAATCTGGCTCCCCCTCTGATCTCTACCCTCCGTACATCATTGCCACTCTATCCACTCTCCTTGCACCAGCTATTACATCATTGTGCAACCATTCCCTAACCCTAGCCACCATTCCATGTTTATGGAAAGCAGCACATGTCACACATTTTTTTTAAAAACAATGCAGAATCCAAGGAGCCAGCTAACTGTCACCCCATTTTTCTTCTCCCCCTGCTGGGCAAAGATCTGGAGTCCTATATCAACAAACAGCTCTCCTCCTACTTGGAGAATCATAATTTGCTGGATACCTCTCAATTGGGCATTAAACCTTCTCACAGCACCCAAACTGACCTATTAGCAGGAGTAGTTACATTTAGGTTAACTTTGGATGCTGTAAATCCCGACATGCTGGTTTTGCTTGACCTCTTGGCAGCGTTTGATACATCTCAAACTCCATCTTGATTCAGTGTCTCTACCAGATTGATATCCAGAGCACTGCCCTCGACTGGTTTCTAGATTTCCTTAAAGATGGGGTCCAAACAGTCTCCATGGGTACTTACCACCCAAAACAATTCCCCTGGGCAAGGGGTCCCCCTGGGCTCCCCCTTGAGCTCAAAGCTTTTCAACATTTATGTTGCCCCCACTTGCCCAGTTGGTCAAGTCCTGTGGGTTCGAAATACTTTCTTATGCAGAAGACACCCAACTAGTCACCTCGTTTGGGCAGAACATTGATAATGTCTCTCAATTGTCTTCAATTGAATGGGGACAAAACAGAGATTCTCCTATTTGGCACAGCCCAGCTCCTTTGGACAGACAACTGGTGGTCGGCTGAGTTTGGCTCTGCCCCTTCACCCAGTAGAACAGCCAGGAACATGGGTGTATCCTTAGATGACAAACTATGAGAGACCAGATCACCTCAACCTGTGGCACCTGCTTCAGCATACTGTGCCTTGTCAGGTGAATCTTTTGGTGGCTTCCTTTGAGCTCCCGGAAGACACTCACCCAGGCACTAATCATTAGTCACAAACACAAAAGGAGCAAAAGGGGGAATAAGGAGTCAGATCGCCCTCCACTCAAACGATCAGAAAACACTACAAGATCTGACCCCAATCGAACAGACCAATTAATAATTTAGGACCTACGGGAGCTTTTACTGCATTTTAAGACTTCCCGAACAAGGCCTGCTAATAGCAAAAAGGCCTTCTGGTCCGTACTGTTCAGTTTAAACCAACGTCAATAACCACAGCAGTGTATAATAACATCACTCCCTCACATAGTTGTGTATTAACAAATTAAAGACAAAAAATGTGTGATACGGTCAGTAAGCACCTCACGTACGCAAACCAAAGGAGCTGCTGGATGGTACTCGCCAGTATGCCCACGTTATCATCATCGGTTGCTTACATGGCCAGAAAAGAAAAGAGAATGTGTGCTAGTACTCCCTCAGAGGTGAGAAATTAAACAGAGAATGAATAAAAAAAAACTGTGTGCAAAACAACACTGAGTCTGTGCAGCTCACTCAGTGCCCACTGGGCCCCAACCGTGAATAAGAAAAACTATTCTCACAATTAAAAAGAGGTACTGCTCACATGCAAGACGTACTTTATTGAGTGCTGTAAGTGTCCTCAGATTAAAAAACAGGCATGTATATGGCCATTTTCATTCACGAAAGGCCAACATGTTTCGTTGCCAACACTCTCAAGGCAACTTCATCAGGGCATGGGGGAACCAGTCTTCACCTCTTAAATTTTACTGCACCGTATCTGTGGCTATTGACACAATAAAAAGAAAAAAGAGAACGTGCCGATCATGAACATCATACTATTGGAAACATCCTTTTGCAAAGGCCCGGGGACGAAACCCCAACTCAAAATTACTTGTTTACCGAGTGCTTGCTGTCGTCCCTTGTACCTGCAACCCTCTTCAATGGCGAACACCGCGCCAATAGGTCACTTTTCGCCTGTCGGACTGTGAATATCAGTCTCCACCTGTCAAATTGTGTAGATATATATGTAACACTGAGTATCTCATAAAATAGTATGTCCATCCTAAGTGTGCGTGAACAGGATTATGCCCCAGGGATTCTTCGCTCAAAAATTAGGATCATGCTCAACTTCCCTTTGTAGTAAAATCTCCCTGTAATGATTCCATCTCGTGATCAGCCAAAATATTCATATGGGGTTACCCTAACCTCAATATCTCATCTACATCCCTTACGTTGTTACTCCTAAGCTCCCCATTTATTCATAGTGCAAAATACAATGTCGGCGGCGGAGCCTTATCATGTGGTACCACAGGCGAAACGTGTCACACATTTTTTGTCTTTAATTTGTTAATACACAACTATGTGAGGGAGTGATGTTATTATACACTGCTGTGGTTATTGACGTTGGTTTAAACTGAACAGTACGGACCAGAAGGCCTTTTTGCTATTAGCAGGCCTTGTTCGGGAAGTCTTAAAATGCAGTAAAAGCTCCCATAGGTCCTAAATTATTAATTGGTCTGTTCGATTGGGGTCAGATCTTGTAGTGTTTACTAATCATTAGTCGCCTGGATTATGGAAATTCTCTAATTTTTGCATCAAAGGAATCACTTTTATCTAAAATGTAGGTGGTTAAAAATACTGCTGCCAGCCTGGTCAACAAATTTCCTCCTCGTACATAGTCGGCTCCACAATCAGAACCCTTCATTGGCTGCCTATTAGAAAAGAGCACTGTTCAAACTGCTCTGCCTGACTTACAAATCGGTGTCAGGCATAGGCCCAAAATACCTACAAGACAGACTCACTTTCCACCATCCTGACAGAAGTTTAAGATAAAAAAATCAACTGCTTGTAAGTCCTCAGCATCTTCGAACGTCAACATTTGGTGGCCAGGCTTTCTCCTATCTTGCCCCTTACCACTGGGATAGGCTTATCCTGTTCCTTCGTGCATGCCTCAGTTTTTCTGGTTTTAAAAAGCATCTCAAAACTTGGCTGCATCCTCACCTTTCCACCTTTCAAGTACCCATTAACATAACATAATATAACATAACTAAAAGTGAGAAGTCGAATTACGTGGAAATGTGGGAAGAGTTCAATATTTTTCTGTCATGTTTTAAAATCGAAATGGTATGTAGCAGTATTTTTATTAATGATAAATAGCAAAGATGATTAGCTTCAATGCCTGCTCTTTTACCTCACCAGTTTCATACGGTAGAAATGATTCAGGATACCAAGGATACCAATCTTGGGATCCGTAGTAGCTTTCTACTCACCGACAAAGCACTTCAATGCATCATCAGGGGTCGTAAGCGCTATATAAATACATTTCAAATTACACTACAATTACAAGTACCAGACTACAAGAGAATATTATCATTTATCTCACACTCATTACAACTATTTAAAATGTGACTTTGGTTTACTGATTGAATTTGAATCTCAGAATTGTGCTGTTGCTCCATACACTATTATCATAAACTATTTATTGTTAATTGTGATTTCTATAAATGGCCAAGCATCTGGATAATGTAGAGTTTTTCTTGCTTTATATTGTTTTGCTTTTTACTATTTGGCCATAAGATATGTTATTTCTTGCCATTAGGTAACATATAGCTGTATCAACTACATCAGCAATCATTATGCTGTCAATGCAAGTATATATTGAATGCTCTTAGCTCCACATTTACTTAACTTGACAATATAGTGGTAGTCGATGTAGTGGATGTGATATTTTTGCCATGCAGTGTATCTCAACTGATATAGTAGTATCTCCATGCCATAGACTGACTGACTGACTGATGTACTTATAAAGCGCTCGATTGCCGAGGCGTCTTGGCGCTGAGGTGAATTCATACTGGTGCAGAGACTCGCTTATCTAAACCCTTAAGGAAAAAGCCAGGTCTTAACCTGTTTCCTGAAGATAGACCTATTGGATTGTAATCTCAACTGTGAAGGGAGGGAGTTCCACAACTTAGCAGCTTGATGTGAGAAGCTCTTGCCACCCCATCTAATTTTTTTTATTTTAGGAACCAGTAGCAGCCCTGTGTTGGCCGACCTCAGGCTTCGCAGAGGTTGGTACCAGGAAAATAGCTTTTGGATGTCCATGGCACCCCCTCCGTGGAGCCCCTTGTGCACCAGGCAGAGGGCTTTGAATTGTATTCTTTGCGGGATAGTGAGCCAGTGAAGCTGTCTGATACTGGCAGATGTGGGGTGATATTTAAGGAGAGCGAGCAGCACACGGGCTGCCGCATTCTGCAGAGATTGTAGTTTAGAAGTTTGGCCTTTATCTATTCCTAGGTATAGTGCATTCCCATAATCGATTCTGGAAAGTACAAGGGCTCCAACTACCGTTTTCCTGAGTGTAAATGGAATAAATGGCAGGATTATGCGCAAAACTTTCAGGGTGAAGAAGCATGAGGAGGTTACTTGATTAATTTGCTTCCCACACTTCAGTTCGGTATCGAATATGAAGCATAGGTTCTTTGCCTTGGTCACCGGGACCGGACAGCTCCCAGCCTCCGCAGGCCACCATAGTTGATTCCAAACTGAGGGGCCCTTCCCAAACTCAATAACCTCGGTCTTTTCGGTATTGAGTTTAAGGAAGTTTGCGTTCATCCAAGCCATAACTGCGTTAAGACAGTTATGGAAACGATCCGCTGTGATGTCCACCCTCTGCATGACCGATACCACTAACTGGGTATCGTCCGCATATGAGACCAAAACGAGGCCATGCGGTTTTATTAATCTGGCCAGAGGGGTGACATAAATATTGAACAGCGTTGGCGACAGAGCTGACCCCTGTAGAACTCCACACGGGAGGCACAGGTTCGCCGACTTCAGACCCTCCCAGTGGATCAGTTGTTCCCTGGATGCCAGGAAGGATGATAGGAGGGCTAGAGCCGTCCCTCTGATACCTACTGCCTTCAGCCGCCGCACCAACACCGCGTGGTTCACGGTGTCATATGCTGCCGATAGGTCAAGCAGGATGAGGATGGCTCTACCCCCCTCATCCAACAGTTTGCAGATTTCTTCTGTCGCCATTATCAGAGCAGATTCAGTGAAATATCTTGCTCTGAAGCCGTGTTGGGTGGAATCAAGAAGTAGATTACCATCCAGATAATCCATAAGTTCTAGGTTAATAGCTTTTTCAAGAATTTTAGTCGGTAATGGGAGACAAGATATCGGGCGGTAATGCTTAACCTCTGTGGGATCCAGTGTAGGTTTCTTGATGATAGGCCTAATACAGGGCTTTTTCCAGAACTGCGGATAGACACCAGAGCTAATAACCTCGTTTAAAAGAGGTGTCATATGGACGCTGATTTCCTCAGAGACCAAATGCAGAATTGACGGAGGGCAGGGATCCAAGGGCGATCCTGACTTTGTCAATAGTAGCATATCTTTAACTTTCTCTGCCGCTAAAACAGAGAACTCTAGCAAACTGCTCTGAAAGGAGTTGTCCTCTCAGGGATCTTCATTGTTTTCCATTGACTTCAGCACTGTCTTCTACAGTTCGTCGTACACTGTCTGTACTTTACTTTGGAAAAAGGAGGCAATTTTGTCCACGAAGTTTTGGTCCGGTTTAAAGTGGCTATCCTGCGGACGTTTAGCTAAGGCTGTGACTGTTTTAAAAAGTTCCTTCGAGGAGTTTTGGCTTCATAAATTTTAGTTGTAAAATAAGTGGCTTTAGCACATTTTATAGCTGCCTTATATTCCTCTAGGGCTAGATTATAATCCCTTTTACGCTTTTCACTATAGTCCGTCCTCCAAAGTCGCTCAAGACGCCTATATTTCGCTTTTATGGGTCTGAGCTCAGCCACATACCAAGGTGCTGACGCTTGGTTCCTTTTGGGCTGTTTGGTTACTTCAGGGGCCAGCCGATCCACTGATGACCTAATCCAGTCATCAAATTTAATTGCTGCAGCATTGGGAGGGTTCTCCGCCAGGGCGGCTTCCAGTTGTTTTTTTTGGATATCCTTCCATCGGCGGGATTTGACCAAAAGCGGTCTGTTCCGCAGATCTCTACTAATTCTAGGGTTAGCAATGTTGAAATGTATTGCATAATGATCGGACCAAGGTAGAGGCGTTACGTTTGTCAGCTGCTATACGATAAATTTGTAGGCTAGCACGATCATTTTTATTGTATCAAATGGCTTTCTCTCCCTTTCCATGTGATTCACCTTGTATTAATGGTATATGTATGTGCATAGGTATACAGTCTAGTGCGCACTCCATATATTCGTAATGTTAGCGCAATACCAATATTGTACAATTTAGTTCAGTGGACACTTGTCTTAGCTGACAATACTATTGGGGCATTGGAAACCTGCTGACTTCACTGTTACAACTGTAAGGTATGCAGTATTGTAACATTAACAAATCCCCTCGTACGTCTTATAGAGAACTGCTGCTTATTATTTTTATTATACATTTTAGGAGAACATATGGGTGGTCATTATGAGTGGGACAATAAATGCCGATATATGTAACTCCTCTTATCGCACACATCGGAATTATGAGTTTTGTGCTAAATATCGGCAAGTCCAACCTGCTGACAGTTATGAGGGGTAAATGCCCGGTATTTACCGAAACATGCAGTAAACACCAAAATCCATGTTATTGCCCAAAAACTCTTGAGAGGCGATAATCATCTCACTAGATAAATACCAAACACCTCGGTGTTGGTATTTATCGGATGTGATAATTATTGTATCCAATGTTGGCCAATTGGTAATGAGGGCCAAAATGTTAATTTTGAGTTATCTCATTGGGTAGGTGAAGATGCATGTTACCCAGTAGTGGCATATTTTATGGATCATGCCACATACATTGATATTCAAATGAAAAAGTCTCCCTTACACATGTTTTAGGTGCATGCTGTACCTACCATGAATACTAATACCAGCTTTCAAGCACCTAGAGCTTATATACTTACCAGATAAGTATACGGTTTATTCAAGGCAAATTAGATAAAAAGTCCCAATTAGAAATGTGGATGATTATTTGACTTAAATTATTAGATAGAGGGCTAAGATGGCATGGGGTAATGAATGGCCTTGTTAGATGAATCAAAGAGGACAACAGGAGTGATGGCTTTCCTTGTTCAACGTAAAAAAAGGGTCCCTCTTGGGATAGTGTTGTACTTGGTCTTTTCTGCAGGGTTATCCCCAAACCTTTTTCCTTCACCCTCCTGTTTTCTGAACCCGGTTTTGTTGGCTTTTAGGACTCTGTGCACTTTACCATTGCTAACCAGTGCTGAGTGTTGTGCTCTATTGTTTCAACATTGTGAAATTGGCTTACACCCAATGGCACATTTCATTTACAAATGCTACTAGTGGGCCTGCAGCACTCATCGTGACACCTACTTAAATAGCCCTTTAAACATGTCTCAGGTCTGCCATTGCAGACTGTGGGTGAAGTTTTAAACTTCCATTTCGACTTAGCAGAATAAACCTTTTGCCAGTCCTAAACCTTCCATTTTAATACCTATAAGCCACCCGTAGGGTAGGCCCTAAACAGCCCATAGGTCAGGGTGCAGTGTATTTAAAAAGTTGGACATGCCCTTTTAAGTTATACATGTCCTGGCAGTGAAACACTCTTAAATGTGTTTTTCACTACTGCAAGGCCTACCTCTCCCATAGGATGACATTGGGTTACCCTATTACATTTAATAAGTGATAACTTTCAATTTGGAGCAAGTAGAAAGTTCGGGTTTGGTGTTTAAAGAATTCTAATTTAAAACCCCCTTTAATGGTAAAGTTGGATTTTAAATCACTATTCTGAAAATGCCACTTTTAGAAAGTTGGCATTTTTTTGGCCCAACCATTTGGTGCCTGCAGCCTCTATCCTGGGTTACATGAGAAGGTGTAGCTGGTAGTTGGTCTTTGTGTATTGCTCCCAGGCAGTGAGACAAAGTGGAAATAGGTGTTGGCAGGATGGGCCATCTCTGACTTGATAGCGGGGCAGGGCTGTCACCTTCCACACTTGCACATCACAAAGACTCTGCCTAAGCACACTCACAAAGGGTTTCACACTAGTCTTTTGTGCCCGGAGACAAGCCGGGGCCAGGGCAGGGAGGCGGGAAAGCCCAAAATCTCCTGGGAGTGGAAACCTCCAGAACCTTCTCCTACTTCAAAGGTAGCCCCAAGTATAAATATTGGTCCAACAGACCCAACTCCAGTACACCTCTGGACCTGTGGAAAACTCAGAATGACTGCTGTGCTGCTCTGCTGCAAGAAGACCTGCTACTTTTCTGCCCTGCTGCCTGAGTCAAAAGGAGGGAACCTGCATCTTTAACCCAGGACCACCAGAAGGACTCCAATGGCTAGTTGGCTGGCCTCCTGATCAGAGCATTAAGAACAGAAAATGCTCCAACCACCTTGAAACAAGCACCTTGGCTCTGTCTGCGGTGAATCTTGCCCAACTCAGGACCTCGAATGTCCTTCAGAACCACAGCTGCATGACACATCCTTGAGGCAGGACCTCACATCACAGCCCCGTAATTCCTGGGAAACAACTGCTGTGTGATGCAACCCTGACGCAGGAGCTCACATTGCAGTTGCTTGCTTGAGTAGGATTTCACCCCTGCAACCAATAACCCAATTTCCTACAAATAGCCTGCCAGAAAACAGCAAAAAACCTTAAACTCTGATCAACAACAAGGTGCAGAGGCATAAATGTAACCCAGAGGTGAAGTGAAAATTTTGCCTCCTAGTGTGAACTTGAACATTCAGACCCATGTGCAGATAGTGAGGAAATGCTGATGTGTGCATAAACAGGAGTTGGCTCATAAATCACGATTCCGAGATTTTCGGTAATTACTGCACAACCACAATTCTCCTGACACATTCCGCCAGGAAAAACTTGGTAACATTTGCCTCGGAAATGGCCAGAAAAGAAAATGGTACATGTGGTAATGTGCACGACACACCGATACTGAATGTCATGTCTCATTCTGAACTTTGGAATAGGTAGAAAATACCGCCCCCAGTAATACCACATCCTGAGTTATTGTATTTACAGTGTGTGGCAATTACCCCCCATTTACTTCACAACTATGATTAAGGTCCTCATTAGAAACGCATTATGGCTATGAGCTGCCCTATTATTAGCATGCATTGAAGATCTAGGACCTGGTCATTTAAGTAGAATGTTTAATAAATGAGATGCTTATATTTGAGTTAAAAGGGAAATATGAACAATTCGAAAAACCACAGGACCTCTCACTTAAACTAAATATTTGCCACTTATATGATGTAATGCAAAACATTCATGGTGAGCGTTCTTCTGGTCATTGATTGGTCTCCATTTTGTGCTGACTTTATGTTAATGCAATCACAAGTTCTTTTGCTACAGTTGTTGATTTGTGTCTTCCTGTACCAAATTGCTGTTCATTTCTCAGCT
This sequence comes from Calotriton arnoldi, assembly GCA_963921515.1. Lineage (NCBI taxonomy): Eukaryota > Metazoa > Chordata > Amphibia > Caudata > Salamandridae > Calotriton > Calotriton arnoldi. Next base: position 374,673 of record CAWUFW010007619.1, on the reverse strand, counting down.
GTGCTGAAATAGTACTTATTCATAATAGCAACCAGAGAGTAACTTCACAGTAAAGAACATGTGGTTAATGCAAAAGAAAAATCACAACTTATTTGAGCCTCTATTTCCCACCGATTGTCCCTCTTTTAAGAAGCAATGATTGCAGAAGAGATGCTTAGGAACATTATGTCCAATGCGTTTCAATGGAGAGTTGGACTCGGCTCCCTTTTTGTACCCCGCATTCCCGGTTATGCTGGAGAAATTGCCCCTCTGACCTTTCTTCCATGCTGGGTGCTACTGTGGTGGTGTGCTCATGGGGTGCAGTTATCACTGGGTACTCAAATCTCTGCCATTTCAGGTTTTGGACCTCCGAATTGGGGGGAAAAAATAAATTGAGAAATTTTCCCCTCACTCCTGAGATGCATGTAACCAAAATGTGAGTTATCTACCTAAAAGACGGGCATCAGATTTTACCTGGCTACGACAACATGCGTGGGTAGAGAGAAGAAGGAAAGTAGGGTCTGATATACAAGGTTTATTCATTTTGTGTCTATTGGGAATGTGTTTTATTGTGCATTTTCATTCCAGCATGAAAATATAGCTGTCTGGGGACTTTATCTCTATACATGTAAAAAGTGTCTATTATACTGCACAATAGTCATATTTACAAACGTGAGACAAACAAGTATTAGTCATCTTTAGAAACCATGCTCCTCCACTATTGCAAACAGATCCTCCTTTACTGTTCCATACTTCTATCAAACACATCAGTAAATTATTGCCTAAGGATATAATAACAAACGGAGCATCCAATGCTACGCATGTGTTAAATTGATTTATTTATAGTTTACTTTGGAATTCAGAGTCTTCATCAGGATGAGCGGACAGGGTCTAACTGGAGATATATATGTTGCAAAAATTGCATTATTAGTATTGTTAATAGTAGATTAACCACCTGTAGCAGCAGGAGTGACTGATCTGAAACAATTTAGGAAACAATATTGTGCTTCTACTAATAATTGATTCATGAAAATACTTTGAAAATAAAAAGTCATATAAGTGTTTTCCTTACTTCTGGAAATGTGCGTGGCAACGAACATGGGGCCCGATTCACAAAAGTAATCTGAGACAAAATCCTAACTTTACGACTTTCGGTATTCACAAAGGGCATTTAGGAGTAGTAAAGTCCCATGATACCATCTTCTTTTACATGTTATAAGCTCCATTTCTAGGGACACCCTTTTTGATATCTTAGTGGAAGGCAGTGAGCTTGATTACCATTCAATTGGTCCCTATTGTTATCTAATTTGTTCCTCTATCATCTGCACAAATGTGTCTCAATTTCTGACAGAGTTGAAACACATTGAACATGTAACACATGCTGAAAAAATAGGATTCTGGATGGGAAGATACATGGGGGGTTATTCACAAAGGTAAACTTCATATGAGTAAATTGATTATGGAAAAGGATGATGATGGACAGAGGTCAAACAGCAGCTCTGACATTAATAGGTCTGTCAGCTGCATTTGACATGATTAACCACCACATAACTAATTCTTAGACTGAAGGAGATTGAAGTTGAGAGGACATTATTGGAGTGGATTAAAGCCTACTTGACAGACAGATCCCAAACAACTTCACTCCCGGCTTACCGCTCGGAATATAAGAGAACAGATCATGAGGTACCACAGTGGTCTGCGCTGAGCCCTATACTCCAACATTTATCTACGACCAATGCTGATCCTTATTAGATCATATGGGATCTCGTTTGTAAACTATGCAGACAACACACAACTAATTCTGGCTTTAGATCAAAAGAATCATACCCCAGTAGAAGGACTGCATTGGTGCATCAATGAGATGGCAAAGTGGCTTAAAAGAACTCCTTAAAATTCAATGGAGGAAAAACTGAATTTTTGTGTCGCTCACCCTCCACAGAGCCACAATGCCTCCTGAAGGATTTCTGGACTTGGACGTGTACAGATAATCTTAAAGTAGCCCAGGTAGTGCGAAACTTGGGAATATATGTGGATGACAAGCTTACCATAGAAGCACACATTAATAAAACAGCAGGTACTTGTTTTGGTCATCTCCGGAACCTCAGGAAGATATTTCCACTATTGCCCCAGCCAGCAAGAAAGCTTGTGGTCCAGAGTACGATTCTAAGCAGAATCAACTATTGTAATGCGCTTCTTCTGGGGGTTCCATGGTACCTGATAAGAAAGCTACATCTGGTGCAATCAATAGCTGCAAAACTTGCACTGAACAAATCCAGATATTCATCGTCTACTGCCTTAAGAGAACTACATTGGCTCCAGTCAAAGAGAGGATAATGTTCAAGGGCCCCATTTAGATCTTGGCGGATGGGTTACTCAGTCACAATGGTGACAGATTTCCCATCCCCCGAAATATAAAACCCATAGGATATAATAGGATTTATATTTCAGCGGACGGAATATTACCGTTGTGACGGAGTAACCCGTCCGCCAAGATCTAAATCAGGCCCTAAATCTATGGTCGTGGTTACAAGGCCCTAAACAGGACAGGCCCACTATCACTGCAAGGACACTTTAGATGTTACAGACCTCAGAGGAATATACGATCTGCTGCTGCCAATTTAGTCTGTGTCCCGAAATTTGGTAAATAAGGTTGGGAAGGAGAACATTCCAAGTATAGGCAGCTGAACTGTGGAATACACTTCCAGTTTCCCTCAGAGCCTGCTCCAGTTTTTCCGGTTTTTGGTGAAACCTGAAAACCTGGCTCTTTCCGAAATAGTTGGTAGGACCACCCCCCTCGCCCCCCCCAGCGCCTTGAGACCCTCACGGGTGAGTAGTGCGCTTTATAAAACCCTGATTCATTGGTTTACCTGAGTATGTTGATGCAGAAGAAGAGACAATTGCACTGTTTGAGCCGGTAATGGTTGATAGCACCAAGATAGCTGTCAGGTGAACGTCTGCACTTTAACAAATGTCTGTTACTTGCTTACTAACATGTGTAAATTTACTCTTACACCTTGTAGTAAATGTGTGACTTTTGGCTATTCATCATTTACAAATGTAAATTTACTACAAAGTGTAGGATTACAAGTCCCCACCACCTGAAATCAGGGATGGAGCGTAATTTAAGAGTGTAGTGTTAGTACTTGTAACTTTTCAAATGGAGGCGGCGATCTCTGCCACCGGGGTGGAGATCTCCTTATGGTAAATTATAGGAAAAAGTTAAAATTGAAAACAAAATTAAAAATGTTTATGATAAATTTTAATGTAAATCAATTGTATATATTTATTTTAAATATTGAACAGCATATGAAATGCTACAGCACTACTAACTCAATATTGAATAAATATTTATATAATTTAAATGTATTAAATTCAAGTTATTATTTTAAAGGTTTATTAAAAACACCCAAGATAAAATGGCTACATATACTTATTATGTATTGAAATTATTATGTTAGGTATAGAACTAATTTAAAATAATTAAAATTATTTAAGTGTTGTTCCAGAAAAAAGGTAAAATGTATTTTTACATTTAAAAGTGTTAAGTATCATAAAATATTTTTATTTCTAATTTATGTATATTTATTTAACTAAATGTATATACTTTTTTTTTTTTTTTAAGAAGATGCCTTTTGGCTGTTGTAACTGTAATTTAGTGAATAGGAATGGGCTTGCCATTTTGTGGATGAGTACATATCAAACCCTAAACCTCTTAACCCCCTCCTTACGTCTCGAAAAACCCTTCTCATCTAGTAGTAAGTACTCCACATTTTCTATCTACTTCCCCCATTCCCTTCCACATTTACTAGTAAAATTTAGATGTACATATAAAAGTGGCAGAAGCAGAGACCTCTGCATGTAGGTTAGTGAATAGCATTTTGTCGTACATGAGGTATACTATTGTAGTACTACTAAACATACTGCAAAATGTAGTTTGTGAATACGACCCATAGTTTTTAATTATATGTAGTATTCAGATGCCATATTTAATTTCAGTGACAATGGAAATTGAGCAGAATAGTGGATGCAGAAGTTTAAAAGGAAAGGTAAAACAAATAGCATGATTTTCTCTTCTGTAATTAAATGTGTTGCAGAAAACAGAAGTATAGGTGTGATGAACTGAATTAATAGCAATTTATGTTAAACTGGGACATTTATCATTCTTCTATACCATGCCCTATAACATTTTGCATATGTGTAGGCTATCTTGTTTTATGTTTAAACTTATAATAACTGATAAAACCGCACCAAAACGGAATCCACCAGTGTAAACATCTAAACACTGTTGAACACCTGCACAACCACAAAACTAAAATTAAGGGTGGGTAGTGGACCCTGCTCCTCCAGCAGAGTTCACAGAGTTTTGCCTACTCCGTGCTTTACTTGGAGATCGGAGTTCGGCAAAAACGCTGCCGACCTCCGCATAGCAGAGTTAACTGGCGCCCACCCCAAGAAAGGCACTTTATTGCATGTCTGCCGCTGCACAGTGCTTAGACATGTATCTGCAGAGAACAAACAATAGTTGTACACAATTCTACTCACCGCATGCCATCAACTGACACCCTTACAGCACCTGCTGTAACCTGTGGCCAGTTACCTCTGCTGTGTGGAGCACACTGCCAGCAGTTCAGAGGTTGCACCGATGACTGCATACATCTTGCCTGCCTGCTAGTCCCTGCCGCTCTGCACACAGTGTGCATGTCACCCAAAGTGCGGCTAGAAGCTGTGCCAGGGGCAGGCCACTTTCTGTACCAGGGTAATCTAACCTGAGGTGATACAGGAGGTTGCGCATGTCAAACTACATATAGGGGTGCCGCCGAAGGAGCTCGGCCCTTCATGACACGGATGAGACTCAGGACCCTCCTACCTGCAGTGCTAACTCCCTTGTAGAGCACCTACAAAGCAGCACAGACTGCACACGGACACTACGCCGTGCCCTAGTCAGAGGAGAGCCAAGACTGCATCACAATCGGAATGGAGAAAGTTAGCTTCCAGAGCCAGGCTGTGTGCAAGAAGGAAGGCTGCGAGTCCTGTTCAGAGCTGTGCCAAAACACAACACAATACACCCAACACGACTGCTTTCGAAGGCAGGAGGGGGATTTAAAAGGCAAAAGCAAGGAAAGCAGTTGTTGGAGTACCAGGCTAACTCACGGGCAATACCACGATGCAGTAATTACGTACCTGCATTTAGAATCAGCAGTATTTCACACATGTACGTAATAGAGAGTTTCCACAGGCGGCAGGTGTTGACATTTCTGTGCACAATGAGGTGCATGAGTTTTTTTCCCTCAAACTATGGAGACTGAGCTTGCAAGCTGCAATGGGGTTCTATCGCTGGAGTTTGTTTTGGGCTACTTTTGAAAGTGGATTGTGCTTGCTTTGTAGTTTGTCAGCCCTGGCAACAGTGCACATGCATGTCTCCGTTCCAAAGCGGATAAACAGTGGCTCTTCAATCTTCATTCTGAGCCCTCTCAAGCTCCCCGCACCCTGTCCCCTGATTCCTGGATGTCCGCCATGCCTGTAGCCAGGACATTCTTCTCGGTCTCTCCCTGTTCTCTGGTTTCAGAACTTCTGGGTAGGGTCGAGGTCTCAGGTGCTCGTGACCAGTTGAGGACTCCCTGGTGCTTTGCGCCACTGCCCCAGGGCCTGAGGTGGTGTCCCTTCTGCTTGGCCGTGCTGCGCTGCGATGCCCTCTGACTTCTTTTTGGTCAGCTCTGACGTAGACCTCGAGTTGCCACGGTGCCTGTACTCGCGAGGTGAGTCCTTCCACAGGTGGTGGGGGGTTGAGTGTGAGTAATGGCAAAGGGGTACATCTATACAGGGAGAGTTCTAGGGAACGGTCAAAGATAGAGAACTGAGGGCACTCCAGGGGTGGGAAGCGGTTCAGTGTGCAGCAAATGCAGGCGGCGAAGTCAAGTAGCGCCAGCCTGCCCGGCCGCTTTATCAACTGTGTTTGTGTAGAGAGAGTGAAGTGAAGCGAGAAACATGCACAGCAGAGCAAAAAAAGTTTTCTACAAATATTTTATTTATATCATGTTTAATATGCATGTTTATACTTGGCAGAACTAGCCACTTCAGTTCTGCATAACGTGGTTAAGAAGATTGGAAGCTCCACTCTGCCAGCCTGTGGAACTCCGCGGAATTCAATTGAGTTTTTGGGTAACTCCGCGTAATTCCGTGGAGTAAAACTTCGCAAGCTCTGCCCAGGCTTACCTAAAATACCATTCAAAAACAAAGTTAAAAAATTAACCATTTAATTTTTTTTTCTGAAGGGGCCAACACAATGTAACTTTTTTATACAACGCAGCAGCATGAAAAAATGGTCTAAGAGTATCATGCTTGGGGGGGGCGTGGTTTCGGCACCGTCCTAAGATGGCGTGACGGCACGGAGCTCCGACGGACGGCAGAGCCTTTATGCAATTTGAGACCACTTCCAGTGCTCGCTGAGGGTTGAGGCATCTCTCCCTCATGGTATGGTGAGTTGCTGGAACTGCTTGTATTTTCATGCTGCAGCGTTTGAGGCTATAATGACTGAGGGATTTTTTCAGTTTTCTGAGGTAGCGGCCGCCATTTTGATTATCGAGAACGTTTTTCCCTCACAGTTGCAACAGCCCTTCTTGAATTCTTGCACACCTTTATAATTAAAGGCATCTTTTTTCAGGAGGTCTGTAGCCTTTCTTCAACGCTAAATTTTCTTTCTGCCTATACGCAGCTGGCACATTTATTTTAGGAAAACAAACATGTTTACCTCGTTATTTTTTTATTTTTTTGTGCCCCCATTTCTCAGAATATGTCATCTTTGAGGAGAAGTTTCTTCATTATAAATTGGAAGACTTAAATATCTTTAGTATGTGAACTTTATTCTTTAATACCTGCATATACAGTGTCTCAATTGATTGAGGAGGTGGACCCTGCGATTTCTTGACATACTTCGGTGCATTCTGCTCTTTTACAGTTGAAATCTTCCTTTTCTCACAGTGTGCCTGACTTTGCTATTTCTGCTTTTGAAGTTTCAAATACGCACTGCTTATTAAACCCCCTTTTTCTTTTTTATGGGGAGATTAAAGAACCTTAAACTATCAACTTCCACCAAACATACTGCGCACTCAGACTCTACTTATAACAAAATGGAAGACATTTCTCCTCAGAAGTCCGACCATACACCAGGCGCCATTCCAAAAACACAGCTTCCAAGCAAAATATCTGTGATTTCCACCAAGAGACCGAAAAAAGACCCCCCCCGTCTCCAGTGAACTCTTCCTCAGCCTCCATGGATGCAATTCTTGAGGAAATTCGTGCCTTGAAACCCTTCATGGAAGAAACCAATAAAACGCTTCAACATCTGATGACAAATGGTCTTCTCTAGAATCACGTGTACTCGTTGTGGAACAAAAAACGGATTTTCTTCAATCCTCATGCTCACGCATCTCACTTCTAGAGTCTGAAATATCTCTCCTTAAGAAGCACACAGAAGATTTAGAAAATCGAAATCGCAGGAATGACCTCCGAATTTACGGTCTTCCTGAAAATATAGGGTTCCAATCCAACCGTCTTTTTCCAGACATTTCTGCCTAAGCTCCTGGACATATCTGCTACTTCTCCACTTAATATTCAAAGGGCTCATAGACTTGGTCCCAAGATATCTGCAAAACCACGTGGAGTCATCATGTTTTTTCTGCAATAAACTGACCTCCTACAAGTTCTGTCTGCTGTCAAATCCCAAAAACAAATTTTTTGGGAAGGTCATCGACTATTTTTCTCTCAGGATGTGGCTAAAGTTACTGCAGATCGTCGGAAGAAATTTCTTGATCTCCGCCCTCAGCAACGTTCTATTAATGCCAGATTTGGACTAATCCATCCTTGCATGTTCAAAGTCACCTATAAGGAAAAGACTACTACGTTTGAAGAACCAGCTGCTTTGCAGGAATTTCTTCGTCAACATGGAGCTGATATCATGGATACCTCAAAATCTACTTGATTTATTATTATGCTTCGCACTGTTGACTGTTCTCTTCTCTATGTAATTCCCTAATTGTTGTTTTACTTGTATTTTTGAAGTGTTAACTACCAAGTCATTTTTTATCTATTTTCTTTCTTATCCCTCTTTTGTAGGATAACATCTTATTCATAACATTTTCTTTCCTCTTTATACAGGTGTATTTTTCCCGCTATCCGCTTCCCGTATGGTCTCCCATATTGTTGACATTCTTATCCGTGGTTCCCCTGAGGTTCGTTGGAGTTCCAGAGCTGTCGTCATCGTCTTCTGGTGTTGGTGTTGCCATCCCCCATCTCATCTTGTGTTTGTAGGTATGTCCTTCAGTCGTCATTTGTATGACTTGTACTGTCTTTTTGTACTCTGTCTTATCTTTCTTTCATTGGTGTTCTTTTCTATAATCTCTTCTTATCTTCTTCTTTATTTTTTCTTCTTTATTCCTTCCTTCCTTTTGCTTTCTTACATACTCCAAATGTTTCCTTTCTTTCACTTTTCTTCCTCATATTTATCTTATTCTAACTTCACTCTTGCTCCTGTAAGCATATTGTCTGTTCATGCTTTCATCAGTAAGTCGCATTTCTGGTTACTACCTGGAACATTAAAGGACTAAGCAATCCCATTAAAAGGCAACGGGTGCTATCTCATCTAGCAAAATTAAAGACTGATATTGCTTTACTTCAAGAATCTCATATTTCTGATGTTGAAGCTTCCAAGCTGAAGAGATGTTGGGTGGGTCATGTATTTAATTCTCTAGCTTTAGGTAAGAAAAATGGGGTTTTGATCTTATGTCATAAAAAACTGCATGTCTCTATTGTTCAACAAGAATTTGATACTAAAGGTCATTGGGTTATTGTTAAACTTCTCATAGATAAGATTCCTTTAGTTATTTTTAATGTATATGGTCCTACTTCGGTTGATAAAGCTTTCTGGACTAATGTTTCTGACAAATTGCTTTTATATGATGATGATGATTATATTATATTTGGTGGGGACTGTAATCAAATCCATGATCCCATATTAGACAGACATTCAAAAGTTAAGTTTGTTCCCTCTAAAATGCACTCACAATTTACTTCCACAATACGTTGCAAATCTTTGGTTGATATTTGGCGACTTTGTCACCCTGATCTTCGAGAATATCGTTTTTATTCAGCCTCACATCACTCCCAATACCGTATTGATTACCTTTTCCTAAATAAATCTTTGGCCAAACATGCCATTCAATCTGAAATAGGTTCAATTTTAATTTCAGATCACGCTGCTGTTCATGTAGATATAGACCTCATCCCTTTCTCTCCACACCCAGGGAGATGGCGCTTTAATAACTCACTACTTCTAGATCCTAATTTCTGCCAACAATGTAATTCCTTTGCCTCCAAATGTTTTACTATTAACTCAACTCCGGAATCTCCATTTGTTATGATATGGGATTCCTTTAAAGCAGCCGCCAGAGGTTTTATTATAAATTTTGTATCCCAAAAGAAAAAGTCCCTAAGGACCCAATCCACTCAATTACTTAATAAAATTAAACAGTTAGAATATACTTATTATCTGCCCTGCAAAAACCTTATTGATGCTAAACTCACTTTTAATAGACTATCCACAGACGCTGCCTCCAATTATTTATTGAAAAGTAGTTCTCGCTATTATGGGGGTCAAAACAAAATGGGGAAATTGCTGGCTAACTATTTAAAAGTAAGAAAGGAAAGAACTAGAATAGAATCTTTACAGAGCTCTGCTGGTACTACTATTTTTAAAGACAATGATATTTTAAATGAATTTGTTTCATTCTATAAGGATTTATATATGCCTGAAATCCACCCAGAACAATTTGATCTCTCTACTTATTTTCAATCTATTGCTTCTCCTCCTTCTCAACACATTGATTTTGATCCCTTGGTAATAGATATTTCTTTAGCGGAAATTTCCCACGCTGTCTCTGTGATACGACGCGGCAAAGCACCCGGACCAGATGGTTTTACTATTGAGTTTTACGATCATTTTGCTAAACTTCTTTTACCTAATCTCTTACTTTTATTTAAATCTTTCTCTGATAATGGATCATCTCAGGGCACGTTTCAAGAAGCCTTGATATGCTTAATCCCAAAGGAAGAGAAGGATCACTCTCTATGTAAGAATTATCGACCTATCTCCCTAGTTAATACTGACTACAAGATCTTCGAAAAGATTTTGGCACTTCGTATTGATCCTGTTTTACCTGATCTGATTGGCCCTGAACAGTCCGGCTTCATTAAAGGAAGGCTAGCCTCTGACAATTCTCGGGTCTTCTTCAATGTCTTAAGTAAAGCCTCATCTTTAGATTATCCTATTGCAGCTATTGCTTTGGATGCAGAAAAGGCCTTTGATAGGATTGGCTGGGATTTTATGTTCCATGCATTAAAATGGGCGGGCTTTCCTCCTAAGTTGATTGCTTTATTTCCTTGTTATACTCGGGCCCTAAAGCTTCAATATTTGTTAACGGTAAAACTTTTGATTACTTCCCTTTGCTTAGAGGAGTTCGGCAAGGGTGTCCCTTATCACCTTTGTTATTTGTCTTCGCGTTAGAACCCTTTTCAACTAAGATTAGACAAGATGATCAGATTTCTGGATTTCATTTTGGTACGCATCAATTCAAAATGTCGGTATACGCTGATGACATTCTTTTATACTGTTCTAACCCTGCAACTTCTCTCTCCCCTTTTCTTCAACAAGTAGCCTCCTTCTCTCAACTCTGAGGCTACCGTCTTAATACCGACAAATGTGAAGTCTTGCCTTTAAATGTTTGTCAAAAACCATTTCTTTGCCCATTCTGGTTTTTCATGGCAATCATCTAAAATAAAATATTTGGGCTTGTGGTTTGCCCCGTTAATACCTGAAACACTAAAATTACATTTTGATTATATCACCAAAACATTGAATGATGCCATTACATGTTGGCATCCCCTTTTTTTCTCTCTTGGTGGGGTCGATTGAATTCGATTAAAATGATGCTCTCTCCTCTTATATTATATATTATTTCCATGATTCCAATACATATTCCCGGATATTACTTCAAGAAAATTGATGCTAACTTAACAAAATTTTTATGGAAAGGCAAACCCCCACGTATAGCTCTATCTTCTTTAAAAAGGATAGACCTAATGGAGGTCTTAGGTTTCCTGATTTAAAAACTTATCACTCTGCTTTCTCTCTAAAACAAGCTGCCCGTTGGCTCTCTATGGAACTCCCTACACATCCTCCATTATGGTTAGAAATAGAGAAATTTCTTATTACCCCTTTCTATTTTCAGGAAATCCTCGCTTTTACTACTAATATTTCATCTTTGCGTTCTCCCGTCATTTCCCACTCCCGTAAACTCTTGATTCCTCTCTTACCATCATCATATCCCTCAACTAACTCCTATCAACAACAACCCATCTGGCATAATAAATCATTACGAATACATAATCGCTCTATATACTGGAAAAATTGGCGTTCTAAAGGCTTACGTTGGATATCTCAGCTTCTACTTGAGGATCAACCCCTCTCTTTTTCTGATCTCCAAACTAAATATTCTTTACCAGCGTCTTCCAGATTGCAATATAAACTTCTATGTTCCTCCCTCAATCAATATCTCCATACTTTACCAAGATCTTCTAACTTTCCTGCAAATTGTAAAAGTCTATATTCAATATTAGACACTTCTCCCTCTGCATCCTCTATATACAAATCTTTACAAATACCTTCAGACAGACTCAAATCTAAAATTGAATTTGCTTGTGAAAAGGATCTATCACTACGTTGGCCTATCACTACATGGGACAAGTTATGGTCTAAACTTCACAAAACATCCAGTGCTGCGAATACTACACAAACCCTTTACTTCATTTATCAACGGGTATTATTTTCTCCAGTGACTCTAGCATCCTTTTCACGAGATATGTCCTCTACTTGTTGGTCCTGCCCCTCAGCCGACTTAAAGCACATGTTGTTTGAGTGTCCCCCAATTCACCAATTTTGGCAGCTGGTCTGGTCCCAAATTAAGACAATTTTGAAAGTCCAGGTCCCTTTTTCCTTAACAAATATATTCCTAGGTACTCTATCACCCCAATGGCCCCAGTCTCCACTGAGTTTTAAACTTTTAGATTTATTGTTAGCTATTGCTTTTCATTTAATAACCTCCAATTGGAAGCAGGCAGATAAAGTCACTTTCAGATCCTGGTGGAGCACTGTCTGTTTTCATCATCGACTAGATACTAATTATGTCTCCCCTTTATCTCTAGCAATTAAAAGAGATCTTTTATGGCTCCCATTAACAACGTATTTATCTTTGTCTGCCTCTTCCAATGCTAAAATTACGAACTATCAGATGAAGTACTGAAACCACCTTAATTTCTCCATTTGCCTTTATACTCCTAGATAACTAATAGGTATTTACATCCCTATGTTTTTTATCAGGTTACTCAAACTCATTTATTGTATGCTTACAATGTTAAAGTATTTATCTCTTATATCTTTTACTCTTAATGGTTATATATTAATTATATAGTGTTCCCCTTTCCTTGCCTTTCCCCTTATTGTTTATATTGTGTATTTTCTCTCTTTGTATACAGCATGATAGTTCTATCCTTACATATTATTGCTTTCTTTATAAAAAATTTATGTTAAATAGGATCTGTTCTATTCATTTTATTGCGGTTCTTTTTCTTGTTATTCTTTAATAAACTCAAACTTAAAAAAAGAGAGGATCATGCTTGAGGTGTGTTATTTGGGGATGCCAGTAAAATATTGTTTCTTCTTCCTTTTGTTTCCTCCAGTTTTGTGTGCTTGGAGTAAAGATTAGGGGCCAGATGTACGAAGTATTTTTGCATGCGCAAACGGGTTTGTGACCCGTTTGCGCATGCAAAAATACCTAAGGGCTATGTACAAACCCTAATTAGCAAGTCGCAATTTATTTGCGACTCGCTAGTTAGGATTTGCGACTCGCTATTAGGAAGGGGCATTTCAAGGGCGTCCCTTCCTAATAGCGAATCTGAGCCCCATGTATGACTGTTTTGCGACCGCAATTGCGGTCGCAAAACAGTCGCAATTTACCACCTACTTCAAGTAGGTGGTAAAGCATTCGCGAACAGGAAGGGGTCCCCAGTCTGGAACTGGCTGATCATAAATCAGTATCCTTGCTCCCCCTATCTATCTTACCATTAGATTCATGGTGCTCCATAGGGGTTGTAGGTGGATCTACTGGGGTGCCTAAGACTGGCTGTCGGTAGGACTTGGTAGATTGAGACCCTGTGATCGTTCTGTTCACTGAACTGTTTGGCTGATCGTTGTAAGTTCTAGTTCTCTGTGACCCACTGAGTTCTCCTACCCCCTCATTACTGCTCGTCTTGGTTATATGTTTGGCCGTCCCTACTTTATCCAGGAAATTAGTCAGTCTTACTTCTATCTGGGTGACTCTTCCCTCCAATGTGGCCAATGAGTTTCTTACGAATATATCTAAATTTTCCACAAGTGAGGTTAGAGTCCCAAGATCATTAGAATGGGTTTTAGTCTTAGCCCTGTTCCCTACATCTATTGGAGCTCTCTTTGTGTTTGATTTAGCTAATTTTTTTCGTAATTTGAGTGGTGTAGGCCTTTTTGCCGTATTAATGTTTTCGCCTTCACCATCGCCTGCTCCCTCGTTTCCTTGGCACTCCACTGTTGGATTTTTTTGGCGTTTCAGTGGAGGCTGTGTGTCGGAGTCATGATCGCTGAGTATAATGTGATCCGACACGTTTTGTATACAGCCATTCTGGTGTGTTATGCCACTTGGAGGCCTGGATGATGAGCCGACCCTTATAGTTGTTACCTCGTGTGAACCATTCGCTGCCCCTAGTTTCTCTGAAATCAATGTCTCTTCTACTGTGGATATCTGCTTTTCTATTGCCCCCATTGCCCCTGTTAGATAGCTCATAAGCGTTTGATGTACCCTCCCAGGAGCTTTATTTGAGGGCGGGGGCTGGTTGGTTATAGCTTTCCTCTTCCCCATCTTGTAATTGCAGGTAAATGTGGCGAATCCACAAATATGATTACAGATATATTTACAGTTTGATAGAAGCGTTAAGTATGTTCCAGTGGTTTACCATGTGTAACATAAGCTTTGGAATAAAGAATATGCGTATATAGTTTGTCACACTTCCACCCCCAATGAAAAGCAGTCCTCACGTACGTGTTGCAAAATGTGGCAGCTGTTAAAAGTCACTTTGCTGATGTTAATTAAACACACCCGCGCTCCGGGATAGTTGCGTCCTCGCTTACCTTGGCTCTAAGCTGTCTGCAGTCCCTTCCGTAACATTGTCTAGGAAACAAATGGGTATGGGTATGGGATCCAGAGTTAGCCGCAAGACCAAGGGAGGTGGCCCAGTCCTGCCTCCTTCGGACTCTGATGGGCTAAGACGGGCCCGTCTTGGCCCGGTCTTCGCCCGGGACCCGAGCAGGCTCTTTATGTGCCTCCAGGCGCGGGATGACGGTGGCGGCAACGGCCGCGAAGGCAGAGGCTCCTGGGGGTTATAGGAACCTGCCCCCTTCCAGGTATGCAAAGAAACGGGCTTATTAAAATATTTGAATATAGCACTCTTACTTTTTAACTCTATTAATAATCCTGTGAGCCAGACAGAGCCCTGATAGTGTGAGTTTAATGAGATGTGAGAGAGGGAAATGAAATATGAGTGTAACTGCGAGTGCAATAAACAGACTTTCTATGCTTAAAACGGTCTAACATAAGTCCATTGGACACACTGGCAATGGGAAGATACTACATACCCTGCACTACTTTTCCTATGTGCTTTATAACAATCGTTGGGAAAAAAGCATGTTTAGTGAACACTATAAAAACACAGTTTTTGTCTATTTTAGGGTTTAGGCAGCTGAATAAATTCTGATAAGAAGCTGGTTTCAAAAGGTTTGGCTGGAAAATACTGAAAAATCCCCACTGATGTCCCCAAAAAATAAACACTGAAGTAGGTCAGCCTACATTTGTGCTTTGAAGCTGCTGAGCTTTAAGAATGGCACTCAAAGTATCACTTTCTTAGAGCTTTCCATCCCAGTGGCACTGCGAGGAAATACATTTTGAGGTTTTTGCTAATTTCAAAATATCTGAAGAAATTTGTTATTGTTAATTAGCATTTGTATAGTACATAATATGCCACTAGTGTGGCATTGCAGTTTCAAAGCCAGGACTAATATGTTGAAGCGTGGAGGATTAAAAAGAAAGTAATTTTGCTAACTAAAACCAAATTGGAAGAAAATTGTACAATATATCAATGCCTCCAGCAAAGACGTCACTGGTTTGATGCATCTACTTAAGCCGATCTATGTGTTTCAAAGGTTGTCTTGTGGGTATTTTGACGGTGCCTTTAACCCTCTCTGCAGGGAGGTATCACAGATAACTTCAGAAACAATAAGCTAAATTACTTTAGTCAGGTTGATGTCTGTTCAGCCTCAAAGTACTAAATGGCACCTGATTCACCACTCTGAAAAGGAATTAAGGTTCTTGTACCCACTGCATGACACCCATTCTAGGATCAACATATTACCAATCTATAATAAATAAGTCGATACAACCAATTAATAAAGCATTTGGGCAAGCCTATTATTAGACCCTGCCCCTTTTGCCCTTGGGAGGCTATTTAATTTCTATATGATAAGACTAAGTGGTCCCGGTATATAGTGCTGCTGGCTAATGCAACTGCCCAGGGTGCATCAGTCCCAGAATCTTGGAAAGGGGCTGAGATTATCCCCGTTTTTATAAAAGGGGATAAATCTCACCCTGGAAACTACAGGCCCATCAGCCTAATAGATTCCCTGCAAAAGATAATGGGGCGGTAAGTCCTAAATAAGGTACAGGATTGGATAGATGAGCAGGGTATCCTAACCCCATTACAGGCCGGTTTTCGAGCACACACCAGTACTATAGACCAGGTGTTTAGATTCATTTTGTTATACTGGAAGACGGTGGTCCTGGACAAGGGCAGCTTGTATGCTGCCTTTGTGGACCTTAAATCAGCATTCTACCTCGTCCCCCATAGCAAATTATGGGCAGTACTGCAAGAGATGGGGATGTCCCCCGAACTGTTAACCCTTATTGTTAGGCTTCATGCAGGCAATTATGCCCAAATTCGCTGGGGTGCACAGGGTAATGTTACAAGTCCTTTTCCCATAGAGAAAGGAGTGCGTCAAGGTTGTGTAATGGCACCCACACTCTTTTCTCTGTTTATTAATGGGATTGCTAAATTTTTGGAGTCTACTTCTACTGATGCCCCAGCCCTAGCAGGTATAAAAATCCCCATTTTAATGTTCGCGGATGACACGTTAATTATTGCAAAAACACCGAGCGGCCTCCAACGAGCTTTGCAATTATTTGAGGAGTTCTGTTGCTTACGGGGTTTGGGAATTAACGTGTCAAAAACGAAATGTATGTCTTTTAACCCGCATAGAGCATTTAGAGGAGGCATAGAGTTGAACAAACGGCCCTTGGAACAAGTTACCGACTTTACATATCTGGGGGTCATTTTGCAGAAAGACCTGGGGTGGAATCGGCAGCTTGATATGGCCACGTTGAAGCACCGGCAACTAGCCGGAGTTTTGAAAACTGAGTTTAACACTTCTCTCACGAAACCAGTTAGTCCGGTGTTTCAAATATATAACATGAAAGTGGTCAGCTCTGCCTTGTACGGGGCTGAGCTTTGGGGGTATGATAATCTCTCTAAGCTAACCGCAGCAGAGAATAGGTTCCTACGCAAAATTACCAACCTCCCGTAAAGCACTCCAGTGCATCCACTGCTTTATGACCTAGGCAGGAAGGCACTGGCAGACATAGCGAGATTGCGTCCCTTACTGTACTGGCGGAGAATTTGGTGTACACCTGAATTGGTAACCTATGCTGCAGGCCTTAAGGACCTTATTAGAGCAGATCGCTTCAACAAAATAAAATGGCTGCAAGAGGTAAGAGCCTCCCTAACAAGTATCGGTTTGGCATCACTATGGGAGAATCCAGCAGGTACCCCGTTCCCTTCTAAGTCGATCCTAAAAGTAAAGTATTGGGAATGGGTGACCCAAAACACTTTGAGGAATAGTGATACTACTTCACTCACAGGAAGATTCTTAGAAGTTAAACCAGTCCCAAGTTTGGAACAGTATTGGGATATAATAACCAAGCCGCATGACCGGAAGTTGTACTTTCAATTCAGGGTAGGCTCACTACCAGTAAGATCATTCACAGCTAGATGGGGTAACGTAGGTGACTAATCCTGACCCATTTGTTATGACCAATTGGAGTCATTGGCCCATTTGTTGTTTGTCTGCCCGGCATACGCTGCCCCACGCCGAGCTTGGCTGACACCAATTTGCAGATCATTGGGCACTAGAAGGAACAGCGTTGCGCTAAGATTATTGCGCTCTGATACTACAACCCCCATTGTCATTGCAATGGCAAAGTTTTTGGGATGGTCTTGGGCTATTAGATCACAGGCACTCACCACAATTTGAAGGCCTGTAGCTGTCCTGTTCTTCAGTATATGGGTATATGGAGCTGGACACTTGTACACTAGGTACTGTGGTATTGTCCTGGTATGTCCAAGTATGTGCTAAACTGCCAGTGATGTAATTCTAGCGCCCCAGTATTATGTAACACAATGAATTGTATAGCATATGAAAGGTTTTATAAGTATTAACATTTCCAATCATTTTTAAATTTTAATAACTGTATTTTATTATGTTGGAGGACAGTTTTTTATATGTTTTTAGAAAAGTAAAAAGGTTTTTTAACTGTGCCTATATATGTGACTTATGGAATATTTTCATTTATGTATTGTGCTTTTATGACATATCTGTCGAATAAAGCTTTTTGGATTGGGATTGGCTATTTAATGAAGTTCCAATAATCCCCCTCTGGACAAGTCTCAAAAAATCACTTTTCTCAGAAAACAAATCATGTGGCAAAGTAGTTAAAACATTGATGCAGAACATGGAAAAGAAAGCAGAATATGGAAAACAGTAGGAAGGGATAAAACTTAAGTGTTTTACCCAATGAAAACAACTCTAAAAAAATGAAAAAATAATTGTATTAAAAAATGGTGACTGGTCGATCAGCACTCAAAGCAATACAGTAGATCTAGTGAAAGAAGCCTTCCTAAGGAAACATATGGGACTTGATCAAGACCAGATAATATAATAAATGGCACTTAATAAAGAGAATTCGTTTTTAGTTACTCAAGCTTACCTATTTTCTCACCACTACTTAAAACAAAATGCTCTGTCAGTCATGTCATTATCTTAAAGACAGGGGCGGCCAGCATGACTCGTGGGTGGGGATGTGGGCGCACGGTGGGGTGGGGGGGCGCAGGATGCTCTTAAAAAAAAACAAAAAAACTTACCTTGCCACCGCCGGGTCCCGCGTCTACTCTCCTGCTGCCTGTGTCTGACTCCAGGTCGGAACAGGAAGCAGGCAGCCAGGCTCCCATCCCTAACCCAATCACAACTCTGCAATGGAGCGTTGTGATTGGTCTGAGTGCCGTAACACGTCGCTCAGCCAGGGCTGTACGGATGGGCATGTTCTCCATGCAGGCTGTCATGCAGCCTGCATTGAGAACAGGGGAGTGTGCATGACTGTTTTGGGCGGCCTGAGAGGGTCGACCAAACAGTCATTGCGCACAAGAATGTCTACTACTCCTCCCCTTCCGTTCCGTCCCGCCCTCCCACGCACTGTCGCAGCATGAGGAAAAAATAAAATGATAATAACATTCCGTTATTATCATTCTATTTTTTCCTTTCTATGCTGATCCTGGCAGTGGGGCGATGCTCCTCCGCCTTAGCGGAAGAGCCGCCACTGTTTAAAGAGTTGACCTGCAGGTTGTCCATGGAATTCTGCAGCACGTACTCAGCCTACCGAGCTAATAATACAAGTCATTGTGTTTGGTGCATCAATGTTTACTCGAGGAGTAGAGAGGCTGTTTTCTGAAAGGCAGATCTCTATATCTATACCCTTTTCAAATCACAGTACAGTACACATCAATTTGGGACAGAAAAAGTAGTGGAAATCAGCCACTCTAGGCATGCATAGAATAAACCACGTGTTCCATACTGCAATTTACAGTTGAATCTCTGTAAATGATTGAAGATGCCAAAACATATACACAGAAGCATTTAAGATGTTGAAGGAAACACACATTTCTAAAGCACCACCAGCTTATATGCAGTAAAGTAAATATTAGTAATATTCCCAGTTAAGAAAGTAAGGGGATTTTTACATTACCCAAGAATGTTTGGTACCTAACCACTCGTTGATAAGCATAATGATTCATTGTTTGGAGTTATACAGAGGGTATAAATGGAAAATATGAATACATTTAGCATACATTCTTCCCCACTTTGGAAGCCTAAAACAGTGAATGTAATGAGCGGAAATAAGTGATATCTACATAAAGAAATACGACCTCATGTTTTCTTGAAATCTACCACCATTTGTGAATTTACACCATTCAGCAACTACCCTTGAAATGTACCACGACAGGTACATACAAACCAAGCTTTAACCACTCTTAGAATCTACCAAAGGAAATATAGACCAGGCCATGCCCTCATCTTGGAATCTACCATTATTAGATTATGAAGACAAGACCACACCCATCGCTGAAATCTACTATTGTGAGCAAGAAGAGACTAGGCCACCCTCATCCTATGTATTTATTGTAACTGGCAGAGTTAGACAATATTATGACCATACATGAACCTTTGGCTCATTAATGTACACCATGGGTACTCACAAACATTTTCCCAGGGGCTACAATGTTAGGTCTGTGATGTGATAGAGGGCTGCATTGATGCCAGTAGGGTGGCGGTCGGGGGGGGAGGGAGGGTGGTAAAGCGGTTATAGGGGAAGCAAAGCATGTACATCTACTGGTTGAATTGCACAATGTCAAACCAGAAAACCTGAGATTAACCCCAGCTTCCCCACTTTACCAAATTGTGTGATCCTAAGAACTTGTTTTTTTCACTTTGCCTCCATTTTCATTATCACATAAAAGAGCACCTTGAAAATACATGACTTCGGGATGTGCACTGTACAAAACCTTCTCCTGTGTTTGGTTTAATAAACCCTAATGTTGGTCATGTAAAATAGGAACCCAGGCCACCTTAAGAGTGCACATAACAACTGTATTGCCTCATAGTTCACTAGTGGCAATGTTCTCAGTGTGTGGAAAAGAATGAATTTTTCTAAATTCATGTTTGAAACCTAGCACTTAAAAAAAAATCTTTCTCAATGCACTAACAATCTGATGGACTAGGGTGAAATAGTTTTGCATGCTAATGAAATACACTTTTTGAATTTTGAAGAGACCTTCGCATATTTTTACACTATTGCTGCAAGATGGCTTTGAAAATTAATGTGTTCCTAAAGTTAAGTGGTGCAGGACAACCTAGGTACTTCCTTTCTTTAACTTCAATTAACCTTTAAATAAAGACTTGCTGTCACCACCCCCACCTCAGAATACTCCTATTACTCCAATCCCCACAAAACGTACGCCAGACGTGACTATCTGATAGGCTCCGAGGCTCTCCGCGATCTCACATCAGCTGCGGACATCTTGGTGGCATCACTGTCAGACCACGCTCCCGTAGTAGCCACATTCTCCTTCACACCCTCCCAGCGACCCAAACGACAGTGGCGTCTTCGGGACACCCTTCTGCAACGCCCTGCCGTGGTCGAGCAGATACAGCGCGCTATTGATGACTACCTTTCGCACAATGATAATCCCGACACCCTAATGGCAACGCAATGAGAAGCGCTCAAGGCCGTGATTAGGGGCGAGCTAATAGCCATCTCGGCGGCAGACAACGCGGAGCGCAGGCGAAAGAGCTCATGCAGAAAACAAGGGAATTAGAACAAATGCACCAGTGGACAGGGGCACCTAGGACTTGGCGCCAGCTGACTACAGCTCGGGCGCAATTAGCGGCCCTAGATCAGGACAGAGCGGAATATGCAGCGTTGCGGCTACGCCACTCATTCTATGCTGGGGGGGGGGGGACAGATGCGGGCGTCTGCTAGCCCTCAAACTACGCGAGGCCCGACAGTCACAGGGGGTGCAGGAGATTCGAGATCAGTCCGGGAGATTAGTCACAGAGGATGCAGCTATTGCTGAGGCATTTCGAGATTTCTACACCCAGTTATATGCGGGGCAGAAGTTGGCAGACGCAGATAGAGACTCTTACCTAGCAGAGGCACACCTCCCCACCTTAGCCCAGGAACACTCAGAACAACTAGAGGGGGACATTCGAATAGAAGAAGTCATAGCAGCCATCTCAAAACTCCAATTAGCCAAATCCCCCGGACCGGACGGTTACACTGCGGCCTTTTACAAACAGTTCTGCCCCACACCGGCACCACTCCTAACTAGGCTTTTTAATACCTTTGCATCCCCGGGAGCGATTCCCAAATCAATGCTCGAGGCCGCCATTGTGGTTATTCCCAAGCCCGGGAAGGATAAAACCAGCTGCGGTGCATACCGCCCCATTTCCCTCCTGAATATAGACCTAAAATTATATACCGGGATCTTAGCGCGTCGATTAGCTATCCACATGCCAGGACTGATTGACCCAGACCGGGCGGGATTCATACCGCACAGGCAGACGAGCGATAACACTAAGAGGGTCTTACATCTTATTGAGAAGGCGTCACGGATCCCAGGAGATTTTATGCTCCTCACCTTTGACGGGAAGAAGGCCTTTGACAGGGTCCACTGGCATTACCTGGAGCAGGTGATGACCCGTGCCGGCCTTGGCGAGAAAATGAGAACACAAATTTTGAACTGCTATCACTCCCCCACGGAGTCCGTTCGAGTTAATGGACACACCTCGACACCGTTTCCCATTGGTAGAGGTACAAGGCAAGGGTGCCCCGTCACCCCTGCTCTTTGCACTGTACATGGAGCCTCTGGCCCAGAGGGTTAGGGACCACCCACAAATTACTGGAATTCGATTTGGAGGTGATGTCCATTCCATAAGCTTATACGCGGATGATGTGCTGGTCACCCTATCGGACCCGGCTGTAGCCTTGGGGGCCTTCCTGACGGAGCTCGACTCCTTTGCGCGGGCCTCAGGGTTCAAAGTCAATATTGAGAAGTCGGTTGCTCTCAACCTCTCGCTGTCACCACACACACAGGCATGCCTTCAACGCCAGCACCCAAAACCGTGGACGGGAGACACGGTCCACATACCTGGGAATCCAGTTGGCGCCCACCTTACAAACTATATCGACAGTCAACTACGCCAAACTTCACACTCAAATTCGTTTGGACCTGAGGCGGTGGAAGCATTACCCTATTTCATGGCTGGGGAGGATAGCGGCCATTAAAATGACCATTTTACCCAAGATCCTATACCTGTTTCAGACACTTCCTCTACAACCCCCAGTGGGATGGTTAAACCGAGTACAGTCGGAACTCTCCCTCTTTATATGGCAGGGCCGTAAACCACGGATGAAGAAACTCATCAGCACCCTCCCACCTCACGAAGGCGGACTGGGGGTCCCCGACATCCACCTTTACTACAAAGCCATGCATTTACGACACCTAGTAGAATGGAACCGCACGGAGTCCGAGAAACACTGGCTTTTTCAGGACCGAGCGATGGTGGGCACATCCCTCAGGAAGATCCCCTTCCTGAAGAAACAGCACAGCCCTCCTAATCTATACGCTTCTCATATTGCACGATCCACACTAACGACATGGGACCAGACCAAAACGAGACGTGGGTTGACTACATTTCCCTCTCCTCTCACCCCGCTCTTTGATAATCCAGAATTCAGCCCGGGGTTAGGTGAGACTGCTTTCACACACTGGCGCGCTACGGAATGCCGCGCCTTGGGTCACCTATATGATGAGCGGGGAGTGATCTCTTTCCCCCAAACTATCTGATTATGGAATTCCTGAATCAGAAAGGCTGCACTATCTGCAACTCCGACACTGGGCACTACACCCTGACAACAAATCACAGGCACAGAGATACCTTACCCCTTATGATGTTGGCTCATCACAAGAACATCAGACAAGAAACTAATCTCAGACCTCTATAAGATGCTCCTCACTCGCTACATGCACACATATAACGCTAGCCGCACGCGCTGGGAGAAAGACCTAGGTCGAGCACTCAGCAGTAAGGAGTGGAGGGGGTTTATTATAGGGCGAGGCACACAGCCAGTAACATGGGCCTCACCGAAACACTAACTAAAATAGTCACCTACTGGTACTATACCCCAGAGCGTATCCACAGGGTGGACCCCACACATAGCCAGGATTGCTGGAGACGCTGCGGGAAAACCAGAACGTTGGTCCACCTGCTCTGGGAATGTGAGCATCTACAACAATACTTGTCTCAGATCCTGGTAGAAGTTGACAAACATCTAGATACTGAGCTGCCAAGATTCCCCGCATACATCCTTTTGGGAGTGCCAAATCCCCTAACATACCCCCTCAAGTCCAAAAGAGGACGCCAGATAGTGATAGCCTTAGGCACGGCCATTCAAAATATCTTGATTCACTGGAAAACACCTTGTATTCCTACACACACTGGCTGGCTCCAGCGCTTGTGGCATGTATTGGGGATGGAGAAGATATCCCTTACACTAGCAGGGAAAGGCTCGACCTTTGGAGACTTATGGCAGTCATTCCTAAGCCTACTCGCCCAGGAGTTTCGAGAACTCACATGCCCCAGATATCTACGTCTCTTATGACTGCCCGCACCCGACACCATGACCCAACAGGCCTTGCAGTAACAGTGAAACATTTTTTACTCCAAACAGGACCCTTAACTTGCAGTGAACGGGGGAAGGGAGGTGGGAAGGGGGAGGGGGGGGGGTTCGTTCCCTATTCAGTGTTTTGTATTCTTTGTTGGTACTTTCAACACGTCAGTCACCCGGGCTCTACGCAGCCCTTGATTGAATACCCTTCGCAATGTACACTGACATACCAGCTATTAAATCAATAAAAAAGATTTAAACCTAAATAAAGACTTGCCTGTGTATTTAATATTTTTTATTTTAGTGCAGGAGTCGAGTGAGGCTGCTGTTGCTCAGGGGGCCGTATGTCAAGGTCAGGCGGGCCGTATGTGGCCCCCAGGCCGTATTTTGAGTATCACTGAATTGCCACACCCCAATCTTAGATTATATCTTGAAATTTGAATGTACACATATATACAGCCATCCTTTGAACCCTACGATTGTTAGTGTATGAATAAGTGGGGACCCTGGTCATTTGCCCACGCCTTAAACCGCCTCTGACAGCACCTTCTGTTCTTACAGTTTGAACTCTCCTTTAGAAGCACACCATGTCCAGTTCATCAGCAGGCAGAACACATTTGAGGAGGCAAATAGCCTGCAGATCCCTTTGAGGACAATCACTGACCCATTCATAAACTGTACAATGCTCCTGAGCCCCACAACCTTCAGTGAGATTAAGAGCATGCTCGAGGGAACCCGAAGGGAAACATTCCTCTCATACTGTCCTTCAGATGTGATCTCTGCCACTTACCTCACTTGCTAAATTGCTGCTCACTTGAAAAGGCTCTGCCTTTCAGGAAAAAACTCCTGCAATTTAAATCAGTCTTCTTTAATGCAATGCCACAAAGGGAAAGTTTTCTGGTCTTCTGTGAGAGCAGGAAACCCCTTTCCTTGAAAAAATGGCCACGCTGACAGATCAATTAACATAGCAAAGAACACCAGAGAGAACCCAGCAAATAGGCAAAGACACTGTAGGAAAGGAATGTGGCTCTTTCAACCAACCTCAAGACTTCCCTGCAACATCTCCTACTATTCTAGCAAGAGAAAAACACACCTCTGGCAATACACTTCAGCCCTGATGCACAGCGCACCTTGTATCCCAGTATATCAATCAACACACAGCTCTGCCAATGAGCTGCAGAGCTGACATGCAGCTAGGATTTAACCAAATTTTATGTAGGATGCCATGTTTCCAGTTTTGCTTCAAATGAATGATCCGACCAACAAAGAGAGTCCATTTAGTGCAACTCAGCCCTGACATGTACCTCATCCTGTTGATAAGGCATTAGGCCCACATGAGTTCCATCAGTGCACTGTAATCCTGATCTGCAGTACCTTCTGCTAATGAATGTCTTCTATGCATGCACACCCTGTAAATAGTAATCAATCCTTCAATGCTGCAACCTCGTTTATTCTCTGCAAAAGCGCAGCAATCTTGACTTGTGGTACTGCTGTGCAGTGATGCATTTTCAGCTAAGCAAAAACTCTTTAGTTCTTACCTGCTCACTCTTGCCCCCTAAGCCAATGACTGGATCACTGGATGCTCCTCAACACCTCAAGCTCAAGTCAAAAATAGATTCCCTTCTGTGAAACTTGCTAAAGTATCACCCCCACCTCCATCTTGCCTCTAAAAAACTTTTTCCACCAACCACCTCGATGGTGGTGAAAAACCTAGAAATAATCACGCGCTCCAACCTGTCCTTGCAATACAATAACATCAAGAACATAATAGTGACTTCTACACCATGAAAACTCTATGCTCCATATTCGTGCATATAGGATTCCTAAACAGGGATACCTAGATTATGCCCATGCCTAGATTATACCAATGAACTGTACCTTGGGAACCCTCTCTACTTCCTGTGGAGTCTCCCGGAGAATCAAAAATAGGTGTGCAGGAAAACACCTAGATACATTCATGTGCAACTACATTTCCCCAGCCGTTCATGCTATCCATTGGCTACCCATGGCCTAACACTTGTCAGCCAAGGTTTGTTTCATCACCCACTGGCATACACATGGCGTCTGCCCTACCTTACTCAAAGTAAAGCTCCAGCCATACTTCCAAAACTGGTACCGCACCTGACTATTCCTTCAGAAAATGTGTATTTATGGTACTATTGCCTCTGCATGTACTGCCAATTTCTGCAAGAACAGTATCATCCTTCTCAACTTTTAATTCTAAAGGGCCTGAAAGGCCTGAATGTTCCGAAACATGTGATCCAATCCTGCATTGGTCTGATTACAGTATAATTCTGTGTCCCTTTAAGCACAGTTCTATCTTTCTTATATTTCTCTGCCGCACTCTGTGGGTAAACATAGACCCCAGATTGCTGCAACATGACTGCAGTATCCCTCAAAGGCTCATGTATCTCACCCAATACTTCCAATACAAGTTTTCAAAGCCGAACCCACAAACTGAGCACATCAATAAGGGTAGACCCTTACCCTAGGCCACTGAATTTATGCCATTTTGCGACTGAGGCGTTTTCTGTATGAATATGGATTTGCCGCATTCGCCACACAATCCATCATGTGCTGTATAATCTGAAGATTTTACCTAATAAAAGTTTTTCTTCCTCAAATGGATCAAATGTAGCTAAAACAAATGGTGACACGTTTTGCCTAGCAGTGGAAGACACTTTGTAAATGTTGACTTGTCCCCTTTCTGCAGCACATTGTGTTAAACTGGTATTGAGGTGAAAACTTTGCTCAGTGTTAGCCTGCATAAAAATAACAAAATAAGGAAGTAATACTGTCTCTAACTGTGCCACATTATGTCACATAATTTGTCTTTTCTTGAGTCTAAGCCTTCAAAGCCAAACCCACAAACTGAGCACATCAATAAGGGTAGACCCTTACCCTAGGCAACTGAATTCATGCCATTTTGCGACTGAGGCGTTTTCTGTATGAATATGGATTTGCCGCGTTCGCCACATAATCCATCATGTGCTGTATAATCTGAAGATTTTACCTAAAAAAAGTTTTTCTTGCTCAAATGGATCAAATGTAGCTAAAACAAATGGTGACACGTGTTGCCGAGCAGTGGAAGACACTTTGTAAATGTTGACTTGTCCCCTTTCTGCAGCACATTGTGTTAAACTGGTATTAATGAGGTGAAAACTTTGCTCAGTGTTAGCCTGCATAAAAATAACAAAATAAGGAAGTAATACTGTCTCTAACTGTGCCACATTATGTCACATAATTTGTCTTTTCTTGAGTCTAAGTCTTCAAAGCCAAACCCACAAACTGAGCACATCAATAAGGGTAGACCCTTACCCTAGGCCACTGAATTTATGTTTATGTGGGTTTGGCTTTGAAGACTTGTATTGGAAGTACGCTGCCCCTTTGGCTCGACTCATAAAAAGCTATGGTTTCACGCTGGTGTCATACGCTGATGACACCCAGCTTGTAGTGTCCGTAGCACAAACCGTGGATGTAACAGCTGCCTATTTTAGCAAATGTCTTTCTGTATTGATGTCTTGGATGAATTCCAACTTCTTAAAACTGAATGCGGAAAAAACTGAGGTGGTGGAATTTGGACAGAAATCATCGGTCTGGAGCCAATTATGGTGGCCATCTGCAGCCGGTACCTGCCCGGTACCGGTAAATAAGGCAAGGAACCTTGGCTTTCTGATCAATAAAGACCTCACCTTGGCACCACAGATTAATCAAGTCTCGTCAGCTTGCTTCTTTACGTTAAAAGGCTTAAGGAAGATCCTCCCGTTCATCCCTTTTTCTTTGAGGAAAACTGTGGTAGGAGCCATGGTCTTATCGAGATTAGAATATTGTAATGCTCTTTATTTGGGAGCAGGTGCAGCCCAACTCTCTAAACTCCAATCAATTCAAAATGCAGCAGCGCGAGTATTGCTCAAACTACCCAAACACCATCCTACATCCACCAGCATAAAGCAACTTCACAGGCTCCCAGTGAGACGACGGGTTGACTTTAAGGCACTCTGCCTAGTACACAAAGCCCTATTTGGAGGCGGGACTAAGGATGTGCAATCCTTGTTTCTTCGATATGTGCCGTCGCGTTTTTTAAGATCTTCTTCTTCTGGATTTGTACACCTTCCAAAGATCAAAAAAGCAAGGTGTGGCGGTAAACGTTTCTCTTTTTTAGCGGCTAAATTATGGAACTCCCTTCCTCTACATCTGAGACTTCAGCCCAGCAGATCGGTGTTTAGGAAGGAAATAAAAACTTGGCTCTTCATCCATCCCTGAACCTGTCTGTTGCCGTCCCTGCACACCACTTAGCGCCAAGACGCCTCGGCAATAGTGCGCTCTACAAATAAATCAGTCAGTCAGTCAGTCAAATGGATCAAATGTAGCTAAGACAAATGGTGACACGTGTTGCCGATCAGTGGAAGACACTTTGTACATGTTGACTTCTCCCCTTTCTGCAGCACATTGTGTTAAACTGGTATTAATGAGGTGAAATCTTTTCCCAGTGTTGGCCTACATAAAAATTTCAAAATATGGAAGTAATACTGTCTCTAACTGTGCCACATTATGTCACATAATTTGTCTTTTCTTGAGTCTAAGTCTTCAAAGCCAAACCCACAAACTGAGCACATCAATAAGGGTAGACCCTTACCCTAGGCCACTGAATTTATGTTTATGTGGGTTTGGCTTTGAAGACTTGTATTGGAAGTACGCTGCCCCTTTGGCTCGACTCATAAAAAGCTATGGTTTCACGCTGGTGTCATACGCTGATGACACCCAGCGTGTAGTGTCCGTAGCACAAACCGTGGATGTAACAGCTGCCCATTTTAGCAAATGTCTTTCTGTATTGAGGTCTTGGATGAATTCCAACTTCTTAGTTTGGTCAATTCTGCCTCATAATTTGGTCCTGCACTGCTGCATAATTCCAGTGGCCCTGCCCTTATCCAACCACCTTGAACCTCGTATGTATCTACAACTGGCCCTTTCTCAAATCTATGGATTTCACGCCATGCTAAACATGACATGATTGCAGCACCATTTCGCACCTCAAGCACGACACAGCCTACACAGGCCGCCGCTATTAACTCACAATCTACCAACACGGCCACGCTAATGTGTTATCTACAATACATGTATCACCACTGCTGCTAACCACTGATACTGGCTTCTCCCTGACTTTTTTCTCAGCTCTTCTGTCCTTCCACAGACGTGGTCTGTATGGAAATCCTAGGAGGGACCTATCTCAGAAGTCAGGAGCACAGGTCTCTAATATTGGGATTGCTAAATGAGCAAGCTCCACTCAGGCTTCCTCTGCCCACTTTGCTATGCAGCAGCCTGGACTAGCAAACAAGCTTGGCTGATACAGAAGCAGGCACATGACAGGCACCAATAAGAACATGTTTACAGGATGCCAGGGCCTGATGTTTACCCTGGCGCCATTTCAACAGATGGCCTGGCAGCTCTGCTGAGGGGGCTTGATGCCTGATAAGTGGAAGGCACAGCATGTGACAGCGCTTGTTTGGAAGGACACGCAGGCACGAAGCCTCTCGGTTAACATTTAAGCTGGGCACATTGCACGGAACGTAGGTGTCTGTTTGGTCACGTGGGTCGATGAAGTGCTGCAGTCTTCCCTCATGACTCAGGTATGAGGAGAATATGTGCATACGTTGCTGCCAAATGCCAGCCCATCATGGTGCACACGCCAGTGCTCACTGTGTCCGTTGATGTATGCTCAGGGCCGGTCCGTGGGATATTGATTACTGCGATGAGGTCCCATGGTACCTTATCAACTCTGTTAGCTGGAAAACGTCATATTTATGGGCAGTTTGCAATGGTTGTGGTAGCTCCTTGAGTGCTGGTGGTCATTTCTGCAATGGGAGCCAAATGTCTGTCTAGGCACCAAGAAAGCCAGCACACACTCTATTGAGGGGCTTTTCAGATACATTAAGGCCAGACTGCGGACCCAAAGCAGCCCTGGCTGAAGAGCTCAAAGCAGCCCGCTGCCTTCATTCCTTGCGCAATCTGTTTCTTTCCATCCATCCTTCCATTCTCTATCTTTAATTATCCCCTCCCTCTCTTCTCCCTCTCTGATCACTTTCTCTCCACCACCCCCCTCCCTCTCTCTCTCTCGAAGCCTCCAGGTGCCTGCTGCAATTAAGCTCGCAGAGCTCGGGAAAGTGACAGAGGCACCAGGGGTGAATTCTTGCAGCAAAACCCGGTCTCCAGCCCATCAGGAAAATGCCTAGAGGAATAAAAGGCCTGAGGCTGTCCGGTCCTAACATCAACTGTCCTGGCCATCTAGTAGTCATAATCAGGACGACCTATCAGTCCTTTCTCCAGCATCCAATGCCTTTCCCATCTTCTTTGGTACCTGTGAGATCTATTAATGTGCAAAATGTTAGGTCCTCCTCCTTGGTAAGAGAGCAGGCACCATGTGTGCTCTTTCCAATGCACTACCCTATTTCACACCCTATACCTCCATCAATATATCCTCTACCTACACTCTCTCATTCATCCCAAACCCCATACCCCAAAATAACCCTTTCTAGACTCTTCCCAACTCTACCCCTCCTTGCATCATCTCATACCTCTTTTACTATTCCGATCCCCCAAAACAAGCCTTTCTAAATCTTTCCCTCTGACTGTTCTCCCTCCACATCCCTTTTACTCATCCCAAGCCTCCTCCTACTGCTATGACCTCCAAAAAAACCATAAATGTCTAAATCATTCCCTCTTCTATCTCTCCACTATCAATTCAATCCAAATAACAGACTAACATGTCTACCTCTCAAATTAATTTCATATTTCCCTATACTAATTCACCACTAATCCTTTATGGGTTCCGGAGTAGCATGCTACTCGCCGAAAAAAACACGTTGACACCCTATCAGGGGTAGGAAGCGCTATATACATGCAAACCTTTTCCCCTCTTCTATCCCTCCACTAGCCTTCTCAATCCAAATAACTGAATGACATATCCACCACTCAAATTACTTTCATATTTCACTATACTAATTCACCACTAATCCTTTATGGGTTCCGGAGTAGCGTGCTACTTGCCGAAAAAGCACTTCAACACCCCATCAGGGGTAGCAAGCGCTATATGAATGCAAACCTTTTTCCCTCTTCTATCCCTCCACTATCCTTCTCAATACAAATAACTGACTAACATATCCACCACTCAAATTACTTTCATACTTCACTATACTAAATCACCACAAATCCTTTATGGGTTCCGGAGTAGCGTGCTACTCACCGTAAAAGCGCTTCGACGCCTCATCAGGGGTAGTAAGCGCTATATAAATGCAATTACAATGCAGTTACAATACAATGTGAAGACAAGAAGGTGAACGTCCACAGTGGGTAAGGTGGTCTGCTCCCATAAATCATGGCTAACTGGGCCAGCTTTTTAGATAATTGAGATGTTGGCCAATGTCACTGTCAATTATCAGGGTGGTCTTCTGCTGCAGGGTCCTCATTCTAGAGCGAAAGGCTGAGCCGTCCATTTGAGAGCAGGGCCAGCAGCTGTCAGACTCTCTGTTAAGTGAGAGACAGTTCCCTGATCAGCAATATGTTAGGACCACTCTTGGCCAACTGGGGATCCTACCTGTAAAACAGTAGATGTTCTGCTGCACAGGAAGACAGGGCCTGCCTTGCATGAGGATGGTTCTCTTTTAGGTAAGAGGACATGCACATTTGGATAGGACAGTATCACAGTTGCCACATTTCGGCAGGAGGTGGGTCACTATATCGCACAAGATACATCACGTGACAATAATATTGCATCAACTACCAATACGATTTAACATAAGTTTATGTTGACTGCATTTTCAACAAATGACACAAAAAATGTGAACATGCTTTTGTACCTTGCCACCAGCTCAGACGAAGCTCCACGTGATTTGCCCAGGATCACACAGCTTAGTTAGGTGGAGACCAGGACTGGAATCCATGCCTCCATGTTGCAGTGCCAACAACGTGGCCAGTGCTCCACCACTCCCTGGTACTCAATTCCCTGCTTCCGGAGACGATAAACCTGGCCTACTTTGCCTGCTACTCCATTGCTCTTCCTATAATCATATAATGTCTCTTGCTAACACTACTAATTACTGCTAATTGACCCATCAAGGGTGTGGACGACTCTTAGGAAGTTGACACATGCAGAAAAAGCGTTAATTCTGATTATATCTGCATAGGCAGTAAAAGATGTTCCCGAGTTTATGGAGCTGGAAGAGATGCGAGCCTCACGCCTCATTTATTTCCTCTATTCAATTCAAATCCTCTGTTTGTGCTTAAGTGAACAAAAACCGCAATAACAGCCTTTATTAATAAAGCATTTAGGGGCAGATTTACAATAATCTTGCAATTCAAGTCCCCCAGGAATAATGCGGATCATCGGATAAAATGGGTTGAAAGGGAGGAACACCTGAAAAAATATGCCTGACCCTGCCATAAAGTTTCATAAACTCCTTCTGGAACAATGCTGGCAGTGGCCTACACCCCTTCCAGAATTTAGCCCACTCCATTGCCGCTTTGGAGGGGCTATAGAGACAACACTATACCAATATCTCTGGAATTTGCACTTCACCTTCAGAACCATAATTCCAGCCAATGGGTGCCGTGAAAAAAATGCATTGTTCTTTACAACATGTAGCAAAAAACAAATTTCATTAGAGGAACTGCCAAATATTAGGACGCTGTTGTTTTAGTAACGTAATGTATTTGCAGCAAAGTGGCTTTTTTAAGAGGCGCACCTCGAAGTTTTAATTAAGCCATTTCACATATTAAAGGCTTGGGGAAACAGAATGTTCGTGCCGTGTTCTTTCTTTTACAAAATATGCATTTTACTAACGAGCATTCAGCGGGGCGCTGACATTTAGAAAGAAAAGGTTTCATAACAAGTTGGGGTATCTAAAAAAGTGGTAACACCAGCTGTGTTCTTTTTATCAAACCCTCGGTCATCAAGCCCACATAATTTCCTGTTGGCCACTCTGTCCCTCTTCAGAGCCTGATGGACCCCACCTACCTCAAAGTGAGCTGGGCCCCCACCTACCTCAAAGTGAGCTGGGACCCCCACCTACCTCAAAGTGAGCTGGGACCCCCACCTACCTCAAAGTGAGCTGGGACCCCACCTACCTCAAAGTGAGCTTTGAGACCCCACCTACCTCAAAGTGAGCTGGGACCCCCACCTACCTCAAAGTGAGCTGGGACCCCCACCTTCCTCAAAGTGAGCTGGGCCCCCACCTACCTCAAAGTGAGCTGAGACCCCACCTACCTCAAAGTGAGCTGGGACCCCCACCTACCTCAAAGTGAGCTGGGACCCCCACCTACCTCAAAGTGAACTGGGACCCCCACCTACCTCAAAGTGAGCTGGGACCCCACCTACCTCAAAGTGAGCTGGGACCCCACCTACCTCAAAGTGAGCTGGGACCCCCACCTACCTCAAAGTGAGCTGAGACCCCCACCTACCTCAAAGTGAGCTGGGACCCCCACCTACCTCAAAGTGAGCTGGGACCCCACCTACCTCAAAGTGAGCTGGGACCCCACCTACCTCAAAGTGAGCTGGGTCAGATCACAATTATAAGAGAGGAGCATTTGAGAGGAATTAAAAATTTCATTGGGCAACTGTGGATTTCTATTGTGAAGCATTTTGGGGCAACACAAAGTTCACGTCATCCGTAGTAGCCATTATCTTCTCCCCTGTTTCTGAAAGTCCCCCAAAACACCAAAACATAACACGATACCCCAGAACCTTTCCTTCAATTAGTAACAAAGTATTGGACGTTTTCGATGTCAACATCTGCACTTCGACCAAATGCCTTACCTTAAGAATAAGGCTCAAAACCCATATTCTTTAAATGATCTGTTTGCAACCGACCCCTCGCGTCAGAAAGCGTCTTGGGTTCACTCAAATGACAGAATTGCCCTACAGAAACTATATAAACCATCCATTCATCCGTCCACCTCTCTATCTACCTCTCCATTCATCTATTGCTAGTTGGTAGTTCACGCACTCGTAAATTCCAAACTAAATCATCTAGCCAAGTGCCTGCATACCTTTTTGAAATTTAAGTTTTTTTTAAATTGAGGTGACATTGGTATCCATTCACATGGTCCCATTATGGGAGGTAGTCGGGTTCTCAATGCAAGATAGGGGTTCTGTAGGGTCTGGAGTGGACAAATGTGCCCACTCCAGGAATCTGTGTTTCACCTCATGATCACAGGTTCAAATCCTGGGGGACCACTCAGCCTTTCATACTTCCAAAGTCAATAAATTGAGTACCATTCAGTTGGGATGAGCATCTGCTATTTCAGCACTAAGATGCCCCAAGGGTTGAATGTGTGCTTTACAAATACATATGTTATGTTCTAGATTGTAGATGGCTAGGGTCCAGTTTGCAAGTGGAAATTCCATGAACAACATTAACTCTCGCGGAAATTCTGCCACCCCCAATTCTGAGTGCCCCCAGGTCTGAAATTATCAGCTCTGCAAACTCCAAACCCGATAATTCTGGGTCCAGAGACATCAGGCCTGTCTTTATTGCTGCATGGCTGCAGGCAGCAGCATGGCCCAGCCTTTGCCCAAACACTGCAGCCACACGGGGGACCAGGCTTAAGCCTGGCGTGATCTTCCTGGCATCCACCCTAACCCATATCCCCTGCGACCCTCACACAGATACTTTCTGTTTGCTCCGACGAGATGGAAAATGTCAGCACTTTTCTCCCCAGAAATGGGGGAAAATGCACGAAAAGGGCACCATTATCTCTGGGTCCATGAAGTAATTCCACATTCCAAGTCAAAAA
Organism: Calotriton arnoldi; assembly: GCA_963921515.1. Classification (NCBI taxonomy): domain Eukaryota; kingdom Metazoa; phylum Chordata; class Amphibia; order Caudata; family Salamandridae; genus Calotriton; species Calotriton arnoldi. The sequence goes on along the minus strand of CAWUFW010007619.1, from coordinate 340,162 downwards.
TTCATAATCACTGGTTTTTGATGCCAGAATGCCAGCCAGAATCAGGGATTCTGGACCTCTGGTATGCTTGCTCCAAAAACTTTCATACTTGTATTCAGTGTCTAAGCGTAGTGGAGTGCCAGCGGTATAGAAATCTCCCTACCTAAGAAGAGGACCGGAGTGATACAGACTAGTTATAATAACTTATTGGGGTTTAGTAAATATACATAAGAATAATGCATAGAAATAGACATCTTTGTAATACCTATCCAAAAATATATAAAGTTATAGATGGGTAACAGTGAATAACAGGATTTGTTTTCACTGTGGTGTTCTGAGTGACATCAAGTAGACAACAGGATGAAGCGCAGCATGTCTATAAGATCACTCAAAAACCCAAGGTGAAATATATGCCTGTTTAATTTCTGTTTCCTACAATGTTATGCTCTGTATTGCTCTCCAGATCATCTCCCCATACTTTCAACAGCTGTGCAGGGGCAGAAGAGTAATGGGAGAGCAATGCATAATATGGTCTCCCCTCCAAATGTAAAAAGAAAAACCTGGCCTCTTGCCACCCACAACCACCACATCCTCTGCAATATCCCCTGCCAAAATTAAAACGCAACCTGATGTATTGTCACCCACCCACACCACCCTCTTCAACCTGCCCCTACCGAAATATATATATTAAAAAAATATCTGGCCTTCTGCCAGCCACCCCATTGACCTTTCCATATACACCCTCCCCCCGCCCAAATAAAAAATAAAAGACCTGGCCTCCTGCCACCAACCCCCATCACCCTCTCTGCACTGGCTTCCCTTCCTTGCCTCAAAGCTGTGCTCTCAGGGGCGTGGTTTGACGCGCAACCAAGATGGCCGCGTCCTTCTAAGCTCCGTCAGATCGCGGGTGCGACCGCTCGTCGGAACATGCTGTATCGGTGATTTTTCGATCACCATGCGGCGGATTTGAGTGGCGGAACACCTGGGGAAGGCTGCATATCATTTTCGGGCTGTTTGGAGTCCTTTTGGAGTTCTTTTCGTTTCGGCGATTTTCTCCTCAAGCTCGAGCTTCAAAATGGCGGCGGAAGTGAAAGTCCCTGCTGCTTCACGGATCACTTCAGTAGGTCATTGAACGGCATCACGGCTTTTCCTGAGCTTTCTCCCTTCATGTATGAGGTATTGCGTGGATATCCTTTATGCTTCACTATGTCATGCTCTGATTTTCTTTAAAAAGACGCTATGCTGAGGAGGCATTATTTTTTAACAAAATGGCAGCAATTATTGAGTGCTGAGTGAATTACTTGCGACCTGCTTTCAGTTGGTTTTACCTCATTGGGGGGGACTACACATGTCAAATTGCGAACTTTAAACTTTGCGACGCTTGAAGATCATATTTGCTCTGACTGAGTGAGCAGTCTGTACCTCACACTATTTCCTGATACCAGTGGTTGCTTGTTTTTCTGTTGGCGATTCATTTGTCTGTGTGGGAATTTTAATTCTCCACAAGTCTTCCTCTGTGCTTGCTCCTCCTTGCTGTGCGCTACAGTGGCGTGTTCTTCAATATATTTCACAGCACTTTCGTCTGCTCTACGACTTCTCCACATTGATACAGTCATTCTGTGAGGTGTTTTTGTTGTTGGGCACGGCAATGGCGGAGGGCATGGGTGTGACCCCCAAGGATAGAGATTCGAAAGGGAATCTGAAGCGGTCTAAACAGATCTCACCCACGCCCGACACTTCAGCGAGAAGCAATATGGATTCTGCTTCAGCATTAGATACTATTCTAACTAAACTTAATGCAGTTCATGACATAGCACAAAGCACCAAAACAAATACAGACTTACTTCAGGTTGAGGTGGCGGCTATCCGAAATGACCTCAAGAATCTCTCATTACGTGTCTCCAATGCAGAAACGCGAATAAGTTCTGTGGAAGACTTCACGAATAAGCAAGCTAAACAGGCTCAAAGTTTAGAGCGTTCCTTGGCCTCATTGAGAAGAGACCTGACTGAGCAGGAAGATAGGAACCGCAGAAGTAATCTTCGAATTTTTGGCCTACCGGAGGACTGTGAGAACTCTGCTCCGTCAATGTTGGATTTCTTGCTTACATGGATCCCTACGGTCTTGAACATTTCATTTGTTAAAGACTTTGAAATAGAACGTGCTCATAGGGTTCCCACCTTTAAGCCTAAAACGTTAGCTTATCCAAGACCAGTGATTCTGAAACCTCTGCGCCACCAACATTCTGAGCAAATCCTAGCTCACATGAGGAAGATTAAATCATTACAGTGGGAGGGGCACAGAATATCAATATCACAGGATTTTGCTAGAGATACTGTCATTCGCCGTAAAGGTTTCTTGAATTTACGAAGAAGGCTAATTGATATGAGCATTCCATTTTCCTTTGCAGGTCCCTCGCGTTTTAAAATAACTTTTAGAGGTCGCTCTCAGATTTTTATGAACCTGCAGAGCTTTCCACTTTTTGGATAACCAGTCTGAATCACAGATGGATCAGTTGGCTTCTGGAACACTTCCTAGCACATCTCATGGTTAATGTATCTCAATGTTGTTAACCTGGATTCATTTGCCCTGTGCTCTTGCCATGATATATGGCCTTATCGTGCCTATGTGTTCCTTGCGGATATAATAAGATTCAGTAGCGTTGTTGTTAGTTCATTGTGGTTACTCTCTCTTGACTGACTTTTTCTTCACAGGTATTTTATCTGTTTTTTCTTCACAGGTCCTAAAATTGCTCATACCTCTAGGCAGGTTTCTTAAGAGTTATTGCTGTCTTGTGGACAGGGTTTAGGTATTGTCCTATTACATAAGGAGGGTTATTATGTCTCTATTCTCTTCTCCATAGTCTCTTCTTCATCTCTTGTCATTTCTGGCCTACTCCAACTCTGTCTATTTTTCTATTTTCGGTCATCCTCCTCTGCTGTTCTGATGAATTTTTGTTGATTTGTACTTCTAAATAGTTGTTTTTTGGGTTCTCTTTCTTCCTATTAACATGTTATTGGGGTTCTGACTTTTCCACCTTCTTCAATATCTCTTATATGCTTTTTATCCGTTTAGCTTGCACTTTCTCTTTTCTTCTTTTTCTGACTGTGCTGGTATCTAATCTTTTTTCGTGTGGTTAGTACTCATTTGTATCTTCCTCTGTTTCCCATTCTTCCTATATTCATCTATTTGGTGTTTGTATAATTTTTATAATGTGAATATATTCTCTTATCATCTACATATTTAGCTCATGAATTATTTTTTATTGATATTTCTAACACCTCACTTTATTAATTATTACATTATTTATGACTGTTTACAATGCCTTAGGCTCTTATCTATAATAGCTAGTTCTGTTATTTAGGATGCCTTAATTTATTCATTATTACATCACTTATGAATATTTACCATGCCTTAGGCTCTTATCTATAATATCTAGTACTGTTATTTAGGATATCTTAACTTGAGATTGTCTTAGTCTGACATTCATACTATTTATTAGTTATTTATAATGTCTTATTGCTGTTTATGAGGCCTGAATTGATTATTGAACTGAATATTGCCTTAAACTGTTATTTATAATATCTATTACTGTTATTTATGATGCATTATCTATTTTTGCCTTAGCTTGATATTCATAATATTCATTATGGTTATTTATGATGCCTAAAATTAATATTGCCTTAGTCTAGTGCTCACAATATTTATTATTGTTATCTATGACTGGACTATTTATTTTTGCATTAATGTTCTGTTGCTCAATGTAATATCAATTTTATTACTGAGCGGTCCACAATATAGGTGTGCGCCTCTGTGGTTGCTCCTCTACGTTTTTTCCCCCATGCAAATTGTCTGTTACAGACATCCCCTGGTGGGGTTTTGCTTGTTTTAATGCTCCTTCTCTTTTCTTTGGAGCATTTTTTCTCTTTCCTTTCTTTTTTCTAGCCTTTTCCTCTTCTATTTCTATCTTTTTTTCCCTGGGGACTCCTGCTTCGGCTCCTGTTTGTTATGTTGTCCTTGCAGTCCATCTATTTATGTGCTTGTCGATATGTTGTATAGTGCTCCCTTTCTCTTTTATCAGATACTATTATTTGTTTACTGGCGTGCCTCCTCATGTCTGGTCTAAATGTAGTATCTCTTAATGTCCGTGGATTGAATCATCCTGTTAAGAGGGCCAAGATACTAGACTACTGCAAAAGCCTATCTGGTGATGTTGTTCTTCTCCAAGAGACTAAGATAGCCTTTAAGGAAGCTTTGCTTCTAAGGAAACAGTGGGTTCTTGATGTTGCTTGCTCGGAAGCCTCCGGTAAGAGGAATGGGGTTGTAACCTTGATTTCTAAAAATTCTGGTCTGTCCATTGTCACGACGGAACATGATACGGATGGCAGATGGTTGCTTTCTCGTTTGTCCAATGGCTCAGACGAATTATATGTTATGAATATTTATGCTCCCAACATTGATGATCAACTCTTTTGGCGTTCAATAACCAAAAAGCTCTCTGACATCCCTCAAAGTGCTAGAACCATTGTTGGAGGTGACTTTAATTTGCCTTTAGATCCTATTTTAGATAGACATTCTGCTTTTAAATTTCGCCCTCCTAGGTCACATAAACAAATGCTCAATATGTGCTCCTCTCATCAACTTGCTGATGTTTGGAGGTTACATAACCCGAAGGGTAGTGATTTCACGTTTTTTTCCTCTCCACATTCTAGTTTCTCACGTATTGACTATCTTTTAGTTGATGCTGCACTTCTAAAACACACTAGTAATGCTATAATTCACCTAATAGTTGTTTCCGATCATGCAGCCGTATCTTTTACTCTTCTTAACTTGACGGATAAACAAGGCCCTCGTAATTGGCGTCTCAATACAGAGATTTTGGAAGATAAGGATGAAGTTAAAGAAATATCTGTGGAGATTGTCAATTTCTTCAATGATAATGAGTCTTCGGTTAACTCCCCAGTTGTGTTATGGGATGCATTTAAATGCACTATTAGGGGTCATATTATCAAAAAAATGTCAAAAGGAATAGTGATATCAGAAAATCATTACAATCTTTAGGGGATGAGATCAAATGTAAAGAGATTTTATATAGAGGCTCTAATGATAAATCTCTCTTGCAAGACATCAAGAATTTGAAATATACTTTTAACTCCATTGTTACTAAGAGAGCTTACCTTGGTGTACATGCTCAAAAGTCTAGACGCTTACTCTTACAGAATAGAACTGGTAAAATGTTGGCTACCACTTTAAAGTACCAAACTGATAATGTTAAAACTACTCAGATCTCTTATATTAATGACACTAAGGGCTCTAGGAAATTCCATACTCAAGAAATCCTACAAGTTTTTCGTGATTTTTACGAAAAACTGTACACTCCTAAGGATCAATGTGACATATCTGGGTGTCAGAAATTCTTGTCCTCGATTCCTACACATACTATTTCACAGTCGGAGATGAATGCTCTGGGGCAACCGATTGACTCTGAAGAGATAATTCAGGCCATTAGGTCGACTCGATCTGGGAAGGCTCCAGGGCCTGATGGTTACCCTATTGCTTTCTACAAGACTTTTTCATCATCAATAATAAAATATCTTAAGAACGCTCTCGATAACTTTGTAGTGTCGGGTAAAGTCTCTGGTTCAGCTGCTGAGGCTACTATTGTTGTGATTCCGAAAGAAGGGAAAGATCATTCTGACCCGAACATTTTTCGTCCAATCTCGCTTCTGAATATGGAGGCTAAGATTTTTGCCAAAATCCTGGCTAAGCGATTAGAGCGCCATATCCCTAGCCTTATTCATAACTCCCAAACTGGCTTTGTAAAAGGAAGACTTGCTAGGGATAATATCCGAACCTTTTGCCATATATTGGAGAAAGCGAAACTTTCTGCCTTGCCATCAGCTGCGATTGCTCTTGATGCCGAAAAGGCTTTTGATAAAGTTTCTTGGCCTTTTTTACACGCAGTACTCCAGGCTCATAATTTAGGAGATTCTTTTATAAACATGGTAATGTCCCTATATTCCCAGCCTAAAGCCAACATCAGAGTTAATGGGGCTACGTCTTCCTTTTTCAACCTTCGTCAGGGAACTAGACAAGGTTGCCCGTTATCACCCCTTCTTTTTCTATTGACCATTGACCCACTCCTTCGGTTACTCAACTCAAATGACAACATCAAAGGCTTCCAATTTGGTACACATACACTTAAAACGGCTGCGTATGCAGACGATGTTCTCATATTCTCTGAAGACATTGCTACTGCCATCCCTGCCATCTCTAATACCATTAAAGAATTTTCAATCGTTTCAGGGTACACTTTAAACAGAGACAAAACGGAGATGTTCCCTCTTAATGCGTTGTGCTTCCCTTCTCATATGGGTGAGGCTGGCTTTAAATGGCAATCAACTCGAATTAAATACTTAGGAATTTGGTTTTGCAATAACCTTGTAGATACTATTTCTTATAATGAATCTCACATTCTAGCTAAGATTAAAGATCTTTTGTCCTCTTGGTCTCCGAAATATATTTCCTGGTGGGGAAGGCTCCAAACTCTCAAGATGATGATAACGCAGATTATTAACTTCTTATCCTCAATGCTACCTGTGAGGCTGTCCTCATCCTTTTTCCGTGAGATTGATCTACTTACCTCAAAGTTTCTATGGGGTGACAAACGTGCTAGAATTGCATACAAACATCTTAGGAAGCCATCGGTCTTGGGTGGTTGTAATCTTCCAGATTGGAATTTGTATCAAATTGCTTTCTTAGCGTCTCAGGGTGCTCTCTGGTTTTTATCGAATTCACACCATACTCCTCCGTGGATTTATATTGAACAAGTGTTGTGTTCTCCTCTCTCTACCCCCTCTTTTCTCACTGCCTCTAAACTTGTGTTACCTCATTCAAGCCGTATTATTTCTGACACAATTATTGCTCTGAAACATATAGATAAAAAGGTTTCCAACCCCATTCATAAATCGAGATGGTCCTCATTATGGTATAATCCTAAAATTGTTACTGATATCGATCCTGCCACAATGTCTTCCTGGGCTAATAGAGGTCTTACGTTGGTCAAACATCTTTATGATTCCAGTCATGATCCTCTTCCCTTTTCTTCTTTGGCCAGTAAATATAATCTTAACAATATGGATTTCTACTATTTTTTAAATTAAAGGTTGCCCTCTCTAAAGTGACCCTCTGTACAGATTCGGTTACTATTTCACTTCTGTCTATGTGGTCTCGTTCAGGTCATACTGCCTCGAAAATATACAAATTTTTATCTGCGCCACTGCCTTCACAGGCTACTATTACACAAGATAAATGGTCACATCATTTTGATAGTGATATTTTTAAACATATCACACAAGAGTCATGGCAGTTAATTGGGAAAGTTTCATTACGAAATAAGATTGCTCCTTCCCTTATGCAATCTAAATTTTTTTCGATGAATCTTCTGCATTGGACCCCTGCTCGTTTACATAAACTAAGGCTGAGGGATGGGGATCTTTGTTGGAATTGCAATTTGGTCCCAGGCACTTACCAACATATGTTTTTTGAATGCTCGTTATTACAACCCTTTTGGGATTTAGTTCAGAAACACTTATCACTAATTTTTGACATTCCAGTGGAACTTTCATTCCCTATGATCTTATTGGGTCCATGGGCCGCATGTTCCCCTCTTCCTCTGGATGATACGGATATGCAGCTATTAGATCTTCTTATTTCAATTGCTGTCAAAATTATTTTAACTGAGTGGAAATCCTTTAATCTACTGTCCTATCATACTTGGTGGGCTTGGGTATCATTTCTCCGTGGGGCCCATACTTCGGTTGAAGAGAGACACTGTACTCCTTCCATTTCCAATATTATCTGGAGGTCACTGGATAACTATATGAAGTTGTCATCTCAGGGGTTGGTGGCCCAATATCCCTTTGTCTCTATTGCTTAATTTATTTTTCATACTGTAGCAGGTGTCCCCATCTACCCATCTATCCATTTATCCATCTGTATTATTTACTTATCTGTCTATCTACCCATTTATCTATCTATCTATCGTCCCCTTTCTCTTTCTTTCTTCCTTTCCTTGTTCCTGCTTTTTATTCTCTTTCTCTATTCTTTCCTTGTTTCTTTCGCTTATCCTGGCACTTTTTTGGTATCTATGCAATACAACTAATTTTTTGCTATTAATCCAGTATAAGATACTCTCTTTATATGACATATTGAACCGGTACTATGTGTGAATTCATTATTTTCTGACATAAATTTTACCTTTGTGTATATTTTTTGTTAAACGTCTTAATTATCTATTGACCATGTTGTTCTGTTGTATTGCATTTTATTACAACTATATGAACTCTTACTTTTTAAAAAACAATAAAGATATTGAACAAAAAAAAAAGCTGTGCTCTCAGCTCAGACGGCCAATGCTGTGCTGAATATGGCTTTGTGAGACCCACTGGTCACCCGGTTGTTGTCCCCGGTCAGTGAGGGTCGCGATCCAGTTGTTCATGCTTAAGTCTCTCTATGAAAGCCATACATAACCACATTTTGCTATATAAACATTTTTATGAAACTTTACAGAATGTGATCAGTTATAGTTATAGCAAGCTAAAACACTAGCCAAACTTTAACTAACAGCTATTTGACATGAAATGACTGCATATGTTTCATGCAAAAGGCCACAGCAAAGAATAGGCCTGTGCAGCTGTAATGACAAAAGCACAGAGCCTCCACTGACAACTGGACCGTTAACTGACTTGTTGATTTTTACTCCAGGAAGCTATGGTTTGGAAATTCTTTTCACCTTCTGGCCTTGGGTCTGAAGGCTAACTATGTGCAAACTCATACGTGCCGCCGGGCAGAGTTAGACTCAGCATAGCTGAGAAGCACACAAAGTTCTGCTCCATCATATCAGGGGGTCGTCTCGCGGGCAAGTTAAGCGTGACTATCTGTTTGGTGGCAGTGTGACCCGATAGCTGTGGTACAGCCGGTCCATCTCTCTAAAACCACATAAAGATACAGCAGAACTAGTTCACCTCAGACATCGCCTGAAGGACTAGTGCTGGTGCATCCTGGGAGTGGTGGCACATGTAGCACAATAACTTCCAGCTGGCAGGACAAGTGTATCTTCCTGCTTCAGTGCTTCCCAGACAAAGAAACACCATCCCTGTCTGAGGAGTCCAGAACTTTCCACCTACTTGCCCCACACAGTGAACACTGTGTGAGTGGAAAACAAGTGGTAAAGAAGGATGAAATCCTCTACGATAGAAAAATGACTTCTACGATACTGCACAAAATGCAAATGAGCAGCTCTAGAGCTGTGACTCTGCCCAATGAGCCTGGTCCTTGGCACAGGAACCTTCGTGCCAATGTGGAGCCCCCTGTTCTGTGCCACATGCGATCTCTGCTGATATTAAGATTAGTACAAAGATAGCCCATGTGGGCTGTGATGGTGTCTGGAGACACCTAAGGAACCCTGACACTCCCATCTGTTGAAGTTACAAGTGAACTTGAATTAGGGACTTCTGTGGCCCCTTTAGAACCTCCAGATTCCTGGAGATTCAAAGCCCACCCCAAAAGGTGCCTCTGGTTTGTAGGGATCTACTAGTGAAACCATTTCTTAAAAGCCATTGCTTGCTCCTAAGCTAGCTGATGTTTAGGTTTCCTTGGTAGTTCTAAGCCTATACAAGCATTGACAATGCCAATGTGTCTGGCTTGAAAGGATTGCTGTATGGTAATGTGAAGCATTACAAGTAGATAACATGGGAATGAATGTGTATTTGTGTGGGAGCAAAGAACTGTAGGATAATATTGGTGTAGGTTAAAATGTCAGATGACAGTTACACTCGCAAGCCAGAGCTAGAGAATGACTGCCCTCCTCCAATCTGCAGTGCTTCCAGAGAAAAACACTGAAATTATTTCCCATTATCTAAGACACTTGAATAGCATTACAATGTCATGTGAGTACCCCTGAAAGTTATAGTTCTAGGCAGCTGGATAAATGAACTTTTTTGTGGAAGCACAAAATGTCTGCCCATTCTAAACATGTACTCCTTGTTCCCAACAGGTGGACAGAGCAAAGGTCCCTCTCTCCTGGTGATGCTCACATAATTGTTGATGCAGCTCAGGATGACAACATGTGGACCAGTTGGTTGATTCTTTTGCATTGTTTAAAAATTACACACAGGGTCTCTACAGAGATATATATCCCTTCCCCTGCTTTTTATGAGAAGTGGAGACAGTTAAGTGCCCGATATTTCTGAGGTGCATCATCGCTTGGAACTTTGTTCCCCATTTTGAGAGCCTTCACATTGTTTACACACCCATTTTTGGTGTGCCCATTCGTTCAACTCCATGTAATTGGACCCAAATCTGTAGTTATCCCAATTGTTGAACCCCTTGGTCTCCTTTTGAAATATTCCTCCCCCGTTGTCCTATTGCTATTCAGTCCTTCTGCACCCTAAAGAAGGTAGACCTCGGAGATAGGTCCATACTGAAACGCGCGTCAGTGCTACTTCACAACCATCCAGACCAAGACATTTATTATTAAGGAGTTTGTAGCGCACAGCTACCCCCAACTGGGGTGTCCCGGCGCTGAATGGGAGTACCAGTGGATGAAAAAGCTCTGTTCTATGTATCATTTAAATTCTTGGAATATGTCAAATAAGGATATGTTCCTGCCCAACTTATTTCTTCCTGGTCTATAGACTAGTATTTTTGGTTATTTTTACTGATTTGTGATATTGATGTTTGAATGACTCAAGTGTGGGATTGACTCAGTATGCCTGTTTTGTATGAGTGTGAATTTTGATTGAGTGACTTTGGGGGTTGCTGCTATCTGTGGGTTCTTAGAGATTTCGCTATACATTAATGTATATATTTTGGGTGCTTTTCTATTTTTTACATGGTATATAAACGGATACACCTCTTTATGTGTTAACAAAAATGAATAAATGCGAAATAGTCGATTCCATGAGAACAATTGAGATATGAGATCTGTGGCTTTTTTTAGCCTGTGGGTTGTACTTTGACTTTTTTTTATCTATTACCTTATACTTTCTTCATATTTAGCTACCAGGCAGGGTTTGTTCTGTTTGTACATTGGATTCTCACCTAATTGCCTGGCAACAGCTGTGCTGTCAAGCCAGACCATACCAAATGACCTTTCTGGGAGTCCAATAAGCGACAGTTGTGCTGTCAAGCCAGACCATATCAAATGACCTTTCTGGGAGCCCAATACCTTGAGAGCAGCCTAATATGTTGGTAGTGAGTGTGAGCACCTAAAACTTCAACAGTGAATCACCAAGTTTAGGTGACTGGTCCCTTTTATGTGGCCCTTAATCTCAACTTCTCATCTAGTGCTAAGGTTTTTGTGAGGCATCAAAAGACATTGAAACCCCATTGATTTTGCTACCCATCTCAAAAATGTGCAGCCCTCTTTCCGGAACCCCTGGAAACCTTGTTCTTGATAGTTGTTATCAGTTCACAAGTAATTTTCGGTTGTTTGGGACTGGTTTAAGGAGAAAATAACTATGAAACTTGAAGTTGCTAGCGGCTGCATGGGATGCGCGAGTATAATTACCCCATGTGATTTTTTAGAAAATGTATTAATAATTCATTGAGAACGTATCTCACATGACATTTTTCACATGGACACAAATCAAGAATAATTCAGTTAATATACATAATTACATGTATTTCTTCTGTATAAATTGGGCGATTTTGCTCACCTCTTGTTTACGACCTATGTGCCCTGAAGAAGCCCTTGGGGATGCGTGTGGCATGGAGCCTTTAGAAAGTTTGCTCTCATAACATAACATTTACCATGACATAACACCACAGCCTATTAGAGTGTTTTAGGGAATGGGGGATTGAGTTTCCGGATGGATTCTTGATTGAATGGGTGATGGCCTAGGTGAATAATTGAGCAAGTGCAAGATCGCATGAATGGTCAACAGATGGAGTGAAAAAACGAAGTAGAATTTCAGAAAACATTAGTAGAAACCCTAAAAATCCCACATCACTTTCTGGCAAGTTTTGCAAAAAATCAAGTCTGTCGCCCACAAAAACCAAGCCTGAAACAAGCCCCACACAAGAAGCAAAGAAAAGCAATGCTTCTCCATGGACACATTAAAAAATCCTCCGACCGGCCATCTTGTCTATTTTCCCTCCAACACCACAACTCTAAGGTTCAGTTGGGTCCTGAAAACTCCCCACTCCTTTTCATGGATGCATGGAGTGCATGGTACAGGCCAGGGGTTCAACAAGGCCTTCCCAAAAAATAAGTGAATCACAATGGGGGGGGGGGGGGTAGGGGGGGAGGGGGCAGGGAACAACCTGTGCAAGTGGACAGCACAACACAAAGGAGACCAGCAATGGTAATGCAAATTGTATTAACTTTCATATAGTTGCAATTGGATGCATAGAACATGCATTGCCAGTCTAAGCTTTCACAAAAACAAAGATAGGAGCTCCAGGGGCATTGGCAATGCAAGCTTCCCGTTACAGAATATGTACCACGTGAGCATCTGCAGTGCAAGCTTCTACCTCTCACCCAATGCTTGTGTGGGTGGTGGGATCATTGCAGTATCCAAGGGAGAGGGGATGTGTAGGGTCCAAGACGGAGAAAGAACTGCAGCATCACAAGGTCCAGTGTGCAACAAAGAATCTAAGGGAGAACAGCTCGTGGTCTAAAGGGGAAGGGAGCAGCACAGTGATAAAGGGTTGCAGAAAAGTGTTGGGCCAGCAAAAGGCTGAGGAGAGAAGCAGCACGGGGTCCAAAGAGCATGACAAGGACCAGGGGGAAGCAAAACAAGGACATGGGGAAATGCATGGTCTCAGGGAGTAGGTCACAGGGTCAGAATGATGAGCAATGCAGGGTCTGCGACGGGAGAAGTGTACAGGGTCTAAAGGGGGATGGGGCAGCAAATGTTCTAAACGAGTACTGCAGCAATAAAGGATCCTGGGGCAGAAAGCAGCCCAGAGTATTGGGGCAGCACAGGATAGAAGAGGCAGTTAGGTTCAGGGGGCAGGGTTCTTGTCTGAGGGTAACATCAGACAGTCTAGGGTGGCACCCCAGAGACTAAGCAAGAATCTGGGGAGGAGCGTGGGTTTTTGACATGGGAGTAGCACTTGGCTGGGGGGTAGGGGTAGCAGCAAAGGGTCAAGAAGAGGGAGTAACACAAAGAATGCAGTGGGTCCCAGGGCAGGATCCAGGCAAAGAGGAATGCAGAACCAGGGGATGTCAGTTCAGGATCCAGGTTGGGGAAACGTTGCAGGGAAGGGGTGTCTGGGGAAGAGTGCAGGTCTGGGTGGAAGGGGGTGCCTTAGTGAGAAGTATACCCAGTGGTGTCATGAACACCCACTGTAGTAGCTAAAGTTGAGATTACCACTGGGAGAGTAGGCTCCTTAGATAGGTCACACAAATGTATTTACAAGTTCTTTATGGCCCGCTTCTGTCTGTTATGTGATGTTATGTTAAGTCAATTTGTAGAGCGCACTAATCACCCATGAGGGCATCTAGGCACTGAATGGCTGCAGACAAAAACTCAAATAATGGAGGGTCAGTGCCCAGGGCTGCCAAATCCAGGAACAATGCAAAGTAAGAAGAAAGGGGAGAGAGGTACAGATAGAGGGGGAGAGAGAAAGGTAGGAAAACCAGTCAGTAAGAGAGAAAAAGAAAGAAGGAAACCGAGACGAGTGAAGGGCGAAAGGAAGAATTGGTGCAATAAAGGGTGGAAGGAGAAAAGGAAGAGTGGAAGGAAAGAAAGAATGGCTAAATCAAGGAAATATGAATGGCGCAAAGAAATAAGGGAGGAACAGTGGATGGAGGGGTAAGAAGGAAATCGATAGAAGGTGAAACTATGGCTACAGCTCACCATGCTCTCGCGTCAACGGACTACATCCTCCTCGGCGACCTCAGTTTCCATCTGGCCAACCGTGATGAGCACAACACCTCACCCCTACTGGAGAACCTTGCGACCATCGGACTCAAACAACTGGTCACCTCTCCAACCCACTCAGCATGACACACGCTCGACCCCATCTTCACTACAAGCAACAACATCTCAGTCAGTCACACCTCCAAGCCACATTGGACCGACCACCACTGCATCCACTTCTCCTTCACCAAACCAACCGTACGCCACCACGCCACGACTATCCTCGCAGAAGCTGACACAAGGTCTCCGAAGACCAGCTCACCACCCCCCTCAGCAAAACCCCACCACCGACATCTATGGACAACATAGCCTCAGCACGCAACCTCCACCATTGGATCTCCAACTGCGCTGACACTAAGGCTCCCCTCAGGAAACCCTCAGGCAAGCAGCCCTCCAAAAAAGTCAGCTGATTCACTTCTGCCCTCCAAGAGTCCAGGGGCACCTGCAGGCAGCTTGAGAAAAGATGGAGCAGCAAGATCGTGGCAGACCATGCAGCCTTTAAAACCGCCATCACTGCGCACCACTACCTTATCAGAACAAAGAAAGCAGCCATACAGGAACGTATCAATGCCAACGCACTTAACCGCAAAGAACTCTTCGCCATGGTCAAAGAATTCAGTAAACCCAGCACAGAGACAGCAGATATCCCCCATCTCAAGACCTCTGCAACAGCCTCACCACCTTCTTCCCCCGCAAGATCAAGGAGATCTACGACAACTTCGCAACCCAAGACCCACCCACAACCACCGTACCCAACGGCTCCAGACCCCAGCAGACCCCGCCTAACTAGGCCACACTCACCTCTCACGATACCCTTAGGATCATGCAGAGCATACACTCCAGAGCCCCCTCGGATCCATGCCCTCATCACATCTTCAACAAAGCCGGCACCTCCATCGCACCCAAGCTCTGCCTCACCATCAACTACTCCATCGACTTTGCCACCTACCCTGAAGACTGGAAACACGCAGAGATAAACCCCCTTGCTGAAGAAACCCTCTGCCAACCTGACGGACCTCAAAAACTACAGACCCATCTCTCTACTCCCCTTCCCAGCCATAGTAATAGAGAAAGCTATCAGCACCCAACTCGTTGAGTTCATCGAAACGAACCACATCCTGGACCTCTCCCAGTCGGGCTTCAGAAGCAACCACAGCACCAAGACCGCTCTCTTTGCCGCTACTGATGACATCTGCACCCGCCTCGACCAAGGAGAGACTGCAGCTCTCATCCTCCTGGACCTCTCAGCTGCCTTCGACACAGTCTCCCACCACACCCTCTGTGCAAGACTCCACGACACTGGCATCCACGACAAAGCTCTAGATTGGATCCACTTCTTCCTCACCGGCCGAACACAGAGAGTCACACTTCCACCGTTCTACTCAGAACCCACAGAGGTCAGCTGCAGAGTGCCTCAGGGATCCTCCCTGAGCCCCACCCTCTTCAAAATCTACATGGTCCTGCTTGCAACCATCACCAGAAACCACAAACTCAACATCGTCTCCTACGGCAATGACACCCAGCTGATTCTCTCTACCTCACAGACCAACCCACAGCCACCAAGAGCAGTTTCCACAACGGGATGAAGGCAGTCGCCACCTGGATGAAGGACAGCTGCCCCAAGCTCAACTCAGACAAGACCGAGGTCCACATCCTGGGCTCCTCCCCCTCCACCTGGGACAGCTCCTGATGACCTGCACACCCAAGGACCACGCACAAAACCTCATCATCCTGGACTCCACGCTCTCAATGAACTTCCAAATCAATGCCATCTCATACTCCTGCTGCCACAAGCTCCGCCTGCTTTGGAAGATCTTCAAGTAGATCCCTACTGAGTCTAGAAAAACGGTCACCCATATGCTCGTCAGCAGAAGACTCGACTAGGGCAATGCACTCTACACCGGCACCACCTAAAAACTTCTAAGGAAACTGCAGAACATTCAGAATGCCTTCGCCAGACTCATCCTGAACATCTCCTGCTGCAGCCACATCACTGATCACCTGAGAGACCTTCACTGGCTATTTATCAACAAAAGAATTACCTTTAAGCTCCTCACACACGCCTACAAAGCCCTCCACAATGCTGAACCTACATACCTCAACCACCACTTTTCCTTCTACACTCCCACCAGACATCTCCGCTCCGCCCAACTGGCCCTGGCCACCATCCCATGAATCCGCAAGACCACGGCTGGAGGAAGAACCTTCTCCTACCTTGCTGCGAAGACCTGGAACTCCCTGCCGCTTCATCTCAGGCAATCACAGTTGCTGCCTCAATTTAGGAAGGACCTAAAGACCTGGCTCTTCGACTGAACCACAGCTCCACCCCCCCTCTCAGCACCTTCAGACCCTATCGAGAGAGTAGTCATGCTTTACAAGAAGCCTGATTGATTGAAAGGGTTGGTGGATTGTGATACAGTGGCGTAACAATAGCCCCCACAGTCCACACAGCGCTGGTCGAACCAGAGCTCCAGGGGGCCCCTCAGGCACTGTGCACGGGCGGTGGCTGAGAGCTCCTGTCAGGGTCCGTGCGAGGGGGGCCTCCTACATGTACTTTGCAGTGGGGCTCCCTCAAGTTTTGATACGCCACTGTTGTGGAAGGATGGAAGGGTGAAGCGAACTGTTCAAAAAGAGTCGAGCTTCTCTAGTGTGTTACCATTAAAAGTATGGTTCAAAGAGGGGGTGCTTTAATTTTCTGGCTACTCCCTTGAGTCAACCTCCTAGGCAGCAGCAGCACCACTCTCCCTCCCTTGCAGTACGCAAAAATTCTTCCCAACATTACAAAAGGTAGTCAAGTGCATGTGGAGCGAAGGACATGGTGCGAGCAACAAGGAGCAGTTCATATGTGGCACAGCTAGGGGCACTATACAGCAGCCTACATGGGGTAAAATCTTCCAGGACTCCGGATCTCCACCAAGGCCCCTCACTGGCCATGTGCACAAAGGGCAAGGGGTAACAGGCAGGTGAGGTGGCTGAACAAGTCAAGTTTTTTCGGGTTTGGCAGGCCAGAGTCCAGTATATGTGGACCACAGATGACAGGTGCCACTGAGTTGCAGACAGACTGATAGGGACAGGAAGGTAGCAAGGGTGGAGTGGGATCAAAGCAGGTGGAGCTTCCTGGTGGATTCATGGAATAGAAAGGGACACTGGGCAGAATTAAACTCGGACAAGTAACTGGAAGCAAGCTTGAGCCAAACCTGCACTGTGCACTAGTGTCCATGCGTGACACCAACACCATTTAAAGCACCATGTCCAACCACATCAACTATAGATTTCCTATATTATCCAACACTCAGACTACCATTAGGGTGATCACTTCAGTCCTGGTCATTATGGACACTGTCTGCGGTACTCACAGTTTCTGCTTCAAAACAATGATTACAGTCGTTTTAGTCTAATTGTAATTGTATTTCTATAGCACTTACTACCCCTGACGAGGTGTTGAAGCTCTTTTCGTCGAGTATCATGTTACTCCAGAACCCAAAGGTGGATTAGTAGGGGAAAATGTAAATTGTTATTGGGAGTGGTAGACATGTGAGTCTGTTAGTTGGATGAATAGGATAGAGCAGTGGTACTTAACCTGTGGTCCGAGAACCCTTGGGGGTCTGCGAAGCCTACTCAAGGGGTCCTTGACTGCTTAGAAAATTAAATATTATTAGCAGATTAATAAAGTGTATATAAAAAAAGAAGCAAAATGTAAATTTTAGAATTTTAAAACGTTCTGTAAATGTCATGGAATTTGAAATTGGTGGCTAAAAATTAAGTTAGTACCCTCAGATTGACTTGTGGGAGCAGTGCGAGTGCATCAAACAGAATACAGTATTAACAATGAGTGGCCTTATTTGAATTTAGTCAATCTCCAACCCTCCAATTAAAATTAATATTCTATTTTTTTATATTTGTAAATTAAATAAAATATTTCATTATTAGTGTATTTATCAAATGCTTGTTTCTGTGTGTTTTGTGTATTGTTTTGCAGTTCAAATCTTCGAAAATGTTAAGGTCGGAATCCCTGGCTTCAGTAACGATTCAGTGGGGGTCCCTGGCTTGCAGTAATGATGAAGTGGGGGGTCTATCACTACAGGGGGGGGGCAGAGCATATGAAGGTCCAGCATACATGCTCCAATCGAATACTTGTCAGGTACAAGGGTATGCAGTTCCTCTACAGGAACTACATGCCCTTGTACTGATAAGTGGGGGGTCCACAGAAGTCTAAAGGTTAAGAACCACTAGGATAGAGGATGAATACAGGAGGGAAGAGTTTAGAAAGGATTATGTGGGAGTTCATACTAGTAAAAGAGGTTTAGGATGAGTCCGAGAGCCTGTTAGTTGGATGAATAAGATAAAGGATGGATAGAGGACGGAAGAGTTTGGAAAGAGTTGTTTGGGAGTTCATAGTAGTAAAAGTGGTTTAGAATGAGTGAGAGTGTGGAAGAAGCGGATATGTTGGAAGAGGAATACGATGAGTCAGACACCAAAGCAAAACTACAACATCCAGAGTGCATTAGGCTATCACAACAAAAATCTAAGACTGGAAACATTGTCTGTAATGACCTGGAGGGAAGAAGTCACCCCAGCTCACATTGATTAATGGCAAAGGGGGTAGTTGATGAATACGCCTCCATTACAATGCATAGAACCTTCAGCACCTATGAAATGCAGTATAGCAAGTTAGCCAAAACGTAAGAAAGCAGATAACGCACCGCTCTCTGTGGACAGGGCTGGACTGGGAACCGAAACCAGCCCTGGCAAACTGCTCGGCCGGCCCACCTGGGGTGGGGTGGGGGGGTGCGGCCGAGCTGTTTGCTAGGGCCGGTTTCGGATGATTTTGTTACAAGGGCCCGATATTGCCGGCCCCCGGTAACAAAAACGGCCACCCAGGGGCCCAAAACCGGCCCCCACCCTGGCGGCCCACCGGGGAAATGCCCGGTGCCCGCTACAGCCAGTCCGGCCCTGTCTGTGGACTCCTCTGCGTCAACGTGTGGAGGTTACCAGACCCAACAATAAGTTCGTGGCAGGGCCATACAAGATTCACAAATGAATTAAAAACTCTTCTCAATGTGTGCACTTTTTATATAATATATATCTTATACACACTTTTACTCCTTTATCACGTGACTAAAACGTCAGTGGCCTCATCCTTTAACTTACATGTGTTTCAGCATTGTGGAACAGCTTCACAGCTGTGGGGGTGGAACGAGCAGGGCCGTTTCTACAACTAGGCAGGACTAGGCGGCCGCCTAGGGCGGCAAAAGGTGGAGGGCGGCCGGCGGGCAAAAAACAATGACCTGAAATGGACTTAAACGCTGGAGCTTCTTAAATCAACTTTTGAAATTCGAGGAGATTCGGATTCCCGGCCATCAAACAGCAGAAGAAGTCAGAAGAACTCATGTTGGCCGGGAATCCGAATCTCCTCGAATTTTGAAACGAAAGCGCCTGTTCAATTCGAACGTCAACGTGACATCACGTGACGCCACGGGCAGCAGGGGGGCTGTGCGCGCGCGGCCGGCAAGACAAGAGGCAGAGAGAGTTCCCGCTGCGGCCTGCAGGCCTATCAGGTACCGGGGGAGGCCGGGGTGGGATCCGGGGCGGCTGCAGCACTGCTGCCAAGGTTTCAGTCTGCTATGTGTGACATTGTCATAATAGTGTAATTATGAGTGACATTTTCAACCACTATGAGTGACACTTTCGAGCGAGCAAAACCAAGCAATGAGGACGTCTCGGACTCGCCCCAGCCAGCCCCCGCCGAAGACTGCACTGGGCATTGTGCAAGCCTCGGAAGAGTGAGGTGGAGGCACACGCAGTTGTTCTTAAATTAAAAGAAAAGTGTGTGTGCTCATGGTCATAAAGTGTATTGTGCCTTATTTTGTGTAAATAAATAAAAGCGGCACTCTTCAGACATGTGGTACAGTTGAATGAACTGGTTTTTATTGTTTGAATCGACTAGAAAGGTGGTGAAAGAGACGAGAAGTAAAATAAAGTCACTGACTTTCATTCTTACTCTTGGTCTCCGGCAGCTTATGTCTGAGAGCTGTTATTTTATTACCTCGTACGTGGCTGACCAATTAAAATGAAAACAAACACCAGGGAAGATCTGCAGTATGAATCTACAACACTGTAATCACTATCTCATCCCTAATATATTCTACATATGTAATGTCGTCCGTCTTTAATATCTATTATCACTTTGGTCGTAGCAGTCCCCTGCAGTGCTGGATAGGACAGAGTCATATTAAGAGGACTTAATCTGCACACTTCTACAAGCCAGATAGAGTGGCATGGTCAGCGTTAACACTGGGCTCACTGGCGAGTGCCTGCGAATCTTGGCAAGAACAAAGAGCAAACTTAGCTGCCAACTGGGCATGGAAAAAACAATGAAGAAGCGGCTGACTTGCCGGTTTTAAAAATGCTTTTCCTTATCAACTTAGTGCTGTTTTCATATCGTAATCAGATGACGGCCCTCACAAAAATTAAAGATCTTAGTGGCTGCTCTAAAGGTTATGTTTACTTTACCGCCACCTTAATTGCCTCGCTGAGCGTATGGACCGCTGGTGTGCTCTGGGATGAACGAATCCAGCTGTCGCTCGCTGCAGGGGGTTCACTCAGCCGCGGGTGTGGTCGGCTCCTTCCGGTTGGATAATCATCCCTCTCTTCCTTCAGTGAGTTCATACTCTCCCTCTCGTCCTTCAGTGACGTCATGCTCTCCCTCTTTCTTCAGTGACTTCATACTCTCCCTCTCTTCCTTCAGTGACTTCATACTCTCCCTCTCTTCCTTCATGACGTCATGCTCTCCCTCTCTTCCTTCAGCGACTTCATACTCTCCTGCTCTTCCTTCATGACGTCATTCTCTCCCTCTCTTCCTTCAGTGACTTCATACTCTCCTGCTCTTCCTTCATGACATCATGCTCTCCCTCTCTTCCTTCAGTGACTTCATACTCTCCTGCTCTTCCATCACGACGTCATGCTCTCCCTCTCTTCCTTCAGTGACTTCATGCTCTCCTGTTCGTCCATCATGACGTCATGCTCTCCCTCTCTTCCTTCAGTGACTTCATGCTCTCCCTCTCTTCCTTCAGTGACGTCATGCTCTCCCTCTCTTCCTTCAGTGACGTCATGCTCTCCCTCTCTTCCTTCAGTGACTTCATGCTCTCCCTCTCTTCCTTCAGTGACGTCATTCTCTCACTCTCTTCCTTCAGGGACTTCATACTCTCCCTCTCTTCCTTTGGTGATGTGTGCACGGGGTTTCACTCTGGGGATACTGCAGTGTGCAAAGATTACCCCCCTAGTGTTCCAGAGATGCTGTAGGCACACTACATCCTCAGGAGAAGCTGTAGTGTGCATGGATTATTGCTCTGGTGATGCTGTAGGGTGCATTGGTAATCCTGTTAGAGAGGTTGTAATGTCCATCAGTATTTCTCTACTAATGTGGTATTGTATGTGGGGAGTTCCTTTCACAACGCTGTAGTGACTATGGGATACACTACAGCTGAAGGTGTAGTGTGCATGTGTCCTGGCAATGGAGCATTGTCTGTCTGGCAGTCTACTTAGCTTCTGGTGATATTGAAAGGCATTTTGTGCAGTAATACCTCCAAGCTTTTATTGTGGAGATGTTGTGGTGTGCACCAGCACCACAGTAACATGTTGTTGACCCTGTTCTGTGTATGCGGTACCCGTGTAATGATGTAGCCTGTTCGTGTACTGCTGTTCGGATGAAGCAATGTCAAATCCTTTTGGTAATGCTGGTATGCCCTGATTGTGCACATCTGTTGATGCAGAAGTGTCTGTGTGGTATCCTTTGGTGACACTGAGGTACCCGGGGTATTTTGGTGATGCTGTAATATGTATGGGCTCTCTTTATGGTGATACAGTCCGAGATGCTTCCATGGTGATGCTGTGCTATAAACATGTGTGTTAATTCTGTAGAAACTAAGAGGTATCGCTCTACGTGTGGAGTGCTTAGCTGATGGTGTATTGTCCCTGCGTACCCCTCTTGTGTTTCTGTGGGGTCTGCGCGTACCCTGTTATGCTGTTCTGTGCATGTGATATGCTTGTGACGCTTGAGTGTCTATCAGTGTCCCCCTTTTGCTTCTGTGGAGTCTGTGCGTACCCTGCTGTTGATACTGTAGGGTCCATAGAGTGCACCTCTTTTATTTATTTATTTAAAAGTTTTATAGAGCGCTAGCTTGACCCGTAGGTATCAGAGCGCTTTACATACACACTATAAACAGAAGGAAATTGCATTACATAGTAGGAAGGCAGTAAGGAAGCAAAACAGAGATAAAGAAAAAATACAACATGAAAAATAGGTAAACAGTGCAGCGGAGGAGAGAGAACAAACGAAGGTGGTTAACACAGTCCGGTCACCAACTATCCTTGAATGTCAAGAGAGAGAGGAGTCAACTCGGATATTGAAGTCTAGGTTAGTTGACGTTGGTCAGGAAAGTATTTGTTAAGGAGATGGAGTTTCAGGTCCCTTTTGAAACAGGAGAGGAGGGTTGCATCTGAGGACTCTAGGAGAGCGTTCCACATCCTGGGAGCGTTGCCAGAAAACGATCGGTATTGGGTGGTTTTATTTTTCAGTTTCGGAGGGATAAGAAGGAGTGAGTTGGAGCTTCTCAGCGTTCTGTATTGACCTGCTCTTACCAGTTTGTTGTTCAGGTAGTTGGGGGCCAGAGAGTGAAGGGTTTTGTGTGTGATGCAGGCCAGCTTGTAAATACACCTCCCTTCCATGGGAAGCCAGTTGAGGGAGTTGGGAGCTGGAGTGATGTGTTCAAATCTTTTTACTCCAGATATGAGATGAGCG
The DNA here is from genome assembly GCA_963921515.1 of Calotriton arnoldi. Lineage (NCBI taxonomy): Eukaryota > Metazoa > Chordata > Amphibia > Caudata > Salamandridae > Calotriton > Calotriton arnoldi. The sequence continues at coordinate 317,454 of CAWUFW010007619.1, read as the reverse complement.
GCCATGTTCAGCACTGCCCTTAGTGGGGCTAGGTGAGCTTTGGAGTCCCTGTTAGGATGGCGTTCCCGTAGTCGATTTTAGAGAGAACTAGGGATTGAACTACTGTCTTGAGGTCATCATGGGGAAGAAAAGGTTTCAATTTCTTGAGGTGTTTTAGTGAGAAAAGAGCACTTTTTGCAGAGTTTTTGATGTGGGCCTCCATTGATAAGTTCTTGTCAAGGGTGATGCCTAGAGACTTAACTGAGTCGGATAGGACGAGGGGGCAGTTTAGGGCAACCAGATTCTTGAGCCACTCTTGGATTGGTTGATGGTTGCTTTTGGAGAGAAAAGGATTAGTTCCGTTTTATCTGGGTTGAGCTTTAAGTGGTTAGCGTTGAACCAAGTTTGGATCTCGGTTAGAGTGACATTGAGGTGTCGGATGCCGCTGGGAGACTTGATTTTGAAATAGATTTGGGTGTCATCAGCGTAAAGGTGGTAATTCACTCCAGCTTTTTTCAAGATGATTGTGAGGGGCTCCGTGAAGAGATTGAAGAGGGACGGGGAGAGGATCGAGCCTTGCGGGACCCCTAGTGTGACTTTTGTTGGCTTCGAGAGACAGGAGTTGATTTTAAATTGTTGCGAGCGGTGTTGAAGGAAGGAGGTGAACCATTTTAGTACTGTGCCATTAATGCCGGAGCGCTTCGACAAGGTCTCCAGAAGAGCTGGATGATTTACTGTGTCGAATGCCGCAGATAGGTCAATAAGGATGAGTAGGCAGGCATCACCTTCATCTAAAGCCTTGTGAATATCGTCAGAGATGTTGAGCATAGCTGTTTCAGTGCTACAGCCTTTCCTGAATCCTGATTGAAAGGTGTCGAGGAGGTTGAACTCATCAATGTGTTTGTTGAGTTGGTGGAGAACGCATTTCTCCAATGTTTTTGCAAGGAACGGGAGGTTGGAGATAGGTCTGAGGTTGTTAAGATCATTAGGGTCGGCCCCTGGTTTTTGAGAATGGGTGTAATTTGTCCTAGTTGAAGGGAGTCTGGGACACAGCCTGAAGTGAGAGAGGCGTTGATGATTTTTGTCCAGAAAGGGAAATGGTTTGGTTGAGTTCTTTTATAATTGTGGATGGGAGGGGTCCATAGTGTGGGAGGAAGGTTTTAGATTAGAAATTATACTGATACCTCTGGCGACACTGTAGTGTCTAAGGGTAATGCATGGACACTACAGCTTCAATTGAGGGGTATTTAAAGACCAGTGCTTAGTTAGGTGGTTGCTGGTGAGCCCCAACGTCCTTCATTTTTGGGGCTGACACTTATTTGACCTCATCAGGCTTTGATCCAGAGCAAGAGAGAGAAAAACACAAAACAGGGAATGAAGGAGGAAGAGAAAGACGGGGAAACAAAGTAAGAAAGCAGGGATGCAAAAGAACCTGAAAGAGTGAGATGAAGGACCGGGGAGTGAGTGTCTGGCGGTGGATGAAAGAGGCACAGGGTGCAATCAACACTAGGCAGCCTTGGTATTCGGCCCTCTGGCATTCGATGGCGCGGGCCGTGGGCTTCTGAGCAGAACTTCGGGTCCTGGCACTTATACGTTTTCATATTAAGCACTGCCAGAGATATGCAGTAGTAACCACAGGCTCCCATCCAGTGATGTGACAGTGTGTGTGCGGTGCCCTCTTTGATTCCGTAGTGTCTATGGTCACTCTTCTGGGGATCCCTGCCATCTATGGGTGATGCAGCAATGTGTACAAGCTGCTGTCAGATGATTCCGTAGCGCCTACGTGGTGTTTATCTGGTGAGGCACTGGTTCTGTAAGGCACCGCTTTAGTGGTACTGTAGTGTGTATGGATAGCATTGTGGTGATGCACTATCTATGGGGCGACGCTCTGGTGAATCAGGAGAACTCCTGTGGTGATGTGGATCTGTCCGCGTGGTAATCCTACTGTGCAGCAGTAGTGTCTGTGTGCATCCTGGTAATGATGTGGTGTCTATGGCTACTCCTCTGCTGAGGCTGTAGTGCCCACGCCTTTGGTGAAGCTGTAAAAGGTAACCCTAGTGACCCTGCACTATTTATAGGTTACCCCAGTGGTGCTGCAGAAACATCCACGAAATGGTAGTAAAAGGGAGGGGGCGGCATTTTTCAATTCTCGCCTAGGGCGGCAAAACACCTAGAAACGGCCCTGGGAACGAGGGGTGTTCGTGTGCTTCTGTAGGAACCCCAGCCTCACAGTTCTTGAGGACTGAGATTTGTCGATCAAATTTTTCGGTTTCAGACGATGACAGCAACACCTACATTCCAAAAACGTCTCCGGTGCCAGTGGCAGTAAGCTAATCACTGCAAGCGTATACATAAATAGATAAACACTGTGGCTGGTCGGCACGCCCCAGGGGCACAGAGCCCTCATTACCTCGAGAAAGCTCTAAGGTGGGGGGCGCGTGATTGCTTGGTCCTAGTTCCCGCTCATTTTGACCGCCAGAGTCGAGAGATCGAGACTGCAGGTGTTTCACTTCTGAGGTGAGTGGGTGTTAGAAATACACCGTCTGTTAGAGTTCGATTCCTGCGTCGCTGATAGGTTTGCTTTCGACAGCTGATTTCGCGCGGGCTCCTGAGAATAGCAAAGTACCCGTTTCCATAGCGATGGAAGGATTCTATGGATGGGGAAGTTGAGCGCAATCATCAGTCTGTGACATTTATTTCATTTCCCAGAATTTTGAGAAATGTCTCTACTTTTATAAAAGGCTGCCTGACATTTTAGCTATCAAAACAAAAGTGAAATGCAGCAGCCCATGGGTACGAATTGCGTACCTCGCTGTCCTACTACTGCACACTTCAAGTACCCTATGGCATATTTACGGTATAAGAGACCGTTGAGTGTTTGTTTACCTATTGGCTGAAAACATGGAGGTGAAGTTTATGTGTTTGTGTTGTCTACAGGAATACATATATACAGCGTCATTTAAAGATGAAAAAATGCAGGAACAAATAACGTTTGCAACAGTGTTCGGCAGGGTCTTAAGTGGGCCGGGTCCTGCCGGTGCTCACAACGGCCGTTCTGAAAAGCAGGTGCTGAAACGGGTCCCTATCGGGCTCTCAATTTTTGCCTTTACCCTCAGGGCGAGAAAAAAAAAAAATCTTAAAACTGCAGCAGTACCACCCTTTGCTGCCTTTGATGTAACTTCAAAGAGAGTCGTGATACTTTTTTCTCAGTCTCATCATTTTAGAAATGAAATATTTTCAATATTATATACGACGAAGCCACCATCGTTGTTTTTTTTTATCTTATGCAACTAGCAGCCATTGAGTAAGCCAATAGTCCTGGCTTGTTGTAGGTATTATATTACTTGCTGTATTATATATCTGGATGCAGTGACAGAAGCCGCAAAATAGCAGTCGGGCAGCACACTATGCTAGCCATAGATTTTTTTGCTTGAGTGATTTAAGCCACGCCCTTAATAACACCGGCCACGCCCCTTTGAGAGACCCCCCCAGTTTTTTTTATCCCATTTAAAGCCCAGGGGTTCGCGATTTATGCATTGGTACGAAAAATGTATTGAGCCTGTTTTCCACGTGTTTGACACGAGTTACAGTCTAATTTTTTTCCTTTTAAGCTGGGTGGGTAGAAGCTGGTGGTCTGTGCCTGGGTAATAACTGAAGCAAGTGCAATTTGAAGCCAGAGCTACAGATTAATTGACAAAGCCAATAGGTCCAGCATAGGCTGACCGCCTTTTGGCTTTGCCAGTTCTTGTTTTGTTTTGTCATGGCTTTGTAAAACTTTACTGTTAGGTGTCCTGCCTAGCGCTCCCATTATATAAAAAAGAACATTGCTAAAAGCAAAGATATTGAACGTAAAAAAGCACTCATCGCCACAGTATTCTGTGTCATGGAGGGGAACTATTTTATGCGAGGCTGTGCTCTTTGTGAAAGAGCAGGATGCTGTCACTGTCACAGAATTTAACCAATGACTGAAGTGTGCAGACACTAGGCTTAATGCTGTAGAAGGTGGAAGAAAATGTGAATGGCACACCAACAGACCAATTGATGAAGACAGAGGACGGAAAGCTCTTACAAGTAAACTTATTATACATATAATTTGAGTAAAATCAAAACATCTTGGCTAAAACCAGACCTGAAAAGGAAGACATTGTATCCCTACCATCCAGGTCCTAATTCCCCATTAGTGCAGCATCCTGCCAAAACCACTTAGGAGCCCTGAGAATAATGCATTGGAAGTAGGTTAGGAGAGAGGTTAGTCAACAATATGCAGAAAGTGTAAAGCCCAACAGTACATCAATTAGAGATTTGTGAAGGACTGCTCTGGAATGGCAGCTGAAAGCAGCCCTGTAAATTGCTTATGCTAATCCAAAGAATTGGCTCAATGCTTGAAAAAGCTAAATTTGTCAGGTAATAGGTTCAAATCCATGGAAAGAGGACTTACACCCTCCTGAAGCAAGGTCTGTTAATTGTGTACCATTAAGTTGGGGAATAATAACATTTGTTATTTACAGTGCTAGGAAGTGTGAGAAGTGTGGTGATATATAAAATACAAGTTATTATCGATACCATCTCAACTTTACACTGACGGGGGCAGGCAGAACAAGTAAAACTAAACCACTACAAAGCAACTTGGGCCTAGCGGTAATGATCTGAAGATTTTTTGAATAAATTATTTTACAGCACAATTTTCCAAATATAGTGGCAGAAAACCCTTGGGTTTTAGAGGAAATTCTGAATAGCCACTCATAAAATATTCCAATACTATAAGGTCTGGCACTGTATTGAGGAGCAATGTTTCACCATAAAAGAAAAACTGGGTGACACCCTCAGAAAGATTGAGGATCCTTTAGCCGATTCATCCTCGAAACCAGTAAAACGCCTCCACCCTCCCTAGAGTTTTCACTGTGCTTCCCATGGCCAGTCTTGGCCTTGTGAATGAACATGTTTACCGTACCAGAAGTGACCCACGTTTGTCAGTGGTGAACAGAAGAAGAACCCCAGAAAGAGATTCCTCTACCTTCGTTCTAAGAGTTGCAGGATTCCGGATGATGTAATGCTGCACTTGAGAATTCTGATACCACAGCGTGTTGTAATTCTGGGACAAAGTATTACCCACAATTTTAAATTGTCCTGTGTCTTCTATTTCCACGATTTTTACCTGGTTGGCCTTTCATGGGAGACATTACCCCGATGAGCGGCCCGTGCAGGTAAGAGCGGTGAGGCAAGGTGGGGGGGACTTGACAGATGATGACGAGGGTCACCCCACCCTACCGCTCTTACCTGCACGGGCCGCTCCTGACTACCCCAATTTAAGCAAACCTGACAAAATTACAAAGATTAAATGGCTATGCCTTTGGTGACACGAGAAAGCTTTCTAAAAAAATGCAGTAGGGCAGAAAATGTGAGAGGCAAGGAAAAAAAAACCTGTAAAGAATTAGGTATATGTTCTTCAAATGATCAGAAACATAGCTTTTGGGTTAAAACAGGTAGTGTTTCTCCTGGAGATACATTATAAAGTAGTACCACATCATACAAATATTTTATTTACACTGTTAAAGATATTTTCCCTCACCATCCGACATGCAGCAGCGTCTCCTGCCTTAGGGCGCTGGGGCATTGCCACGCTGATATTTTGGGCCCCATGTCTCCCAATTACATGTGAATAAAAACAAACAACTTCCCAAATTAATTTGTATCTTATTCTCGCAGCACCTAGCGCACATGTCAGGTTGGACGGCTGCCTTTCTCCGGCCAGCCCGACATGCGCAGTAGGGACTTCTCTCCACTGCACATTAGGAGAGCGGGGGTTGATGAAGCCGCAACCACCAGTCTCCTAAATGAGCGGGGAATTTGCCTGCTGACACCAATCCTGGAGCTGCTCTCATGCAGTGTAACAGCAAGGGAGAAGCGTCTTGATTGGCTGAAATGCGGTTGCTAGGCCTTGTGCAGTTCGTGCGCATGCATTGGTACTTGAGGGGTGGGAGCAAGGCTCAGGCTCTGCCAAACTAACAGAGCATGTCCAATCACTGAAATGGCTTATTGTGAAGCTATTCAGCGATTGCTAATTTCTGCCGTTGCTGAGTGGTGTTCCCCAGCCAGCCCGTCTCTCCCCCTCTCGGCGATCACACCTGTGACCTGACCTCGTGCTGTGGCCAGGCTGGAGTCGAGTCGCATTTGTCCTCCTGACTCCTAGCCATCATGACGAAGATCCCCTTTGGAGTGGAGTCGAGTGGGCCGGTCTACTATGCATGGCCACCGAATTTGCTCCCAAGATCACTCCCATGCTGAATGATCCCAGACCCACACTACATCCCAGGGTAAGTGCTGGCCTGCAGAGACTTCAGAAAGTTCTCACATCCCGCAAAGTGTACAAAGAGTTCGACAAAGGGTTACAGCGATATTACTTTGTGTGAGCCTGCCCTGTCACAAGTGTGTTTCTATCACCCCCTGCTCACCTTTTAACTCTAACTTACTCTAACTCGCCTGACTGAGTGTGTGAATGAGGAACTCGAGTAGCGTCCTTTAAGAAATGACCCGGGCTGCTTCTAAGCGCTTCCTTCTCAAAAAAGAGCGGGGACAGGTAAAGCCCCTGGGTGAGTGCGTGATTGAGGAGGCTTGCATAGCGTCCTCTAAGAAACGGATCGCTTTTAAGCACTTCCTGCTCAAATGAGTGCTGGTACATGGTAAGGGGTGGAAAATAGAAATACTGACCAGTGGAATAATTTATCTGGAAAGTACTTTCTGTGCGTTATATGAAGTTGAAGTGTATATATAGCGCATTGTTCCCCAAAGCGGTTTCAAGGCGTTTTAGGTCAGATGAAAAGGGCAAATGTCTGCAGTTGCCTAGCTAGGTACTCGGGGAAAATATTGAGATGAATATGGTACCTATAATCACTGTAAAGAGTGACTACGTGGGCTGTGCTGTTATATTGCTTTCATTACCCAACCTGCTAATTATTGTGTCGACCTCGGAGCGATCACAGCATGGATCAGCCCGATGTCAGCTACTATTAGAATCCATGACCAAGTGTACAATTCACTGAGTTATCTTACTGGTTAAGAGTGTGTAATTCGAACTGTTGGGTGAGCAAGCGCCTCTATGCACGTGCAAGGGAATACATTATACAGCGCCTCATTGTAACTTTGGAGAACCTGAGGCGGGATACTAAAGAATAAAAAAGCAGCTATGATTGCTTTTTTGAAGCTGTGAGGGGGGTCTTATATTATTTAAGTATTTATAAAGCGCTATACGTGCATAGAGAGGGGCGGGAAAGGACTCGGTTATAGTGGGAGAGGCAGTCCTGCTAAAATATGGCAGAACACAGACCTTTCACCTCTGGTTAAATCTATTTGTTATAAATATGTGATATGAGTTTCAGGGTCCCATCATAGTTCCTTTCGTGCGCACCCTTAAAACGCATGTAAAAGTAGTGTGTTCAGTGGCGGACATCCCACGATAGCGAGCTGGTGAAACTACATCTATGTTATAAGGAGGTACCTTGGAGCACAGAAGGAATATATCCAAGTGTTCTGCTGTTGTTACCCTTTTTCTGCGTAAAACACAGTTGTAGGTGCGTGCGTAGGTTTGAACTGTTTTCTGGCTCACAGTGTAGGTATCTTGAAGGCAGTGCAGCTGAGTCAATTTGCTACTGGTTCAAGGGTCACCAGTGCTATGCAGAAGAGCCTGTTTTGTGTGCACACCTGCGAGAACCAGGGAGTACACACGCAATACACAGATTGGGCAGTGAGTAGAGAGGATCAACAAGGGTGAAGTCTAAGGTTGTCTCAGAGGAAAGGAGTGAGGGTGAAAGGCCAAGTGATGGGCGTGAAGGACATCCATGCTGTGCATGTGGAGAAGGGAGTAGTGAAAGGGCAAATGGAAGGGTTTATTTTATTAAGACAGTGAAGGACGAGTGTTGTGTGGAGACCTATGTAGGGGAGATATCCCTCAGGACAAGAACCCTCACTCACTGTTAGGTGACATGCTTCATCATTTGGGTTCTCTCCTCACACCGTAGTGTGGTCTACGACTCCCCTGGGGGAGGAGCTGAGGTGTTTTCTCCGAAGATGAGCATAGAGAAAGAGTGAATGAGGGGCAGAGTGCAAAAAGATGTGAAGGGTGTGTTATAAAAACGTCTATCTGAGTCCACTGGCCTCAAGGAGCTGGCCTCTGATCCCAATATCCATCACCTGGCTTCGTTTGATGTGGAGTCACTCTACACAAATATACCCCAGGACAATACCCTACAGATGATCAGGACACTTTTGGACCAGAGATCAGAGGACGATATGACACCCACCACCTACATCATGGATCTAGCTACCCTGGCTATGAAAGAGAACTTCTTTCAATATCAGGACTCTCTGTATTGGCAAACGCCGGGCACATCCATGGGCAGCACTTTTGCGCCGAGCATGGTGAACGTCTACGTGCACTAATTTGAGACCTCACACATCTACCCTCAGGACAATGCTTTTAAACAGAACATCACTGTGTGGAAGAGGTATATAGATGACATTTTGGTCACATGGGAAGGTGACTTGGAATCACTCCATGAATTCTCCAATTGGCTCAACACGAGGGACTACAACCTCAGGTTCACATATGAGCACGGTAGGATGGAACTACCATTTCTGGACCTACTACTATACCCCAAGGATGGTAGTCTTTGTTCAGAACGATACCGCAAACCCATGTCGAGGAACTCACTACTCTGCTACAATAGTTACCACCCTCATGCCCTAAGGGACAATTTACCAGTAGGACAGTTTCTCAGACTTAGGAGAAACTGCAGCGAGCTAGTAAAATACAAAGCACATGCAAAGACACTGAGTGCCAGTCTCTTAGAAAGATCATACCCTGCTCACTTGATTAGAAGAGCAGAGAAACGAGCCAGGAACAATAATAGAGAATCCATGCTGGAGACATATCCTAAATCCACTTCTGACAGACTAGTGTGTGTTACCACATATAGCCACTTGACGGAGACAATCAAGAAGGTGATCATAAAGAACTGGCAAATCCTCAATATAGGGAACAGGACACTGCTTAAACCCTTGTTTTCTTTCAAGCGAAGTAGAAACATACGGGAGATGGTGGTACATACTAGACCAGGGACCCACATCAGGAAACCGTCCCCACAACCACAGTGGTCCTTACCATCTGTTACAGGACATTTTCCATGCGGCTCATGCACAGTCTGCCCCTACACACGACTAGCATGAGACATTGACTTAGGATTACGCACCCCGTGGACACTCATGAAACAGACCAATTGTAACACTGAGGGGGTAATTTATCTGTTGAAGTGTCCGTGTAACCTGGTCTATGTGGGCATGACCATGCGGAGGGTCAAAACGAGGATCACAGAACATCGTAGTTCAATTAGATGCAACAAATCTAACACCAAATTGGCAAGACATTTTCTAGAGAGAGGACACACAGCTAATTACATCTTCTGGGTAGTTCTTGACAAACCAAACTACAACAGCAGCATGGGCCCACTAGAGAGGGTTCTCTTCCACAGAGAGCAACAATGGGTCTTCCATCTTAAAAGTGACAGTAAAGGACTTAATGATGATATCCCCTGGACCTCTCTATCACACTGAACGGTCACCCCTGGCTGCACCTATACTGGCAGTTTCCCCACTTACTGCCAGCGCTATTTCTCGGGTGTCCTCGGACGGGACACATGTCAATCTCCACCTGGTGCAGATCAAGCCAGAATGGATGTCCAGTCTCGTAAGGTCGACCATTTTTGGGGGGCTGTCCCATCTCACACCCCCGACTCGTCTTTTCCCTCGCCCCTTTCATCCTCAGAGGGTGAGAGAACCCTTTACCCTTGCCAGTGTGCCTGTTTCTTTCCCGCAGTCCTGTCCCACCATGGCGCACACACGGATGGGTTAGACATCAGGGCCTATTATACCTCCCACAGAAGCACCACAGTGGCTTATCCCTCTGACTCACGAGGGCGGCACTATTTTTTGGGGCTGCTCTCATGTAGACAGAGGCACCATGCAGCACTGCGCCCAGTCTGTCCATATGTTTTTGGTGGCACACCTTTACTCCTTCATTCTTCCTTCGAGGCACTGGGTTAATATTTTCCCCTTCGGAGTCACACCCAGCCTGTCTACACTAATTGGGCGAGTCTCCCAGTTTGGTGGGCCCCAGTGAGTCCAGTTTGACTCGCCTTGGTCACTGCTTCTACTGTCAGCCCCCACGGACTAGATCACTCCCGACTGACGTGGGGTAATGGGACCGGTTATTCAATATTCACCTTCTCTACTTTTCACCTTTATGTTTAATTTTACTGGCTTTCAAAGCTGTCCGGCCCGGGTTTTCTCTTTCTGCTTCTGTGTACCGATCCACCTTCGCAGACGAGACTACACATCCCAGCAGGCTTGGTGTCACGTGACCGGACGCCTCCTACGTCCACACGTCCCGCTGCGTATTTGACAGGGCAGGAAGAGCGGCTCGCCACTCTCGCCTGCCATCTCAACCGGGACTCCAGCAACTACTAGTAAGTGTTTTTTCCCCCCACTTTGGGCCCTTTCTTGTTCCGCATGCCTGTACGCGAGCGAGTACACCCCCTCTCCCCCTCTGCGTTCACCAACGCTTTGGGGGTTGCTAGTACGCTCCATTTTGGGAGTGCCCCTCTTGTTTCCCTCATCCAACTTTTGCAGCAGGGAGGGAGCATGGACAGCACGTTTCCCGCTAGCTCCAATTTTGGTAGTGAGAGCGGGTTCATGTATTGGGCTACTCAGCCCGTCACCCTGGGTGCACATCCAGCCCAAGGGACATGTTCTTGTCTTCCTGGGGCCCCCATTGCCGGGTGATCTTCCACCCTCCCTGAAAGTGTGGCTTCCCCGTGGCTATGTGGACACGGCACACAGGTGCTGCAGGCACCCCCTGCCCCTGGATGTTACAGGTAGCACCAGTGCCTGATTAGGGCTTCACGCATTAGACCTGAGTACTGAGGAGATTGCTTTGTGACACCACACACTCCTCGTGCCGTCTGATGTTTTGAACGGTGATCTCCCCTGGGATGATTGGCATGTGGTACGTTTCTGGGACACACAGGATCTAGCTAGCTAAACGGAGGCCAGGCTGGGTGCGGACAGATTGGGGCTTTGTATATAGGGCCTCTAGACAATGGGTTACTGTACCTGCATGGCCTTACACTACCTTTTGGCCGTGCGATGACATCTTGATCCCTTGATAAGGACTGCAATATTTGCCATGTCTATTGTACATAAAGTTAGTTAGATACACAATTCTTACAATTTTGTATGTTGTGTGCACTTACAGCTGGGCACCACGAGATGGTCCAAGAGCATGGAGAGTGAACGTGACTTTTTTGCACAATAGGTAAGCACCATCATACATGATTGTATGGAGCACGGGTGTTTTATGGTGGTTTATGGTTTGTAATAATGTGTGAAGAGGCCTGATATTATTAACATGACCCTTTCTCAACAGTTTCACGTTTTCCTCTGAAAAGAAGATGGACGTTGAACATCGGGCCACACAGTTCCAGTGGTGGCCTGTATACCTTCACTTTTTTACTTTTATCACCTTTTTGCAGAGTGACTGGATATTTAGGTCCTGACGAATGCCTGTTGGCAGAAACATGTTGACCTAATACACTAGGATATATCTGTTGAATCCCTATCAGTCTCGCATTTTAAGCTTGTCACTGTGACCACCTAATAAAATTTCAGTGGACTCAGATAGACATTTTTATAACACACCCTTCACACCTTTTTGCACTCTGCCCCTCATTCACTCTTTTTCTATGCTCATCTTCGGAGAAAACACCTCAGCTCCTCCCCCAGGGGAGTCGTAGCCCACACTACGGTGTGAGGAGGGAATCCAAATGATGAAGCATGTCACCTAACGGTGAGTGAGGGTTCTTGTCCTGAGGGATATCTCCCCCACATAGGTCTCCACACAACACTCGTCCTTCATTATCTCTCTTTTTCCCAAGACTTAACCAGTCGTACTTCTATGTGAATTGTAATTCTTCTAGGGATCAGTACTTCCTGGCTCTCACGATCCCTTTTGATCCCAAGTGTGTAGTTTATTTTGTTAAGCACACACTGCATAAATAAACAGCTTCTAGGCGCTCCTAGATAGACTGCGTTATACAAAGATCTTTGACATAACTGTTCAGCTGTTTGCGGTTAGTTAACTCTTTCGTGGCCCCCATACAGTCCTGGGGGCGGACCGAGTCATGCACAGGTCTCACCCAGAAGTACAGCTTGGGAGGATCAGCAGATGGTGGGTAGCTGTACCGGGGTATAGCAAGAGGGTGACTGAGGTGCTCACTACAGAGGCTAGAAGTCGGAGGTACATCTGACTACCCAGGGGAAAAGACTCAAAGTATGGCTATACATTAGGGAGTTGGGGAGGATCAAGCGGCAAGGGAGGGAGGAACTAGCTGCTAGAGGTTGTCGAGAACTGAGAGACACTATGTAGATCTGTGTGAATGGATGTGAGAAGAAGGGTAGCAGGCCGGGGCATGAAAAATATTATACTTTGCAGCAGCAGAGAGTTGCAGCAGTGGCGTAAGGCAAGATAATGCAACCACCCTGCAAAATATGATGAGGGGCCTCTGAGTCTCCCCCATCTCAGATAAACACAATGTGAATGTGGCTGGAACTAAAGGTGTGCGCTTTTAACAAAGACTGGCACTTTAAAATTGCCCATATCTGCATAAACACAAGGATGGTGGCAGCTCTCTTTCCTGTGAAGGAAAGGCAAATTTCAATACATTTACATTCCAAATGTCTTCTAGGCTGCGCTCCAGACACAGTCTTTGTGTACTGATGCCCCTCACAACAGGATTGTCTCCAGACTTGAGCACCCACAACAGAGGCACAAAAAGGTGTGAGGGCTCTGCACTGAAGTGTGATTAAGGTAGACAAATGATTGGCTTACCCCAGTGCTTAATTTGAGCCGGTGGTTTCCGGTGCTCGGCACCAGCACTTATTCGTCAACACCGGCCCTTATAGCGCTAACTCGACCCAAAGGTATTGGAGCTCTTTTGATGAGCACCAGTTAAGGACACATTCATTTTCTGTAGGCATGGGGAGATTAAGTGATTTGCCCAGAATCACAGAATGGTGAGCCTACGCCGTGACTCGGACCTGGTTCCCCAGCTCCAAAGTCAGTAGCTCTGGCCGTTACACCACAGCCTCTCCCTACTTGTAGGGTTTCATGGTTAGTAGTTAGTTCTGTTACAGGTGGCGCTAATAACAGTATTGTGTTGGTGCAAGCTGCCTCCTGACGAGAGCCCTGGCACTTATTTTTTCACAAATTAACCACTGGCCTCATCTGAAGGGTCCCCTTCAATTTGCAGCTTCACACCTACTCACCCATAGCATCTACAAAAAGGGCAGAACCTCAGGAAGTTTAATGAGCAGCCATTTGCTAACAAAAGTGTTCATTGAATTTGCAAAGGGAGCCCTCTCACCAACCCCACACACACAGGTGTTTGCATCCCCTGCCCTCCAGCCACTGAAATGCAGGTAATACACTTCTACTGTCTGGTAGGCTGTCCTCACCTTTCATCTAGTGCCAATACAAACCAGCGGCATTTAAATGTATCCCACTCCACTGTATAATTAATACTCTGGGTCAAACCTGAGGATGAATCCCAGAATCGCTTTTTCAATGTGTAAATTATTTCCCATGTATTTTTTTGACATATGCGTCCAGCCATTATATTTCACTTTCAACCCTTGAGCTGATCAACGGACCTGGCTGGATCAGTGGTCTGCAGTAGTCTAGCAACAGGGAGATGGTTTACCTGCTACTAGTACCTATTAAAAATTTCCAATATATCACAATCTTCACAAGTAAATACTGTTGTTTAATACATTCTTTCATCCTCAAACTGCATGCTGTCTCAAAAATATCCACTACATTCCTTAAATCCAGCATTAAAAAACTGTCCATTAATTAAAACATCTGTTTGTTGCCTCTCCTTTTTTCTTCTCTCTTCCTAATGTCCCCCTCCTTCCCATATCATATGAAATCTCTTTATTGATGTCATAACTACACTTTCACACTTGCCTTATTAACCTTCTTGCTTTCTCAAATTTGCTTAAAATGCACCATTTGCCCACTCTGTTTTCCAAGTTTTCTCGGGGTCAAGAAACCCCACAAACCCTCTTTAGGTAGGTCGGGCTCGCTCACCATGCTCTCTCACCGCAGGTCACTCATCCCAAACTTTTATGCCTCACCACTTTCCACTGCCGACATGAGCCCTCAACCTACCAGTGGCGGTGCGTCCATTGGGGGCGTTGGGGCGTTGCCCCACTAAGCCACATGGACGACCGTCAAGTATAATTAAAATTAAAATCAAGTAAAACAAAAGTAATCTCGCAGCGCTGTCGCGCTGACCGCTACCGGGACAAGCCCGACTCAATGGGACGGCGCTGAAGGGGGTGGGGGCGGGGCTGCGGCAGCTTGAGTCAGCGCGGCACTATAGCGCAAGCGCAGCAGCAGTGCGCGCATGTCCGTTTTTGGGCTGGTCATAAAAATGACCAGCCCGAACATGCGCACAGTAGTACCTTCCCTTTAGTGCGACTAGTAGCGAGGGACCCGAGGGTGCTGCTTCATCATACCGCAGCCCCCGGGTCTCATAATGGGCGGGGAGTAACCCTGCTCCTAGCCAATCCTGGCACTGCGGCGCAGTGGCGCTGATAATGCAGCGCCAGGATTGGCTGAGACACCGCGCAGCCTGAGCCTGAGGGCAGGCTTCGCTGTATGGGTGCCGCGCGTGGGTGGTGGCTTGTATGGCCAATCACTGTGGCTTATGTGAAGCCATGCAGTAGTGATTGGCCATTTCTCGCTGGCGTGTGTCGTCGCAGCGCAGGCAGCAGTCCGGCACGTCACCGCGCCACAGGAGTCACGAGTCGCACTCGCACCACACACTGACAGACCTCGTGGCGTGCAGGTGTCTACTCACAGTCTGTCTAGCTCAGCTGCTCGTGGTGGGCCGTGGCTAATAATCTGTTCGTGAATCGTAATCGCGATTCGCGTTGGAATTGGAAAACAACAAGTAAGAGTCGGGCGGGGGCCCCTAAGTTCTGTGTGACCGCATTGCATGCGCATGGGCGATCCTGCAGCAATGATACGGTACCACTACCTGATACGTTATTTATAGTATAAATAACGTATCAGGTAGTGGTACCGTATCATTGCTGCAGGATCGACCCATGCGCATTATAGTATATACATTTTTAATAATATATCTGGCCTGCGTCACAGCCCTTCAAGGTGACACAGTCTGTCTAGCTGCTCGTGGTGGGCCGTGGCTAATAATCTGTTCGTGAATCGTAATCGCGATTCGCGTTGGAATTGGAAAACAACAAGTAAGAGTCGGGCGGGGGCCCCTAAGTTCTGTGTGACCGCATTGCATGCGCATGGGCGATCCTGCAGCAATGATACGGTACCACTACCTGATACGTTATTTATAGTATAAATAACGTATCAGGTAGTGGTACCGTATCATTGCTGCAGGATCGACCCATGCGCATTATAGTATATACATTTTTAATAATATATCTGGCCTGCGTCACAGCCCTTCAAGGTGACACAGTCTGTCTAGCTGCTCGTGGTGGGCCGTGGCTAATAATCTGTTCGTGAATCGTAATCGCGATTCGCGTTGGAATTGGAAAACAACAAGTAAGAGTCGGGCGGGGGCCCCTAAGTTCTGTGTGACCGCATTGCATGCGCATGGGCCGATCCTGCAGCTCAACTGACACAGGCTGCCTTGTGTCCCTCCGCCCACCACCATGCCCATCTTTTTTTTCTTTTTTTTAATCATCACTGCCGGTTTGCAGAAAGCGCTAAACACATTCACAATACCAACATTACATCATTTAGATATACCACGTATAGACTCCACCAACAATTGGAATATATAATTCATCCAATTCTGACCAAGGGAGGTTTATGATTATTTAGGCCTCTCTATCTACGTTCCTGTTTCTCCCGCTAAACCTGAACAGCGCAAGCTCACCAGCATCGATCGCTCCATTCCTAACTCAATCATCCATCCATGCACCCAGCCATTCAGTGCATATGCATCTATCCTTGCACTCTAGCATCCAAACATCCAGCCACCCGAAACGACACCATTTCTTCTTAGATGCTCACATTACCCGGAAGGGAAGACTAAGATATTTCTGAAACATGCAAGCACACTATGGGCAGGGCCGCTGGAATTATGTGATTCTGAGGCACAGCTTTTTTCACATGATTATGGATTTGCCACATAATCCACCATCTGCGGCATAATCTGTAGAGTTTAACAAACATTGTTTCTAGTCATAGGTGATCAAAAATTACAAAATACAGGGCAACATGTTAATGAAGTAATACCACCACAAAACGGGCCACACTGCGCCACATAATTTCCATTTTCTTGCTTCATAATTTAGTCAACCCTGCTGTATAGTTTGGTCCTCCACCGCTGCTTAATTCTTGTGACTCCCAGTACTTTAAATGGGTTGAAACTATCAGGTACTCAGTACCTGCACTTCTTTAATTTGGAAAGGATAGAAAAGGCACTTCTCGGCATTGCTCCGATGCTTTTAATTAGAGAGTAGTGAGTACCGCCACTTCTCAACAGCAAACGGCTACACGCTGGGACAGGGAGTACTTCTGAATTTCCATTTCAAGCACTGTGTGTCCCTATTGGCGCAACCAAATGACATAATCACGGACAAGCCGGACTCAAAGTGCATACAGTGCATTTTGTATGCTGTGCCTGATGGCATAGGCGGATATCACGTGTGTTTTTTCTGTGTACAAAGGGGCTGGAATAGACCAGATAGTTTCGTAGATGAAAGAACACGAAAGGGTGCTCGGTGTTCAGCTGTAAATTGCTGTCAGCTATCGGGGAAATAATACAGAGTAATTTAGCTATGGAGCAAGTCCAAGTTTGCACTTACATTTCCAGATTATATAAATTGCGCTGGCACCGGTACAATTCTCCAACGACATTTGGACTTATTTGTTGATGTAAAATGTCGTTCTTTAGATTGTTTATTCCTGCAAATGTTGCTTTTTGACCTTTTCAGGCAATGCAAATGTCCCTGAAAGCCGGTTGCACTTGCTCCAGCAATCTATTTGTGAAAGCTATGTCGATGCATCAGTGCATGCAATCCGCCCCAGACCAAATGGTTGCTCTACACTCCAGGCATACCCTAGCTCGTGACAAAGCACTTTTACATGCATGTCCCCAGAACCCTCACAATAATACTTTGAGAGTAACCTCGTGACAGACCGACCCCTCACTTCAGCCTGGCCGGGCACACAGATTCCCGGCTACTAGTCACGTCCTATCTTCACGAGGACTTACTAACAACATGAAGCAGGCTTTGGGGATGGAGTGGCGACTAGGTGGGCTGCCACAATCTCAGATTGTGGGGTCTCAGAACCCCCCCCTCCATTCATCATGTCTTATTCAAAATAGCACACATTTCATTTCTTGGGCGGACACGCGCCATTAGCTCTTGCGGCCTCGTCATTTCTGTATAGCCCTGCAGTGGCCTTTCACATGACCTCTTGCAGATTCCCGGCATGGCAGCCATGTTGTTCGCATCATGACATGTACTTCAATGGGATCCCTTTGTGACAACTGCAACCAAACGTTTAGGAGCCCAGAGTACACGCACAGATACGCGCGTGCCCTAGTAGATGTGTGACAGTGACACCCGGTCCCGGACACTTTAAAGCTGCTTCCGGGCACCTCCTCCTGTGGCCGCTACTTGCGCTCTCTGCCCTCCAGTGACTGTCAACGCCGACCTCACATAGTGCAGGGAATTCACTGTATTAAAGATCTCGACTCCTTCACACTTTGTCAGCGCCGCGCTAACAAAGTGTGAATGAGTCGAGATCTTAATACAGTGAATTCCCGAATCCCTGCACTATGTGAGGTCGGCGTTGACAGTCACTGGAGGGCAGGACAGCGCCTACAGGTGCCACAATCACAGCAGGACTTGTGTGTGTTGCCTAATGTGCTTAAGAGCTTTCCAGCAGCATCCTTATCCATGAATCCCAGACTTTAACGTTCAAGTTATTGAAAAGTTTGCTGCTCTTAAAGACAGACGTGCTGATTTTAGATACAAAAAGTAAACAATATGTTGAATGCTGCTAGTTTGCGACCTGTTTAGTTGTTTGTTAAATAAAAAACATCTGTGAGGTACTCAGAAATGCATTATATCTCAAAGTCTGTTATGAAGCTCTATGGTTATACTGAATAAGCAGCTACCTATGTTATATGACATCTCTTTATTAATGTAATAACTGCACTTTCACAATTGCTTTATTAACCTTCCTGCTTTCTCAAATTTGCTTGAAAATGCACCATTTTTCCACTCTTTTTTCAAAATTTTCTCGGGGGGAGAACCCCCCCGAACCCTCCTTAGGGTGTTCGGGCTGGCTCGCTACGCTCGCTCACTACGGTGCAGTATGACAATAATTTTACGCCCCACCACTTACAAATGTCACCGTCCGCCACCTCAACCTACCCAGCTCTCCAGTCGCCCTCGACAACAGACACTTCCACCTTGCTGTGCCGCCGGATCCACACCGAGATCTCACAGCAGGTGGGGGCATGTGGATCAGACCTCCCACCTGCACCTCTGCCAGTCACTGACGCTCGGCAGAGTCTCAGGTAAGAACCCAGCCTCTGCCACCGGTCTCTTCTCCCCCTTGACTGCAAGGAGTCTTTACCACCCAAAGTGAGGCGGCAAGATCTGTGGTAACATTAGAGGCTGAGAGCATGTCAGCCGAATACTTAATCTGCTGCAAGTTGGCAAAGTGTCTGGTTTACATACCCTGTAAAACAGAATGTCTGGCCTGTGGCATTACAGAGGTCCTCTGGTATCTGTATTTCTGTGGTGGGGGAGTTGGGGGTGGGGTGGGGGGACGCAAGGAAGAAAACCACAAACTTATAAAGGGCCCATGAGTGTAACAAACCAGTGCTTTGCACAATCCTTCCGTAAATAAATCTGTGCTAGGCTGTCACAGTCTTAAACACCACTTGTATTTCAAAGGTGCTAATCAGAACACCAGCCCAAGGGAGCTTTTCAGTCCCTCCACATTATCTGCACTTGAATCTTGCCAGGCATTAAAAAAACACAGAGGCTCTTAATTCTAATGGGGCCAGTAAAAGAAGCTGCCAGCCCTAGAGGAATTACTTTCAACTGGAAATTCCGCCGCTAAAAGCATAGAAAATCTGTGGGTGAATATCTGACTCAAAATGAGGAATTACCATGGAATTGGACTCAGGATTATTGATAACCCAGTAATTTCTCATTTCTTAGAGGACCCTCAGGGTACAACTTGTAATGGCCTGGATGTTGCCCACCCCCAGATTTACTGGTGCCCCTGGTATCGGTAACTCTGGGCGTGGGGAAAATCCGGCCTATTTACCACTCAGAAGAAGGGCCATAGATGCAGAACAGGAACAGGAGGCCCTCTGATCCACCGTAGAGTCAACTCAGTCTCCAGACCTGTCTTTTCTCTTATGCTATAATCACAATCTCATGTCCAGTGCAAGTATTTTTGAATTCTACTACTGGCTCTGTCACCTCCCTGTTCATCTTCTTTTCTTTATATAGAAAAAAATCCATTTTGCTTTTCCTGAGACCACACCTCCAAGTGTAACCTAATAACCCCTTATTCTAGAACCACGTCTTCTTAATATTTCATCACTGGTCCTTATTCTAGAACCATGTCTTCTGGATTTTTCATCACTGGGGAACTTGTTACACCAGATCTCTCCTGTTCATTTTCTACTGTATAGTCCATGCTTATGGGGCCGAAAATTCGTTTAGGTTCTTCCTCCTGTAGGAGGCATAATTCTGGCAAATTCTACGAAAGAAATATAAAAAAGTACCAATAGTACACAGCGAGTTGTGCTTCAGCATCAAAATCAGCGTCGAATCCCCAGCTATGGCGCAGGAGCATCGCCCCCCCCCCCCTTCCAGCAGTAAATAAAATAAAAATAAAATGATAATAAACCATAGTTCATTATAGTTTTATTTTGTATCCCGGAGTCTTGGAGGCGGGGCCAGGGTGATAACAGGCACCCACGGGGAGTGGTATAGACTATTATGAGTGTGCATGACAGTTTGGCTGGCCGTCTCAGGCTGGCCAAACCACATGCGCACTTTGCATGTTCTCCACGCAGGCTGCATTACTCTCCCCCCCCCTGCCCTCCCACACCGATCCCTGCCAGCCGCCACTGATGAAAATCTGTACTTTTGCAAGCATTTCACATTTATTTGTGTTGAGCCAATTTCCAGGAAAATCTATGCAAAATATATACTTGCACACAAAATGCCTGCGAGGTTACCAGTGCAACAGTTGCAGAGTACTCGAGAGAAGAAGCAAAGCAAGTTGTGCACTCACATACAAGATGTTCGTGAGCTACCGCACCAACTGGCACTTGCGAGAGAAACCTACGCACTTGTGTAGGTGTCGGAAAAGAAGAAAACTCCTTCAACTGTTGTTGTGGTCATCTCTAAATTAGCTAGACATTGCCACCTTGTGGCAGACTGTCACAAGCGCTGGTGTTGACAATTAAGTGCAGTTGCCGAGCACCGGAAACCATCAGCTCAAATTAAGCACTGAAATAGAAAGATAAAAATGCAGGGACTTACTAACCCTGCGTTCCTGTTCCCTACTGACCTGCTCCTACTCACTCCCCCATCAGAGGTATTGGGGGGCAGATTTACAAGCCCCTTGCGCCACTTTTGCGTCACTTTTCCCATGTTAAAAATGACGCAAAAGTGGCGCAAGGGCCTTGTAAATAACCCCCTCGGTATCTTCTGAGAAGTGCGCATGCACTCTATTTCACATGAGGTGTGGAAGGGTATTCAAAACCTGGAAGTACTTGTCTATTTCAAGGACTGTCCTTCGGTATCTAAATATAAAATATTTTCTCTCCCTCGCTCACTCTCTCCTTCTCTTTCCGTCTATCTCTTTCTCCCCCTCTCTTTTTCTGTCTTTATCTCTCTAACCACTTGCGATCTTCTGCTCTTTCCTATCGCACTTTCTCTCTCTTCCTTTCTCCCCACCTTTTTCCCTCTGCCCCTGTCTCATTTTCTCTCACACAATCCCTATCCCTCTTTTGTCTCTTTGACTCTTCCACTTTCCATATCCTCTTCTTCACCCTCTCTTCCCCCTTCTCGATCTAGACCTTTCTATCCCCATATCTTTCGCCCTATTTCCCCTGTCTCTCTGAACTCCCAATCCGTCCCTCTCTTTCTCTCTCTCACCTTCTCACTCCAGCCTCCCCTCTCCCTCTCTTTCTTCTAGTCATTCCCTTTCTATCTCATCCCCTCTCTCTTTCACCCATCTTTTTTGTTCCTCCCCCTCTCTGATTCCCTCCCATTTCGCCCATCTGTCCCACACTCCCTCTGCCTCTTTCCTTCTCTTGTTTCGCTCTCTCCACTCAATCTCCATCTCCCTCTCTCTTCGTTTATCCTCCCTCTCCCCCCATTTAACCCTCTTTTCTCTTCTCTCTAATCCTTAGTTCACAGACGTGAGCATCTTGGGACTGTGGCCCCGTCAGTGAGTTATTGTTTCACTTGTTTTCTCCCTGACCTTGTGCACTCCCAACTTCCTCTTGGCTTATAACACCTCCATATCCCACTCTGGAAATCTTTGGGTCACTGAACAAGATAGCCCGAATCCTATCCCAGAGTTCTAACAGCCCCCTCTACATCTTTCCACTTTTCTTGGATTTTCTCCAACCCATTTGCATGACACATTTCAGTTAGCTTTCGAGAAAGCATGCTATAATATTCCACGTGCAGCAACCAGGGACTTGCAGTGGACTCTTAGCGGTCACTCAATCTCCAGATTAATGGAGGGGAGGCTGGAACTTCTATTCTTTATCTAGCTCCACACTTTCTGCGCAATCAGATCAGAGCCTGAGAACCAGCAGTCCTAACTCAAGAATAATTGATTTGGGGAACCTTTCTCTAGTGAGCTCTACAGCATCAGTCACTGCTCCAGATCCAGGCCTTCAATCTTTGCCTGCACCTTGCCTCACAATATCTGTGGTTAGGTGCAGGCTGGGAATATATGAACGCAACTGAATATCGTTACAACAAAATCCAGGGACAAAGTATCAAAAGATAAGTTTCTATACATTTATTATACCTAACTCACTTATATATACCTTGGTGACAGGGCCGGACTGGGAACCAAAACCGGCCCTGGCAAAGAGCTCGGCCGCCCCCCCCCCCCCCCGGGGGGGTTGGGGGTGCAGCCGAGCTGTTTGCCAGGGCCGGCTTTGGCCGAATTTGTTACAGAGGCCGATATTGCAGCTATGCTGCACAAGCAGCCCTGGAACAAAACAGGCCCCCACCCTGGCGGCCCACCGGAGAAATGCCTGGTGCCCGCTACGGCCAGTCCGGCCCTGCTTGGTGATATATATATTTTCAAGGTACGTAGATGAAGAGTTAGGAACAGTAAATTCTTACCTCCCTCTGTGCACTTGCCGTTCAATATTTTGACCCTCGATACTGTTCTATCCATATTCTGTCCCTTCGATATACAGGATTCGATATGTCCGCCCACAGTCCTGCGGTTTTCATCCCCCAGCTCAGGAGAATTTTATTGTTTGTTTGGAAGCTGAGATTAGGAAGTGTCTTTGGGTATGAGCATTCAGCTGGTTGGAGGAGGGGTGAAGTTTGCTGGGGTGACTGCTGGGGCAATCAGTGGTCACTGGGCAGTGTCCGTGCTGGGGACTTTCATTTTCCATTGGTATGCCAAAGTCGTAGGTACTCTAGCACTCCCACTGGAAATGCAATTTGCCAAGGACAGTGAGTACATGAAGCCGAAACTTACTCTAGACAGGTGGTGAAAGAGTTGGATCTCACATATGTCCAGTCTTGCCAACTCACACTGTGCCACCGTGTGCCACACAATTTCGTCTCCATTCACACGATTACCGGATGAAGAGCCGAAATCACATGGTGGCAGTTAAAACGAGCTGAAAACCACTGTAAACAGTGGATTTCCGGCTTGTTTTCAGAGGCAGTAAGCAGCCGGTGTTCAGTAAATAGTGTGAACACACCCCAGGACATCGGCGTCAGCCTCAATGATCCTTTGTTAGGTCTCGCCTACGCAGCGTGCATGCGCTGCTTAGGAGAGACCTTTAGCGATCGGCACAGCTTTGGGGGCAAAAACGTGCACGCGTTGCATTGCTTGCAATGGCAACGCGTGCACGTCTGGCGATTCCCTTGCGGGAGCGCGCGGCACCATATGGTGGCGCCATATGGTCGCAATCATCGCGCCTTGCTGCACGCTCCCGCAAGGGAATCGGGCAGGGCCCCTCCCCTGCTGCCGCGCGAGCGCGCGCTGTGCTGCTGTTTTTTTATTATTTCATTTAGCGGCGCGCGGCGTTGCTTTTACGGCCGCGCGGCCAATGCTTGTTTTTGTGTTGCAAATGGGTTCTATTTAAAGGCGGTGCTGTACACTGACTGGCCAGGTGTGCAGTGGGAGAGGTGACATTGTGTACACTGCTGCATCAGCGTTGAAAGTGTGCAGTGTTGAGTGTGCACGTGTATGTTCAGTGACATAATGCGTACACAGTTGTTCCAAAGATGCCAGGGTGTCCAGGGCTGCTATTGAGCATAGTGCTGTGAGGGGGGTGAACAGCGCTGTGGGGGTGCGCTGTATGCCCGGTGGTGTGAGGGGTCTGATAGCGTGCACTTGTGTTATGAGAAGATTAAAAGTGCACAGTGTCGCACTGTCGTGCACGCAATGATGTTTCGGGATTGATGTTCACAGTGGTATCAGTCATAGGTTACTGTGCACGTTACTGTGCAAGTAGTGCCCGTCTACTCTGCCCTAGAAGGCCCTACACCAGCGTTGTCAAACGTCCTTGAGTGTGTAGGATACTGTATCGAGTTTTGCTGTGTACACAATGCTGCACCAGAGTCGTGCTGTACAGGGACAATTAATATTCAGTAATGCAGAAAGGTTCAGTAAGAGGGCCGCTCATCTGATTCACAATTCTGGCTAACTGCACAAATTGCTTTGTGCCACAAACTGCTACCCCCCCCTACGCCTCCACTCTCCACGTCTACACTCCCACTCTTCCCTACTCTCTACCACTACACCCTCTCACGCAGGCTCTCCACACTTTCACTCGCTTTCCCTGCTCCTTCACTTGCCGGACTCCTCTTCGTCCTCTCACATTTCTCCCTGTCTGTTCCCATCTCTCCGTCTCTCCCTTCCACATCTCCCTCAGGCTCATCTCCCCAAATTGTCATTCCACAACCCCCCCCCCACACACACACACACCAAGCCTTCCATCCATCTTACGCGCTTACTTTCTCCCACCTTCCTCACCTTTTCACAATGTCCCACCCTCCCAGGTCTCTCCTACATGCTTCACGTTTTACACTCCCCCTCTCCTCCTTGCAAACATGGTTTCCCCTCTTCATCGGCTCTTCACATTCCCTCTTCCTGTTGCATCTTCCCTTCCAACGCCTTCTCCTCTCGGTACCCGCTCCTTCTCTCGGCCCCATACCCCCTTCACACTCTGTCCTCCCATCTCTCCCTTTCTTTCAGCCTACGCTGCCTCTTACTGCCCCGTCCTCGGCTTTCCGACCCGCTTTCTCCTTTAATTTTCATCAACGCCCCCAGGGTGGATGATGGCAAAGGAAGGAACGCTGCGCAGCAAAAATAAAAACATTGTGTAAAACTGTACCATTTCAAGGTCTGCTAAAAATGTAGCAAACAAAAGGCGTGTGATAGCAAGAAGCATTGTGGCAAAGCTGAATGTCACACACATGCACGTACTTAAAAACCATTCTGAAAGGACACATTTCTGCAAGTATGTTACTCCTTTCTACACCCATGGTGGTGCCAGGGTACACTCTCCAGGCCGGCATCCACTTAACTTTCACCAGCTTAACACAGGGGCGTAATGTAGGCCCCTGCAGTGGAGCTTAATTTAGCCGGTATCTGCCGGTACGCACATGGGCAAATAAAAAAAAAAACCTGATACTTTGTGGAAAATATATAAAAGCGCATTCTTAAAAAAACACTCAACATCCTGGCTGTCATTTATGACAAGGCACAACTTTAAGAAGGATGTAATCACGTCCTCGGGCGCTTCCCGCGCTTAAATTAAAATGTTGGTGTGACCACTCTTAACAGGAAGCAGACCAGCGCCGCCACGATAACAGCAGGCAGGCACAGCACTCCTCCCCCACTCCCAAAACATGTCTCTGCAGTAAACGTTATCTCCCTTCATTTGCTCTTCACCCACCTCCTTTTAATTTTCCCCGATCTTCCTCCCACTCACTCATCTACAAAATATATGGTGCAAAAAGCGTAAATGTTTTTGCTTACATATGTGTGCATGAGTGTGTATATGTATGCTTGTGTGGTTGCATCTATCAGTGTATGCAGCTGCAGGTGGATTTGTTTCCAAATGTGTGCATGTCTGTCTGTGCGTGCATGTTTCTATGTTTTTGTGCTTGCACGTTTGTGTGTGTCTATCTGTGCAACAATGTTTATATTTCAGAGGTTTTTAAATGCACATAAAAGACCCAGGGGTGGGTGAAAGTGCTGTACAAAAACAATATCTGCGACAAGAACTACTGGCTGCAAAAATATTAACCTCATTAGCACTTAAAAGGGGCCATCACGGGAAGGGAAACGCAGTTCTTTTACCTAGTACTGGCACTACATATCCAGCAATCGCCAACAATGTTTGATTATGTCTGCCATGGGTCTGAGACCTATTGTGACAACATTCACAGGATGGCCATATAAGGTAACAAAAATACTTATTACTGTATTATAAATTTTCAACATGCTGCACAGCAGGTACACTCCTCTACAACATAGCCTAAACACATTGGCAAAGCCAATAGGTCTGGCAAAACACTTATAAGGTACCAAAGGCGAGACCTATTGGCTATGCCAATGCTTGTTTTTTTGGGGGGTGGGAAGCTTGGTGAGAGGCAGAGCGCCCCTTAGGTAGCTCTCGGCACGAGGCCCCATCCCCTCCAAGGCCCCACCCCCTCCTCACACTGTGAAATTAATTAGCAAGTAGGCAGATATGTATGCATTATATAAGGGACTACACTTTAAAGAACTCAGTGCCCAGTCAAATGATAACTTGTAAAGGCATTAGCTCCTTGGATTACAAACTGGCCATTACATCAGTTATAATAAGTATTCACAACCAAATACAATTAAAGAACTTCTGCAGCAAGGTGCTGTAATATACAAAGTACATCAGAGCCGTATTTACCAATGTTTAAGATGTGATAATCTTAACAGTAGAATTCACCTCGGACCATCATGTTACCCGGCCTATTCGGCAATGTCAAAAAGACATTGCCGGAATAGGCTGGGTAACATGATGGTCCGAGGTGAATTCTACTGTTAAGATTATCACATCTTAAACATTGGTAAATACGGCTCTTATGTACTTCGACATCTACAAGATAGACTTTGTCCCTAGACATTTAGGAAGTCTTCTTCTTTTTGGATTGCCTATATATGAGGCAAAATGTTGAGGGATTGGCTTTTTCAAACGCTAACGTCTTTCGAATTAGATTGGGATTCTCGTATTTCTGAATGACTGACGTTTTGCCTTGAAGAAGTCCCTCTAGAAAAGGCGGAACCAGGAACTCGGGCACACCGCCAATATGGCGTTGGTGCCGGTCCCCGGTTGGGCTTTCCCGGCGGGGAGGGTGCTGGGCCAGCGCCAATGACGTGCGCAGGTTTCTCCCTCCTCGCCGCGAATGTCATTGGCCGGTTAGGGGGCGTGCCCTGGAAGCAGTTGTTTGCGCTTCCGGGGCAACGCAAGGGAAACGGGTCCCGGATCTAGCCGGGACCTGTTTTATCTGGCTGGGGGAGCGCTCTTTAAAAAGAGCAACCGAGCGGGGAGACAGTCTCTTCCTCGCCGCTCTGCTCCCCCAGCACACGGACGCGTGCTGCAGCCTCCGTTTTTCTTTCTCTCTCTTTTGTCTCCCAATTTGCAGCCACGAAGTCGAGACCGGAGCGCTTAGGGGACGTTTTTCTGCACCAAGGAATCTGTAGCTTGCTGGCGGAGGGGCAGTTGAAGCTGTTTTCTCGGCGCCGAGTGCCGCGCTTTCACCCGTTTTGTTTTTCTTGCTTCCTCTACAGATCGCAAGGCGGAGACTGCCTGGAGCTGCGTGGTGATTTTCCTGGCACTCCGGTTTGGGTGGTACTGATTACAAGACACGGATCCTCGCACCAGGATAGAACCTGAGGATCAAAGGGAGACTCGTGGCAACGATCGGTATCTGGAACTTCGGGTGTCCTTGGGGGACCGGCACTCTCACCGCAGTCGGGAGCCACTCGGGTTTGGAGCACTGCTCACCTGACCCGCAAGACTAGCTTGTGGGAGTGGCTCTGGCTGCGGGGGTGTTTGTGGTCAACCAGGGAGAACCCTGAAGGTAAGGGTCTGGGTTTGTCGCAGGCCAGGGGGCAGGGTGTGTCTTTTTTCGGCATTGTCGGGCCCTGTTGAGGGCAGTGTGGTGATACCTTGATCTTGGTTGTGCAGTGTTCTGCACAGGCTTAGGTTGGTCCCAGTCCAGGGGGCAGGGTGTGTGTTTTTCTGCATTTTGAGGCTAGGGTGTGTTGTTTCTGCATTTTGGGGTCCTGTTGAGGGCAGTAAGTGTGGTGATACCTTGATCTGGGTTCTGCAAAGGCTTAGGTTTTTTCCAGTCAGGGATGGCATCAAAGGCTAAGAGAGGGCAGGTCCCTTCCAGGATGGAGGAATGGATGGCCTCCATGATGCGCTCCATGAGTGACTTGAATCAGACTGTGACAGAGCTGCGCTGAAAGGTAGATGGGCAGGAGGACGCTGAGGACAGGCCACGGCGGTCGGGGGTGGCTCCCAGGGTGGCTTTCCCCCCTGTGCCCCGGAGATCTAGGCAGAGACAGGGGGGCGGTTCCAAGGGGGCCATTACCGGGCAATACCCCCGAGCCCAGCACCACTGGCAGGACCGGTGTTACCAGTGCCTGTAGTCCCAGCTATCCCGGTACCAGCGGCCCCAGTGCAGGATATCACAGCCCCACCGGTTCCGGTGCTCCCACTTCCAGCGGGGGGAGCACCGGGTGGAGTCCCACCAACGGGCAATGGACAGCCTAGCGCGCCAGGGGGTCCGGGCGGGAGGGAAGCCCCGGCCCAGCCAGCGATGCCCCCAGACAGTACCCCTAATTTGGTTCCAGGACAGCCTGATCTAGTGGCAAGCTTAGCAGCGGTGCTTCCATGGTTGGCTAAGGCGGGAACGGTGATTCCATTTGCAGGTACTGGGGCCCTGTCGGCAGAGGGGGATGCAAAAGAGAGGGCCAGGAACCTGGTAGCACAGGTTGAAAGAGCAAATCAGGTAGTGCCTCCACCGGCGGGGGGCCCAAGTAACACAGGTGACTCAGTACCACCAAAGAAGGCTCCAGCGACAGGATCCCAGGACACACAGCCGCAGGCGGGCATGTCATCAGGTACAGTAAAACTGCCGCCCAGTCTTAAGTTGGGGGAGGTACGCTCAAACAGGGAGCGCCTAGCCAGACACATTGCCCAGGAGGTAAAAGAGCAAATCTGGAAAGGGGAATATGTCAACATTTTCTCATTATTGATAGACAAGGATTACAGGGAAGAGGCCAAAAAATTAAGGGAACGGGCCCACCCAAGGGACTGGGCCAACTGGCCCACGAAGAAGAAGGTTGAAGAAACATTGAGTAATTGGATCAAGGCATTCTCAAATTTCCACGCTGTCATGGTGGAGAAATTCCCAGGGCTGGGGGCGGAATTAGTCTGCTACCGGAATAGGAGCACGTGCATGCACGATTAGTATGGTGGTATCTCCTGGAAGGAGTATGACAAGGCTTTTAGGAGGGAGAAGGCCGCCGACCCGGCATTTACATGGGACCAGGTTGATATGATCTTGTGGATGAAGCACGTAAATTACCTAGGCAAGGAAGCACCAAAAATGCAGTCCTTTCGGGCAGGTGCACCCCAAAGTGGGGGAGGGGGCAGCAAGAAGGGAGCGTGCTGGGATTTTAACAAAAAGTCGTGCACCAGGCCCAATGGGTCATGCAAATTTAAAATATCTGTTCCTTCTGTGGCCTTTCCTCCCACCCAGAATCACGGTGTTTCAAAAAGTCAAGGGACAAGGGAGGCAAGAAACAGGAATGAGGGTCCCCTATTTGGTAAAGCGCATTCACCCATAGACTTAATGGCTTTGATACCCTGGTTAAACAAATACTGCTGCACAAGCACAGCCCGGATGTTGCTAGAGGGTTTTAGAGATGGTTTCAGGATCCCTGCCCCTGGTTATTCTGGTGTTTCCTTCTGCCGCAATCAGCAGTCAGTAAGAGACAACATGTCTGTGGCAAGAGACAAGGTACTGAAGGAGCTGCGTTTGGGGCGACTAGCGGGACCCTTTGATTCAGCCCCCGGGGAGAATTTTGTGTGCTCACCGCTGGGGGTAGTACCCAAGAAGGGCCCGGGCGAATTCAGATTGATCCATAACTTATCAGCACCAAGGGGACAGTCACTGAATGATGCCATTGATGAAGCCTTGTGCTCAGTAAGATATGCATCATTAGATCAGGCAATTGCTATGCTGCAGTCATTGGGCCCGGGCACCTTGCTAGCAAAGTCGGACATAGAGTCTGCATTTCGTTTACTGCCAGTACACCCACAGGATTTCCACCTGTTAGGTTTCCAGCTGGAAGGGAAGTTTTACATGGACAAGTGCATGCCCATGGGGTGCTCTGTCTCATGCTCATACTTTGAGAAATTCAGCTCTTTTTTGGAGTGGGTTTTCAGGCAGGTCACTGGGCATCACTGGGTACTGCATTATCTGGATGATTTCCTGTTAGGGGCACCACAGTCACAGGAGTGCGGCAGGGCATTGGAAGCATTTTGTGCACTTATGAGGGACCTTGGGGTCCCCCTGGCACAGGGAAAGACAGTTGGGCCGGCCACACAAATCGAATTTCTGGGTATTGAGTTGGATTCCGTTGAGGGTGTGTCCCGCTTGCCATTGACGAAGGTAGATAGTTTCACGCTACCCTTGGCTGAATGTTTGAGCAAAGAGAAAGTCACTCTGCATCAATTACAGAAGGTTGTAGGTATGCTGAACTTCGCCTTAAGGATCATTCCTATGGCCCGCCCCTTTTCCCGGTCTATCGCGCAGGCAATGGCAGGTCTAAAAGAAAAACACCACCACACTCGGTTGTCCAGTGAGGTTAAGCAGGATATGCGGATTTGGATGGCATTCCTGCGTGACTTCAACGGCGCCGTGGTGTGGCCCAGCCCACCTAGGTCCAGTCCTGAGCTTGGTCTTATGACAGATGCGGCAGGGAGTGAAGGTTTCGGAGCCATCCTTGGCCCACAATGGGCAGCTCACCGATGGCCTGCCTGGTGGGTGGACACTGGGGTAACGACCAACATTTCATTCCTGGAACTCTTCCCAATTTTGGTGGCAGTGACCATCTGGCCTCATCAGTTTTGCAATCAATCAGTTGTTTTCTGGTCAGACAACATGGCGGTTGTAGAGTGCATTAACCAGCAGGCGGCCAAGTGTAAGAGGATGCTTCGCCTGCTTAAGGAAATTGTGCTGCAGTGTATGAGATTAAATGTGTTGTTTAGAGCTAAACATGTCCCGGGGATTCTCAACCACGCGGCTGACGCATTGTCTCATTTTAAGAAGCAGGTTTTCAGGTCGCATCACCCAGAGGCAGCGGAATGTCCAACACCTTTCCCGGAGCATCTGTGGCAGCTTGGTGCCCCAGCCTACCAGACCTCGTGGCAGCTAGCCTGTTAGGGATTATTGGGTGCCCGTACATATTTCCCTCTCCGTTCCCTACCTTTTGTCCTCTCTTTATCCTCATGGTCAGGACTGCTGGTGCGCGCGCTTGGCGCGCAGGCAGGGGGTATAAAAATGACCGTCAGCTGCTAATCCTTGCTTGGTTTCACTCCCCGGTCTTGGTACCCGGAAGGACTTCGCCTCAGAATTTCAACTTCCTGTTCGTCGGACCAGCGTCTTGTTGCAGCTTCTTCCCTTGGGACTACAGCCTCTCGCAGGATTGCGAGTGGAGTTGAGACTTCTGTTCGTTTGTTTTCTTTTCTTTTCCCGGACTTTGTGGATTCTTGTACCGCAGCTGTGGAATCGCGGTCAGTGTCAGGCATTGGAGTTCTTGCACATCGGGTAAGCGGGTACCTGATCCTTGCACCAGCCATTTGGAGTATTTTCTGGATGTTTAATGACCTATCTAGGTCATTCGCAGTATTTTTAAAGCATTTGGGTCATTTTTTAGAACCCGTTTGGGCTAAAAATCCTTGGACTCAGTTTTTTGCTTTCTTTCCTTCGTTTTGCGAGTGGAGTTCCTATTTCTCGATTTCTTAGCCAGAGGAACAACTTCTGCTCGTAGTACGGGTAAGAGTTTATCTGTTCCTGCGCTAAGCAGTGCCTGACAATGCATGTTAATGAGTGATGGCAATTGGGATTACTCTTAATTCATGTTTTTGTTTTTTGTTTCCTCTGAGTACGTGGGCCCCTTTCCGACCAGTTGCAGTTAGAACAGGGGAATTTGGAGCTCCAGTGACGACCCTTTGGGTTACCCCCTTTTTACCCCCACCTTCTCCCTGTGTTCCTGGCGGCTATCTCTTTGTGTGATACAGGTCGTAGCTGCCAGGGCAGGGGTAGCGGACTGGGCATATCTTCGCTCCTGCATTGTTTGGCGTTATCAGGTGGTATCAGGACATAGCCTAGCACCCAGGACCAGGAGGGCATATGAGTGGGCATTTTCCACGTACTGCGCTTCCTTGGGCCCAGGGTGGGAAGGGATTTGGCACGACCCAACATCTGTAATAGCATTCTTGAAGGAGCTGAGGGACGAGGGGTGTTCCGTAGCATGCGCAAGGCGCCGTATGACGGCGATAGCCTTTTTCGCAAAGATGAGGGGTCATAGGGACCCAACGGGCTCATTTCTGGTGCAAAGGGCTCTCAGGGGATGGCAACGCCTGCAAGGGATCCAGCCTGACATTACACATCCGATTAGCATACAAGGGCTCTATTCCATTATGGAAGCATTGGGCAAAGTGTGTAATTCCTCAAGTGAGGTGCATCTTTTTAGGTGTGCCTTTTCCCTCGCCTTCTATGGCGCCTTATGGGTTGGGGAAGTGGTGTCTCGCAATAAGCATGATTGGAAAGGGGGGATACAATTTGCCCATGTACATCTGCAGGTAGGATCCTTGTCCTTATCAATTCCCAGATCAAAAATAGATCAGAGCGGGAAGGGCGACTACGTGATATTACAAAGAGCACCAGGTAGCTCATGCTGTCCAGTAGCCCACTTGGAGCGATATATAGCCTGCCGGCCACGGGGCGCTGGGGGGCCACTGTTGATACACCAGGATGGGACCCCCCTCACAAAGTTTCAATTTGGGAGAGTGTTGAAATTGGCTCTGGTGGCAGCAGGCATGGATGCAACCAAATTCGGTACGCATTCCTTTAGGATTGGGGCGGCCTCTGAAGCCACGGCTCGGAGCCTAACCGGGCAGGAAGTTCAGAGAATAGGGCGTTGGTCGTCAGACTGCTACAAGCGCTATGTGCGATTGCATTTACTCTAATAGACATGGCTAATGTCTGGTTTGTTCTATTTTCCTGCAGTTTCCACTTCCTGTCCCGCAGGGGGGAAATCTGTCGTC
This sequence comes from Calotriton arnoldi, assembly GCA_963921515.1. Lineage (NCBI taxonomy): Eukaryota > Metazoa > Chordata > Amphibia > Caudata > Salamandridae > Calotriton > Calotriton arnoldi. The sequence continues at coordinate 284,731 of CAWUFW010007619.1, read as the reverse complement.
ATCCGTCAGTCAGCTGCGCCTCGGCCACTCCTAGTACCCGCGGGAGGGCTGGGCCGCTGTGAAGTATGGATTATAGGTCACTCGTATGTGACCAGGCTGAAACAACATTCTTCCACAGCCCGTTTTGCGGACAGGGCCCGCCAGGCGGGTTGTAAAGTATCAATGCATGGTCGAGGTGGCCTGATGTTGAAGCAATTCCAGGGGTTTGTTGGTCCTTTGTTACAGGAATCCCCAGCGCCACCTGCAGCAGTGATAATTCATCTGGAGGGCAATGATTTGGTGCACCTGGGTAGACAAGGAGTGGTGGAAGCTGTAATAACACAGGTAGGATGGTTAGCTAAGCAATGCCCACAGTCTACTATAGTATGGTCTCACATGATCCCAAGGTTCAAATGGAGGGGAGGGGAATCTACCTGGGCCCTGAATCATTCCGTGAACAGGATTAATAACAGAATTGACAGGCTGTTCAGGACCCCTAACTTGCAGACTATTCCACACGGATGCATCCGGGGGGAACGTTTCTTTTTACAAGATGGTGTTCACCTCTCCACATTGGGAAATGACTGGTTCCTGGAGAATATGCTAGCTTGGATGGTAGAGGCAACACGCGGGGTATGACCTGTGTGAGCAGCCTTGGAGGAGGGGGGCCAGATAGTCGGTCAACTATACTGGCCTGTGGCGGTAAGGTCATGATTAATAGGTCTAATTTACATCTTTTAGTAGGCATCCCATTGGTTAACGGGGATGCCTGGGGGGGGGAACAGTGGTTCCTCATCACACTCCAGGGGGCGCTTGCAGCCATTTGGCTGAAGGGCGCAGGGGATAGGGAGTTCCACTTCCGGTAGGCAGCTTGGGCCAACCCCTGCGCAGGCGCATTGGGCACCAACATGGCATAACATGCATAACATCAGCCCCTGGGAGTTAGGTTGGAAGGGCGTAGGGGGTGCCTCGCGAAAAGAGCCTGCGGGGCACATGGGCCTCCTGCGCAAGGTCACTCCGGTAAAGGGGGACCTGTCAATTAGTGGGGAGCAATCATGATCTTGCACGTAGGCTCCTACAGGATACGCAGAAAACAAATGTACATGTTCCAGTTTAAGTTAGGTATAGTTGTGTATTAGATTCATGTTAAGGATAGCCATAAATCATGTCACCATTTGTATGACAAAAATGTGAGTGAATATGTTGATGTTTTCTGCGTATAATTTTTGAAAATTGATTTGCATTTTGAATTATGTTTTATTATTTTAATAAAATACGGCCGGGGTTTCCTACCCCTGATCCAAAAGAAAATTGTGTTGGATGTTTTACTAGCGATACCCCGGGGGAGAGAGGAATCAGATGTGGGGAGTAACTGACCATTACTTGGGAGGGGACTCGGCAATACCAGGCCATATATGGTGCAACAAAACGCGTTGGCTGTATTTGTGTGTTTCACTATAAGAAATGGCTAATAAAAGAAAATAAGTCTACTGACATACAAATCAGGATATTGCCTTATTTTTTTGGTCTTGTTGGTTTTCTTTCTCCCTGATACATTGGTTTCTGTTCATAAGAAATTGTTGAATATTTAATGAAATATGACTTTAGTAATGTAACCCAAGAGTCTGACTAATTAATCAATCGAAATAGTGCTCCTTCTATCTTTTCTTGTGTGAATTCAAATATTGGGGTGTTCATTACGGTTGACCCTTGGAGTGAGCACATTATTACTGGGAACTTCACAGAGTGCAGTAGTATATACCACAACCATTTTCCTTTTGTTTCTGCAAGGTACTAATTAGGTGTCACGTTCCCAGGCTGTATTTGGAGTTTTTAAAATGGAACACTGCAACAGATTGTGGCACATTATGCCGCATCATCTGTCTTGTCTTGCTGCATAATTTTGTCAATCCTGTCACATCATTTGGTTCCTCCACTGCCGCATAATTCCAGTGGTTATGTCTAAAACTATTATTTTCCCATTGGAAAGGATAGGAACGTCTCACCTATCTCTCTGAAGGCCCATGTTGCCATTAACTATTGATGGTGATCATAATGTTCAGTCAATGTGGAAAGGTGTAGAGGTACTCCAATTATTGGGATGTGCCCTTTGACCACCAATTAGTTTCTTAGTGCTATGTGTAGCAATACAGTGGGTTTGAATCCAGGTGAATGAAAATCAGAAATACAGTCCCATAAATAAAACTTATCACCCAAAATGAAGAGGGTTCTGGCCCAAGTCAAATAAGTGATGTACGGTTCCTACGGCTGTTTCCCAAAGTCACAAGAGTCTTAGTGAGCAGTTAATGGGGACACCAATGATCCTGTTGTCAGTATCTTGTGTATGGGACACCGTTCATTGGAGACCAGTTACAAGATCAGCTTCTCTCCTAGCCAATGTTCAATGCAAATGAGCCTCAGACAACCGAGTGCTGCGCTAAGAACTGGGAGAAGAGAAGATATACACCTCTGTGACCCTCATGGACTGGAAAGGGCAGATTCAGATTCCCAGGAAATCAGTTGTGCCACTAGGTGGATCTGGCATAATGCAAATGCATAATACTTGAATGACCCTCTAGATGCTGTTGATGATGTCAATCAGATCGGACCAACCTGGGAGATTTATTTCTTTGTGGCAATCTTCAAGCAGCCTTTAGACGACTGGGAGCTACTGTTGTCCCCTTGTCCAGGAATCTTGTTCTCTTCACAACAGGCAGGACAGTTTTTTTTCTTTCAGGGACAGGTCTCTGGGGCAGGGACAAATAGGGTTTGCGACAGCTCCAGTCAGGTTCATCCTTCCCTTAACCACATTTTTCTAGACATAGTTTCTCTTTAGTCAGGTAACCTGGCATTGAGTCACTTTTTTTGGGGAGCTGCTCTGTTTAAGAATTGCCCCCCTACCCCTCTCCCTCCAAGACACCACCTTCCTTCAAGCCTCTTTTGAACAATGCTTCAAGCACAATTTGGACAGACTTTGGGCTCTTTTCCCAATTTGGCAAACACAAGGAGATGATGGACGGAGCGCTGAAACTTTTCAGACACTCACCCCCAGTCACAGATCTGGGTTGAATCCATCATCGTTCTTTAGCTCACTTCGCCACCCCAATTGAGACACAGCTATATGCAAATCAGTCTTGACCCTGTGCCTCATGGGAACAGTCCAGCCCGAACTGCCAAGCCATGTCTTCCCTGGACCGGAAAGAAGCATCCTGGGACCGGTTTCGGGCTAACAGCCCTCATCAGCCAGGCTAGCTGGAATCCAGTGGCAAAGTGAGCAAGGGACCCACGTCTGGGCATACCCTGCCAACTTAGGGTGAACAAAGCAAACACAAGGAGATGATGGACGGAGCGCTGAAACTTTTCATACACTCACCCCCAGTCACAGATCTGGGTAGAATCCCTCATCGTTCTTTAGCTCACTTCGCCACCACAGTTCAGACACAGCTATATGCAAATCAGTCTTGACCCTGTGGATTCATCTCTTCCCAACCTGGCAAGGGGGATGGAGGCCACAAAATATCTCTGTAAAAGGCAATGTTTTTCAACTCACTGATGTGTTGCATAGACACTGATCAGTGAGAAATTCCTGTGCCACTAACCTGTGGTTCGGTCTAGTATTTATCCCTGCCTGTCAGATGCAGATGTGAATTCCAAAAAACATTCTCTCTGTTGGGGTGCAACTAGATTTCAGGATGTTGGAAAGTTTCATACAAGCTGTTGCCTTCCATAATCAACAGGAAGATGAGTGAATTTGAGTGTACCCTTAGCTGAGGTGCAATGTCACACAGGTGGGTGATGCATTTTCATTAAACACTACAAAAATCTGTCTGCAGTGACACTGACATGGAGAGGGGAAGCAGGAAGGGGAAGGGCAAACTTCACACTTCAAAGAGAGGCTATACTCCACCCTTCAGCTGCTGGGGCCTGGCTCACTTCAAAGGCAAGCCTTCAGAATTTTCCAAGGCTTCTCACAATCAACACAGAACACGAGTAGGCTCACATCCAGATTTCATTTTGTGAGGCGTCTCACACAGGAGTCCCCAAATGGATTTGTATTCCTCATACAATGAAGCACAACAAACTCGCTCAGTTCTCACCCTACCTCATTCATGCAGAGTAAAGTGCACTCTCCATCCATCCAGATGGAGAGAAAGGCTGACTTGAGGGCAAGTGCGGACATTTAATGAGGGTAGCCAGGCGACATTTCTTCTGTAAAAGGGATAGGTAAAAAGATTCTCTCACTGATAATCATTTGCTGCCACCACTGAGTTCAGAGCCTTATTTTGGGTCCTGACTGAATATCCATAATTGTTAAGTTCACTGATGCAAAAATACACAACAGCCTACAGAGACGTGCCATGATGTTGCCAGCAATAATACACAGAGCAGAGATCCACACTCTTCATGACCATGCGGGAGACATCGCTGTCACAGTACATTATACACTGGAAACCTAGTGTTGGAATTTATAAAGACAAAACAAAACATCATTGATGACATCTCAAATAAGTTTAATTGACAACATCAGTGATGATATCATACAGTCATTGTGATAACATTTTATGGGGTGTATGGCCTTGAAGTAACTCAACACACTCCAGGCGTGGGCACGTTTCTAGACACCTTAATGGGATTACCCTCTAAAAGCATTCACATGACCCCTAATTTTAGGTCAAGAGGTTTACAGATATAGATTTGCCTCTGTAAAGACTCTTTCTTCCAGGCCCTATGTACAATGCTCTGTAGCTTAGTAAAATATACTACACACATTCCTGAGATGTGCATAATCTCATAAGATTTTACAGCCACGCTTGCAACAGCAGTATGAGATAAACCACCTCTACGTAGGACACCAACATTCTACATTATTCAACATTCTACATTATTCAGCAATCTGCAATGCATCACAATTTTCCGTGAAATTCCGGAAATAAACATCAATACTTTATAAATGTCATTGCTATCTAGAATTTGTCTACAGCACTTCATTGCAGCTATTTAATATGGGCACATAACTGTCTTTGCCTGTGGTTGTTCCAGTTTAAAATTGTAGTTTTAACCTGCCAGTGATTGCATAATTTATCCCATGTTTTTGTGTTTAAACTTGTGTTTTTTCCTGCCTGTGACTGCTTCCATTTAACCTGTTGAATTGTGGGATTTGCAGTCCAAACTCTGTAGTTTTTCCCTCTCATTCCCTGTGACTATCAGTTTTTTCCCTCCATATGTCTCCTTTGCTCTGTGCTAAGATCTGTATGTTAAGCAGTGCACCCCAGCGACCATCTTGTGTTAACAAGTCAGTGAAACCAGCCCCCTTCCCTCCTGAGACAGCAGTAATGTGCTGTAAGCTGTTTAAACTGTGTTTAGTAGGGACTGTGCACTTCGTTTTTTTGCCAGGAGAGGAGTAAAGTTTTATACAAATAGTGTTGTTAGAGGACAAGTTTGTTGGAGCCTTACCTGCAGAAGTCCAAAGTGTGGATTGAGCCGGTCTGTCTCCTAGGAGATTTCTGAATAGAGAAGCAGCTTCCAACTCCCTGGCCAGCAAACCTTGTCTGAGGTAGCTGGGACCTTATATAGTCTGATATTGTTTGATACATATGTACACTGATTGGTGGTTGTATGTGATGTTTCTATTGGATTAGGGTTAGTGTCCTCATTGGTTGGGTATTTGAGGGTTTTGATTGGTTTCTGGGTCTGTGATTCAATCAATGTAGGGTTGGGACTAGGGCTAGGGTTAGTATTTCTATTGGAAGTAGGGACTAGGGCTTCCTGTGTTATTGGTTGTTGGGACTAGGGTGGGACTAGGGTTAGGCCTTTAATTGGAAGTAGCGATTAGGGCTTCTGGTGTTATTGGTTGCTGGACTAGGTGTGGGACTAAGAGTAGGGTTAGGCTTTCTATTGGAAGTAGGGACTAGGGCTTCCTGTGCCATTGGTTGCTTGGACTAGGGTTGAGACTATTGGTAGGGCTAGGGCCTCTATTGGACGTAGAGATCAAGGGTTTTTGAAACTGATTGTGTGCTTGGACTAGGGCTAAGATTGGCTGTAAGATCCTGGTCTCCTATTGGTTCTAGATTTTAGGGCTAGTGTTATTGGATAGTGTTAGGGCTAGGGTTCCCATTGGCTGAAGGGGTCACCTGACTACTAGGGCTATAAACGGCCAAGGCTTAGGGCGTCTCAGCCCGGGCGTCTCAGCTAAGGGTGGAGAGGACAAGGGTGAGTGCCTGTTTGAGCCTGTTAAGGGTGGAGAGGACAAGGGTGAGTGCCTGTTTGAGCCTGTTAAGGGTGGAGAGGACAAGGGTGAGTGCCTGTTCGAAACTGGTCGGGACCAGGGCCAGGAATGCTGCCCATTTTCCCATTCATTAATACCCACCCTATGCATTTGTCCCTCTGTACATAAGCATTGATTTTCACTATAGATATGTGCCTATCTTCGTGTATTGCTTTGTATAAACATGGACAATAATTATGTTGTTATAAAAACAAAAACAAAAGAAAAAAAAAATCTTCTTTGGTCTACATGTACTTGCTTCCATTGGGCATCTATGTACCTCCATGTACTTGGATCTGTGCGTCTGTTACTTTTCTCCTGAAAAAGCATATCCAATGCACTACCCTATTTCTCATCCGCTACCTCTATCAATATCTTTAATCTGCATATACTTACCTCCTTTATGCATCTATATACTTTCAATGTCATTATGGATCTATATATTTATCACTTTCTTCTAATTTTGCATTTCCAATGCACTACCCTATTTCTCAGCCTATACTTCTCTCAATATATCTTCTAGCCCAACTTTCTGACTCATCTCAAACTTCTTTCTACTACGCTTTCCAATTCACTACCCTATCTCACCCTATACATCTATCATTATATCCTCTACACCCACTCTCTCATTTATCCCAAACCCCATACCACTACTATGTTCCCCAAAATAACCCTTTCTTGACTCTCTCCTACTCTACCCCTCCTTGCATCTTCTGACACCTCCTTTACTTTACCGATCCCCCAAAACAAACCTTTCTAAACTCTTCCCTATGACTCTTCCTTCCAAAAACCCTTTTTACTCATCCAAAAGCCTCCTCCTACTGCTATGACCTAAAAAAAAAAAAAAGAAATCCTTCACTCTTCTATCCCTCCACTATCCTTTCCAATCAAAATAACAGACTAGCATGTTCACTTCTCTAATTCCATATTCCACTATACCAATTCACCACTAATCCTTTATGGGTTCCAGAGTAGCGTGCTACTCACCAACAAAGCGTTTCAACACCTCATCAGGGTTACAAGCGCTATATAAATGCAAACCTTTTTTCCTTTTTTACCCCTCCCTAACCTTTCTCACTCCAAATAACTGACTAACATATCCACCACTCAAATTACTTCATATTTCACTATACTAATTTTCAACACTAATCCTTTATGGGTTCCGGACTAGCCTGCTACTCGCCAGAAAAGCGCTTCAACACCCCATCAGGGGTAACAGGCGCTCTATGAATGCAAACCTTTCTTTCCCTTCTATCCCTCCGCTATCCTTCTCACTCCAAATATTTGACTAATATCCACCACTCAAATTACTTTCATATTTCACCATACTAATTCACCACTAATACTTTATGGGTTTCCGGAGTAGCGTGCTACTCGCCAAAAAAAAAGCGATTCAACACCCCATCAGGGGTTAGAAGCGCTATATAAACTACTAAACCTTCTTTCCTCTTCTATCCTTCTGCTATCCTTCCGAATCCAAATAACTGACTGACATATCCTCCACTTAAAATTTACTTGCATGTTTCACTATACTAATTCAACACTAATCCTCTATGGGTCCCGGAGTAGCGTGCTACTCGCCGAAAAAGCGCTTCGACGCCTCGTCAGGGGTAGTAAGCGCTATACAAATGCAATTACAATACAATACAATGCCCACATATCCACTGGTGGATTATCTATTGTAAACAGAAGGTTTGATCTTTCTTACACATTTTTTGGAACAGACTTTGGCTTTAAGACTCAATGATTTCAAACATACCTCTGTAGTCACATTAGGTGCACTCAGCCATTATCTTGTTTAACAAATTAATACTTGTACCTTAAAGTTCAGTGATTTGTAAACAGTGCACACCCCGCAAATTTTAACATGCACAACCATGCTTTTGCTTCCAGGGCTTACACTGTCTCCATGCTATGGACCCACACATGTGCACTCAGCAACTATATGCTGAATAGATCTATAGTGTTAACAATAATGTCATCAATTATGTAATTTGAGATGTCGTCAGTGATGCCAGCAATTATGTAATTTAACAAGTCATGAGTGATGTAATATGTGAGGTCATAAGCTGTGCAGGTTGGTGAATTTCAGTGCTTTTTTATATTTGAAAGCAATATAGACCTAACTATAACGTCACTATAATCCTTGTTTTTTTCTGTGAATTTCTAGGGTTATTTTAATGTAAGCTAAAATCTTAGTACCTTACCTAACTATGATATCACTTTATATATACACATATATACATATGTATATATAAACAAATATACACACACACACACACATATATATATATATCATGCAGCGAAAGTATACATCGCCCAATTTCTCATGCTATTTAGAGCAGCTGTACTAATGAACACACATGCACACATTTATTACTACAGTGTCAAGGTAAAAGTCCAGTTTGTTACCATAGTAGATTTACATTCAAATGGGAAAAACGTCACGATTGCATCACAGATGGCATTTTACAATTATGCTAAATATGGAACGAACTCCCTCATTAGTCACAAAGCCTCCTCAATGTTATTGTACTTTACCGCACCAATTTAATCCCTGGCAGCCTGCTTTTTTGTTATTTTTTTTTACACAAATGCACATGAAAAACACTGTGATCTAAACCATACATCGCATGTGCAGAACATAATGTGCTATTTATTACTATTGTTAAGGGAAGGGACGGGTGTCACGACTCACTCAAGATTTCATCTCTCCTGAGTCATAACATCTCCCCACACTCAACAAAGGTAATAAATAGCAAATTACACTCTGCACGTCTGTTTATCGTGTGTATGTGCATAGTGGTGTTTCATACTACATGGAATCTACTTTTCGGGTACATAATATGTGTCTATGGAATAAAGCAATCATGGCGCTCAAATGATGCACTGACTTTCTTAGGATCCAAATCCGAAAGCTATTTTCTACATAAAAAGGTACTAAACAAACATTGTTTAACATTGTCAGCTTCTCAGGTCAAAAGCCCTTCCATGCTGAAGTGCTATTTTATCTGAGGGGCGAATTATTTGCAACCCTAATCTCATTTTCAAGCTAGAAGTTTGCAGTGGACAACAATAGTTTTCCAGAATCTTACAATAAATTCTTCCCTGACAAACGAGAAATTGACAGGGCAAAACGGAGATGGAAATTCGACAATACCAAGAGCATTGTAACAAATACAAAACACAACTTGACATGAAAACCTGACAGAACCATTAATTTTCATGCTAAGTTCACAGTTTCAGAGAGAAGTGTGCTATACTTGGCAAAACTAGACAATAACCTCAGCATGCACATCAAACAAAAGAGCAAAGGTTGCACAGTTGTCACAGTGTGCAAGAGTGACTACTTGGATTTATTAAACAGACAAATATTAGATTAAAGGTAAAGTGTTCTATTGGACTGTTAACTCAAACTCAAAAGAGCATATGCTGGAACTCAGTGTTTCACAAGTACAGGGTGCTCCCTAGAATGCCCAAATGTTAAACTTCAGGTTGCCCAAACATCTCCAGCAACAAAACACCATGTGAGAGCATTTCTGATTAGGAGAAGACACTCACTTACATCAGGTATAAAACTCATCTATGTACCAGACTTGAGCCTTCATTCCAAGAGGGTCAGTAATCCCATTTTGGGTGTAAATCGGAGTCTGTGCCTGAATCGGGGTTACAAATAGTTCAAAAAGCAACACTTTTTCCTGAAAAAAATTTGACAGATAAACCTGGTGAAATGTTTGTAGCGAAAGAACACAAGATCCTACTTTTAGCAGGTCAGAACAGGGGGAGGCATGCAGTATTATCACATAATGCAACATTTAGGGTGTGTAACTTGGAATGGGGAGGTAATATCAGATCCAGCAGTATTGATATTTACCAGTAGTACTGCACCACATATATTGCTACTTGAAATGTGGGCCTGAGGGCCTGCTTTAGAGTTGGGTAGTTATATAAAAACCCTCTGCATTGTAGAGGAAGTGATTTTTCCTCTAATGAATGGGCGATTTTTCACCAGTAAGAGGTCTTCCAGTGAAATTGCCACTGTCATAGTAATAGTATGATCCAGGTAATTCAGCCAGAGTACCCACTCCGATGGAGAATCCTCCTCCAGAGGAGGATTTACTTCCTTGCCCACAAATCAGGTGATTTCTGTTACCATCCAGCTCAAAATCATTGCCTAAATGTCTTTTTCCAACTCCCTAAGGCACGCAACTGTGGATCCAGCATCAATCGCACACATACCCCTCCCACAGATTGCATGTATACCTAGAAGAACTTGCACGGATATGAGGACCGACTCCGGGAGCCTACAGTTGAACACATAGATACTATTCTCACCACCAACCAGTTCTCGTTTGCTTATATTGCACCATCAAATAATGGGAACACAGATAATACCACAGTATGTGCATGACAAAATGTCCAAGTGACTTCATATGTCCATTGTTGTAAACCCTGGTCTATACCCTTCGTACATTGATGATGTTCTGGTGACTTGGACTGCTGGAGAAGAGGGCCTCTTGCAGATCAACTTTAGTGGAATTGTCTCAACCACCAAGGTCAAATGTACGCATTCCCAGAAACTTTTCACAGGCATCATAATAAAGGAGAGTGCCTACTAAATCTAAATATAACACAGATAACAGACCAGTCTTTTAATTTGAAAATGATTCTGTACAAGATCTACAGCCATGCACTGCAATGCAATTTAATATGGTCCTATGTAATCCACTAATTTTATTGTTTGAAGACCTCAAAGTTTGACTCTATAAATCAGGATAAATGACCACTTCATTAGACAACCTTTCTTGGATTTTAAGTTTTGCAGTGTCTGAAAGGTTGTTGACCATGGGGATCATGCATGCCCTACACAGACGTACAAGCCTCACATGTAACTGATTTTGTCAAAACTCGTTGCACAAAGCCTAAAGACCTGGAGGTTGATGGAAGCTAAAGCACAAATAGCACAAACAAGATTATGACAAGAAATCTGAGATTGCATTTAGTGACACTAGTGACTGGTGGATTCTCCAGTTTTTCTGGTCTGAACATATGTGTGCATGTGGTTGATGAGAAATCCATTAGAGAGGTTGGGATAATTAGATATTCCATGGAGCAAATCACATTGGGCTGTATGGTTTCCACTTTATCTTGCCTGAATATCTATGTGCGTGTTACTGTCAGACATTTATTAGAGAGATATGGCTAATTTGATTTCCACTGAAATGAATTACAGCAGGCGGGGTGGTATTATGCCAAGAAATACAGCTTCTCCCATCTTGTAATCAGGGCCATAGTAATGTAATCTAGAAGTTTCAAAGCACTGTGTTAGCAAGGGTTAAAATTGCCAAACGTTAATATTTTCTAACAAGGCTTAAAATTGCCAAACGTTAATATTTCCATTTTACCCACCTCAGATTAATGAAAAGCTGACTGCATCTTCTGGTATTTTAACCTTTTGTATTCAGATTTACAAAGATCTCTACAGTAGGTGCATTAGCATGCTGATCTAACTTCAGGCTGCAAGGACACCATAGAAAGACTTCCCACCAGATGTCATTCTCTTATAAGTACAAGGCAGGAAGGAGAAAGGAGGTGTGATGGGGAACCTTGAACAAGCTTTTTGCACAGCATAGGTCCATTTTGACTGCCCCGTTTATCTGTACAAGCATGGTCAAAGGATGGCCCTCGCCCTCGGTAAGAAACTGGTTCAGATGCTTACAAGTTTCCCTCTTCTGTTTTAGATGTTGTCCGCAAACTAAGAATGAAATTTGTGTGTAAGAAACTTTATACTCATTTGAACTGAAAAGATTGCTACACCTACGAATTCCAGTCCTTAGGCTTTACCATATTTTTGGGAAAAAACATTTAAAAAAAGAGCAATAGTCTGAGTGTGTTACACACTCAGGCAAACCCTACCCCCCCCCCCAAAAATGAGCAAATTTAGCAAAAACAAAGCAGAAGAGGGGGGCATGAAAACACGAAAATGCTACAAGAAAACAGGCAAAGGGAAAGCAAGACTTATGGAGAGAAAAGAGGAAGTACTATTTTGTAATAGTCGGAGAGGTAAAGGGGTATAGGAAGGGACAGAGACACTAGGTATGGGAGAGAACTGCTAGGGCATAGGAAGGGGTAATAGGTATAAGTGAGCCAGATGTACTCTGACCTAGGTAGGGCTAGAGGTATCAGGGTATAGCCAGGTGTATCTGCATTATGGGTTAGGTAGAGATAAAAAGATAGAGGTAGAGATAGAGGTATTAGGTTATCTCCTGTAAGTAAGTAAGTAAGTAAAATATTTATAAAGCGCTCGAATGCCGAGGCGTCTTAGTGCTGCGGTAGCAGAGATATGAGAAGAACCCAAGAAAGGACAGGTCGTTACTGAGTGGGAAAGAGCCAAGTTTCCAGTTAGGCCCGAAATTGTGTATGGACTAACCCTGGGCGGAGTTCGCAGAGTTGTGCTACGCGAAACTCCGCGAAGTGGAAAAAAAACTCCGCTGCGCTACGCGGAGCTCCGCAAGCAGCGGAGTGCGATAGAAAAATGCTGTTTGCAGTGATTTTCAGTGCCGGATGCTTGTCCGCACTGTGCATCATCGCGAACGGCACCATGCACAGCGCAAGCGGGTGCTGCTTTCCTTTCTGCCGCTCGAGTAGATTTTTACTCGAGCTGCAGCTTTCTCAACGCAAACGGGCAGTTTCTCAATGCGAGCAGTCGCGAGCATATGCGACCACTCGCAATGAGAAACCTGACCCCCCGCGTTGAGAAATCTCGCCGGGAGGTTTATTTTCCACACTTGCGCTCGCCAACTTGATGTTGACGATCGTGAACGAGGAAAAATCTCGCTGGGAGGGGGATTTTCCTCGCTTGCGCTCGCCAACTTGACGTTGACGAACGCGAGCAAAGAAAAAGCTCTGCTACGCGGGGCAGAGTTTTTCGGATCTCTCCGAGCTCCGCGTAAGACGGAGTTCCGAAAACTCCGCAAACTTCGCGAACGGAGCAGAGTTCACCACCCAGGCCTAGTATGGACAGGCTGGGATCTAATCACAATAGGTACTAGGATAACGTTGTGGTATTGGTACTAGGGTATTGGCACAGGAAGTGGTACAAGATAATGGTACATAGACAGTGGTGGGAGTACTAGGACGTGAGTGGAGTAGAGATACTACTGTATGAGGAGGGGAAGAAGTATTGTGGGATGAAAAAAGAACAGATGAGGAAAAAGGGAATAGAAATTAGCCAATAATTAGGAAGAGGGAAAAAGAGAAAAACGTAAAGAAAGAAAGAGGTGTCAACTCAACCTAAAAAAGACAAGAAGGTGCAAAAAGAGGTGCACGGGGGGGCTGGGAAAATGGACCAAGGGATCTATGTGATCCTGGTAAAAACAAGACTGCTGGGAATCTTTGCAGTATGAAGGGCATTCACCAAACTGGATCCAATATCGTAGGAGTGTCATTCATTTGGAAAAAATGTAAAGAAAAGGTACGTGGAGAAAGTTTTTCCAGAATAGGTTTCGATAAGTATGCTTCACTCGCGCCCCAGTCTTTTGCAGTGGCTGTCCTTGCTCCCTCACCCCTTACCCTAAGAGCGGGCGTCGCATAGCAGGGTCCCCATCACTAAATGGCCACAGGATCACCTGAATTGCGGCTGACTCTGTCTCCGGCCTTCCTCCATTTCATGATGCCTTTCAATATTTAATACAAAACGAACAATTGATGGACAGAATGCAGAACAATGTCTTACATTCACCCCAGTACAGAGATCTGGGCCTAAATCCATCGTTTTTTTTGCTCCCCATGCCATTCCAGTTTGCACCCAGCCATATGCAAATCAGTCTTGACCTGTGCCCAATGGGAACAGTCCAGCCCAGCCCAAACTGCCAGGCCAGGTCCTCCCTGGACTGGAATCAAGCATCCTAAGACCGGTTTCGGGGTTTCACCCCTCATCAGCCAGAATTGCTTTCAATATTTAATAGGCCTGTTCTATTCCTAAAAGAACGCAGTGCATCGAAGAGAAGAAAAACACATTTTAATCAAATATGCAGGAGAACCAAACAGCATATGAAATGCGATATTTTTGAAGCACTTCCTCTTTCTCTTCACAGCACGCAAAGCTTTTTTTCTCTTTTTTCCCTTCCCAAAACAGCCATCATTGTGAGTGACTGCCGCCCCCTCACACTCTGCCAGCATGGATGAGTCAGCTGGTGGGTGGCAAAACCTGCCCCTGCTAGGCTACATTACTGGTGCCAGCAGTCAGGAGGTGGGGGTGGGGGCACAGACCCAGAGCCAGGCAATCCTATTGGGAAAAGAGGAATTTTAAAACACGTTACTGCGCTTATAGTGCCGGAGGGGCTGGGGCAGAGTCTTTCAGGACTGACCCTAGAGTCTGGGGAAGAAAGGTTTTATGTCATATATCGACTACGGAAACATAGCGCTACCAAAATAACGCGATCAAAATATATAGGACCAAACTATTGAGAAGGTGGGTGCGTAGAGATAAACACAGATTTACTATTTTACCTCCTCATTTACCTCCCTTGCAGATATGTGGAGTGAAGTGAAGAGAAACCTATACTTACCTCTATATACTTTCCTTGATGATATTTGGACCTCGATATTTTTGTCATTTTATATTGGTAGCACAATATTCTGGAGTCGATATTAAGATGGAATACTGGAAAGAGCAGGGGTGGAATTTACTGTCGAAAGGAGGTGGGTGGAGCATTATTGCTGGCGGTATATTAAGTGGCGTTCTTCCCTACTAGCGTAGCAGTCAGATTCCCACATCTTGGAATCAATTTGGGAAGACCTATAACCTGTGATGGTTGTTCTGTGTGTATCCACATTCCATGGCCATGATATATGGGGTGGCAACAACACACTTTGTAAATTCTTAAGTTACTGGGTGCAATATTACCTCCTTTTTTTAGTTCAACACCTTCTAATGGAGGATAATGCGGTAATACCACATGTTCTGCCTTTCCGAGACACAGTCCTCGAATTGTACGCTATTTTCCCTATACAAATTGTGCTAGGCTTCACCTTGCAAGATTTGTCCATGTGAAAAGTGTGTTATCTCTGCAACGGCTGGAATTACGATTTGGGTGCAAATTCCTGTTTCTGCTGGAATCAGGATAAGTGCTCTTCTTAGAAGGACGGGCTACCAAAAGGTTAGAAAACAACTTCTTAGCTTCATTGGCTTACCAGGAACTGGCAGTGGCCCAGCAGTCAAGGCCTCAACTCTGCAGGAGATGGGTGGCAGGTTGGAACCAGAATTAGAACATTGGAATTTTGGGAGCTCCGGGAGTGCTCCGGGCTTCTAATGGCCGGTAGAAGCCCGGAGCATCAACATTCCAATGTTTAACAAAGGCCTCACGGAGACCGAGGCGATTTCAACCCTTGGCTCGGGCCCTTAATGTTGAAGCGGACCTTTAATGGCCGGTAGAGCCCACTACGGCGGGCTCTACGGCTATATTAGAGTACCACAGATACCACCAAAGTCGATTAAAATGATTGTCCAGTCAGCATTATGTAATTTAAAAAAAAATGTTTTCTATGTAAATGGACACAAAATAGCAACAAAGTAATGGTTAGGCACTTGGGGCCTCATACTGATTATGAGGAAACAGTATCCCTAGTGGGATAGTACCTTTTAATACTACAAATCATTTGCTCTTCCCAAACTTGAAAGTACCAGACGCAGAAACACCAGATCCTTTTTTTCCAGGTGCAGAGATCAACCTGCTAAAACCGCGAGGAGAAGCGGCAGAGGCTGCAGGGACAGGTAAAGCCTGGCCCGCCCCTACTCACTCCAAAAACAAGGGGGGAGCAGGCCATGCTCCCCCAATGAGGCCACAGGCTCTTATTGCACCAAGCACCCTCCCTACCCTGACCTGCATTGCACCCTCACAGTTATTTGCCACCTGATGCACTATAGTGCCTTGAATCAGGATGATTTTCATGTACTATTTCAGGCCTACATAGTTACTTCCCATTCTAAGGTTCAAAACTTATAATAGGCCAGATTTAGGTGTGAGGATACCATCCGTAATTGAAGATTATAGCCCATTGGTATTCTTGCACATAAATCTGGCCGACTGGTAACGAAGACCCTAAATTAGAACCAGAATGCTCTATATGTACAAGTTGCAAAGTTACGCCTTAACATTCAGAGTAGGAAAGCTGGAGACAAAATGCCCATGGGTAGATCAGAGCCCACATTATCCCATGGCACTCAATGTTATGCGATATTACAGTTTGCATAGCACCCATCTCAGATTTGTTCGTGGTTTCCTAGATGACTGCTGTGTGGACAACTATAGCAGGATATATTTGGGTATTGTGTTCTGGTCAATCCGTGAGATTGTATACCGTGAGATTGGAGCATCGTTTTTACCTGTTTGACCATTTTTATGAGGTCCTGTCAAATGGTTTGTTGGCAATATTTTATTCCATGGACTAAGAGTATATGAGCCTGATTCACCAATGTAAATTAACACTTTTGTGTAAGGTTACGATGGTTTGCTATTCACAAATGCAATAATTTGTAGTATCTTTACGAGTGCAGAGTCTCCGCACAAAAAAAGATAGGATTGTCCTATAGTTTTATGTGCCGAGACTCCACACTCGTAAAGATACTACTCGTAAAATACCTTAGTGAATAGCACACAATCGTAAGCTTACACAAAAGGAACTGCGCTGTTACAGAGTTTTGTGTCTTCCACCATGTGCTAGTGTAAAGTTTTATGTATTCAACCAAGCAGCTTCGACCTTTTCCAAACAAAGAAATATTTCACATATGGACTGATCTAACTTGTCTCTAGGGGGACAGCACATGCAAGGTGGGTTTATGAGCATGCAGTCATATGCAGGCTGCACTGGGGGTGGAGGGGGTGAGGCTGCACAAAATCCTCTAAAGTGATTTCAGACAGTGGCGTAGCTTGGCCTTCTGCCGCCCGTGGCGGTTCAATGCAATAGCAGGGGGGGTTCTGGCGAACAAATCCAGCATTTGACGCACCGCATGGCCGCAGGTAAGAGTGGGGGGGAGGCTGCTGCCCCCAAAACTCATGCTGCCCGGGGCGCACCGCCACCCCCCCCTTGCTACGCCACTGATTTCAGATATACGCTCTTGCTGGTTTTACTCACATTGTAGCGACTCTCTGTAGACCTGGGATAGGTTTTCATCCACTTATGTGGTTCACATTCAATACAAATTTAAGTTACTTTTTGGAATGTAGAGCCTGGGTTCCTTGTTGATGACATGCTTCTAAGAGAAGATATTTGTCAACCAACTAGATATTTGCCCAATTAATTTTAGCCAGATCTGATAAATTTAATGTGATTTTCCAAGTTCAAAATAGAGCTGAGAGATTGATGGTATTTGATTATGTTATTGTGTTTTTATTTGCATTCTAAGGCTATTTTATCCAATGAGTTTTGCATGTGAAGATTTCATTGTGTATGACTGGAATACATTACCAATGAATGCTTTGACTTTCCTTACCGTGTTTCGTTTAATTTATGGTGCCACCATTTCTCTCTCTCTTCCAGTAGGCGTGATGTATGCGTGTGTGCCATCAAGGGATGTGCAAGGGGCAGAGTGCCTTTCTGAGCCAACATTTCCTAGACCAACACCATCACTGGCTACCTCGCTAATACGTGTGCATTAAAATCAAACATCTGGCATTGCAGATACATTTACGAGGCAAAGGTAGGATCTGGCTTCAAGTCCTCAGGCATGAGCTGAGAAGTAAGTGGGGACGTCACTGCTCAGTACTAGATCCAAGCACATTAAACTCACTTCCTCTGGACACTAAGACCTCTTCTCCACCAGTAATCGTCAGGCAAAAGCTGAGGTGGTAGATGTTTGGTTGGGCAAACTATAAAACCAGCGCCAAGGTGCTTTATAAATGCAGCAAATTAATGACTCAGTCAAGGTTAATAATAAAGCTCACTCACAGAACAGGCGCAGCCTCGGCCGGACTAATGTCCATCTTTGACCCTACACAGCATAGATAGCAGCAGAAAGGACGCAGGGTGGGCCTACTCGTGCAAATTTCCCTCACACTCATGGAACAATTACAGCAGGTCTAAGTTGTAGAAATAGGTTCTCTCGCATACTTGCAGACAAACAGAACAGGCACAGCGTGCACAATTTACAATGAAAGTTTCTTGAACAGTACACAAAGCAGTACTGAAGGGTTATTTCACACACGACAGGTACAGCACAGGTGGAAGTAGTGCAGCCCACTTCTCACCTCATCCATTCCCTCCTCGCCCTCAATTCACCTAACATAGACTCGGAGAGATCCCCCTCTTTGCGTGAGAAATTGATTTAGATACCATGCTCATTCCTTCCTTGGCCTCTCTGCTGACTCAGTATAAGGTTGACAATTCCCTGCAAGCGTGGGCATGGTTTCATAGAAGGAGCAGCTCTTTGCGTAAGAGGAGCGGCACTATTGCTCCTGACCTGGGATGTAAAAGAGTCAGGCTCTATTCAGCCTGTTTCAAGCCGCAGAGCGCCCCCCCCCCCCCTCTCCCCGACCCCCGTCATTACTGTCAAACCCCACAAGCCGGTGTCTTGCGGATCCCATCTGCTGATCCGCCCACGACACGCCCGGTAGCTCGCGCATTCATTATTGATTGAGAGCAGCTTTAGCACAGCAGCCCCGCCCCTTTCCTCCCTCGAGAAATGGGGTTAAATGTGACGCCCCGAGGGACAGGGGCACGACCTGCGCGTACTCCAGTGGGCAAAGCACTATATGTCCCCTTTAAACCCCCCCCCCGCACACACACACACTGCAGAAGATGGCGAGGAGCCTCAGCTACTCTGTAGATCACAGATATTCAGAGACCTTGGGTTGAATTGGGGGTAGTGGTTAATTTGTAAATAAACGTAAGTGCCGGGGCTCTCGTCAGTAGGCAGCTTGCGCCAGCCCATTTCTGCTGCCTAAAACTGAATCAACTGCTAACCTTGAAAGTGGGTAGAGGACGAGGTATAATGGATCTAGCTGTAGACGTCAGAGCTGAGGAACCAGGTTGGCGTCTCGGTGTCAGCACAACATCCTGTGATTCTGGGCAAATCACTTAATCTCCCTGTAAGTGAATGTGTCCTGAACTGGTGCTCATGAAACGCACCAGTGTTGATGATTAAGTGCCAGGTTCTGAGCACGAAAACACTGGCTCAAATTAAGCACTGAACAGGGGCCTGCGAAAGGTGCTCCCCCCTATCACAGGAGCCTGCGTTGTGCCCCCGACGTCCACAGTGAGTGCTTGCTTTGATGGACTGACTTACAGGGTAACATGGAGAATGCATAACAAGCCAGTGGTGTAGCGCAAAATGATACCCCCAACCTACCCTGCAGAATGTGACGAGGGGCCCCTGAGTCTCACAGGTCTCAGAGGTGTTCCTTTACTCTGGTGTGATTGGGGGTCCTCTTGAGGGTTGAGGCGCCCTGAAGTCACCCCCCCCCAGCTACAAGCACTCCAGGAACATATGTTACGCCCTTGCTACAGGCATGCTATCTGTAATTAACTTTTACAATTTCATATTGGCTAGTCACTAGTCTGACATGTGACTGCCAAGCTTTTTGAACTTACTGATGAGACAGCCTTCCTTTCGTACATGACAGCTCGCTGTATTGAAATCTTACTGCCTCTTCCCTTGCCATAATATTCCATCTGGGGGTTCTTTCGATTTCTTTATAGCCCAACTGCTGGGTGGCCTATCACTTGGCTATTGGATTGAAGTCCCACAAATAGCTTTATCACAAAGATAATGTGCTCTCTTGTGTTGCAACATTTATGTAGTGCTTTCTATACCTATGTGTGGCACTGAAGTGATAGCCTACATAGGCAGCAAGTTACACCATGTAGGGCGTGTCGTTGGGAGGTTGTTGTCTGTTTTGTGATCAAATGTGGGAAATGTTTCCATATCTTGCGTGATAACCACCTCGGTGCGGTTATCTTTGTATTCTGGGACGCAGCGCTTAGAAGTGTGGTGGATGATGAGGTGTGAGACACAGGTGTGCATGAGACAGGTGTGCATGAGGTGTGCAGTTTATGTTTTTCAGTAAGCTGGCAGCTTTGAGCAGCTCTACATATCCCTTTATGGCAGTGTCATCTTAACGATTTTGGGGCCCCTGGGCAAGACCTATTTTTGGGTGCCCTTTTCAGAACAACTTTGAATTTTATTACCTATTGCCTCGGAACTCGAGCCCACATGGTGCCAAAAAGTAGGTTACACCGAGGAATAGAATAGACAGAGGTCAAATGATGAGAACGATCATATTCTCAGGAGGGCCCTTGGAAGGTGAGGGGCCCTGGGTAATTGCCCACTTTGCCTTAAAATGTCTCTGCTTTAAGGCATTTCTTAAGATCACAATCTACTTAGCTTGCTACAGTACTGGGTTGTCCAACCTGAAATGTTGGTTATAGGTTTGGTCCTGAGATAGTTTGTTTGGAGAGACAGAATAAATTGTAATTGTATTGTAATTGCATTCATATAGCGCATACTAACCCTGATGAGGTGTTGAAGCGCTTTTTGGAGAGTAGCATGCTACTCTGGAGCCCAAAAAGGATTAGTGATGGATTAGTATAGTCAAATTTGGGGTAATTTGAGTGGTGGACATGTGAGTCTGCTAGTTGGATTGGAAAGGGGATAGAAGAGGGAGGAGTCTAGAAACTGGTTGACACCTTGTAGTCTAATAATTAGCCCCAGATTATTCAACAGACTCCAACAACTTTGAAATTAGTGCCAAGAGAATCTCAAAGAAGTATTCAGTCCTAGAATTGTGTACGACCCAGTAGGGGTAAGTTAATGCACCTGCTGCAGTGGTCTAAGTGCGATCTGATACCCAGGAGTCTGGAAGTTGAGGCCGCTCTTCATCCTGTTCTGGTTGATAATCGAGCACACTTAGTTAAACAGCTATAACTTGTTAGTGTTTACAGGCCCTTCAGGTTTTAGATTGAGGTGCACATCTGGTGCTTGCCTTTTAGTCTCCCTCTTCAGGAATTGATATGCTATGGTGCTGCTCTTCTGTTTATCACTTGGTTCTGAGTGGAGCCACTTAGCCGCATTACAGAAGATGGACAGGCTGCATTACTGCAACAGGAAGGGCACGACTCACCCTGACTGGTGGCACATAGAACACAGATTGAAAAATTAAAAAAATACTAACACAACCAAACAGCAGTTATGGGATGAGGGCTGAAAGGTAGGGCACCTTCATTAGAGGAAGGACAGGCAGATGTCACTTTCATGAGAGGAAAGTGCCATCAGATGGGCACCTTCATGAGAAGAAGGACTGACAGACTGCACCTTTGTGAGAGGAAGAAAAGACAATCGCCACTATCAGATGGACACTTTCAAGAGGGGAAGGACAAAGATGGGTGCCTTCATGAGAAAAAGAACAGGTGAACATCTTCATGAGAGGAAGAACATATGGGCACTTTCAGTAGAGGAAGGAGAGACGGGCATCCTCATGAGAGAAAGTAGAGACAGAATGGCACCTTCATGAGAGAAATGGCTGAAATATGAGTACCTACTAGAGAGGAAAGACGGATGGCCGATTCATTATGGGAAATTAATACAGGCAACTTAATAAGAAGAGGGGCTTGAAAATGGGCACCTTCATGTGAGAAAAGACCAGCAAACAACCACTGTCAAGGTAGGAATGCTAGCCTGGCACTTCTTGTGAGGCAGAACCAAAAGATGGACACCTAAAGGTAAGAAAGGTCATATGGGAACCCTCATGTGAAGAAGGACTGGCACATGACTACCTTCACGAGAAGAAGGGCATGCATAGAGGCACATGAACGAGAAGAAAGGCGCATGGGAACCGTCATGAAAGAAGGACTGACAGATGGACACCTTCATTAGAGGAGAATGGACATCTATATGAAGAAAAGAACTGACTTTGGATATCTTCATGAGAAGGACAGACGGATGAGTAGATTCATGAGAGAAAGACTTACAGATTGGAACCTTCATGGGAGGAGGGGCACACAGGTGGACACCTTCGCCAAAAGGACGACAGACAGCACCTTCTTGGGAGGAAAAATATCCTTACAGGTGGGCATCTGCATTAGATGAAAGACATACAGATGGGCACCTACATGAAGTCAAGGAGAGAGGCACACCTCCAGGACAGGCAGATGGAAACCTTCATGAGAGGAAGGACAGACAGATGGCCACCGTCATGAGAGGCTAACAGACAAGTGGACACCTACATGAGATGAAGGACAGATGATGCCTTCTTGAGAGGAAAGATATCCCTACAGACGGGCATCTGTCTTCACTAGAGAAAGGAGATGCAGAGGAGCCATCTTGTGAAAGGAAGAACAAGCGGGCACATACATGAACCGACGGATAGCTGGATCATGGGCATCTTCAAGAAAGGAATAGCGGACCCTGGAATTCAGGATTCTTCAACTCAGTTCATTTATTTTCAACAGGTTGGATCAAATTGTAGCTTTATGCTGTGTCCCCAACACTCCCACCCCATTCTCTTTTCCTGCCTGTTATAAACTCTATTCCATTTGTTTCTATCATTTCTCCCCACTCTCTGTAATCTTCTTTTCCCTCTTTTCTGTTTATTTTTGCCATGTTTACCTTCTCTCTAGCTGTTTGCTTTCCATAATTTCTCCCATATTCTCCTGTTCTCTCCTTTCCCCTGCACTCCTACGTTCTCCTCCTTAACCTTCTATTCAGTCTTGTTCTCTGATTTCTCTACTCTTGTATTTCTTCTGTTTCCCCTTTCTTCCGCCTCCGATTTTCATCTAATGTTTTCGCTCTTTTTCCTCTTCTCTCCCTACTGGCCCCAACTTTTTTCTCTCCTTCACTAATCTTTCTTATCACACTTCTTTCTCACCCCCTCCATCCCTCCTCTGCACTGCCATCTCCCTTCCTGCCCCTCTTTTTTCAGTCTCCCTCTCCTTTTCTCATTTCGCTCTTCCTCTGGTTTAACCTCTCTCCACTGTTTTCCCCTCTTTTCATTTGCTTCTTTCCCTCTTTAGACCCCCCCCCTTATTGCCCTCTCCCTGTCGAATCCGTTGTTCCTCTGTACATTGTTCATTTTGTCTTTCTTCTCCATCTTCCTCCTGCCAGGTCCATTTTAATGTTTTCTCTCCTTTTTCATTTTATCCCTCGATTTTTCACCTCCGCACCTCTTTTTACATCCCTCCCCACCACGCTTCACTTTTCCATGATCTCCTCTCGTGCCTCTCCCCTTTTCCAACTCTTCGATTTTTTTCCCTTTTCCGTGAATTCTCCTATCTCTCTTCCCTTCTTCACATTTGTCTTTCATGCTTTCTACTTTTCTGCCTTCTCTGCTTGTGTAACTACCGCCCTCCTCTCCAGTCTATTTATTACCTTTACTCGCTGTTTCTTTAACATTTTTACACAGCCTGGGCGAAATTGTAAATATGATGGTGAAATTGGAGAAATTTCCGACTTTTGCGTTACGTGAAATGTTGTGAAATTTCACTTTCTACGATTTCTTGTAACTTTTTTTGAGCAAGTGGTCAACTTGTTTTAAAAAAAAAAAAAAAATCTCACGAGATACCAGCAGGACACTGATTCGCACTGAAAATATGTTGCGGATAGACATTTTTTCTCGATTGCGAGGTGTGCCTTTGCATAAAAAAGCCACGCAAGGTACCAGCTAATCACATTTTACTCTAAAACTGTCTTGAAATTTCACAAAATTGCATGAAAATGCTGCGATTTTGCGCTCCCCTGCTTCCACCCACTGTGCTTTCTTTCTTCCTTCCCTGCTTCTTTTACCTACCATGCCCTCTTGAGACCTTTTTTCTGTTCTTCCTATTGTCAGTGCTTCTCTTTCCCGGTTTCTACTCCTCGATTCCTCCATCGAACCATCTTTCTAGCCTCTCTGCTTGCCCTTTTCTTTCCCGTCTGCCTATCTCACCCTAACCAATGCTCCTCCTCCCTCTCCTCATAACTAATCTTCTTTCCCTTTCCCCAAACTCTCCCCTCCCCCATCTCACCCTCACCCCTCTCTATCCGTCACCCCAGGCCTCTGATCAACAATTCAAATTGGTGGAAAGGTTTGCCTGCCCGGTAGCCTTTGCGAGGGCTCTTAACATTATTAGAGCAGATGTCACAGGCCCCACCGAGACCGATAATAATACAAACAAGTATTGATCTGACTACCACCTTCCTTTTCCCCTTCCAGTATATTTTACTCTTTCGATTCGTCTATCCCCCGTTGCAGGATCTCTCCCCTGCTTCTCCTCTGGGAGCAGGGGCGCAGCTACAATTGGTGCAGCAGGTGCAGTGACACCGGGATCCATTGAACCTTGATCAATGTTGCATGTTACTGCCACAACAGCAATGGGACCATTTTCCTTGCATGCACCAGGGCCAATGGCATCTTTCTACACCACTGCTTCAGAGAGAGGGGTTTTACTCTTTGAGTTTATTCCGAGTCTTTCTTCTAGACATCATTGTCCTCCTTGGCGGTCTCTCCATCTCTGGATTGCATAATCTCTTTTTAACCCTCTCGGTTTTTCACTTAACAATATTCACTGCTATTCTGAGCGAGCCTGGTGTTATTATTCAACTGAATGGTGCTCAGTTTACCGACCTCACAAGGATGAGAGGCGCACTCGGGCTCGAACCTACGACCTTCAGACTGCACGTGTATGCCTGTCATTCATTTCGTGCGTAAGTTTAAAGATCTGTCATTTGCGCCTTGCCGCGTCTGTCGTTTACCGCCTCTCTCTCGCTGTTGCCCTTCTTTGCCGCTCTTTTCTCTCCATCTCTAGCTGTCTCTCTTGCATTGTGTTCTCACTGTCAAGACCCGTCTCTCTCATTGCTTTTCGCCTCTCTCTTGATGTCTGTTTTTGTCCTCTCGCTACCTCGTTGAAAATCCGCGCAGTCTCTTGTTATCTCTCTGCGCCGTCCTTTCCTAGTTTGCGCTGTCCGCGTCTGTCTGTCACTCTCTGTTCAAGTCACTCGTTGGTATTCCTCTGCAGAAGCCCCGTCTCTCTTCCGCCCTCTATCTCGCTTTTGCCCCTTTATTCCTAAATATCTGCCCTCCTCCAAGTCGTTCTCCGTGTCTCGCAACCCCATCCCCCCACGCCCCCTTTTTCTCTCTTTCTTTCCACCACATGCTCTGAGCTCCCTCCCTCTCACCATTCTCAACACTCCTTTGTCTTCGTCTCCCCTTTATTCCCCTCTTCCTCTCAATCTCTTTTTCTTTATCTTTTTCACTGTCGCCTTCCGCCTCTCTCTCCTGTCTAGTTTTAACTTAATTGTACCTCTTGACCCCTTCCGGGCGGTTCATGCCTCATCCTTGTTTCTGTCTGTCCCGCCACATCCCTCCTCATTTCATTTTCCATCTGGCTCCTGCTTTCAACCGTCTCCAAAATTCATCAACACCTCTCGTCTTTTCTTTTTTCAACCGTCCCTTCTCGTCTGCCCTCCACACCATCTATCTTTTAAGTTTCTTTTCTTCCCCGTTCATTCCCCTCTTTCTTTCCCTCCCAGTGAGCACCCTCTCCCCCCCACCACGAGCCTCTATCCCGCCTGTTTCCGTTTAACTGGTGCTGTGTAAAGCGCTCCAATACCTTCGGGTCGAATTCGCGCTATATAAAACTGCAACAAAAAAAATGACTGCAGCTCGGAAGCGCTTTCCGAAAGTTTGCACTTTTCATTTGACACAGACATGCTTGCAGCCTCCTCCCCCGCCACCCGGGCTCGTGCCCCGTTATTCGCCTCGTTCAACCGCCAGTGTGCTTGTGACTCGCTTCCCGCCCCAGCCGCGCCGGCCTTTTTTATAACCAGGTCACATCAAAGTTGTTTTTAGTTCGCATTCGATTATTTTCAGCAGCGTAAACCGACCCAGTCAAAATAACTTGTTTTTGCATAGCGCTTCGCAGCGTATCTTGCCGTTTCTAAACGCTGTAGTTGACCCAGTGAAAAGGAACCTGACCCACTGTCGTTGGTGTCCAGGCTGCCAACCCTCTAAGTTCCAGCCGCGCCTTTTCTGCTCATGGCCGGACACGCTCTTACTTAAGTGTCTTCTGTATTCTAAACCTTTCGCAAATGCGTTAAAGCGTTAACATATAGAGACCCCACCTCACTTCCAAACCACCCCCAGCCACCAGCACTCTCCACGCGTTCCACCTGTGTGGCTTGCTCTTACCTGCGCCCGTCCTGTCAGACGCAGAAGAGAACTGTTAACAAGTGGCGAGCGGGGCTGGAAGCAGGCGCGCCGCATCTATGCGCTGCATCTATGTAAATGGCGCCAATAAAGCAAGCGAAAAGATACCTTGCGTCGAGTGGTTCCCGTTCTGCATGGCTTGTTCCATCGAGACACCCCCTTCACCGAGCTCCTGCCGCCGACTTGTTCCCGAGCCCTACCCCTCGGCTGCCGATCCTTAGCGCCAGGCTTTGCTGCCTCTGGGAGAAAGGGGGTGGGCGCTGGCTGCAGCCGCGGATCTGATTAGCTGCCTGAGACTGTGACAGGCAGACTGCCAGGCTTACCCCGTGGGGCTCTTCTCTGACAGATGGGTGGATAGATGGATGGATGTGTTAATGAGGGTGGGGAGTGATGGGCTCATGGACAACAGGTGGATGAGATGGGTGGATTGGAGGAGGAGTGGACGATGGATGAATGGATGGATGGGCAGATGGCTGGATGGCAGCAGAGAGAGGAGTGGGTGGATGTACAGGAAGAGGGGAGGGATGGGTGTGTTTGTGGAAGAAGGGAGGGGAATGGCTGGAGGGACGCACAGCAGGGTGATGGATGAATGGTGAAGGAGCGGTGGGTGGATGGAAGGATGGATGGCCACATGGAGGGGAAGTGGTGGATGGACTGGGGTGAGTGGATAATGGGTGCATGGACGGATGGGATGGAGGGGGAGGTAGGTCTGGATGGATTATCGGTGGGTGAAGCACGAGAGATGGATGGATAAATGGTTGAAAGCAGGGGCACGGATTTTAAAGCAGGTGATTGGCAGACAGATAACGGTGGATGGGATCAATGGGCAAATGGGTGGATGATCGAGAGGAGGGATCATTGGATGGGAAGATGGATGAATAAGTATCAATAGGAAGTGGTTTTGAGAAATGTATATTTATCTATCTCATATTAATTGGTCCATTTGATTACTAGATCACCAGTGGCGGCCAGCACAGGTAAGAGCGGTGAGGTGGTGTGGCGGGTCGGGGAAGTCGACTTACGACGGGATAAGTTAAATTAAATAAAAAATAAATAAACCACTTTCCTTGCACTTGCCGCATTTCCGACTTGGCGATGCGGCGAGCGCAAGGTAAGTGGTTTTATTTTTTAAACATTTAATTTAACTTATCCCCTCCTATGTCAACTTACCCGACTCCCACCCCGCCCCGCCCCCGCCTCACCGCTCTTACCTGTGCCTGCCGCAACTGCAGATCCCATATACAGGTTAAAGTACATATAGAGCAGTGTCACATTTTTTGTATGCTACACACTTCTGCAGACTTCCTACGCACTTTGAGAAATATACTAACTGAAGATCCCAGATCAATTGTAGGAAAGAGTGTGGATTTCAGTACCCACCAAGTATTACTGCACTTGACACGAGGTACATTACAAAACTAAGAGAATCTCTGTGCTCTGTGTGTGTTCACTTACTTGGTTACTGCTATTTATGTGGCTATTGTCTCCACTAATTGTTTATACACGGGTAGTTTTCTACCCTCCTCACTGTGTTAACCAGAGCACCAACACAAGAAGCTCCAACCTTGGATGCAGTAATGTGTATAAACTCACAAATTATGCAAGTCGTTTTTGGTAATACTGCACATTGCTATTTGGTACTATGGGACATCATCCGAAACGCCCAACTCACCTGTCGTTTGGTGACAAGATTGTCCATAAAATGTATAGAAATAATTAGGTCCTGTTATCTTGTTATATTGTCAGCCCTGATGAAGTCATTGGTTATACACACCTACCATGATGAAACACGTGCTGGCTGTTTGTGCTTCAGTTGTTTGAGCTTTGATTGCTTGAAGTAGGAACACATTAAAGGCCTGCATTAGATTTTACAGGACTTACTGCCTTTATTTGCGAGTGCCTGCAATCTTCAATTGACTGAAACTAATTATGTGGCAACATTACAAGGTTATCAGCTAAGCATCTGTTGCCATGTCTATATTGTGAATGTGCAGAAGCAGTTCTTTAGTTTCATTTGTTTTTACATTAATAAAACATACCATTTTTTTCTGTGCATTAAATCATGTATTTAACAGACAATGAAAGCAATGTGGAAGTAGAAGTTGTTTTGAAATGAATTGTAATTGAATTTATATGCATCGTACTACCCCCGACGAGGCGTCAAAGCACTTTTCGGTGAGTAGCACACTAATCCGGAATCTAAAAGGATTAGTGGTGGATTAATATAGGGAAATATGAGTTAATTTGAGTGGTAGACATGTGAGTCTGTTAGTTGGATTGAATAGGATAAAGGAGGGATAGAAGAGGGAAGAGTCTAGAAAGTGATTTTGGAAGATCATAGTAGTAAGATGAGGTTCGGGATGAGTAAAAGGAGAAATGGCGGAGGGGAGAGAATCTAGGAAGGGATTAGTGAGATCATAGTAGTAAAAAGAGGTTTGGGATGAGTCAAAGGAAGGATACATGCAGGCAGGTTTTAGAAAGAGTTGTTTAGGAGATCATAGTAGTAAAAAGAGGTTTGGGATGAGTCAAAGGAAGGATACATGCAGGCAGGTTTTAGAAAGAGTTGCTTAGGAGATCATAGTAGTAAAAAGAGGTTTGGGATGAGTCAAAGGAAGGATACATGCAGGCAGGTTTTAGAAAGAGTTGCTTAGGAGATCATAGTAGTAAAAAGAGGTTTGGGATGAGTCAAAGGAAGGATACATGCAGGCAGGTTTTAGAAAGAGTTGCTTAGGAGATCATAGTAGTAAAAAGAGGTTTGGGATGAGTCAAAGGAAGGATACATGCAGGCAGGTTTTAGAAAGAGTTGCTTAGGAGATCATAGTAGTAAAAAGAGGTTTGGGATGAGTCAAAGGAAGAATACATGCAGGCAGGTTTTAGAAAGAGTTGCTTAGGAGATCATAGTAGTAAAAAGAGGTTTGGGATGAGTCAAAGGAAGGATACATGCAGGCAGGTTTTAGAAAGAGTTGCTTAGGAGATCATAGTAGTAAAAAGAGGTTTGGGATGAGTCAAAGGAAGGATACATGCAGGCAGGTTTTAGAAAGAGTTGCTTAGGAGATCATAGTAGTAAAAAGAGGTTTGGGATGAGTCAAAGGAAGGATACATGCAGGCAGGTTTTAGAAAGAGTTGTTTAGGAGATCATAGTAGTAAAAAGAGGTTTGGGATGAGTCAAAGGAAGGATACATGCAGGCAGGTTTTAGAAAGAGTTGCTTAGGAGATCATAGTAGTAAAAAGAGGTTTGGGATGAGTCAAAGGAAGGATACATGCAGGCAGGTTTTAGAAAGAGTTGCTTAGGAGATCATAGTAGTAAAAAGAGGTTTGGGATGAGTCAAAGGAAGGATACATGCAGGCAGGTTTTAGAAAGAGTTGCTTAGGAGATCATAGTAGTAAAAAGAGGTTTGGGATGAGTCAAAGGAAGGATACATGCAGGCAGGTTTTAGAAAGAGTTGCTTAGGAGATCATAGTAGTAAAAAGAGGTTTGGGATGAGTCAAAGGAAGGATACATGCAGGCAGGTTTTAGAAAGAGTTGCTTAGGAGATCATAGTAGTAAAAAGAGGTTTGGGATGAGTCAAAGGAAGGATACATGCAGGCAGGTTTTAGAAAGAGTTGCTTAGGAGATCATAGTAGTAAAAAGAGGTTTGGGATGAGTCAAAGGAAGGATACATGCAGGCAGGTTTTAGAAAGAGTTGCTTAGGAGATCATAGTAGTAAAAAGAGGTTTGGGATGAGTCAAAGGAAGGATACATGCAGGCAGGTTTTAGAAAGAGTTGCTTAGGAGATCATAGTAGTAAAAAGAGGTTTGGGATGAGTCAAAGGAAGGATACATGCAGGCAGGTTTTAGAAAGAGTTGCTTAGGAGATCATAGTAGTAAAAAGAGGTTTGGGATGAGTCAAAGGAAGGATACATGCAGGCAGGTTTTAGAAAGAGTTGTTTAGGAGATCATAGTAGTAAAAAGAGGTTTGGGATGAGTCAAAGGAAGGATACATGCAGGCAGGTTTTAGAAAGAGTTGTTTAGGAGATCATAGTAGTAAAAAGAGGTTTGGGATGAGTCAAAGGAAGGATACATGCAGGCAGGTTTTAGAAAGAGTTGTTTAGGAGATCATAGTAGTAAAAAGAGGTTTGGGATGAGTCAAAGGAAGGATACATGCAGGCAGGTTTTAGAAAGAGTTGCTTAGGAGATCATAGTAGTAAAAAGAGGTTTGGGATGAGTCAAAGGAAGGATACATGCAGGCAGGTTTTAGAAAGAGTTGCTTAGGAGATCATAGTAGTAAAAAGAGGTTTGGGATGAGTCAAAGGAAGGATACATGCAGGCAGGTTTTAGAAAGAGTTGCTTAGGAGATCATAGTAGTAAAAAGAGGTTTGGGATGAGTCAAAGGAAGGATACATGCAGGCAGGTTTTAGAAAGAGTTGCTTAGGAGATCATAGTAGTAAAAAGAGGTTTGGGATGAGTCAAAGGAAGGATACATGCAGGCAGGTTTTAGAAAGAGTTGCTTAGGAGATCATAGTAGTAAAAAGAGGTTTGGGATGAGTCAAAGGAAGGATACATGCAGGCAGGTTTTAGAAAGAGTTGCTTAGGAGATCATAGTAGTAAAAAGAGGTTTGGGATGAGTCAAAGGAAGGATACATGCAGGCAGGTTTTAGAAAGAGTTGCTTAGGAGATCATAGTAGTAAAAAGAGGTTTGGGATGAGTCAAAGGAAGGATACATGCAGGCAGGTTTTAGAAAGAGTTGTTTAGGAGATCATAGTAGTAAAAAGAGGTTTGGGATGAGTCAAAGGAAGGATACATGCAGGCAGGTTTTAGAAAGAGTTGCTTAGGAGATCATAGTAGTAAAAAGAGGTTTGGGATGAGTCAAAGGAAGGATACATGCAGGCAGGTTTTAGAAAGAGTTGCTTAGGAGATCATAGTAGTAAAAAGAGGTTTGGGATGAGTCAAAGGAAGGATACATGCAGGCAGGTTTTAGAAAGAGTTGCTTAGGAGATCATAGTAGTAAAAAGAGGTTTGGGATGAGTCAAAGGAAGGATACATGCAGGCAGGTTTTAGAAAGAGTTGCTTAGGAGATCATAGTAGTAAAAAGAGGTTTGGGATGAGTCAAAGGAAGGATACATGCAGGCAGGTTTTAGAAAGAGTTGCTTAGGAGATCATAGTAGTAAAAAGAGGTTTGGGATGAGTCAAAGGAAGGATACATGCAGGCAGGTTTTAGAAAGAGTTGCTTAGGAGATCATAGTAGTAAAAAGAGGTTTGGGATGAGTCAAAGGAAGGATACATGCAGGCAGGTTTTAGAAAGAGTTGCTTAGGAGATCATAGTAGTAAAAAGAGGTTTGGGATGAGTCAAAGGAAGGATACATGCAGGCAGGTTTTAGAAAGAGTTGCTTAGGAGATCATAGTAGTAAAAAGAGGTTTGGGATGAGTCAAAGGAAGGATACATGCAGGCAGGTTTTAGAAAGAGTTGCTTAGGAGATCATAGTAGTAAAAAGAGGTTTGGGATGAGTCAAAGGAAGGATACATGCAGGCAGGTTTTAGAAAGAGTTGTTTAGGAGATCATAGTAGTAAAAAGAGGTTTGGGATGAGTCAAAGGAAGGATACATGCAGGCAGGTTTTAGAAAGAGTTGTTTAGGAGATCATAGTAGTAAAAAGAGGTTTGGGATGAGTCAAAGGAAGGATACATGCAGGCAGGTTTTAGAAAGAGTTGTTTAGGAGATCATAGTAGTAAAAGAGGTTTGGGATGAGTCAAAGGAAGGATACATGCAGGCAGGTTTTAGAAAGAGTTGCTTAGGAGATCATAGTAGTAAAAAGAGGTTTGGGATGAGTCAAAGGAAGGATACATGCAGGCAGGTTTTAGAAAGAGTTGCTTAGGAGATCATAGTAGTAAAAAGAGGTTTGGGATGAGTCAAAGGAAGGATACATGCAGGCAGGTTTTAGAAAGAGTTGCTTAGGAGATCATAGTAGTAAAAAGAGGTTTGGGATGAGTCAAAGGAAGGATACATGCAGGCAGGTTTTAGAAAGAGTTGTTTAGGAGATCATAGTAGTAAAAAGAGGTTTGGGATGAGTCAAAGGAAGGATACATGCAGGCAGGTTTTAGAAAGAGTTGTTTAGGAGATCATAGTAGTAAAAAGAGGTTTGGGATGAGTCAAAGGAAGGATACATGCAGGCAGGTTTTAGAAAGAGTTGTTTAGGAGATCATAGTAGTAAAAAGAGGTTTGGGATGAGTCAAAGGAAGGATACATGCAGGCAGGTTTTAGAAAGAGTTGCTTAGGAGATCATAGTAGTAAAAAGAGGTTTGGGATGAGTCAAAGGAAGGATACATGCAGGCAGGTTTTAGAAAGAGTTGCTTAGGAGATCATAGTAGTAAAAAGAGGTTTGGGATGAGTCAAAGGAAGGATACATGCAGGCAGGTTTTAGAAAGAGTTGTTTAGGAGATCATAGTAGTAAAAAGAGGTTTGGGATGAGTCAAAGGAAGGATACATGCAGGCAGGTTTTAGAAAGAGTTGTTTAGGAGATCATAGTAGTAAAAAGAGGTTTGGGATGAGTCAAAGGAAGGATACATGCAGGCAGGTTTTAGAAAGAGTTGCTTAGGAGATCATAGTAGTAAAAAGAGGTTTGGGATGAGTCAAAGGAAGGATACATGCAGGCAGGTTTTAGAAAGAGTTGCTTAGGAGATCATAGTAGTAAAAAGAGGTTTGGGATGAGTCAAAGGAAGGATACATGCAGGCAGGTTTTAGAAAGAGTTGCTTAGGAGATCATAGTAGTAAAAAGAGGTTTGGGATGAGTCAAAGGAAGGATACATGCAGGCAGGTTTTAGAAAGAGTTGCTTAGGAGATCATAGTAGTAAAAAGAGGTTTGGGATGAGTCAAAGGAAGGATACATGCAGGCAGGTTTTAGAAAGAGTTGCTTAGGAGATCATAGTAGTAAAAAGAGGTTTGGGATGAGTCAAAGGAAGGATACATGCAGGCAGGTTTTAGAAAGAGTTGCTTAGGAGATCATAGTAGTAAAAAGAGGTTTGGGATGAGTCAAAGGAAGGATACATGCAGGCAGGTTTTAGAAAGAGTTGCTTAGGAGATCATAGTAGTAAAAAGAGGTTTGGGATGAGTCAAAGGAAGGATACATGCAGGCAGGTTTTAGAAAGAGTTGTTTAGGAGATCATAGTAGTAAAAAGAGGTTTGGGATGAGTCAAAGGAAGGATACATGCAGGCAGGTTTTAGAAAGAGTTGTTTAGGAGATCATAGTAGTAAAAAGAGGTTTGGGATGAGTCAAAGGAAGGATACATGCAGGCAGGTTTTAGAAAGAGTTGCTTAGGAGATCATAGTAGTAAAAAGAGGTTTGGGATGAGTCAAAGGAAGGATACATGCAGGCAGGTTTTAGAAAGAGTTGTTTAGGAGATCATAGTAGTAAAAAGAGGTTTGGGATGAGTCAAAGGAAGGATACATGCAGGCAGGTTTTAGAAAGAGTTGTTTAGGAGATCATAGTAGTAAAAAGAGGTTTGGGATGAGTCAAAGGAAGGATACATGCAGGCAGGTTTTAGAAAGAGTTGCTTAGGAGATCATAGTAGTAAAAAGAGGTTTGGGATGAGTCAAAGGAAGGATACATGCAGGCAGGTTTTAGAAAGAGTTGCTTAGGAGATCATAGTAGTAAAAAGAGGTTTGGGATGAGTCAAAGGAAGGATACATGCAGGCAGGTTTTAGAAAGAGTTGCTTAGGAGATCATAGTAGTAAAAAGAGGTTTGGGATGAGTCAAAGGAAGGATACATGCAGGCAGGTTTTAGAAAGAGTTGCTTAGGAGATCATAGTAGTAAAAAGAGGTTTGGGATGAGTCAAAGGAAGGATACATGCAGGCAGGTTTTAGAAAGAGTTGCTTAGGAGATCATAGTAGTAAAAAGAGGTTTGGGATGAGTCAAAGGAAGGATACATGCAGGCAGGTTTTAGAAAGAGTTGCTTAGGAGATCATAGTAGTAAAAAGAGGTTTGGGATGAGTCAAAGGAAGGATACATGCAGGCAGGTTTTAGAAAGAGTTGTTTAGGAGATCATAGTAGTAAAAAGAGGTTTGGGATGAGTCAAAGGAAGGATACATGCAGGCAGGTTTTAGAAAGAGTTGTTTAGGAGATCATAGTAGTAAAAAGAGGTTTGGGATGAGTCAAAGGAAGGATACATGCAGGCAGGTTTTAGAAAGAGTTGCTTAGGAGATCATAGTAGTAAAAAGAGGTTTGGGATGAGTCAAAGGAAGGATACATGCAGGCAGGTTTTAGAAAGAGTTGTTTAGGAGATCATAGTAGTAAAAAGAGGTTTGGGATGAGTCAAAGGAAGGATACATGCAGGCAGGTTTTAGAAAGAGTTGTTTAGGAGATCATAGTAGTAAAAAGAGGTTTGGGATGAGTCAAAGGAAGGATACATGCAGGCAGGTTTTAGAAAGAGTTGCTTAGGAGATCATAGTAGTAAAAAGAGGTTTGGGATGAGTCAAAGGAAGGATACATGCAGGCAGGTTTTAGAAAGAGTTGCTTAGGAGATCATAGTAGTAAAAAGAGGTTTGGGATGAGTCAAAGGAAGGATACATGCAGGCAGGTTTTAGAAAGAGTTGCTTAGGAGATCATAGTAGTAAAAAGAGGTTTGGGATGAGTCAAAGGAAGGATACATGCAGGCAGGTTTTAGAAAGAGTTGTTTAGGAGATCATAGTAGTAAAAAGAGGTTTGGGATGAGTCAAAGGAAGGATACATGCAGGCAGGTTTTAGAAAGAGTTGTTTAGGAGATCATAGTAGTAAAAAGAGGTTTGGGATGAGTCAAAGGAAGGATACATGCAGGCAGGTTTTAGAAAGAGTTGCTTAGGAGATCATAGTAGTAAAAAGAGGTTTGGGATGAGTCAAAGGAAGGATACATGCAGGCAGGTTTTAGAAAGAGTTGCTTAGGAGATCATAGTAGTAAAAAGAGGTTTGGGATGAGTCAAAGGAAGGATACATGCAGGCAGGTTTTAGAAAGAGTTGCTTAGGAGATCATAGTAGTAAAAAGAGGTTTGGGATGAGTCAAAGGAAGGATACATGCAGGCAGGTTTTAGAAAGAGTTGCTTAGGAGATCATAGTAGTAAAAAGAGGTTTGGGATGAGTCAAAGGAAGGATACATGCAGGCAGGTTTTAGAAAGAGTTGTTTAGGAGATCATAGTAGTAAAAAGAGGTTTGGGATGAGTCAAAGGAAGGATACATGCAGGCAGGTTTTAGAA
The DNA here is from genome assembly GCA_963921515.1 of Calotriton arnoldi. Taxonomy (NCBI): domain Eukaryota; kingdom Metazoa; phylum Chordata; class Amphibia; order Caudata; family Salamandridae; genus Calotriton; species Calotriton arnoldi. The sequence goes on along the minus strand of CAWUFW010007619.1, from coordinate 249,112 downwards.
AGAGTTGCTTAGGAGATCATAGTAGTAAAAGAGGTTTGGGATGAGTCAAAGGAAGGATACATGCAGGCAGGTTTTAGAAAGAGTTGTTTAGGAGATCATAGTAGTAAAAGAGGTTTGGGATGAGTCAAAGGAAGGATACATGCAGGCAGGTTTTAGAAAGAGTTGTTTAGGAGATCATAGTAGTAAAAAGAGGTTTGGGATGAGTCAAAGGAAGGATACATGCAGGCAGGTTTTAGAAAGAGTTGCTTAGGAGATCATAGTAGTAAAAAGAGGTTTGGGATGAGTCAAAGGAAGGATACATGCAGGCAGGTTTTAGAAAGAGTTGCTTAGGAGATCATAGTAGTAAAAAGAGGTTTGGGATGAGTCAAAGGAAGGATACATGCAGGCAGGTTTTAGAAAGAGTTGCTTAGGAGATCATAGTAGTAAAAAGAGGTTTGGGATGAGTCAAAGGAAGGATACATGCAGGCAGGTTTTAGAAAGAGTTGCTTAGGAGATCATAGTAGTAAAAAGAGGTTTGGGATGAGTCAAAGGAAGGATACATGCAGGCAGGTTTTAGAAAGAGTTGCTTAGGAGATCATAGTAGTAAAAAGAGGTTTGGGATGAGTCAAAGGAAGGATACATGCAGGCAGGTTTTAGAAAGAGTTGCTTAGGAGATCATAGTAGTAAAAAGAGGTTTGGGATGAGTCAAAGGAAGGATACATGCAGGCAGGTTTTAGAAAGAGTTGTTTAGGAGATCATAGTAGTAAAAAGAGGTTTGGGATGAGTCAAAGGAAGGATACATGCAGGCAGGTTTTAGAAAGAGTTGTTTAGGAGATCATAGTAGTAAAAAGAGGTTTGGGATGAGTCAAAGGAAGGATACATGCAGGCAGGTTTTAGAAAGAGTTGCTTAGGAGATCATAGTAGTAAAAAGAGGTTTGGGATGAGTCAAAGGAAGGATACATGCAGGCAGGTTTTAGAAAGAGTTGTTTAGGAGATCATAGTAGTAAAAGAGGTTTGGGATGAGTCAAAGGAAGGATACATGCAGGCAGGTTTTAGAAAGAGTTGTTTAGGAGATCATAGTAGTAAAAAGAGGTTTGGGATGAGTCAAAGGAAGGATACATGCAGGCAGGTTTTAGAAAGAGTTGCTTAGGAGATCATAGTAGTAAAAAGAGGTTTGGGATGAGTCAAAGGAAGGATACATGCAGGCAGGTTTTAGAAAGAGTTGCTTAGGAGATCATAGTAGTAAAAAGAGGTTTGGGATGAGTCAAAGGAAGGATACATGCAGGCAGGTTTTAGAAAGAGTTGCTTAGGAGATCATAGTAGTAAAAAGAGGTTTGGGATGAGTCAAAGGAAGGATACATGCAGGCAGGTTTTAGAAAGAGTTGCTTAGGAGATCATAGTAGTAAAAAGAGGTTTGGGATGAGTCAAAGGAAGGATACATGCAGGCAGGTTTTAGAAAGAGTTGCTTAGGAGATCATAGTAGTAAAAAGAGGTTTGGGATGAGTCAAAGGAAGGATACATGCAGGCAGGTTTTAGAAAGAGTTGCTTAGGAGATCATAGTAGTAAAAAGAGGTTTGGGATGAGTCAAAGGAAGGATACATGCAGGCAGGTTTTAGAAAGAGTTGTTTAGGAGATCATAGTAGTAAAAAGAGGTTTGGGATGAGTCAAAGGAAGGATACATGCAGGCAGGTTTTAGAAAGAGTTGCTTAGGAGATCATAGTAGTAAAAAGAGGTTTGGGATGAGTCAAAGGAAGGATACATGCAGGCAGGTTTTAGAAAGAGTTGTTTAGGAGATCATAGTAGTAAAAAGAGGTTTGGGATGAGTCAAAGGAAGGATACATGCAGGCAGGTTTTAGAAAGAGTTGTTTAGGAGATCATAGTAGTAAAAAGAGGTTTGGGATGAGTCAAAGGAAGGATACATGCAGGCAGGTTTTAGAAAGAGTTGCTTAGGAGATCATAGTAGTAAAAAGAGGTTTGGGATGAGTCAAAGGAAGGATACATGCAGGCAGGTTTTAGAAAGAGTTGCTTAGGAGATCATAGTAGTAAAAAGAGGTTTGGGATGAGTCAAAGGAAGGATACATGCAGGCAGGTTTTAGAAAGAGTTGCTTAGGAGATCATAGTAGTAAAAAGAGGTTTGGGATGAGTCAAAGGAAGGATACATGCAGGCAGGTTTTAGAAAGAGTTGTTTAGGAGATCATAGTAGTAAAAAGAGGTTTGGGATGAGTCAAAGGAAGGATACATGCAGGCAGGTTTTAGAAAGAGTTGTTTAGGAGATCATAGTAGTAAAAAGAGGTTTGGGATGAGTCAAAGGAAGGATACATGCAGGCAGGTTTTAGAAAGAGTTGTTTAGGAGATCATAGTAGTAAAAGAGGTTTGGGATGAGTCAAAGGAAGGATACATGCAGGCAGGTTTTAGAAAGAGTTGCTTAGGAGATCATAGTAGTAAAAAGAGGTTTGGGATGAGTCAAAGGAAGGATACATGCAGGCAGGTTTTAGAAAGAGTTGCTTAGGAGATCATAGTAGTAAAAGAGGTTTGGGATGAGTCAAAGGAAGGATACATGCAGGCAGGTTTTAGAAAGAGTTGCTTAGGAGATCATAGTAGTAAAAAGAGGTTTGGGATGAGTCAAAGGAAGGATACATGCAGGCAGGTTTTAGAAAGAGTTGTTTAGGAGATCATAGTAGTAAACTGAGGTTTGGGGTGAGCCAAGGAGGGATAGAGTAGTGAAGAATCTAGAAAGGGTTATTTTGGATATCTTAGTAGTAGAATGAGGTTTGGAATGAGTCAGAGAGTGGAGATAGAGGATACATTGAGAGAAGTATAGGTTGAAACAGAGTAGCGCTTTAGAGATTTTGTTTTCTTTCTACAGTAGGAGTAAACTAATAAATATATAGGTACGTGATTACATAGAAAGGGTATAAATTTATAAGGAAGAGAATATATTGAGATTTAAAGTTGTACTGTATAAACTCAGACTTTCAAGTGCTGCTGTACTTAAAGCTCATTTATTTGTGTATTTTTATAACACTTGTTTTTAATTTTTTTATCTTTTCCTCAATATTTCAATAGTGAAGCACTTGTAGATAAAATAGTTATGATATTTACATATTGTGATAGATAAATAAAACAGAGATCCATAGCATCTAATCAAATAACTTACATAAAAACTATGCAGTGACCTATAAACACGTTAAGCATAAAATTATATATAAATAGGTTTACAGACATTATATAAAAATGTATTGTGAGTTATTTTAAAACCAAGATGATTTGTATTGCGGGCATTCATGCACAATATATATTAGGATTTTGTCTATGTCAATGAGACTTGTTGAGCACTTGCACTTTAAAAGATGGGGGCTTCACTCAGGCTGTGTCATGTGATCAAGGCCGCGCAGACGGCAGAAACGCGTCATGGCAGACACCGGTGATGGTGAAATAAAGTAAAGATTGCTGCACTTATCTGGGTCCACGCTTGTTTTTTCTCAAGAAACGGAAACGGAGGCGAGGTGTTGGATGTGTACCGGCTTGGGCTGATGCCGGTTTGTGGACCCCCTCTCGAGAAGAAGGCTCCGTAATCTTCAGTCCTTTGTCTCTGACGGCTCTACCCAAGACGCCGCAGGCTTGTGGTGTCGGCCGGGGCACGGGCTTCCAGGGACATTTTGCAAAGTCCGAAACGGAATGAACGGAGCCCCCTGCGCAAAGTAATTCTGGTGAAGGAATAGCAGACCGGGTGTTAGAACAGCACAGCAGAGGTGCCGGGAAACTGGAATCACTCGGTGCAGTGAACAGCGGGATGGTGCCGAGCTCTACGATTCAAACACCTAAAGGTATGAACAGTGAAAGACAGTGAAAGACTGCGCGCAGGTTGGGAGGTGTGCTTGTTTCTGCAACCACGACGTTATTGAACGGAATGGAAAGTGGTTAGAGCGGAAAAACAAAGTATACAAATCCAAATAGCCGAGATGTCTGCCGACACGCTAAGAAGCCACGAACAAGCTGTGGAGGATTTGTTTTCGGATTCCCTGGCGGAACCGTCCCAAATTGGTAAAAGGGGAGTTGAGGAACAAAGCAATAAATCTAATGGACTTAAAGAAAGTTTCAGAGCATTAGAAAAGCTCAAAAGACAGGAACAATCGAAATGGTGGGAGGCGCGCTCTCTCAAGAGGTATCTCGATGTCGGAAGAATCCCTCGTGGGCTCCGTATAATGTTAACTCCGAGTTACGAGGCGCCTAACCCCTTAATGATGGCGGAATGGGGAGAATGCAACCTCGAATCGTCCCGCAGACTTGTACAGATTTTAGTAAAGTACGCGGAGATAGATGGAGGGGAGTTGCAAATCAAAATTGACAAATTGGAAGACGAGATCAAGCAACAGGAAGGTGACTCCCAAACAGGTCGCAAGTTGCGTGAAGATATGATGATGAGGCTCACGAAAGAGGAAGATAAAATAAAGGCAAGAAAGGCATACAAGTTTAAACTCCCCCAGTTATGCCTGCCTGTTTATGGGCTGGTGGGAGGAGCTGGTCCTCATGAGGCAATATGAGGCTACTTATGACACCAATGCTATTTCCTGGATGCGTTTTGTAGATCTGTTTATAGTTTGGAAGGGCAATGAAATCAGTGCAATGGATTTTATTGAGCAGATCAATCACAATGATATTAACTTGCATTTGACATCTACTAGTAAAAGTATTGTAACATTTTTAGATGTACAGGTCCAAGTGGAAAACAATGCATTGAGTACAACCCTTTTCAGAAAGCCCACGGCAGGCAATACATTACTGCACGCATCGAGTGCTCATCCTCCCCACCTTATAAAAAGCATCCCTTGTGGGGAGATGTTGCGCATTCGGCGAATTTGCAGTAATGATGATGATGCAGAAACAAAACAAGCAGAAAGCCGGGCTAGGTTTATAGCCAGGGGGTATGGTTCAAATATAGTTGATGCAGCCATACGAAGATCTAGAGTATGGGCAAGGGAGGATCTCTTAACACACAGGGATAAGAGAGTTGAGGAGACAGGTCATATCATTGAGACCCCTCAACCCACCAGGCTCATCCTGTCATTCTCCAGGCAGGAAAAGCAGATTAGAGCCATTGTGAGGCGCCACTGGCATTTTATCCGGGATGATCCGGTAATAGGCAATTCAGTATTGCCCAATCCATCTATTACTTTTAGAAAAAGTATGACTATGGGCAATATGCTAGTGAGCAACAACCAGGATAAAAATCGACAGGATACGTGGCTGACGGCCAGAAAAGGCTTTTACAAATGTCTGATCTGCAAAGCCTGCCAATTTGGTGCCAATACAAAATCCTACACAACTGCATTTTCATCTCAAACTCGGGACATTAAACAACATCTCACAAGCAAAACAGAATTTGCCGTGTATGTCCTCGAGTGCAGTTGCAAGCTCAAATACGTAGGAAGCACCAAATTGGCTGTGCACAAAAGAATATTGCAGCAAATTCGAGCAATCACAAATAAGGACAAGGACTGCCCAGTGGCGAGACACTTTGAAGCCTTTCATGATAGTGACCCCAGATGCTTAAAATATTTTGTAATTGAGGCTATTCCAGCATCAAAGAGAGGTGGGGACAGAGAGGCCAGGTTGAGACGCCTGGAAACCAGCTTTATTCTAGAACTTGATACAAAGTACCCAGGCGGTCTTAACGTCACTAAAGATCTACATACGTTTCTTTAACTTGGACTTTTAACTTATGCCCTTCCTTATCAATGCAGTGTCGAGCTTCCTTTTATGAGGTTTTTATGAGGTTTTAAGGTATTTATATTCGTATTTATATATTTATATATGATATTACATGAAATGGTTATTTGCATTGAGCTTGAAACCTGGTTGCCTTGGGTTCAAATCATTTATATATGGCTCTTATGTAGATGTGTATATGGAAATGTGTAAATGAAGAGCCTTGGACCTTAATATCAACCTCATACTATAACAAGGACAGTAGTAACATTGTTGCACTAGAAACTTTCCTTAGTATGTATAGTTTTATCTCCCCCGCCTTTATGTTCCTAGCCTTTCCCTAAAATATTCAGCATTAAGCACTTCATAAGTAGTTGATCTGTTTTTCAGGTACTGTAGCACATAGTCACTTTATAGGTCTATTATGGTGAGGGAGGATAATTGCACGGTCTGTGTTTTAGACTGGCAGGTAGTACAAGGCCAATATATCGACTCTGATAGTTTTTATCTCAGCCAGACCAATTAAAGGATATTCCAGATGAATTAATTTCCAATGCGGGACCTGGATACAGGGTTTTAATTTTAGCACATAAGTTAATTTCCACATTGCACTTTCACATTTTTTCTCAATGGATGGACAAAGTACTGAATCACAAATTATGCATTTATGCAGAAATAGGTTTACAGACATTATATAAAAATGTATTGTGAGTTATTTTAAAACCAAGATGATTTGTATTGCGGGCATTCATGCACAATATATATTAGGATTTTGTCTATGTCAATGAGACTTGTTGAGCACTTGCACTTTAAAAGATGGGGGCTTCACTCAGGCTGTGTCATGTAATCAAGGCCGCGCAGACGGCAGAAACACGTCATGGCAGACACCGGTGATGGTGAAATAAAGTAAAGATTGCTGCACTTATCTGGGTCCACGCTCGTTTTTTCTCAAGAAACGGAAACGGAGGCGAGGTGTTGGATATAAATATATATATATATATTCACTGAAAAAACCATACGTTTCAGGGACTCTATAGTTAGAAATTAGCATTAAAAAAACATAGAAATTCACTGAAAAAACCACAGGTTTCAGGGACGTTATAGTTAGTTGGACATTTCACTCGTACAAAACCAGAGAAATCCGGCCGTTATAGTTAGTTGAGCTAACTATAACTCGCGCCCCCACAATGCACTGCTAATGACATCACATATTGCATCACTCATGACATGGTCAGTGACATCACTGATGACATCACTGATGACATCACTGAGGACATCATCCAGTGACTGAGTGTTTCTAAAAAGTTTAAATATGTTTTATATATATATATGCCAAGGTATATTGAAGAATGAGTGGGTGTATGAGTGTCTGAATGGATGATTTAATAGGTGCATGACTGACTGTATAAGTGAGTGATTAAACGTGTCTTACTAATACATGGGTGACTGACTAATCTGTATGAATGTCTGTATCAGCCTGTCAGTTGGTGTGTAAGTGGCTGCTTGGGTTGGTGAGTAGCTACATGAGTGTCTATATGGGTTTTTGATTGGTTGTCTGAGTACCTGAATGGGTGCCTAAGTGTCTGTGTGGGTGGGTGGGGTGTGTGTGACTCCCTGCATGGATGTGTGAGTGTGTGATTCACTGGGTGTATGGGTTCGAGTGCGTCTGTGAGGGGCTGTATGGGTGGGTGAGTGTGTGTATGGCTGTGTTGGTGAGTAAATGGATGTCTCAGTGGTACATGTGTGAGTAACTACATATGTGAAAGGCAGTATATGTGAGTGTTGGAGTAAATAAATGATTATATGTGAGAGTGAGTGATTGTGAGAGTGGCTGTATGGATGAGTGTGTGCTTGTGTCAGTGACTGTATGAGAGTTAGTATGTGTTAGTATCTGTATAAATAAGTGAGGTGGTGTGTGTATAACTGTGTAGGTGAGTAAATGGGAGTGTGATTGATTCTTTGCATGACTGACTAGCTGTGTGAGTAACTCTATGGGTGAGTGGTGGTGTGTGAGTGTCTGTATGGGTGTATGAGTGCATATGCTAGTGGCTGTATTGATGAGTGACTGCATGTATGAGTGACTGTATGGATGAGGGAGTGGATGTGTGTGTAGACCTAGGAATCAGCGAGTGGGTATGTAGTAACTGGTATTGGTGTGTCTATGGTTTCGAGAATGGCAGTCTGTATTTTAGAGTGGGTGTATCAAAGGTTATATAAGGCTGTGAGGAGGTGCATCAGATTATCACGTGGATGATGTCATCAGTGATGTCATTTGAGATGTCATCAGTGATGTCACTAGTGATGTCACTGACCATGTCATGAGTGATGTAATATGTGATGTCATCAGCAGTGCATTGCAGGGGCGCGAGTTATAGTTATCTCAACTAACTATAACAGCCGAATTTCTCTGGTTTTGTACGAGTGAAATGTCCAACTAACTATAACGGCCCTGAAACCTGTGGTTTTCTCAGTGAATTTCTATTGTTTTTTAAATGCTAATTTCTAACTATAACATCCCTGAAACCTATGGTTTTTTCAGTGAATTTCTATGGTTTTTTAAATGATAATTTCTAACTATAACGTCCCTGAAACCTATGTTTTTTTCAGTGAATTTCTAAGGCTTTTTAAATGCTAATTACTAACTATAACGTCCCTGAAACCTATGGTTTTTTCAGTGAATTTCTAAGGTTTTTTAAATGCTAATTTATAACTATAATGTAGTAGTAGTTGCGTTTGCAGAGTGGTGCAGAAAGGGGGCTGGGCCTCTGACCAGCGTTCAGAAATTCCGCTGTATAGGACTTACAGGAGGTACCAGGAGGGCTTCTTGGCCCCCAAAGTCCCTCAGGAGTAAAGTGGACTTCACCCCCCAACCTGTAGTGTGCCAGGAGGCGCGTTTGCAGAGTGGTGGAGAAAGGGGGACGTTGCCTCCTAAGACCTCTTAGCAATTCCACTGTGTGGGACTTACTGAAGGTAACAGGAGGGGTAGTAGGCCCCCGAGCCCCCTCAGGATTCAAGGGGACTTAATCCCCCAACCCAGAAAGCGCCAGGAGGCGCGTTTGCAGAGTGGTGCAGGGAGGGGGCGGGGCCTCCGGCGAGATGCCCTCTTTTCGTTTGTTTTGATATTTTTAAAAGGGGGCTTTGTGGCCCCCCTTCTCTTACTATTTTTTGGGCCCTGGGGACCCCATCTCCCAGGGCCTGACCCATTTTGTTAAAAAAAATGAAAAAAATGGGAAGGGGCCGCGCGGCCCCCCTCCTGAGGCAATTTTGGCCCCGGGGACCCCATCCCCGGGGCATGGCCGGTGTATTTAAAAAAAAAAAAATTATATGGGGGGGCCGTGCGGCCCCCCTTCCCTGGGCCACTTTTGGCCCTGGGGACCCCATACCCCGGGGCCTGGCCTTACGTTGGGACCGTGGGGGGAGCCCCAATGCCCCCGCGGTCCCAGCAGGAGGCGGGGAGCCGGCATTGCTTTTGGGCAAGGGGAGCTGCTGACATGCAGCTCCCTTTGCCCAAAAGCAATTCTGCTTTGCTTTGTGGAAGCGAGAGCAGGGACATTGCAGGAGCTGGCCCTGGGGGGTGGCGGTCCCCAGGGCCATCTAGGGCTCCAGGAGGGGGGCCGCGTGGCCCCCTCCCAACTGATTAAAGCACCGGGGAGGTGGTGGTCCCCGGGGCTGCATGTGGCCCCCCTGCATTTCAATCATGTAGCCCCAGGGAGGTGGTGGTCCCCGGGGCTTGGGGGGGCTCGCAAGGCCCCCCTCCCAAAATAATTTAAAGCCCTGGGAAGGTGGTGGTCCCCGGGGCTTGGGGGGCCCGCGAGGCCCCCCCGCCCTAAAATAATTAAATGCCCCGGGGAGGTGGTGGGGCAGCGTGGGGGGGCAGGAGCCCCCCCACGCATTTTAAAAAAAAAGCCCCGGGGAGGTGGCGGTCCCCGGGGATGTGGGGGCCCCTGTGGGCTCTCGCATATAATTTCCTCATTGCCCCCAGGACCTGGCCCACCCGGAGGCTCAAAGAAAGGAAGCGCGGGAGCCCGCGCTTCGTTTAAAAAAAAAATGTTTGGCCGAATTCGCGCACCCAGCGCGAATTCGGCTAAAAAATATTTTAAAAAATGCTTTTTTTGGCCCTGGGGGTCCCTGTGGACCCCCTGAGCAGGCCTAGGGGGTCAGGGTGTTTCTACCCTGCCCCCATTTCTTGTTTTTTATCTTTTTTTTTTACTGTTTTCTTGTGACTCGGTCACAAGATGGTTGCCAACACATTTTGGTTTGGCGTGTTGGCAACCAATCAGAATGAAGCTCGTGCTTGGGAGGGTTCGCAAATCCTCCTAGGTCCTCAGATATCAATATTATTATTTTTTAAATTTCTCAGGAACTACTGAACGGATTTACACCATTTAAAAAAAGTTCGCTTTCTGAACCAAGAGCTACCTTTTTGCCAAATTTGGTGTAATTCCGTTCAGCAGTTCGGGCTGTAGCCGTGTCTAAAGTTCCTATGGAAATTAACATGGAGAAAACTCGTTTTGGGACCCCCCTTTTTTCTCTGCCCCCGCTTGACAAATCACCCTGAAAGACAGGAGCTGACCTGAGTGAACCATTAGTTTTGAAAATTTCGCGAAGATTCGTCAAACTGCACCAAAGATATTGGCAAAAGAAAAAACACTTTTTGAATAGAAGCAAGGTCCTAACTATAACTACCGCCAGTAGGTAATATATATGCAAAACTCCAATCCAAAATAAGCACTCACTCAGGCTGGTAGCAGTTGAGGAGATTTAATCGTTTTACAGAATGATTAAATCTCCTCAACTGCTACCAGCCTGCGTGTGTGCTTCATTTAGGATTTGAGCTTTGCATTTACTGTCCGGCGTGTCCCGCTGGTGCAGCACCACCTCTTGTGAAAAGCAGCGAGTCTCCTGAGATCCCCAAATGCTGCCCAGCGCAAGGTCACCTTTAATCCACTTTGGATTCGCTATCTAAAATAACGAGGCAGGCGCTGGAAGCTGGAAGGCAAGAAAAAGGTTTATTACTCTTAGAGGAGACCATGTCAACTGCTGGCTCCAGGATGTCTTCAGGGAGGTGTTCTACTGGCAATGCTTTTGGCTCTTCCTTTTATACAGGTTTTACACAATGTATTTGTTTCATTTATCATGGTTACAAGCTTGGAGTCTCCGCCCCGGGCAGGTTGTCACACAAGCCCGACATTGTTTCATCAGCATGGTTACACAAGCCCAACATTGTTTCATCAACATGGTTACACAAGCCCAACATTAACTCTCCTCCCGCCCAGGTCAAAAACAGACAATTTAATTGCAGCTGGACCTTGCTTCAGGGTCTAAACACAAGTGAGACCGGCCAGATCTAAGAGTCCGTTCTGTTGATAAAAACAGGTCCCATTGTTGGCAAAAACAAGTCTTGCTGTGTGCAGTGCAATAAACCATGCTTGCAAGAGTCTGTTTGGTATTTGTAACCTGTTTGTGCAGGGATGAGAGGAAAGACGAGTTTGAGGCAGCAGGTGATGTTGATGTTTGTCATGGAAATAGTTTATAGCCCCCAGCACACATATCAGGTTTGGTCAGAGAGTCAGAAGGCTGCTAGAGGACAGGGTGAAATGAAGGTGACCAACAGAGTACAAAATGGCTGTGGTCAATCAGAATGACTGTAGTTTATGTGCACGTAGGAACTTTCATCAGACAAGATGGCGCAGAATGTTCATGATTGTCGTTTTGTTCTTAACAGTCGCCCCTTTGAACATAACTAGCCATCTCGTCAGTCTATTTCGATCTCCATAATGTCCTGTATTTCTTGTTCATACATTACTCTCATTTTCGTTAACTGAGTGTCCATATTCTTAGGGCGCAAGGCACTTATGCAAAGAGAACACAAAGGTGGTATACAGTGTACACCCAAACAGCAACCACATATTGCCAATACTGGGACCAAGAGAAACATTGATATTTTCCAACCCCAGTCCTTCAAGATGCCCCAAAGCCAACTTCCAATTGTCCAAGTCTCTGATCCTTGATGAATTTCTGAAGACAGTCTGTGGAGATGTTCGATTGCTTCATAGACAGAGGGTGAATTATCAGGGATGTATATGCAGCAACTGGCACCAATGATGCGACATGCTCCTCCACGATCCGCTAGTACCACGTCCAGGACCATGCGGTTTTGTAGGGCCACCAGACGGACCGCTTGAAGCTCGGCAGTGTTGTTGGTGAGGATGCCAGCTGTGACGTTCAGGGCGGTTTCTACCGCTTGAGACAGATGTCTGATGGCTCGGCTGTTTTCCATCGGACCCCATAGCGGGACGAGCCCTTTTGCTGCGTCAACGAACTGTGATGCGGCAGAGTCTGCTTGATCAGTGTCTTTAGAACGCTTTTCTCGATGATGCTCTGCAGGGGCTGTGTAGGTCGGTGGCAAAACAAAAGCGATGTAGCACGTGCCCCCCAGTTTCTTGGGAGCCAGGTGTAGGCTTTGGTTCCACAGACAAAGTACATATTGGGTGATGCAACAAATGCTGGAGGGTTGGCAGTGTTCAAAGTCCTTACAATGTTACAAGTGCTGTGACCCACATTCTTAGTCCCACGGCCTTCAATGCATACAAGGCCATAGACGTTCACCACAGATAGGGCCACAGTCAGTGTTGCAGCAGTTCTTTTCTTCAGGTAGGAAAATGTGGCTCTGACAGGATTATTGAACACTTGTATTTCCACTCGTTCTTTGGAGGGGACATCCATTGGGAATGTCGTATTGGAGGTGTGAGGGCAAAAGGGAGCTGCTGTTCTTCCTGTTTGGTTTAGCCAGAACTCGTTGTAGAACTGAGCGATTGTCCCATCGGAAGTGGCATTGTCTTTGTAACTTTCTTGTAGGAGCATCATCCAAGCAAGGCAAGATCCATGAACAGAAAAGGGTGAAGGGATGAAAGGGATGGAATGTTCAGTGGCATGTGGTAGCAGCCCACAGACCCAACAGTTAGTGGCATTGGTGGCAAGATTGTGCTGGTGCAGCATCTGTACGAAAGAATTATTCCAGAATTCTTTGCGTCGTTCTCGGAGATGTGGCGGTAGTGATACCAGGTAGTGTTCTTTCTTTGTGATTGGTTGCATGGTTGGTGACAATGTTCTGTATGCAGGTGCATTCTCTTCAATGATCCAGAGTGTGATCATTAGTAGGAGGCAGGTGAGAAATGCAGCTACAAGTGCAATTGTCTTTGTACTGTGCAGTTCAAAAGTCTTGGTGTCTTTGCGGTGGCTTTGCAGGTGTTCCGTTTCTTCCATCATCTTCGAGGAGCTCACCAACTGTTAGGACCACAGACTTTTGTCTGGTGTTTTTCCTGGTAGCGTTGTTTGGCTGTGCTACCGATCTGAGACTCTGACTCAGTTAGTGGCCTGGTTGTTGGAGCTCCCCCTTTTGTCGATCTTAGGTTGTACCCTTCCTTGGATGGCACCGTGGGGTCGGGAAATTCAGACAGTTGGAGGGTGTCTTCTTGTGGGTAGCAACTCAGAGCTGGTCGGTCTTTTGCGAGTACTTCCTCTTGCACCTCCACCTCTTCACAGGTTGCCAGCGTTGGAGGGACTTTCTTGCAGTGGTGGGCGTGCAGCCAATTTCTTTTTCCTTCCACTCGGAGGGCAGTTCGAGTGGTGATCAAGACTTGCCAGGGGCCCGTCCACCTGGGCTCCAGATTCTTCGTTCTTTGGAAGTTGCGAACTAGGATGAAGTCCCCAGGCTTTATCACATGTCCTGGGCCCCTGGATACGTCAGGCAAGGCTTGCTGCACCTGTTGGTGGATAATTGTTAGCTCGTTTGTCAATTTATGCAGATAGTCTGACATTAATATGTTCGGGACATCGTTAATGGAGGTGGGTCTTGGTGCCGCCCAAATGTTCATAGGCCTGCCGAAGACCACTTCATACGGGGTCAGTCTGTGTTTGGTCGGGGTGGAGCGCATTGATAGCAATGCCAATGGAAGGGCGTCGGGCCATTTCAACCCGGTTGTGGCAACTATTTTGGCTAGCTTTAGTTTCAATGTTGCATTGTGTCTCTCTACCAGGCCCGCTGATTGGGGGTGGAAGACGGCATGGAATTTTTGTTTTACCCCCAACCCTTTCAGTATGTTCTGTATCACTTCGGCTACGAAGTGTGGGCCGTTGTCGCTCCATAAAATTCTGCAAAGGCCGTACCGGGGAAGAATTCTTTCAACAATACTTTTGCAGTGGCTATGGCAGTATTGTCGCGGGTGGGATATGCCTCCACCCATTTGCTAAAAGCGCACACAACCACCAGGACATATTTTAGACCATGGCATCTCTCTAGTTGGATGTAATCCATTTGAAGGACTTCAAAGGGGTGATCAGGGACTCCAAACCCTCCCCGTGGTACTACTGTCCCTTTCCCTGGGTTGTGTTGTAGGCATACTATACACTGTTGTACTAGGCGCTTTGCAGATTCTGTTATCTTGACATTATGCCATACTCTTGTGATTAGTTCAATCATGGGGGTGGAGCCTATGTGTGCTGGTAAATGTGCCATGGTCAATATGGGGATGAGGTAGGCATTGGGTAACAGCCATTTATTTCCGTCTTTAGTTCTCCAGCAATCTTCCTCGTCTTTTAGTCCCACCTTTTCCCACTCGGTCAATTCGTCTTGTGTGCCTGTAGTCTGTATGTCCCTTACAGTGGTCCTAGCATCAGTCCATTGTTCAGCTTGTGACCTGGTCACATACATTCGTGTCATAGTTCTGTCTTCTGCCGTGGCTCGGGCAGTAACGTCTGCTAGCGCATTTCCCTGTCCAATGAGATCTGTCACTTTCCTAGGTGCTTGGCATTTTATCACTGCTAGCTTTTTGGGGAGGAGGACTGCTTCCGTCAAGGCGGAGACTAAATCTCCATGCAGGATGGGTGTACCGTGTGAAGTCAGGAACCCTCTTTCTTTCCATAGAATCCCGAAATGGTGAACCACCCCGAAGGCGTATTGGCTGTCGGTGTATATGTTAACTGTCGTGCCAGCTGCTAAAATACATGCTCGTGTGAGGGCAATTAGTTCTGCTGCCTGGGCGGAACGTTGGGCAATACGGGTTGTTTCTAGAATGGTTCGGGCTGTGGTGACAGCGTATGCTGCTGAGGTGGTGCCGTCGGGGAGTTTGATGCACGAACCATCCACCCATAGTTCTCCATCTGGCTCTAGAAAGGCGGTGTCTCTGAGGTCTACTCTACTTTTTGTTTGTTCATCGGTTAGTGTCACACAGTCGTGTAGTGGAGCCACGTTAGGATCGTTCTCGGGTAGGGGTAACAGCGTGGCTGGATTGAGGGTGGTGCATCGCTTTAGGGTAATGTGCGGTGCTAGCAGGGTCAACTCATATCCTGTCAGTCGGGCGCTAGTCAAGTGTTGGGTTTTGGTCTGGTTCAGTAGTGTGTCGACTGCATGGGGTACTAAAACAGTGACTGGATTGGAGAGCACTATTCCTTCGCTCTGGCGTATTGATACTGCTGCAGCTGCCACAGCGCGCAGGCACGCTGGCAGTGCTCTGGCTACTGGATCGAGGGTGGCAGAAAAATATGCACAAGGGCGTTGTTTGTGACCAATTGATTGTGTTAGGACAGACAATGCACATCCCTCCCTTTCGTGTGTGTAGAGGAAGAATGGTTTGGAGTAATCTGGGGTTCCTAGGACTGGTGCTGAGCAAAGGGTATTGCGTAGTTCTTTAAAGGCTGTCTGGCATTCGGGGGTCCAGGGGAGAGGTGAGGGGATGTCCTTAGCTAGGAGGGAGAGAAGGGGTTTGACAATGAGGCTAAAGTTCGGTAACCACTGTCTGCAAAACGAGGTGAGGCCTATCAAAGAGCGGACTTGCTTCTGATTTTTGGGGACAGGGGTGCCTAGAATTGTCTGGATCCTGTCAGGCGTGAGTTTTCTCCCTTCTTTTGATAAAAGGTGACCCAAATAGGTCACTTGTGATTTACAGAACTGCAGTTTCTTTCGGGAGACCTTGTGACCATTCTCAGCAAGGAAATGGAGTAGTTTGATGGTGGCTGTGACGGCTATTGGTATGGTGTCTGCTGCTAGAAGGATGTCGTCTACATATTGTATTAGTGCCACTCCATCTGGCAATTGTATGGCGTCCAACTGTCTTTTAAGCGCCTGGCTATAGATACTTGGGCTCTCAGTGTACCCCTGAGGTGCTCTACAAAATCTATACGAACGGGAATTTAGGGTAAATCCAAAAAGATAGCGGCTGTCCTCGTGTATAGGTATGGAAAAGAAGGCGTTCTTGAGGTCGATCACAGTGAAGGTGGTGGCAGTGGAGGGGATTAAAGTCAAAATTGTCGTGATGTCGGAAACTACTGGGTATTGTGGTACTACGATTTTGTTTACCTCCCGCAGGTCAATGATGAAGCGGTAGGCTTTCCGATCTCCCTCTCCCTGTCTCTTTACAATCGGTAGTATGGGACTGTTACAAATGTTGCTCACTACTTCCTCTACCACCCCTGCCTCTACCAAAGAGTGTATGATCTCTGTTAGTGCTTTCTCACCCTCTGGCGATATTTTGTACTGCGGTACCTTCGGTAGGGTTGCGTCCTGTCGTATTGTTACGTGTACTGGGTCAATCATCATTCGTCCTACGTCTGAATCAGCCCTAGCCCATAAGTGTGATGGCAAAGTGTCCAGTAGGGATGTGTCAGTCTCAGAGATGGAAAACATGTGCTGAAAAGGGTTCTCTCTATGGCGTTGGGGGTTGTCATACAGGATGACACGCACTCCGTCTGGTGAGCATCTGATAGTCGCATGGAAGTGTTTCAAAGGTCGAGGCCCATAATGGCGTCTGGGGTGTTAGATGAGAGGAGGAATGTCGTTTCGACGCCATTGCTGTCAAGATTAAAAGGGATGGGTCGGGACAAAGGGTTGGTGGAGGGCGTACCGTCAAATCCTATTGAGGTCACATGTGAGCCTGACAAGGGTGCCCTTGGAATCAGTCGTTTGGATAGTGCACTACGTGTTGCTCCTGTGTCTACCAAAAATGGCGACCTTGTGCCCAGGACCTCAGCGGTAACATAAGGGCCTTGCTGATCAACGCAGAGCTCGACTGGATCCCTTCCTTGCCCCTGGCTGTCCTATGCAAAGTCGTACGTATTGTCATAATCTGTCTGTTGGTACTGATTCTGTCTGGGATGGTCAAATGCGTTCATTCTTCCTGGCCTTTCCTCGCTTGCTTCACTCGCGTACCCTCTTCCACGTCCTCTTCCGCTCTGTCCACTTGCTATTTCCCTCGCCCCTCTGCCCCTAGCAGCTCCTAACAAAGCCGGGCATTGGGATTTCCAGTGTCCATATTTTTGCAAAATGCACATTGATCCTGTCCTAGGTCTTGGCGTCCTACATATGATGTAGATGGATTGTTCCTAGGGGGCTGTACTCTAGGGGTATTCTGCTGGTTTCCTCCCCTATATTGCTCCCTTCCTGTATTCGCCCCCTGGAGTTGTGCTATCATTACCCTTTCCTTCATGTCCTTCTTTTTCCTTTCTGTAGCCCTGTCATTTTCGTTTCTCTGATGCTCGTAGTACTGGGCCATTTGGAGAATGGCCGTCGGTTTAGATGCTGCCCAACTACTTTCGCTGGCTTGTAGTTTCTGGGATACATCTGGCAGTAATCCTTTGACGTAGTTCTGCACAAATAAGTGGTGTCCGGTTGCGGTGGACATGTCTTGTCCACTGTAATCAGAGAACACAGTTTCAAATCTGGAGAAGTACTCTGAGACGTCCTCTTGTGGTTTCTGGCGGCATGCGGTTACTATGGACCAGTCTATCTTTTTCTCTGGGATCAGCGTTTTCACTTTCTGCACTATTTTGTCAGGGAGGTCTAATATTGCTTTAACTGGTTTTTGACCAGGGTTCCGCTGTTTATCTAGTGTGTCGAGTTGTTCCCAGGTATGACCAAACAGTTCGGTATGGTCTACTTTCCTAACCTGTTTCCACACATCTGCTGGCAAACATAACCCGAAGAACAAGTCTATGTCGGCAAGTGTCATTATTGTTGATCCCAGAGCGGTACCTAGCTCGGTGTAAAAGGCGGTGGGGTTCTTTCGTAAATCCGGCAAAGATTTACGGAAGGTCAGGATGTCCTGTCTGTCCCATGGCTGATACACCCAATTGTAGACCACCCTTCCTCTAGCGTCTTGATGGTTTATATCGTCATTAGTCCCTTGTCCTCTAGGAGGTATCCAGTAAGGGGCAGCTTCTTTTATTGGCATCATGCTATCTGTTTTTTCCACTGGGGGTCCTGCTACCTTAGTTGTCCTGTCCCTATCTATCTGTCCTTGTTCTATGAGGTGACGCAATACTTCTAGTGTGGATGAAAATAGTTCTGCAACATCGTTGTCGCCTTCATCTCCGATGTCTACCTTTCTGTAGAGAGCCACTAATCGCTCGGGCCCTACGTCTTGGTACTTCTCTTCATATGCAGTAAGGGTGTGGTAACAGAGACGTACAATAAAGTATCGTTTGCGGTTTTCAACATAGGAGTTGCATATGTCAGTTACATGCTCTTCTGTCTCCTTCCTATCTATTAGGGATTTAACTACTTTATCAATGCCTGCTCGCTCATTTTTACTTAATCGCGGGACCCTGGGCGCTCCTTTTTCTTTTGATCCTACCTCTACTACTGTATCCTTTGATGAGGCATTTGGTGTGGGTGACTCGGTGGGAGCAGAGGCGGTGGAGACTGAGGCGATCGTGCCATCTCCGGCTATACTTTGGTGGTCCTGGCGTTGTACTATGGGATGAGTAGGGGCGTAAGGGGTGGCATGTATATCATTGGGGGACCTAACAATAAATCATCATCTACCCCCTGTTTTGCTGGTAACTCGGGGTAAAGAGTTAAGGGCGTTCTAACAGGGCATTGACCTGATATTTTTGATTCCTGTTCCTTTTTATCGATTTCCTTTTCTTTTAGTTCTTCTTCTAACTTTTTACAGGCTTGGTAAGCTGATTTTCGCGTTTCTTTATCTTGTCTAGCTTCGTCTCTTTTCTTTCGTTGAGCTGCCTCTTTTCGCCATAAACCAAAACTATCAAACATGGCTGGTCTAGCTTTCTTTTTGTGGAGAGCTAATTCTAACGTTTCTATTTTAGCGGGATCGAAAGATCCCGTCAGTGGCCACTGATTTACCCGGTCCTTCCTAGTGTACTTATGCCATAGTTTGCTATAAGCTACGGTGGCTAATCCATATTTCACGTACATGTCCTTGTTAGGGGTGCCTTCCGGCGGTGCCGGATGACTGACCTCTAACAAACGGTCCGGTCCAAAACAATCAAACAATCTAGAGAAAACAGGCATGACGTATTTAGCGGTCAAAATGAATATCTCAATTAATGTTAGACAAAAGTCTGCACTACCTGTCCTTCGCTGTCTGCAAAGAGAGAATATTCCTATTCTACGTTGTTTGCAAGCAGGGAATGTCTCAAATAACTCAAAAAGGAATACTAGTATTTCTATCAATCAATCAATTTAAGTCATGTTTTCTCACGACCTTACCCGGACCGTATGGACAGTTCTTCGTATTCCCCTTCCAGCGCCTGGTTGTCCTCTTACTCCAACAATCAATGCGGCGTTCCTGTAAGGCCCCAGTCAGTACCGCAGGTCACTCGAGAGAGGTCCGTTCGGAACCGGTGAAGTTCAGTCGATTGGCAGCCAGACGAGGGTCTCTTTCAGGCAGGTGCACTCCAATCATTTAGTCGTTCACTCCGTCGTTAGGACCTCTCTACTGGACCCACGTGTCTCTGATGGGCCCCCCGTTGGGTCGCCAATTTGTGAAAAGCAGCGAGTCTCCTGAGATCCCCAATGCTGCCCGGCGCAAGGTCACCTTTAATCCACTTTGGATTCGCTATCTAAAATAACGAGGCAGGCGCTGGAAGCTGGAAGGCAAGAAAAAGGTTTATTACTCTTAGAGGAGACCACGTCAACTGCTGACACCAGGATGTCTTCAGGGAGGTGTTCTACTGGCAATGCTTTTGGCTCTTCCTTTTATACAGGTTTTACACAATGTATTTGTTTCATTTATCATGGTTACAAGCTTGGAGTCTCCGCCCCGGGCAGGTTGTCACACAAGCCCGACATTGTTTCATCAGCATGGTTACACAAGCCCAACATTGTTTCATCAACATGGTTACACAAGCCCAACATTAACTCTCCTCCCGCCCAGGTCAAAAACAGACAATTTAATTGCAGCTGGACCTTGCTTCAGGGTCTAAACACAAGTGAGACCGGCCAGATCTAAGAGTCCGTTCTGTTGATAAAAACAGGTCCCATTGTTGGCAAAAACAAGTCTTGCTGTGTGCAGTGCAATAAACCATGCTTGCAAGAGTCTGTTTGGTATTTGTAACCTGTTTGTGCAGGGATGAGAGGAAAGACGAGTTTGAGGCAGCAGGTGATGTTGATGTTTGTCATGGAAATAGTTTATAGCCCCCAGCACACATATCAGGTTTGGTCAGAGAGTCAGAAGGCTGCTAGAGGACAGGGTGAAATGAAGGTGACCAACAGAGTACAAAATGGCTGTGGTCAATCAGAATGACTGTAGTTTATGTGCACGTAGGAACTTTCATCAGACAAGATGGCGCAGAATGTTCATGATTGTCGTTTTGTTCTTAACACTCTCACGGGCCCCTGGACCACGGAAGGGACATCTGTTTGTGGATATATATATATATATATATATATATATATATATATATATATATATATATATATATATATATATATATATATATATATATCTGTGGATCTAATGTTTGGGGGTATTGAATTTCATAGTTTGGCTGCTTGAACAGAGAAAGATGTACCACCTATTGTCATGTGGTCACATTCGGATCGAGCGAGAACAGCACCATTTTACAAGCTTCCGTTAATTTGACATCTGGTCTTGAACACTGTACATCGACATTTGACACAAATTTCAATGCGTGCCTGTGCAGGATACTATTCTCTGAACTGGCTTTGCTTACATGTCCACTTCATAGGGATATTATCAATCACCTTGTACATTCTGTACAAGGGCTAAGTTCACTAAGCAAAATGTTTTCTCTTATGTTTGTCCACTCTGCGACAGAGCTATCACAATAGAATAAACAATAGCAGCCTGACTGGGGCTTCGGCATGGCAGCATGGGTGATATTTATTATATAAGCAGCAGGTTAGATAGAGGAGCATTTTGCTCGTACTGCGAGGTCACTACATGCCGGAAGTTCAGCAACTGATTCCTGTTTACCTTGGCGAGGAAAGATGCCCAGCTCTACACCAAGACGGGCACCCTGATAACACTTACCCACAGGTAATGGGGCGTTAGATCACCCTACAGAGAATTGGCAGATCACCCACCCTAGACATACTAGGTTAGGTAGCGCTAGGTAGGAGTACAATATATTACAGTACTTATATGCCAGCATATATTCCTGGTTACAGCACAATGGTTGAATTGTTTATCTTCTTCACTAGTCTTATAATGCTAATTATGCTATTCTGTTTCCTTCCGTTAATTATTGCAATGCATTTCTTTTATACAAGAATCATAATGCTTCAATAAATATTGAAATGTCTTGCTGAGTATATCTTATTCCTGTGTAACTCTTTGGGTATGCATGAGTAACCAAACAAAAAGGTTCTAGATCTGTTACCACAATTTCTTGGGGGGGGGGTGGAGGGGGTCAGGGTTGTCATGTTCCGAGGTTGCACCATCCATTTGTTACCTTGCCAGGTTAGGGGTACAGATGGCACACTGTGAGGTAGCCATGACTACGGCCAATAAATCCTATGTGATTGCGTGGAATCAGTTTCGCACAATTCCGACATTTAGGTTGTCCAACAAATGCACAGTTTTTAATGAGAAAGTATAAGCTGCACGACACTATGGTCTGTTTTTTGCATGGTGGGTTTTGAGTCGAGGTGCCTTTCTTGAGTGGAGGTTCCTTTGTTGAATGTATTTGTTGATTTTATTCCTGATGAAAAGTGGTCCTGTCCCATGTATTGCTTTGTGGGTGATACAAGCAGCTTTTGGCAGCCGGTAACCAATGTAGGGTCCTCAAGGCAGGCAAGATATGGGTTTGTGGCTTTACATGTAGGAGAAGTCTGGCAGCAGAGTTCTGAATCCGTTGTAGTCTTTTCATAGTTGGTAAAGATGATTCATGGTGGATCAAGTTTAGAGGGTAAACAGTCGCACATCGCGGTCTGAACCACGCATATTCCGACTACGCAAGCTCGACCACGCTTGCCTTAACCACGCATATGCCATAACCATGCATATGCATGGTTACGGCAGTGCGCGGTCTAGCTGCTGGAAGATGGAAACAGGAATGTACTGCGGTGAGGTAAGTGGGGCTGGGGGTAGTTTTTAGGGCTGGGAGGGGGTCGAGGTAGTTTTTAGGGCTGGTAGGGGGACAGTGTAGGTTTTAGGGCAGTGGAAAGGGTTGGAAGGGGGTCGGGGTAGGTTTTAGGGTAGTGGAAGGGGTTGCAGTAGTTTAAGGGACAGTGCAGGGGGGTGGGGTAGTGTAACTTACGGGGCAGGGTTATAGGCCTTAGGGCAGTGGGAGGGGAATGGGTAGATGGGGTAGTTTTTAGGGCACTGGGGTTGGGGTAGTTTTTAGGGCAGTGCAAGTGGTTGCGGTAGTTTAAGGGACAGTCCGAAGGGGTTGGGGGGGGTCGGGGTAGTGTACGTAAAGGGGCAGGGTTTTAGGCCTTAGGGCAGTGGGAGAAGAATGGGTAGATAGGGTCGTTTTTAGTGCTGGGGGGTTGGCGTAGGTTTTAGGGTAGTGGAAGAGGTTGGGGTAGTTTAAAGGACAGCGCGGGGGGATCAGGGTAGTGTACGCAAAGGGGCAGGGTTTTAGGCCTTAGGGCAGTGGGAGGGGAATGGGTAGATGGGGTAGTGACCGTGTGGGAGGGTTGGGGGGCCGGGTAGTGGCGACCTTAGCCACACATACTCCTCTTTACCATTCATGCCTATACCACGAAATTTCATGGTAAAGGCATGCGTGGTAAAGGAATGCGTGGTTAAGACGCATTCGTGGTTTGGGCTGCATGGTAGAGGCATGCGTGGTTTAACCATGCATGCTTCTATCATACAACCAGTTTAGAGAGTACAAGAGAGATAGTAGCCTGGACCTTGTTTGGAAATCCCAGGTGGGGGAAGATGCGTCACAGAGTTTTCATAGTAATGAAGCTTGAATTTGCTAATTTGTCTTTTGGGCATTCATTTATAACTTGGAGTCCATGGTAATTCCGAGGTTTCTTACTTCCTTAGATACTTTATGAGGTGGTCCCAGATCTACAGGCCAGGCGCAGAGTGGGTCATCATTTTTCCAATCGCCACACATGTGTATTTCAGTTTTAGAAGCATTCAATTTGAGACGACTCTATGTCTTCCACTGATCAAAGGCTCTGAGGCAACAGAAGATTTCCGAGTTTCCAATGTCTTTGGGGCTTTTCAGTTGAAGGATTATTTGTGTACCATCTGCATAGTTATACCATGTGAGCTAAAATTCATTCATCATTGCTGGTAATGACTTCATGTAGCCGTTGAAAAGCATGGGTGAGATGATAGAGTCTTGAGGGAACCCTGCTTTTTTGAAGTACGGTTTGGATGAGAAAGGGGGAGTATGGATGACATTTGTTCTTTTTTGAAGGTAGGGTGTGATCAAGTCAAGATCAGTCCCCTCTATGCTGGCTTCCTAGAGTCTTTTCATTAGGGTGTCATGGTCAACTGTGTCGAAGGCAGCTGATGTGTCCAAGAGAAGTAGTGCAGTGACCCTGTTCCGGTCTACTGTGTTTTTAAGGTCATCCCAGATGGCGATGAGGGCAGATTCTGTGCCTCTTTCTGGGTGGAATCCTGTTTGATAGTCTGAAAGTATGGAGTTATCTTCCCTGAATTGTGACATCTTGGCGGATGCTGCTCTTTTTATCAGTTTGCCCAGGTAAGATCCATTGGTAATTGGTCTGTAGTTGTTGGGGTCATGCGGGCCCAGGTTTGTTTTCTGTAATAATGGGCGTATGTGTGCATTTTTTAGGTCTTCTGGAAAGACTCCCGTAGTTAAAGTATTATTGATGATCCTTCTTACTGGTGTGGCACCAGAGGTAGATAAAAGAATGTTCTTGAAAAGTTGTGGTGGATAAGGGTCAGAAGGGCAGCCAGAAGGCCTGCTTCCTTTGACCAGATCCATAAATTCACTTTGTGAGATTTGTTTGAAGGAATCCAGAGGCTGAGTTAGCCTACTAGTAGGAAAGTGCCCTTTTTAGGTCTCGCCTGAGCCAGCGCATGCGCTGCTCTGGCCGAGACATTTAGTGTGTGGGCTTTTAAAAGTGCTACCACAGCTTTTTGGCTGGCGTACAGCGTGCGGTTACGCGCACAATGACAAGCAGAGGCGCCATCTGGCTTTCCTCTCTCGTCATGGTGCGCGCACATCGCACACCACTCGCCAGCCTGCTTTCACTTTTGCCGTCGCGCGCGCCACCTCTCTCCCACCACAGAGCGCGTCCCGCTCCTCCCGCTGGCTGCTGCTGCTCCCGGCGCCATCTGGCTTTTCTCACCTTCTGACTTTATTTTTCTGAGTGCAGTTTGGCCTCTTCCACTGGTATAGGGTGCTGGTACTGTTCTTGTGCACTGTACAGTGAAGCGCTTCTCCGTGACAGCAGCAGCTTGTTTTATTTTTAACATCGATCCTCTCGGACACGTGCACACGCGCACCATGCCTCCTCCGTGGTTTCCTAACAAAGGTGGTAGGGCGGCACTCGGCCTGCATGGAAGTTTTTTTGTTGCTGTGTGGCTTTTAGACAGTGTATATGCTGCTGTGTCTGCTTACAACTCCTACTGGAATATACATCAATTAATTTGCCTTCGCCTATTTGGCTAAACCTAACTGTCTTTCATTTTAGAGTTGGGCTTTTTACTAAACTTCTCTCCTATCTAAAAACACTTCTTACAACTGTTTACACAAAGTTTTCTGTACTTTGCTTTCATAATGCGATCTCCTAACTGCACTTTGTTTGTCAGAGCAGTATGCATTTTTTAGGTGTATGCAGGTACTATGATACCCTGTTAAGGCATGTTTAGTACGTTCCACAATATTATGTGGCAGCTGTTAAACGTATGCCATGTACAAACTTTTTACAGGGCACACACATCCCTCTAGCACTTTGTTTGTTGTCTGGGAGGTGAATCTGTTAATCTTATCTATAACACCATCCACTGTTCGCACTTAATTAGCTGCTACAAGCAAACTGTTCTAGATAGTAAACCACATGCTGTGCCTTTCTTCGTCTCTATAATAGCTTTCAGTGTATTGTAAATAACAAATAACCAGACTAAAAGACGCCTTGCCCGCATCTGCCTGTTATTTTGTAGTTATTTTACAAACTACCTGTGTGATCCATTTTCATGACACTACCACTTCAGCATATCTTGGCGTATTATATATTTATTAAAAAGGTACCTTTTTTGATATACTTGGCGCTTTTGCTTATGCTATCGCAGCAATACATTTTGAGTCAGTGTTACTTATATTAACGTGCTGCTTTTGCTGTTCTACCATTAGGTTATTGTTTAGGGCAACTCACAGGACATATTTAACTAGTGTTTCATTTTGCATGTTTATAAGCAGCGCTTTAAACGTGCAACTATAATTTTATACCATTTGTTAATAAGTATTATCCCACTACACATACAACAACAAACAGAGGCAACAGATACTAATGTTTATTGATACCTTTGCAATGTTTTATAAATAGTAGTGTACAAATAGATGCCCTTATGTGTACCTTGTGAGTTCTGTTATATGTTTAAATGCACTTTGTAGTGCCTTGCAGGGGACAGCCACATGCAGCATCTGCCTATTATTTCTTACCTGCTTATCTATTTACTGTCTAGTATATGCCTTTATCCGTGTTCGTGGTGCTTTTACTTTATAAATTACGGCTCTTTGATTTTTTATCCGTGCTATTTTTATGGTATACTTTACTTCCTAATTGTGCGCTAAAACCAGACACACTGTTTTACAGCATAGCAGTGCATATATTAATGTGTTAATGATGATTAAGTTACTTTAGTGTTGCCGTGGCAACTGTTATAAAGTTTGCATTAGTGGAGACTATAAAACACAAGCATTTGCAATGCAATAGGTCTCGCTTTCACGCAAGTTTGAGCTATTGACATTGCAAATAAAAATGCCTTTTATTTTTGTTTTCGTTTAAAAAACATAAATAAAAGACATTGTCATTTACAATGCCAACAGCTTAAACTCGCGTAAATGCGAGACCTATTGCATTGCAAATGCTTGTTTACATGGTGACCCCCCCCCCCACTTTTTGCCTGGTGTTTGATGTGATTTTGACTGGAAGAGCACTGGGTTCCTGCTGACCAGGCCCCCAGTGCCAGATCTCTTTTCCAAAAACTGTGCCATTGCTGCCCCAATTGACTATACCTTTAGTACCCTCTGAAAGTCCCTAGTAAATGGTACTGCTGGAACCTAGGGCCTGAGGTACTAAGGAGGGTCGAAAGGCTGCAGCATGAATTGTGCCACCCTAAGTGACTCCTCACCAACCTCATGCAAACTGCCATTGCAGGCTGCGTGACTTGTTGCAGACAAAAGTGAAAACATGATGTGGCACACAGCCTGTGTGCCATGCTTGCAGACACTGCATGCGGTATAGGTAAGTCACCCCTACAGCAGGCCTTACCGCCCTAAGGCAGGATAAACCATATTGCATGTGAGGGCATAACTGTGTGAGCAGATATGCCCGTGTGCAGGTCAGTTCCATTACTGCCAGTAGAAGTGATCAGCGAAGCCATTTTAAAGCGTGTGCTGGACACTGGTGAAAACGAGTTCCCCAGCAACATGATGGCGTCACTGAAAATAGGGATGTTTGTTTCCAAACATCTCGTAATAATAAACCCACACTGATGCCAGTGTCGGATTTAGTAATACATGCACACAGTGGCCACCTTAGTTGTGCCCCCTGAAAACCCACCAGCCACTGGTGCTGACTGACTAGTTTTCGTCAGACTGCCACCAGAGACATGTGGCTGACACCCAGGGGTGAGGGCCTCTGCTCTCCGGGGGCCATAAACAGAGTCTGCTTGGGAAGGGGGTGCGTTCACCTCCTCCCACAGGATGACCTACAGATTAACATTCCAAGGCAGGGGAGCTTCAAAGCGCCTATCGCCTTTGGTATGTGAATCTGGTTTCTCTCACAGGAGAAGAAGCCGACACCCTGTTGTCCAGAGCCATTTGGCCACTGGACAGGCAGGAAAATTATCTAGTCACATAGGCGTGACCACCCTCAGGCTAGTGCCACCCCTAAGATTGGCAACCTGAAGAGGACACAACTTTTCAAAGGTAGCCATATTGTTGATGGCAAAATCAGAAATTCTGGGACAGGGCTATGACCACCTCTCCCAGGAAGTGGTCATACCGGGGTTGTAGTGACCCCACTGGTAGGTAGCTCATTGGCTACTACCCTACACTCCCCCAATTTCATAAAATCAGTATTTAGGGGAACCTTGGTGCCAGAGAATCAGATCCTGCTGACGAAAAGAAGAAGGACCGAAGAGCCACGAAAAGCAAGAACTGTGGAAGAAGCAATTGACTTGGTGCCAACCCTGCCGGCCTGTCTGCTGTTCCTGATGATTGTGCCAAAGTCAACTCATCCTGCAAGCTGCTGTGCCTCCAAAAGCCTGGGAGGACTGCCAATACTTCTGCCAAGAGTCAGGAACTCCTGTAGAGCAGTTAAGCTGCTTTCCTGCATCCTGCAGTCCCCCAAAGAGACCTGAGAGGACTCCGGACTGCTAAAACCTGACACCGGAATGCATCAATGCACCCGTGCCACCTAGCCCTAGCTGAAGTGGGCCTACAGTGCCAATGTGGTCCCCTCCAGAGACAAATCTCACTCTGGACTTGCCCACTGTGGACTTCCTGACACCGCCTGCAGCCTGTTTGCAGGCCCCTTCTACTGCGAGTGATCCCGGTAACGAAAATCTGATGCCTTAAGACACCTCTGCTCCCGTCACCCCTGGCATGTTGAGAAGAGGACCAAAGGTCCCCAAGCCCCATGAGACCTGAGCCTCCCTTGTGGCTCAGTCCGACTTGCCTCCCAGTCCAAGCCTGCAGCCTCTTTTCGACCGGACCGATCCCCGTAGGACAACATTGGGCACCCGATGCTGAAAAGCACCTCTGCTCCCGGCTGCTCCAGTGCTGGCTGAGATGACCTGTTGGTGCTGCCTTGGATCTTGCCCATACTCACCATAAGTCTAGGAGATTGGTCTCGTAAGTTGTTGCAAAGTGCCCAAATGCACGACATGTTTTTCCCCATAGGATAACATTGGACACACAACGCTGAAAAGCACCTCTGCGACTGGTCGCCCCAGTGTTGCCCGAGGTGACCTGTGGGTGCTGCCTTGGACCTTGCCCATAGTCACCTTACGTCCAGGAGATTGGTCTCGTAAGTCGCTGTACTATACCTGAATACCGTACTTGTGTTTCCTCCCATAGGATAACATTGCGGCTCCTGAAAAATGCACTGTGCCAACTTTTTAAATGCAAAAGTATTCCTCTTGAAAAATTTACTTACCTGATCGTATTTATTCTGGTGCCTAAACGTATACAAAGATATGCGTTATTTTTATAAATCTGTGTAGATCTCTTTATTGAGTCGTGTGCATAACTTATTGACTATTGTGTGCATTTGCAGATGTCTAACACTCCTCTCTGATAAGCCTAAGGCTGCTCAACCACACTACCCCCTCAAAAGCACCTTGGGATTGCTAGAGCAGCCCCTGTCCACTAGTAAGGGAACTCCCGGACTCTTGGCACGGCGTACACTACTCTTGGAGGGGATTTTGGAAATGGGTTGGTGGCGGTGGTTTTCCTTTGTTTTAAATCTGAGACTAACAGGCCTGCTTTGGTTGTTTCATGATTTGCCAGTTTGTCCATGAATTCTTAAGTAATGAGATGAGTTCCTTCTGTGCATTTAGGTTTATGAAATTCGGTGAGAATTTTATAAAATTCTTTATTTGCACATTTAACATTTTAAATTCTGTCTGAATGTGATTGGTGTTGTGAATGTAATATTTTAATGTTGCCTCTTTTCATAATGTTGTGCCATGAACTTTGTGTGCTTTCATTCTCCAGAACACTATCAAATATGTGCCATTTGGGGAGGAGTTAAGTCATTCTGCCTTTTTATTTAGAGAACTACTTAGATCTGTTTCCTTACATTATATTTTTACATTTGAATTGCAGCATTGCACAATTTAGAAATACAGTTTTATTATATAGAGAAATTAATTAATTAATTTATTTCCTATGCTAGAGAGGACTGGATATACATGGTCCTTTTGAGTTAGGGTTTGTTATTGTTAATTTGCTTATTTGACAAATATGCTTTGACTACACTATTTTCTTCAAAGTACATTTCATTATTACATCCTATTAATGAATTGTCTTCGGATTCTAACTTTTTGCTTTCTGTAATGAAAAACATTCATATTTGAATGAACATACAAAATTAAGAACTGAAGAAGCCTAGTTGTGCACATTTTTTTCTGTCTTGGCTGAACATTTATCTGAGGATTCTCCCTTTCTTGCGACTTGACCCTCCTAGATTGGAGCATCAACAAGACCGTCTGCAAATAGGTTATGACAGCCCTTCTAAATTCGAGTGGTTGAAGAGCCTCTTCAGGAAAAGAAGGATTCATTAGAAATTCAGGCACAATTACTTCGTAATCTAAATGTAATTGGGAATGAACTTTCATAATAAAGGACAGTCTAGATTCAATATTAATTTGTCAGCAAAACGTTTTTCAGATAAGTATCTCTGTAAGACAAAGATCCAAGTACTCCCAGTCTCTTAGAGGATGTAACAGCTACCAAAAAGAAGACGTCCAGATTTACAGAGACAAAAATCAAAGCTTCAAGGGTATTTCTTCAAAGCATCTAAGACTAGTCAGAAGGTTCTTGACTGTTGGCCTTTTAAAGAAAACCCTTTAAGCATCCTAGAAATATATGGTTTCTAATCACCTACTCCTCCCCAAAGTGCATTCAATGCCTTGATAGCTGCCCATTTAAGCCTAAAGGTTGATACTACTAAACCCAAAGCAAATCCTTCTTGCAAAAAATTCAATATCTTTAATACATCACTGCTAAATGTGCTCTTGAGGAAGGATTTTCTCAGAACTTACTCCGGTCATTTAGCTCTATTTTCTAAGCACAAAAGGGACCCTTGTGTCCAAAATGATAAGAAATAAGGCTAAATGCAGCAGAAAAATGAATAGCATAAACATACTCTTGCAGTAGGATTGCTTATCCCCAAATTACTCTTAAGTACCTGAGCAGGGGTAATTGCATTATGAGCAGTAATTCCGCATCAAAAAGTAACTCAAAATTACTCCAGCATGATGGAAATTCCGCCTAGGCCTAATCCCAGTACTGTATTTCGTGAACAGGAATGCTTAAAAAAATTAAAAAACAGTTTTTAATATTTATTAAAGTTCAATTCATTTTTATTTTTTTATTTTAAATCTTTATTTGGACATCATACAAAGGAGACATAAACATATATACAATACAAATACGCACAATGTCATATTTTTGCGTTTTATCCTCCCCTGCTCCCTAAATATCCCACCCCCCCTACTCTCCCCTCCCCCTCCCTCTGATCCAAAGGAAGTTAAGCTATTCCTTGCTTTAATGCACACTTGACCTTTATGTTGCATATATGACAAAAAGAACAGAGAAGAAAAAAGAAAAGAAAAGAAAAAAATTGCCCCACGGCTTCCCAAACTCGTTATAACATTTTCAGAGTAGCTCAACTGGTCTTATGCCATTAGATCAACATCCTCGTTAATCCATCTAGTTACTGGCGCCCCGATTTCAAGCCCTCTCTTTTTAGTTCTGTGTCCCCTTCGTTTGTATACCGCGATCTCCCACCGGTATATTGCTAGCAATTTCCCCAGCCAGTCATGTATTGAAGGAGGATCTTGATCTAACCAAGCACTAGCCAAGCATAGCCTAAACACGGCCATAGCTGTGAATAACATAATCCGGTTTAGTTCGGCCATTTCCTGATTGCTTACCCCCAGAACTATCACTTGGGGTGTAAGATCCACCCCAAATCCCAGCATATTTCTAAGGTAATTACCCATCTCGGTTACCAAAGGAACAAGTTTAGGGCAAGTGGCAAACATATGCACGCTCTCAGCGGCTAGAGTTCCGCAGCGAGAGCAGTGTATACCTGAAGCCCCCCCCCCATCTAAAAATCCGTGCTAGTGTGATATATAAATTGAGCCAGGTTTTAAAACACTGTACTTGGAGATTTGCCGAAATAAATGCTGTCTGGCTTAACAGAAGGGAATCCTCACATTCCCCTATCCCTGCTTGTAACAGATCCTGCCAACGGTTTGTATGTCTAGTTAAATCGTCCCCCATTTCTTTATTGAGTAATTTACATATTGTAGATAATGTTGGGGAAGCCCCCAGCACCGTGTCCAGTAAAGGGATTTTACTACAGCTAGCTACCTTCTTAGTAAGGAAATACCTTAATTGTAAATATTTAAAAGAAGTGATTGTTCCCTATCCCAAACTTTCCCTTGATTGTGTCAAACAAAAATATATCCTTGTCTTCCATTAAATCTCCGATATGCCTCACACCACTTTCAGCCCAAATTTTCATATATCCATCATGGAATATAGCTGGAAGTAAATCATTATTGACCAAAGGGGAATATCTATGGATTCTTCCAATGTTCAGCTTTTTTCGGACTGCAGTCCAGACCCTGAATGCTCCCAATAATATCTTGAATTTAACTCTCTTAAAATAGGCGAAATCAATATGTCGCATTAGACAGCCTATAGCCTCCGCCCCAAATATTAACTCGTATATGGAAACATTAGCTACTTCCCTTGTTGCGCCGCTGTCTCTTCCAAATAGATCAGCCATCTGTTGTAATGCTGCTGCCCAATAGTATATTTGAAAATTCGGGACTGACCAGTCCCCACGATCTCTAGGCAGATTCATATATTTTAAAGCTCTTCGAGGGCGTTGCCCAGCCCACAGGAATCTAGAGATCAGTTGGTTCAGTGCTAAGAACCAAGATTTATTTATTTCCACTGGAATAGCTCTTAAGAAATATAAGACTTTTAGTAGAAATAGCATTTTAATAGCGTTGCTCCTACCTAACAGTGTGAGATGTAGATTATTCATCCTATTAAAATCTGCCCTAGATTTCTGCATCAGAGGCCCCAAATTAATATTAACAATTTCATCTATATTAGCGCTGATCTCGACCCCTAAATATCTAGCATTCTTCACTACTCGAGCATCATCCAGGTCTATTTTCCCATTCTTAACGATTAACGTTTTGCTTTCATTAAGGTGATACCCCGAGATCTTGCCAAAATAACTTGCTTCCCTTTCTATCTCAATAAGTGCCACTCGCGGGTTAGGTGTAACTATTGCCAAGTCATCCGCGTAGGCTAAAATCTTGGTGTAGCCTCCAATGGTATGTATAGCCTGAATCTTTTGATTCTCCTCCATTTTCCTGATTAAGGGATCAATGTAAACCGCAAACAATAGCGGAGAACAGGGGCACCCTTGTCGCATGCCTCGTGTAATTTTAATTACATCGGATGTGGAGCCCATCATGACTATTCTGGCAGTAGGTTCGCGATACATACAACTAATAGCCCCAATAAATCCTTTCCCCAGGCCCTTTCTCTCCATAATTGCCCACAAGAAGGGCCAGGAGAACCTATCAAAGGCTTTTTCTGCATCTAACAGTATTAAAGCCATAGGGTCTCCCTTAACCTTGGTGGAATCAAATAGGGCAATTGTTCGACGGATATGTTCTATCGTTCCCCTGCCCGGGACAAATCCATGTTGATAGGGAGAGACTAGTTTCTTGATGACTGAAGCTAGCCTATTGGCCAAAATTTTAGCATAAATCTTTGTATCGCTGTTGACCAGCGTAATTGGTCGGTATGACCCCAATTCATTTATAGGTTTGCCTTTTTTTGGAAATACTACGATATTAGCTGATTTCCAAGATTCAGGGGCCACCTCGCCTGATTGTGCTCTACCGAATATCTCTAACCTAATTTCCGTGACCTGTGCCCTAAATTTTTTATAAAATTCCCCTGGTATCATAATCCGTTCCAACAGCTTTACCGAGTGGCAGAGAATCAATTGCCTTTTTTATCTCCTCGATTTTTATTGGTGCTGATCCAGCGCGGCAAATATAATTTCTCCTTATGACACTAATCCAGAAAAACACCTACGCAACCTTTATTACTTAAAACTTATGTCGGTGGGGCCCATGACACCGCATACATACATTCATTCAATTTCTGGGTTAAGCGCTAAGGAGAATGAGCTGCTGGACAAACGGGATACCTTGTTAAATTTGACAGAATAATAATCTATACATTATATACATTATCTTTGGATCCTGTCGATTCTAAACATCAAGGTACTCCGCTATTCGGTCGATGGACCAACTAGTAGAATTAGTTGATGGCGATTAAGACCAGCTCAATCACAATTAAAACCTTTAACATTTATTAATCATAAATCTATTAAAGAACCACAGACTCATTTTAGAGTTAGAATATAATTTTATCTAAAATTCTTCGAGCAAATAAGTAAAATTCTTTATTAAGTAAAACATTTAGAAATATCAATAAACATTTTAAGAAAGATTTTTAGAAAAAGTGAAAAATTACTTATTACCCTTGGCCTCAGGGCGATGACAAGAATGGTTCACCAAAGGAAGATGAACCGCAGATCACAGGATAGGACTCCCAAACTGACTGACTGTCCCGCTAACCTCCTCAGACGCAATCACCTCCCGGGCAAAATTCCCGCAACAATCTCGTTCCTTCCCCAGTCAAAGTTCAAAGTCCAAAATGACAGAGTCTCTCGCAGCATCAAGGTGGAAAAATGAAAAGCAAGTTTTTTCACAATGTAAGAGCAGACTCTCTTATACTCTATTTTCTGGCTCTCTACACTTAAAAGTTGCAATCTTTAGGGGCAAGAATCACGCTAATTGGTCCATTGGAGGGGTCTGATGGTCACCTCATCGCCCTCCTTGTTCGAACTGGTTTGGGGACAATAAAGCACACAATAAGTCTCATGATCACAGTGTCCAAAAGTAGTCCAATTTGTTAATCCATTTTGTAACAATCTTTGATGGTCACACATTAGTTCATCCCCTGTCGCTCGACTTTCCCATTCGTTCCCAGGCATATATGCTGAACACTTGGCACGCTCCTTGTTGCAGGTCAGATTGGCCTTGACATCTCTCACTCCGAGCACAGGCCGCATACACGTGACTGGAGCTTTCATACCGAGTCTGCGCGGGGGCCATCTTATTCAGCGCACGCGATCTCGTCCTTTCCAGCAGCCATTTAAGAAGCATGGCCTAGCAGGCCCGAACGAAACTAATATAAGAACAAACACAATAGAAATTAAAATATGGAAAATAAGCCTTTCTGTTTACCACCCGCCATTCTAAAGACCCGTGTTAGATATTACCTAGCAGAAGCGACATTTAAAGCCATTTTACTTACCATCTGCATTCTTTGCCACAATACAACTCTATTACGCAACACAAATCATGCAATTCACTCTAAGTACTACGCAAATCACAATACTCACGTTAATTAGCTTCACATTTGTAAATAAATTAGATTTTGCAACATTTAGCAAATTGCCCACATGTAATGTCTACTAAAAAGGTGTATTTGTTGATTAATTCATGCATTTCAAACGGTTACTATCATTAATGGTTATGGGGTCATTAATTTCCAAGGGGTACACATTTATTTTCGTTTCCCCTGCTCCATCAATTCCCCCCTTTGGTGATTTTTAACATCACCACTAAAACCTATCCCTACAAATTTATCAGATAAATGTTTCTTGTCCACTTGCATTTGTTAATTTAGACAATCGTGTTCTTTTCATCCTGTCTTTTAGACCTTTTGTACATGTTCTCTTTAAACTCTTCCAATTCGATCTCTCCCATCTCCCGTTCTCTTTCTTTCTTTTTCTCATTTTCTCTTTTTGCTTTATTTTGTCTTTTTCTTCTTTTAACACACACATATGCTAATCTCAATATTGATATTATCACTATTACTAAGGTCACTGGAATTAGTATTTTCCCAATAAGAGAACTACCTATTTCTGTGAACCATTTCTTCATTGAGGAAAAACTCTTACCAAGTCTCTCCCAAGCACCTTCAACCTCCAGTGGGGCAATTTCTTTATGCAAATCAGTAATGTTCTTTATATACTTCTGTATATTCTGACTTTTGTCTGGAATGTAAGTGCAACAATGTTATACCTTCAGCATTCCACAGCCTCCACCCTCTTTTGCCAAAAGAATGTCAAGGGCAAGTCGATTTTGCATTACCATAGCTCTCATGGCAACCATTTCGGTATTTACCATCAAGAACCCTCCAGCAGTATTCGTTGATAAACAATCTACTACTGTAGACAATTTCCGAATCTTGTATGCATTCAAAGATATACCCACTGCTGGTATCAATGCTCCAAAAATATGACCTATTATTTCTGAGAAGCTTTCCCTCCTCCTACGGGTTAATGGTTTACCTATCTCGTGAATTCCTTTCGTTCCTCTTTCCACGTGAAAAATCTTTGGAAAGACCAGGCCTAGATAGCATGTTCCGTACCAATGGTCCGGCAATCTATAATAAGCTCTATTTCCGCAAATATAATAGATCCCTGGAAATACTGGATCTTTTCCTCCTTTAAATCCCCATCCCCCTAAAATTTTGTATGTATCTCGGCACTCACTAGAACCCACGAAATAGTTATCATACATAGTGTTATCTCTACTAATACACAATTTTCCATGTTGGGGCCAATCTAGAATCATAGCTGCATTTGTTTCGCCTTTGTCATAACTTCCCTCTTCAAACGCCCAAGGTGGGGTTTTTGTCTTTTCTCCTGCTGCCTTTCTTTGAAACTTAACCCTTCTGTCTTCTACCATGTCTAAGAAAACCTTTTCTTCCTTTCTTAACCCACAAGTAAGATTATGTCTAAATGCATATTCTAATGTTAATTCTTTTGTTTCTAAGAAAAATTCTCCAAAAATCTTTGCAAACTTCACCTTATTTAGTTCAGGGATTACGGGAACTTTAGCGAAAACAGCATCTGTGTCAGTGTAGTAATACTCTAATTTACCTGTTTTGTAAAATAAGCTAGCTAAAACACTACAAGTTATTCCATACGTCAAAGGAAGGTGATGATACGTCACACCTTCTGTTACAGACGCAGGTAACTGCATACAGACATAACAATCTCTCACATCCATTGTCTCCACATATTCGTACAAAAGTTTCGTGAAGACATTCTTGGAGAAATCAGTTATTGACTTGTCCCTATGAAAATCAGTACTATCTATTAATGTTGCAGTGTTCTTTATGTTAGATTTCTTGTCACTATTCGTGTCATTCATTATTGCAGATGTATCTTCTACAACTAATCTTAGTGGAATTATTATTGCCAAAATGAACCAAATAAGCATTAGAAAGCCTGTACAATAGAAACATATCTTACACCATCTACGGAAAAACTCACATCTAGATCTTCTATTCTCAGTGTCTACCATGTTGAAATATTATCTAATTGTATGTACAGAAATGTGTTTCCACACCTCAAATGACGTAGTGTTGACTAGGATCAACTGCCTTTTGGCGCACCTTTCGGTCTTTCAGAAATTTTCTTTGATTTTATCAGCTTGTGTGTCTAGTCCGGTTTTCTTTCTTTGTCTTTCAGGTTTGGCGCAGTTCACTCTCACCCACTTGTTCAAAGTCTTTGTCTGGGGTCTCGTGACTGCTATCCACTTCTTTAATGTCAGACAGTGCTATGTATACCCATTCAGGTTACTTGTATTTCAAGTTAGGTCTTTTCACTCTTTTGGGTCTCTGCAATTGTCTTTTATCTGTTTTTCTTTGTCTTTCCTGACTTGTTATTTCATTTACTTGTTCTGCATTGTCTTTGTTCAAATTTATTAGTTTATATCTCAGTCTTTTAATTTCGTTGGGCCAATTGTCTCCTTTTCTCGGCCTTTTCAGTTCACTTTCTTTTTCTCCTCGTTCTGCTCTCCAAGTTCTCTTTCTTGGTCCTATTCTTTGCTTTCTTTCTTCTTCACTTCCTTCAGATTCTGTCTCAGATCTCACTTCACTTCCTCTAACTTTGAACTTTATGATCTCAGTCTCTTTATCTGAATCCGAATCTTCTGGTGTTTCTTCTGCTTGAAATTCTGAGTCTAATCCTCCTCGTGTTTCTTCCGCAATTTCCGCAATCTCTCTATCTGAATCTAAATTTCCCTGTGTTTCTTCTGCCTGTAATTTTGAGTCTAATCCTCCTCGTGTTTCTTCCGCAATTTCCCCAATCTCTCTATTTGAATCTAAATTTTCTTGAGTTACCTCTACAATTTCCGGAGGAATTTCCCCAAAGCTTGTACTTGGCTGTTCATTGTCACTGTTTATTTGTTCGGTTTCTCCTGTTTCAATATCAGTTCTTTTTTTTTCGGATTCTTCCTTTTGTCTTTCACTGGATTCAGGTTGGTCTGTTTCAGATGCCGAACTGGTATCTGATATTTCCAGATGTCGACTTACAGGTCGAGCTTCAGGATCTGGAACTCTGATTATTTCAGTTTCTTCCTCAGTTGTCAAACTGGTACCTGATTTTTCCAGATGTCGACTTACAGGTCGAGCTTCAAGATCTGGAACTCTGATTGTTTCAGTCTCTGCTTCAGATGCTGAGCTGGTATCTGATATTTCCAGATGTCAACTTACAGGTCGAGCTTCAGGATCTGGAACTCTGATTATTTCAGTTTCTTCCTCAGTTGTCAAACTGGTACCTGATTTTTCCAGATGTCGACTTACAGGTCGAGCTTCAAGATCTGGAACTCTGATTGTCTCAGTCTCTGCTTCAGATGCTGAGCTGGTATCTGATATTTCCAGATGTCGACTTACAGGTCGAGCTTCAGGATCTGGAACTCTGATGGTATGACTGGCATGAATCCAATTTTTCACACCTGCACACTTTACTGCAGTTGTTGTCACCAGGATCACTTGACGTGGCTTATCCCAGCGTGGAACCAAGCAGTTTCTTCTTCTGTGGACTTTTATGCGGATCCAGTCTCCTGGACTCAGATCATGAGCTGGTTTTCTTTCAAGAGTGGTCGCATCCGGCCCAACCTGATGAAACACAGAATGCACCACATCAGCCAATCCTTTGCAATAGTCCAATACGAGATCATCAGTTATAGTCAGCAGTTTGTTGACAGGTACGTGTGCTTGTCTCATTGCTCGTCCCATGATTATTTCATGAGGACTCAGACCTGTTTTTCTGTCAGGTAGGCTTCTTATGCTCATTAGCACCAATGGTAAGGCATCGGGCCATTTGAGTCCTGTGGCTTGACACATTTTCCCTAACCTATTCTTTATTGTGCCATTTACTTGCTCTACCACTCCAGAAGCCTCTGGTCTGTAGGCACAATGCAGCTTTTGTTGAATGTCTAATGCTTCACATATCAGTTGGATGATTTCATTCTGGAAATGCGTTCTTCTATCTGTTTCGATCGTTACTGGAAAGCCATATCTAGGAATGAATTCTCTCAGCAGGAGCTTAGCTACAGTAACTCCATCATTCCTTCTTGTCAGATAGGCTTCCACCCAACGAGAAAACAAACAGACGAC
The DNA here is from genome assembly GCA_963921515.1 of Calotriton arnoldi. Classification (NCBI taxonomy): domain Eukaryota; kingdom Metazoa; phylum Chordata; class Amphibia; order Caudata; family Salamandridae; genus Calotriton; species Calotriton arnoldi. Next base: position 210,691 of record CAWUFW010007619.1, on the reverse strand, counting down.
CACCAGGACATACCTCAATCTGTTACTTGGGGGCATTTCAATAAAATCTAATTGCATTCTGGTAAAAGGACCTCCTTCACGTCCTATTGTTCCCAAACTCACTACTGTCTTCCTTCCAGGATTTATCTGTTGGCATATAAGGCATCTTTGGCAAAGACTTTCAGCTATAGCCCTAAACTTTGGGTTGTACCAGGTCTGTTTGAAAAGTCTGATCAAGGCATCTCTACCTATGTGTGCCTGTCCATGGTACATCCGTGCCATGTTAGAGATCATGCTATCAGGCATAACTGGTCTTTCATCCCTGTAAACCCAGACTTCATCTTCCTCTCTTTGTCTGCAACCTGCTTTTATCCAACCATCTTTTTCCTCACCACCTGCCTCTTCCTGCAATTGTTTTACCTCATCCCATGTTTCAACTGTGTTAGTAAACAGCAAGGGACATGAAACATTCTCTTTTTCCCTTCTCCGATTCATTGAGGTCATATTTCTGGCACAATATTGAGCTAATTTGTCAGCGAATTTGTTACCCACTGCAATGTAATCAGTTCCATTTTTGTGAGCAGTGCACTTTACCACCGCAATCTGTTTAGGCAGCTGTATCGCCTCAAGCAACTTTTTCACAAACTCACCATTCCTAATAGGAGACCCTGAGGAAGTCAGGAATCCCCTTTGGGACCAGATCTGTCCAAAATCGTGGACCACTCCGAAGCCATACTGGCTATCTGTGATCACAGTAATTCGGAAATTCTTTCCCAGTTTGCACGCTCGAATCAGAGCAATCAGCTCAGCAACTTGGGCTGAACGTATTCCTCTCAAACAGGATGCTTCCATTATGGTTGCCACCGTACACACAGCATAAGCGGCACTTAAAACTCCTTCATTTGTCCTCAGGCATGACCCGTCCACAAACATCACAAAATCTGACTCTTTTAGAGGTTCATCTTTAATGTCTGATCGGGGCTTTGTGCAAAATTCAAGCACATCCAAACACTTATGATCAACATCATCTTTGACTTCTGCATTTACTTCATCTGGCAGTGAAGTGGAAGGATTTACACTCGTGCATCTTACAATTGTTACATTGTCTGCACCCAAGATCACCTTTTCATACCTAGTCAGCCGACTATGTGTCATGAATTGGGTTTTTGTTCGGGTCAGAAGGATTTCAACTGAATGTGGGACATATACTCTCAAAGGATATCCCATCACAATGCCTTCACTCTGTTCCAGACTCACACAAGTAGCAGCTACTGCTTTCAGACATCCAGGCAACGCCTTTGCTACCGGGTCTAAAACAGCTGAAAAATAGGCTATTGGTCGTTTCATTTTTCCATGCCTTTGCACTAATACTGAAAGTGCACATCCGTCTCTCTCACTACAATACAGCTCAAATTCTTTCTCATAATCAGGCATTCCCAATGCTGGTGCCTCACACAAACTTGTTCTTAGTTCCTCGAAAGCCTTCATTTCCTCCTCATCCAATGCAATCGGATCTTTGACATCCTTCTTTGTCAATCGCTGTAAAGGTTTTGCAATCAATGAAAACCCATTTATCCACTGTCGGCAATAACCAACCATTCCAAGGAACATTCTCACCTCTCTTTGTGTCATTGGGGCTCTCATTCCTTTGATAATCCTTCTCCTTTCTGTTGTCACTTTTCGCATCCCTTTCTCAATCTTATGACAGAGGTACTGTACTTCCTGTTGACAGAATTGCAATTTTGATGGGGACACCTTGTGTCCTCCTTCTGCCAAATGATTCAATAAAGCAATTGTGTCCGTAACACATGCTTCTCTGGTCTTTGATGCCACCAATAGATCATCAATATATTGGACCATCACAGATTTTTCAGGCATTTTTAAATCTTCTAAGGATTTCTTCAGAATCTGATTAAAAATAGAAGGACTTTCTGTATACCCTTGAGGAATTCGGCACCATGCCAAAATACGCTCTCCGAACCGGAACGCAAATAATGGCTGGCTGTCAGGGTGCAATGGAATAGAAAAGAATGCATGGCACAAATCAATAACTGTGTACCATTCTGCATCATGTGGGATTTGATACAGTATTACAGCAGGGTTTGGCACAATTGGGCAGCAAGGAATAACAATTTTGTTTACCTTCCTCAAATCTTGTACTATCCTATATGTTCCATTTGGCTTTTTCAATCCCATTATAGGAGAATTATATGGGCTGCTCATTATTTCTCTCAAAATCCCTTGTTCAATCATCTTATTAATTACAGGTGTTATTCCTTCAATAATTTCTGGCGTCAGTTTGTACTGCGGGGTATTTGGGTAATTCGTTCCTTCTTTTACAGTAATTTTTACAGAATCAACTTCTCTCATTAGTTCAATATCTTCGCCTGTGAAATCCCACACATCATACCTGACTATTCCTTTCAATTCAATTGGGATTTTCTCCGCATCAAACACAGGAAACATATCATTCACTCCTGGTTCTAGTTCTGCCATTGTCATTTTATACAGAACATCCTCATCTGGTGTCTGGAAAGCAAAACCATATGGGGTACAATAGATGGTACAATTCATTTTGCAGAGCAGATCGCATCCTAATAAATTTACAGGACTACAATCACACACCACAAAGCGATGCATCTCTTTGAATGGTCCAATTTCCACCTCTATTGGTTTTGTAAGAGGGGTTTTAATCTGCCTGTTTGAAACACCTACAACTTGGATATATTCTCCTGAGAGAGGAAGTTTTGGAATTTCCACTGATCTAACAGTAGAACGGGTAGCACCAGTGTCCACAAGGAATGTAACATTTACACCATTCACTTTTCCATCCACAAATGGACCTGACTGATCTACCTCTAGAGTTGCGCCAAGCACGCACTCCTCTTCCTCTCCTAGGCACCGTCATAAGCTTTCATCCGATTCATCTCCATCCTGCCGTAACCAATACTGCGAAACTGCAGCTGCGCGCAGCAATTTTGTTACCTGCTCTCCTCCGTAGAATCCTGCCTCTGTACTGTATCTATGAGGATTTACACTCTTTGGAAGAGGTGGTTGCGGCACCTGACACTGTTGAGTAACTACATGTGGCTGTTGCAGCTGTTGGTAACTCACCTCATTCTGCACCTGTGGATTCAATGATTGATTTTCGACATTAACTTTCGGAGGAAATTTACACTTGTTTCTCCAGTGCCCTAATTTTCCGCAATTATGACATGGCCATTTCTTTTTAGCTTCTTCTATACTCATCTGACCTTTTCCCTTACCAATATTCGGTTTGGACTTGGTCTGTCCTGCATCACTAGACTGATTATTCATCTGAGCTTCTTGCTTTTCTGCAACCTTTACTTGTGCCCACATTGCCTTTTCCTCGAGTTTACACTGACTACACTCAATATCGTCACTACAATATTTCACATACCGTAATACCTCATCTACTGTGCTATTCTGCCAACACAACATATGTTGCTTAATCATTTCACTTATCTCAGGTCTCAGACCATATACAAATCTGCACAAAATGACTCATGTCCTTTTCACTCAAATTCTCGTATCCACTATACTGTTTAAAGACCAAAAGCAATCTCTCGTAATAGGCATGTACAGATTCCTTACTCTCCTCAGTTGTTCTAGCAATCTTTACCCAGTCCGTTTCTTTTGGTGGGATTTTATTTTTCAGAAACGTGATTGCCTGTTCATATTTTCTCATTACTTCTGAACCTGGGGCTCCTGTTTTTGCATCTCTACAATATTCTTCCTTCGGCCAGTCAATTGTAATTTTACACTCTGTCCATAAATCTGCTGGAACAACAATCTCAAACAGTCCATCCAAATCTTCCCAGAACACTTTTGAAACTTTTACAAACCTTTCTACCTGTCTATACCATTCAACAGGTTTCTCTCTCAATCTTGGAAAATCATTTGTAAATGACAATATATCTTGTCTGGACCATGGGACATGTACATAACTTCCTCCTGGAGTTTCTCTCATTGGACACTCCGTTACCGTCGGTTCTTTCTCTTTTACCGGAAAAGCCAATGATGCTTTATCAGTTGTTCCCTCCTTTCTTCTTATCCTCCTACTTCTCCACTTGTCTACATCTCCCCATTTTCTCAATAAAACAATCAGTTCTTTTATTTGTGTTAGTCGTCCTGAAGTGTTCAGATTTTCTATGTCCTTTTCACTAAAATCTACCCTGTACGGTTTCTGCAATCCTCTAATTTTTCCAAAATCTACTCCTAGTTCGTTCGCTGTTTCTTCCAATTTTTCATGCAAATTCCTAGCTCTCCAAGTGACGCTTTTACACATAAACATTAATTCATCATCTTGATAGGACTTCAATCGATCTGTACCAATAGTTCCTAGAATTAATTCTTCCATATCTATCTTTAATCTGACCACATCCAAAAGTTGTGGTTCTGCATCCTTTTTCTGCAAGCTCCTCACCCAATCATTTAATTCCTCTGCAGTCGGACCCACAGGGGTTTTGTTTACTTCTGCCCAATTTACACTTCTCTCCGGAGTTTCAATTCCTGACTCAGTTCCCATAGGAATCCTATTTATCGGACTCTCATTAATTGTCAAATTTACAGGTGGACTTGACCTAAATGGACCAACAGAATCTTATTTCTCTCTATTTTCTGGAATTATCCCTTCTCTTACTTTTTGCATACTGGAATTTAATGGAATTGTTAAGGAGTGTTCATCTATCTTTTGATTTTCAAATACTGAGATTACTGGCCCTATAGTTACTGGCACAGTCACGGCTTCCATATTCTTTGTCAGTTCTCTTATCTTTTCAGTCAACTCTCTTGTGGTTCTGGCTAATTCAGCTATATTACCATTATCATGTTTCACAGTCTGTGGTGTTTCTAGTTTATTAAATGGACTATTTATTTCAGACATTTGTTCAGGACTTTGATTTATTACAGTTCTCATTGGTGGTGCATTTGGTGTCACCACCACAGAATCCTGTTGATATGGAGGGGGTCTTTTATTTAAAATGTCCTCCAGCAACTCATCCTCTGTGTCGCTAACTCCATACCCATATCTCTCTGTTACTGCATGCTTCTTTTTCTCCGTACACTTTTTCCCTGTAAATTCTTCAACTGTTCTTACAGGAAACATGCCATCCGTCATGTTAGCATACCGCCATCGTCTCATCCTGTGACTGTCTTCATGATTCAAACCCCTTACTCTTCCATGAACTAAACTATAATTCTTTGCACCTCTGTGTCTTTCCCTTTCATACATCTCATCTTCCCATTCACCTAAGGCTTCGAACTGTGTCGGTCTAGGTCTCGGTTCAAGTTTCATAATCTTGCTAAACGATCCATTTTCTGGAAATGCCAATACTCCATCGTCTTTGGTATATTTCGCCCAATTTTCCAACCAAATGCAAGTATGATAGCCATATTTCAACATCATATGAGATGCTGGCATTTTCGGCGGAGGAAGTACTTCTCCTTCCCTAGTCACAACCTTCTTATCTTTCTTGAAAAAGTTTTTAAGCTTCCCAAACCATGATGGTTTCTCTCTACCATACTCATTATAATAAGCCATATTTCACTGTTCTTTTTCCCAAAACAAATTCACGCAATTCTTCACCACTCTGTTCTTTCTACTGCTCGGCTATTCGGACCTATCCCAGCGCGTCTCACACCAACGCACCAATCAGAAAGCTTTTACGTCACTCTCGCACTAACCTATCCCAGCGCGTCTCACACTAACGCACCAATCAGGAAGCTCTTCGTTCTTCCACAACTGGCCAATACCAGCGCGGTTTTTGTTGACGTCAGTTCTACTCCTGCTTCTACTGACCCCTCCTTTACAAAAATTATCTGCAGTTTTCTTAGCTTTTCTTTTCAACTAAAATTGATTAGTTACAACGTGAAACACATTACCATTGTCTGTTCCTCTAAACAAAAGAGATAGTTTATTCTAACTTACAAGGATACTGTTTCGTTCGATAAGTGTAGCACTTCTCTCTACCTTACCCTTCTCTCAAGCAAGAGGTAAACCCGTTTCTCTGGGGATAAAACACTTGTGGAGACTACACTGCTCCTGAGAATTAAGGCCAAAGTTTCACAAGAAAACCTGTTGCTATTTCACTCAAATGCAATTCATGCGTGAAATTTCTCTAACATAACACAGTCCTGTGTTATCACCAATTTTGAAATCAGACAATGCACAATTCCATGTGACTTCTCTTGTCACACGTGTCCACTTCCTACTTCACGGAAGCTTCAAAATTTCGACTTACACATAACATAATACAAACTCAACATAGAGTGTTAGACACGAAAAATCAATAATCAATAATCACCAAACTAATCTATAGTAACCATAACTCTGCTACCAAGAAATCTGATCCAGCGTGGCAAATATAATTTCTCCTTATGACACTAATCCAGAAAAACACCTACGCAACCTTTATTACTTAAAACTTATGTCGGTGGGGCCCATGACACCGCATACATACATTCATTCAATTTCTGGATTAAACGCTAAGGAGAATGAGCTGCTGGACAAACGGGATACCTTGTTAAATTTGACAGAATAATAATCTATACATTATATACATTATCTTTGGATCCTGTCGGTTCTAAACATCAAGGTACTCCGCTATTCGGTCGATGGACCAACTAGTAAAATTAGTTGATGGCGATTAAGACCAGCTCAATCACAATTAAAACCTTTAACATTTATTAATCATAAATCTATTAAAGAACCACAGGCTCATTTTAGAGTTAGAATATAATTTTATCTAAAATTCTTCGAGCAAATAAGTAAAATTCTTTATTAAGTAAAACATTTAGAAATATCAATAAACATTTTAAGAAAGATTTTTAGGAAAAGTGAAAAATTACTTATTACCCTTGGCCTCAGGGCAATGACAAGAATGGTTCACCAAAGGAAGATGAACCGCAGATCACAGGATAGGACTCCCAAACTGACTGACTGTCCCGCTAACCTCCTCGGACGCAATCACCTCCCGGGCAAAATTCCCGCAACAATCTCGTTCCTTCCCCAGTCAAAGTTCAAAGTCCAAAATGACAGGGTCTCTCGCAGCATCAAGGTGGAAAAATGAAAAGCAAGTTTTTTCACAATGTAAGAGCAGACTCTCTTATACCCTATTTTCTGGCTCTCTACACTTAAAAGTTGCAATCTTTAGGGGCAAGAATCACGCTAATTGGTCCATTGGAGGGGTGGTGATGGTCACCTCATCGCCCTCCTTGTTCGAACTGGTTTGGGGACAATAAAGCACACAATAAGTCTCATGATCACAGTGTCCAAAAGTAGTCCAATTTGTTAATGCATTTTGTAACAATATTTGATGGTCACACATTAGTTCATCCCCTGTCGCTCGACTTTCCCATTCGTTCCCAGGCATATATGCTGAACACTTGGCACGCTCCTTGTTGCAGGTCATATTGGCCTTGACATCTCTCACTCCGAGCACAGGCCGCATACACGTGACTGGAGCTTTCATACCGAGTCTGCGTGGGGGCCATCTTATTCAGCGCACGCGATCTCGTCCTTTCCAGTGGCCATTTTAGAAGCATGGCCTAGCAGGCCCGAACAAAAGTAATATAAAAACAAACACAATAGAAATTAAAATATGGAAAATAAGCCTTTCTGTTTACCACCCGCCATTCTAAAGACCCGTGTTAGATATAACCTAGCAGAAGCGACATTTAAAGCCATTTTACTTACCATCTGCATTCTTTGCCACAATACAATTCTATTATGCAACACAAATCATGCAATTCACTCTAATTACTACGCAAATCACAATACTCACGTTAATTAGCTTCACATTTGTAAATAAATTAGATTTTGCAACATTTAGCAAATTGCCCACGTGTAATGTCTACTAAAAAGGTGTATTTGTTGATTAATTCATGCATTTCAAATGGTTACTATCATTAATGGTTATGGGGTCATTAATTTCCATGGGGTACAAAACGTTTTTTGTTTCCCCTGCTCCATCAGTACTTCTAAGATTTCTTTCTCCTCAGGGGAAAGCTGTTCAAGAATTTGCCCACTTAAATATTCCTCAATCTCTCGATCCCCTATCTGGATGTCCTCTGTATATAATCTCTGATAACATTTTTGGAATGCAGAGAGAATAGCTTCTGGCTCAGTAACCATGCCGGCACTAGGATCTCTGATTTCGATGATCCAGGTTTGTACCAGTTTTTCTCTAGTGCGGACTGCAAGCATATGACCCACCCGTTCATTGCTCTCATACACCCTGCTTCACCAAGCCATATACCTGCCAGCCGATTTCTTGATCGATATCTCTGTGATTGCTGACCTGGCGAGTATGATCTTTGATTGGGCTATCTCGGGATCTCCCCCGTCAGAAAGAACATCTATCAAATCAGCTTCAGCCCTTCCCAGGTCATCATACAATGTTTGTAACAAATTCTTCTCTTTCCTTTGTGACTCCCACCCATACCTAGATGTTTCTCCTCTGACACCAGCCTTTAAAGTATCCCAAACTACACATGTGCTAGTACTTCCTACATTTTCTTTAATAAACCTGGGGATCCGCCTCTCCATGTGCTGTACATAGCCTTCCTCGCTAAGTAAAGCCCTATTAAATGTCCATCGTGCCGGTGGGGATTTCATCTGAATATTTATTTCTAACACCAAAGGGTTATGGTCAGACATGACTCTGGGGTATTTGATTATTTTACATCCTTGTAACAGCTCCTGTGACACAAAAAAAAAGTCCAACCTAGCATGTATTTGATGTGGTGCTGAAAAATACGTAAAACCTGGATCATTAGCTTCTTGTTTTGCCCAGACATCCGATAGCCCATGCAAGAATCTTAGCTGTAACAGAGATTTATAAACTTTAGGTTTACAACCTTGATACACTGCCCCCAATTGATTGGAGATCTGACAACTCATATTAATATTAAAATCCCCACAAAAAATAAGTGGAAGGGGCCAACCAACTAGTTCCACATTCAGCCACTCATACAATGCTGGATCATCAAGCACCGATCCATAGACCGAACATAGTGTGAACACATTATTATCTAAACAGCACTGTGTAATTACCCACCTTCCCATTTTATCAGAAGATCGTGGGAATCTAGCTAAACCTTTCCGTGCCATTACTGCCACCCCTCTTGTCCTTGTATCCTGTATAGTGCTGGAGATCAATTGGTAACCTGCCAACTCCAAACCCCCCCTCCTGCAAGCTTCAATGTAAGTTTCCTGAAGGCAGACAATGTCTGCCTTCAGGAATTGGATGTCCAGGCTGACTCTCCGTCTCTTTTGGGGATTATTCAGTCCACAAATGTTAATTGAAGCTATTCTAAGCTTCGTCATCAGTGATTAAATAGTGTTCATACACCGTGTGGCAAAACAACATGTGAGGTAACCATCCCGAGTTACGTGTGCCTATCAAAATAAAAATAAAAACCCTCCCTTTCCCTCTTTGGAGTCCCCCCTCCCCCCCCTCCCCTACCCCCTCAAAAAGGCAAAAAAGGTCCGTGGACCCTTGTGATGCCTCCTGTGTCTCGCTGTGCCCCTAGCCGCTCCCTGCCACAATAGAGACAAAAAATACAATAAGAAAAGACCCCCCGAAAGAAGAAAAAAAGGATTCAACCACAAAAACATAATTAGTCCTTATAAAAGATCTCCTATTTCCGAGAGAGTTCATGCAGATACTCCTGGGCTTGTATCTCTGACATGAATACCCTGGTTGTGCCTTTACAGATGACCTTAAGTCTGGCGGGATTCATTAAAAAGACCTTGCAGCCCAGTTTCTGGAAAGGGGTAATTAGCTGCCGGAGTCTCCATCTCCTTTCCACCGTGGTGTGGCAAAAGTCAGGTCGTACAAAGAAGGAGTGCCCCTCAGCTGCCCTTCTTGCGTCAGGTCTGGCTTTCTCAAATATAGACTGGCGCAAAAGAAAATTTCCCAAAAATATAAGAATGGCTCTGGGTTTCTCGTCTTGCCCTGCTCTCTTTTTCAGCATCAGAGGGAGTCGGTGCACCCTCTGCACCTCCGATTCCCAATTCCAGTGAGCCAGTTCAGGGAAGGCGCCCTTAAATAGACTCAGGACAAAGCCACGGATGTCATCCCCTTCTGCCTTCTCTGCGATCCCAAGTAGCCGGAGGTTATTTCGCTGCTGTCGATTTTCAAAACCCTCCAATTTCCAGAGTACGTCAGACATCTTACTTTCATTTGACGCAATTTGCTGTCCTGTGTTATCAGCCCCGGCCTCAAGTTGGACGATGCGCTCCTCTAACACTGTAGTGCGTTCGGAGATTTCTGAGCACGCTTTATTAACTTTACCTATAGCTCCCTGAAGTTTCTTTGTTGCCAGATGGGCCCTCTTGTGTTCGTGGCGAGCTTCTGTCTGCATTTGTTTCAGTGTTGAATAGATTAGCTCCATAGATGGAGGGGACTCCGAGTTGCTTTTGGACTCCGTGGATAGTTTAGGAAAGTCTAGTTGAATTCCATTCTCGTCATCAGTTTTCATCCCAAAATGGGTGGTAGAGTAATCCCACTTTAGTTGACTTGTCTGGCTGTTATCCGAGTTTAAGCCCTTATCTTTGTCTATGCCTCTAGTACTTCTCCTTTTGGTGCGAAGAGGTATGCGCCTTTGAGTATCGAGTCTCATGGGAGGACTGCCACTATCCTCTCCTGTGAACTCAGCATCTGTACCTTCGTTCTCGCTGTTGTTGGTGAGTTCAGACTCATCTTTCAGGGAAAAAAATGTATCTCCCTCTGGAGTCCCTATACTCTTGCCATCCATCTGGGTGAGAACCCTGTTATTTAAATTTAAATCCTGAGGGTTACGGGTTTCATGCGCTGTTTGCATAGGGGTGTCTCCTTGTACTCCATTTCTTTCATCCCTTCTCGTCTCTGTTTCCATGCCTATTTTAATAATCTCGATATTCATATCAGACAGATTTAGAGCTTTCACGTCTGAATTTACAAGTGCTTCTGTCTCTGGGGGGAGCTTTCCTGTATTGGAAGGTTTGCCCATTGTAACTTCTTCCACCGTCTCTAGATCCCTAGAATTATTAGCAGTTTTTATATTAGGTTGGTTGGTTTTGCCTTTGCTTGTTGGTTTTTTCAGGGTGCCTGCAGACCCACGCCCGGCAAACATCCCAGGCACCGTTTGCTGTTTTGGCCTGGTTGCAGTATCAACGAGACGCTGCTCCCCCGTAGGCGTCCTGTCGTCAGACCCTTCCTTGCCCAGGCCGGCAGAGAGAGTAGCGCTCAGATTCTTCCCATCGGCAATTACACGCCAAGTCGACGGCATTCCCTTGGTTCCTCCAGCTGCTCTGCTTTCCTTAAGCGGAGGTTTCACCTTCGGGGGCATATTGCTGAGCCTTGGAGCAGCCAAGTTGCCCCGTATGGATGCCAGATATTGCAGAGTCCTCCAGGTCCACCGGATCACCTTCACCTTTATTCCGGTAACAGCGAGGAAAATTTCCTTCGCCGCTCGGACCGATAGAGCTCCAGCCCCTTGTTCCGGCCTCATCCGACGATATGTCTTCTCCCAGGATGTTTTCGGCGGTGAGTTTGTACTTTTTGCGCGTTTTCCGAGTTTAATTCATATCGGTGTTCCAATGGCAGGGAGAGCGGCTCCTACAGCGCTCACACAGCCGCCATCTTGCCTCAGTCCCACTTCCATAGATGCAATGGTTTCAATGAGAGTGTACTCATTAAAGTTCAATTCAACAGTGAAGTTGGATTTTTAATAAATAATAGGGAAGAATAACTTTTAGAAAGTTACTTTTCCCCTGGAGGCAAAATTTGCATTTGCTCCCCCACTTCTGCCAGCCAGTAGTTTGCATTTGGATATGTGTGAAAAATGCATAGCGCCTCAAAAACAGCAAGCAATAGGCTGGCCTGAATGGGCAGTTAAAACTCCTCTGAACCTCTCAGAATATGCAGAGGTTTGGCTGTGAGCATCCTATTTGACATCACTTGTAAAATCCTTCTTGACAGGTCTGCTGGATTTTTACATATAACACTAGGGGTACACTGAAAAGAAGGGAAACAGGATGCTAAAACAATTCTTCTGCATCTACTGTTTGGTTGCTGAAGGACCTGCTATGTCCCACCAGACATTTGTCTCTCTTTTTTTCTTTTAGATATAACATCGAGGGTGCATTTTTAAAGAAGGGAAACAGGATGCTAAAACAATTGTTGTATAGTCACTGTCTGGTTGCTGGAAAACCCTGCTTTGTTCTACTGGAGTTCTGTCTCAGGGTTTATTGGAGCTACAGTGACTTCTTCAAACTGGATTTTGATATTAGATGTGGGAGCACACTAGGATTACCACAGTACACTCCCCACTTACACACACTGCCCTCAGACCCCAAGTTTATTGTGGCCAAAAATGTTCACCATCTTGAAAATGCCTAAAGTGGGTGGGGTTAGCTTCAGGAACCTTTTCCCCATTGGTTAGGGCATGCCCAGGATTCATTCCCACCCACTATCTTGTGTCAGGCATAAATGTGGCATCTCCAGGCAACCACTGCAGAGCACTCCTTGATCTGAGGAAGAGCATAAGAGGACTGGACCTGCAGTCTGCGACCTGAGATGAGCCCTTAAGGACTGGACCTGCTCTCTCTTGTACCCAGAACAAAAAAGTGGACTCAAAATGTCCTAAGGCTGATCTCCTGTTCAACCTATAGGAACAAAACAAGCTACAAGAGGCCTTTCTTGCAGCTACCCAGCTGATCAGTGACAACTGGACCTGGACTGGAGCCTGCACTTGACCTCTGCCGGACTCCCGGTAAGTCTCTTTCCCTGATGTCCTGTGGGGCTTTAGAAGTGCACTCCTGTGGTGGATTGATACTTAAATGACTAGGAGAAGGTAAAATCTTTGACCAGGATGAACCTGGTTAGTGTTTATGACCCGCCCTTCACCAGAGTCAGCATTAAAATGTGCCTAGATCCCTGTCTACCACAAATTTTGACTGTCATTCGCACTTTATGGTTCTTAGCACTACTCCTGCCTAAAACTTTAAACATTCATATCCCCAGTTCCCCTTATTGGACTTTTGCCATTTTGGTACCATTTCATTCATTAAATTTCACTCTAGTTTTCTAATTCAGCTTGGGATTTTTATTGTTGTGCTTTACGACTTTATTACTGTCTTGGTACTACTTAAATACTATGCACATTTCTCTAAGTTAAGCCTGTTTGCTCTTTGTAATAGCTACCAGGAGGTTGAGCTCATGTTAATTTAGCGACTCTGAGTTTTTCTCCTTGAAAAGGGTTGTGATTATTCCTTGAGTTGTGTAGTAGCCACGCAAACATTCATACTATTTCTTACAAGGTGAGCAACCACATTTAAGCACAAATTCAGGTTTCAGCACAAAATCACCCATGGTGTGATAGCAGGTGTGTAGAAGGATGTTTAGGTGATGGTAAACATTTACGTTAAAATTCTCCTTCAGGAAAATGCCACTCTTGGTGCAACCACAACAGGAGTGTGGAGATATGTGTGTGTATATACAACTATAGGTGCAAAAATACATTTAAGAAGAAACATCAGATTTAGATGCAGAAACAAGTTTAGGTGCAAACTCATATAAAAGTGCGAAATCACCTCTGGTGTAACAGCAGGAGTGTGGAAACATATCCAACTGTACATACATTTAGATCTTGGTGCAAACCACATATAGGTGCAAAATAACCATAGTAGCAACATCAGCAGGGGAGTTGCCAGTTGTGTCAGTGGAAAAAAACAATGGGGTGTTTAGAAACTTTTAGGTGAAAAGTTGCATTTAGGTGTCCAAACACATCTAGGTACAAAATTAATCAAAGTCTAAGTCAGCAGGAGGGTGGTATCATTTTTAGGTACAAAATCCCTCAGGCAGCCAACCCCATGGTGGGGGTTGGCCACAGGGTATGGACTACAGTCAGGATCTGCTGTCAACCCCCACAGGCAGTGAACCCCACACTGCGAGATTGGCCAAAGGCCCTGTGGCCGACCCACACAATGGCAGCCAATCCCACACTGCACATGGCCTTTGGCCATGCATGGCGGGAGGTTGGCCGCAGGGAATGACCTGCGGCCAGGTCCTGTGGCCAATCTTCAAGAATGCAACCAACCCCATTCATCGCATGGCCATTAGCTGTGCAGAGCAGGGGGGTTGGACACAGGACCATTTGTTTTGGCCAACCCACCTGGAGGCTGCCAACCCCACAGTGTGCTGCAGGGGTTGGCCACTCGGCCTGGCCTTTGATTAGGCCCTATGACCAGACCACACAAAGGCAGCCAACCCTCCATAGGCTGCCAATCCCACGCCATGCGCAGCCTTTGGTAACACAGCGTAGGGTTGGCCTTCAGTCCCTGGGAAGGTTAGCTTCGGTCCCCGGGAAGCCCATCCCCTGGGGCCGAAATATACATATTAATGCGTAGGCGGCATTCAGCACCCCTCCACAAGCCTATAAGCCCTGGGGGCTCTATCCCAATGCCAAATGCTAAGGAGAGGGGGGCATGCAGCCCTCTTCCCCAAGCCTTAACCCTGGGGATGCCATCCTCTGGGGACAACTAAAATAAAAAGTGGAGGGGGGCCACAGCCAGGCCCTGTGGCCAACCCCTGCAGGCAACCAAACCCATACTGCGAAGCGCTGCCCAAATCTGCTCTCAACCGGCGGGAGTATGTTTAGCCCACCTGCAGGCTGGGAGCAGAATTACGTGTTTGTTCCCATTTGGTGGGAGTAAACAATTTTCCCCTCAGACGCCAGTGGCCGACCCAGGGGGATGGGGTCCCCAGGGCCTTTAAAAGCTCAGGGAGGGGGGCCACGTGGAAGGGAAAGGGAAAGGAGATGGGGAGAAGGGAAGTGAAGAGAAGGGAACGGAAGGGGATAATAGAAATAGGAAAGAAGGGAAGGGAATGTTAGAGGAGAGATAGGGGAAGGGGAAAGAAGGAAGGGAAAGGAAGGTAATGTGAACTAATAGAAGGGATAGGTTAGAAAGCAGGGAAGGTAAGAGGATAGGATAGTTGAAATAGGAGTGGAGAGGAAAGGACAGAAAGGGTAGGCAAGGAAGGAAGGGAAGGGGAAGGACAGGAAGAGAAGAGGTATGATAGGGAAATATGGAGAGGAAAGGAAGTGAAGGGAATATGAAGGGAAGGGACAAGGAGCAGAGAGGAAGAGGAAAGAGGAAAGATAGGAAGGAAAGGGAGGAGAGAAGGGAATAGGGAAGGGAACTGGGGATGGAAAAGATGGGGAAGTGGATGGAAAAGGGAAGGGAATTTGAAAGGATAGAAGAGATAGGGAAGAAATCAGGGAATGGAAGAGGCAAGGAAAGGAGATGCAGGGAAGGTGGTCAGGGAAGGGAAGAGGAAAGGTAAGGGGAGATAGGGAAGGGCAGGGAATGTGAAAGGATAAAAGATATAGCGTAGGATTCAGGAAAAGGAAGAGTATAGTAGAAATAGTAAAGGAGGAAAGGGAAGGGGAGGGAGGGAGGGAAGGAGAGATAATGAGAAGATAGGGAATGAAGGAAAGAGAAAGGATGGGTAGGGTAGAGCAATGACAGGGAAATATATGCAGGGGAGCGGAAAGGAAGGGAAGGGGAAAGTGAAGGGAAAGGGATGAGACATTAGAGTGTAGATTGGGAAGGGAAAGGAAGGGAAGAGAAGAGAAGAGAAAAAGTGGAAAAAGTGAAGGTAATGGTAGAGAAAAATAGGAGAGGGAAGGGTTTGAAAAGGGAGGGAAATGATAGAAGATATAGAGTAGGAATAAGGAAAGAGAAGAGGATAGTAAAAATAGTAAAGGTGGGGAGGGGAAGGGATGGAAGGAGGGAGGATGGAAATATAGGGAAGGAAGGAAAGGGTAATGACAGGACAGTAGAGCATTGACAGGGAAATATGGAGGGGAGAGGAAAGGAAGGGAAAAGGAGGAGAGATTACAGAACAGAAAGGGAAGAGGAGGGAAAAAAGAAGTGGAAGGGATTGGTAGAAAAAATAGGGACGGGAAGGGTTTGAAAAGGAAGGGAATGGTTAGGAGGGGAGCAGATAGGAGGGGCAGGGAGAGGGTAAGAGAGGAGTTGAAGGCGAAGAAAGTGGAGAGGAGAGATACAACAGGAAAGGAAATAGAGAAGGGAAGGACAGGGAAGGGAAGGAAAGGAAAGGAGAGAGAAAATGATGGAGAAGGGAATGGTTGAGAGAGAAGGAAAGTAAAATGAATGAAATTGAAGATAGGGTAGGAGAGAGAAAGGGAGGGGGTGGGATTGGAGGGGTTTGGGAAGGATAGAAGAAATACGGTAGGAAGCAAGGGAAAGCAATTGAACTGAAGGGGAGGGAGGGAAAGGGGGAATTAGGAAGGGTAGAGGAGGAGGGTGACATAGAGGGAAGGGAAAGAACGGGAAACGAGATGGGAAGGTGAGGTGAGGGAAGGGAGGGGAAGGGTAAAAGAGATGAAGGAAGAAAGGGATGCGAAGAGAAGGTGAAGAGAAGGGGAAAGACAGAGAGGTAGAGGAAACATAGTAAAATAAGGAGGGGAAGGAAAGGGAAGGGAAAAGGCTAGAAGACATAGGGAAAGAGTGATGGGAAGGGAAAGGAAGGGGAGTGAAGAGGTGAGGAGAGAAGGTAAGAGAGAGGGAAGTAAGGACGAGAAGGGAATGGTAGGAAAGGGAAGAGTAGGGGAAGGGAAGGGAAAATAAGGGAAAGGGGGAAGGGAGTGCAACTGAAGAGAAAAGGATAGAAGAGATGGGGAAGGAGAGGAGAGGAGATGAAGAGGAGAGGAGAGATGAGGTGAGGACAGTGGAGAGGAGATATAGGGAAGGAAAGGCAATGGAACAGAAGGGAATGAGAGGAGATGGAAAGGAGAAGGAGAGGGAAGAGAAGGGAAGGAAAGGGTATGGGTAGGGAAATGAAGGGAATGGAAGGGGAGTGAAAGAGTGGAGTGAAATGAGAAAGGATAGAGAGACAGGGTAGAAATGAAGGGAAGGCTTTGGAACTGAAAGGGAGTGAAAGAAGGGGGTAGGTAGAAAGGGTAGAGTGGAGATATGAAAGGAAAGGGAGAAGGGAAGCTGAGTTGAAGGAAGGGAGAGAAGGGGAGAGGGTAGAAGAGACAGGGAAGGAACAAAGAGGGAAAGAGCAGGGAAAGACAGAGAGAGAGAGAAGAACTAGTAAAATAAGAGGAGAGAAGAGAAGGAACGGGAGGGGAAGGGAAGGGGATAGAAGAGATAGGAAAAGAGTGAAAGGAAGAGGAGTGAAGGGGTGAGGAGAGAAAACAAGAGATATGGAAGTAAGGAATAGAAGGGTAAGGGAGGAAAGGGAAGAGGAGAGAAGGGGAAGGGAACAGAAGGGAAGATATGGGCAGGGGAGGGGATGGAAGAAAGTAGAAGATAGAAGAGATGGAGAAGGAGGAAAGGGGTGGCAAAGGAATAGAAGGAAATGTGTGGAATGGGAAAAAAAAAGGAGAGTATAGATAGGGGAGGATGGGAATGTTAGGGAGTGGAAGGGATGTGATGGAGGGAAGGGATGGGTGAATGGGAAAGATGAGAGGAGAGAGTAGGTAGGACAGGAAGGGAGGGGAAATGGGAAGTTAAGATAAGCTGTGGGGACAAGGGACAAAACGGGAGAGGATTGAA
Organism: Calotriton arnoldi; assembly: GCA_963921515.1. Lineage (NCBI taxonomy): Eukaryota > Metazoa > Chordata > Amphibia > Caudata > Salamandridae > Calotriton > Calotriton arnoldi. The sequence goes on along the minus strand of CAWUFW010007619.1, from coordinate 193,116 downwards.
GAGATAGTAAAGATGGAGGACAATGGAATGACAGGGAGAGGAGGGGAAAGATACAGAAAAAAGAAGGGATGGGAAGTGAAAGAAAGGGAAGGGATGAGAAAGGAGGAGAGATAGAGAATGGAATTGAAAGAGAACTAGGTAGGGAACTGAATGTAAGAAGGAAGGGAATCGCAGCAAAGAAGGGAAGGGGAGAGGAGAGGAATGGAGAGAAGAGAAGAGAAGACAAGACAGAGGTGTGGAAAGAAGAGAAGAGATAAGGAAGGAAAGGCTATAAAAAAAGAAGGCAATGGGTGGTATGGAAAAGTAGGGGAGGGAATAGTAATGAAGGGGGAGGGAGGGAAGGGAGAGCGGCAGGGGAAGGGAGTGGAGAGGTGGGGTGGGGTGTGGAGGAGAGGAGACATAGGGACAGGAATAGAAGGGAAGGAAAGGGAAACATAAGATGGTAGAGAGGAGAGATAGGGAATGAAAGGCATTGGAAAAGAAGGGGAGATAATGGAAACGGAGTGAGGGAAGCAAAGAAGGAGAAGAAGGAGAAGGGAGACGAGACAAGACTAGATGAGACGAGAAGAGAAGACAAGAGAAGAGATATTAGGATAGTGGAGAGGAGAGATAGGAAAGGAAAGGCAATGGAGAAGGAGGTAAGGGCAGAGAAAGGAAGGAGAAGGGAGAGAATGGGAAGGGGTGAGAGTGAAGGTGAAGGGAAGGGAAATGAATAGATTTGAAGGGTGTAGATGACAGAAAGGGAGGAAAAGGGAATGGAGGGAAATGGGAAAGGACAGAAGAGATTGGGTAGGAAGCATGGAAGGCAATGGAACTGAAGGGGAAGGAAGGGAGGGGGGCAGGTAGGAATGGCAGAGGAGAGGGGAGATTTAGAAGGAATATAAGGAAAGGAAAAGAAAAGAAAAGAAATGGAAATGAGAAGGGAAGGTGAGATGAGGGAAGGGTAGAAGATATTTAGGAAGGGAATGGAAGTTAGGAGAGGGGGAAGGACGGAAAGGTAGAGGAAAATAGTAAAATAAGGAGGGGAAGGGAAGGGAAGGGGACGAGGCTAGAAGACATAGGGAAACAGGGAAGGGAACGGAAGGGGAGTGAAGGGGTGAGGAGAGAAGACAAGAGATAGGGAAGTAAGGAAGAGAAGGGAAGGTAGGAAAGGGAAGAGGAGGGGAAACGAAGAAGGAAGTGGAAGGGAATGGAAGAAGAAATGAAAAATAGGGGAAAGGGAGGGAAGGGAGTGGAACTGAAGAGGAGAGGATAGAAGAGACGGGGAAGGAGGAAAGGGAAGTGAAAGTAATAGAGGAAGAAGAGAATGTAGGTAGGGGAGGAAAGAGGAAGTAGGGGAGAGGAGGAGAGAGCAGAGGAGACATTGGGACAGGATGGGATGGGATGGGAGATAGGCAATGAAAGGCAATGGAAAGAAGGAAAGGGGTGAAAATGAAGGGAAGGGAGGCTAGGGGAAAGGCAAGGAGAGGAAAGGAATGGAAGATAGGCAATGAAAGGCAATGGAAAGAAGGGAAGGGTGGAAATAGAGTGAATGAAAAGAGAAGTAGAAGTGGAAAGGGAAGGGAAGGGAAGGGAAGGGAAAAGAGAGGAGAGGAGACGAAAAGAGGAGAGGAAAGGGCAGTGGTTATAGGGAAGGAAAGGCAGTGGAGCAGAAGGGAAAGAGAGGGGATGGAAAGGGGGAAGGAGCAAGAGGGAAGGAAAGAGGAGGGAAGGGAAAGGAGGGTGAGAGAAACGGAACGGGAGAAGAGAGAAAGGGAAGGGAAATGAAGGTAATGGTAGTGTAGAAGAGGGAAAGGGAGGGAACGAGTATAGGGAAATGAGAAAGGGTAGAAGAGATAGTGTTGGAAGGAAGGAAGGGCAATGGAACTGAAGGAGAGTGAAGGGAAGGGGCTTGATAGGAAGGGAGAGGTGAGGGTAGATATGGAAAGGAAGGGAATGGAAGGGAAATGAGAGGGGAAGGTAAACTGTGGTGAGAGGGACATAAGGAAGAGGACTGAAGAGATAGGGAAGATGAAGGGGAAGGGAATGACAGGGTGAGGAAAGATATAGGGATGGGAATGGAAAGCGAAGGGGAAGGGAGAGGAGGAGAGATGAGTGGAAGGGTATAGAAGAGATAGGAAAAGATTGAAGGGAGGAGGAATGAAGAGGTGAAGATGGAATACGATGAAGAAGTAAGGACTAGAAGGGAAAGGGAGGAAAGGGAAAATGAGAGAAAGGGAAGGGAAATGAAGGAAATTGAAGGGAACTGAAGATGGAAGGGAAGATAAGGTGAGGAGAGGGGAGGGAGGAAAGGGAGTGGAAGGAAGAGGAGAGTATAGCTAGGGGAGGGGAGGGGAAGAGGAAAGGGAAGGGAGGGTGAGGGTGGGGGATGGAAGGGAAGGGAGAGGAGAGATAGAAAAGGAAAGATGGGAAGGGAATTGAAGGAAATGGAAAGGAAAAAGTAAACTGTGGGGAAGGTAAAGGGGAAGGGGAAGTAAAGGGAAAGGGGAAAAGGGAAAATGGAAAGGGAAAAGAAGTGAATGAGAGGAGCTGAGGGGGCGGCAGAGAGAGGAGGGGAAGAAAGAGGAGAGGAGTGGGGAGGAGAGGAGAGGAGTGGAGAGGAGAGGAGAGGAGGAGAAATAGGTAGGGAATTGAATGTAAGAGGGAAGGAAATGGAAGGAAAAACGGGAAGTAGAGAAGAGAGATTGAGAATGGAATGGAAGAAATGGATAGGAAATGGAATGTAAGGAGGAATGCTAGTGAAAAAAAGAATGGAAGGGAAGGGGAGGGGAGGGGAAGTGGAAGTGGAAGCAGAAGGGGAAGGAAGAGAGGTGAAGGGAAAAGAAGGGAAATGGAAGGGGAAGGGAACGGAAAGGAAGGGAGGGAAGGGGAAACAATGAAAAGAAAAGAGAAAAGAAAAGAAAAGAACTGAAAAGGAGAATGGACAGAAATTTGAAGCGAGGAGTGGAAAGAGTAGGGGAATGTAAAGGGAAGTGAAGGTGGCTGGCACAATAATGGAAGGAAGAGAATGTGAAGGAAGAGAGGAGGAAAAAGAAATGTTAAGGGCAGGGAAGTTAATCAGAAAGGATCTAAGTAGAAGAAGTGAAGAGGATGATAAAAGAAGGGCCGGGGAGGTTAAGGAAGAGCTGGGAAGCAAATCGTAAGGGAAGGTAAAGGTTAAGGATGTGAAAGAAAGGATAAAGAGAAGATGTGGGTGGATTTATAAGGGAAAGTGGTAGAGAAGGTGTGGGGGCCAGGGTTGAGATCTGAAGGGGTGGAAAGGGTACTGAAAGGGAGGGTGTACAGTAAAAGAAAGGAGCTGGGAGAAGGAAATTATTGGAAAGGAAGATGTAGTGAGGAAAGGGAGGAAATGAGGAAGGACAGAATCAGAAAACAGAGGTTGAAGTGGTAAGGGAAGGTGAGGGACAGGCAAGAAAAAGAATGGATAAGATAAGATAATTTCTTGGTATGGAAAGGGATGTAAAGATGTTGGGAAGAGAAGAATGGACTGATTGTGTCTCAAAGGGTTGCAGGAAATGGGACAGGAGTTGAGAGTAGGTGTAAGGGAGGAAGGGAGGTAACGGAATTGAAGTCAAATGAAAAGAGGGAAGCAGTAGCAAAGGAATTGGAGAGAGTAGGAACATGTGGTGAATGAAAAGGAAAGAGCAGGAAAGGGGTGGGTTGGAGGAGGAAGGGTAGCGGGCGAAAGTGGAAGGGAGGCAACAAATGGATAAGGAGAGAAAGGAAGGGATTGGTTTGGAAAAGTGAAATATGAGGTTGGGAAGGATAAGGGAAGTGTAGGATTGGAGGAGCTACGTGTTTTAAGTGTGGAGGTGAAAGAATGGGGTACAGAATGTAAGATTCAGGGTAAACTGGAATTTCAAGTCAGTTTCGAGTTCGTTTTCAGTTTGGGTAAACTTTCAGTTTTCGTTTGCTCACCTTGTCCCCTTGGACCCACCCCTGACCCCATCCCTTTTGAAGCCTGCCTAGAATCCCCGCATCTTCAGCCTCTCGCTGTCCCCAGCTCCAACCGTCAGCAGTCATCCTCTCCGTCCGGCGTCCTTGAGTGCAATGATGTGGCTGCCTGGTTACGAGCCTTTTATACCGAGGACACGTCACAATGGAAACTTTTCAACTTCAACACCGCATTGTGGGTGATACCATGTGTTTCAGATTAACAGGGGGAGCAGGAAAGGCACGGGTATTATCTTATTTCTTAATAAAAATCAAACTATTTTAATCAGAAAAACGATCCTAGCAGAAACCTGAAAGTAGATCAGATCCCATCCGACATAGTTCCCGAACATTGGGCTCTCCTTTTCTCTCTGCTACAGCGGAGGCCCCTCCTCTGCACGTGCCTGGGCCTCGTGACATCATGTTGGAGGGTCTGTGATCTCATAGGTGTTCCGTTCACAGGATTCTGCTTCTAGTGTTATTCGGGAGGCTCGACATTTCACGTAAATTTTAGAATGTGGGGTTTTCTCAGACTTCGTTTAAAATAAATTATATATTTCATCATAAGGCTCAGTGTCAAAACGTGACTGCAGAGCGCTCGTTCCATATTCATATTGAATTATTTTTACTGGCCTTGTGTACAGTAATCCCCCTCACTCCTTTCAAGAAGGTCAGATATCAATAGGAATGATAAAAAAAAAAATCAAACGCTGATTATTTAATCTAGTGAGCGAGTTTTTGAGAATGGTCCTGGAAGACCCGTAGTTCGCACCCTGTGCTATATTGGCCGCTGCGTCGACCCGTCCCTGATGTTGCAGATGTGGTTTCTGTGGTGGACTCGGAGCTCCTGATGAGGTCTGGCGTTGGAGTAATGCAATAAATATTTCCCCATTCGTTTGCTCTCTGGCTGGAGGGGGCATTTTGCCTGGACATATTATAAGCTTTCCGGACGGTGGCAGCTGAAAAGCGCGCCCGCTTGCCCGCGCGCATACACACGCACTCTCTCTCTCTCTCTCTCACACGCACTCTCTCTCTCGCCATATATGCCAAACAATCTCTCATTTGTATGGATAAAATCGTTTTGTTGAAGTTGAAAACAGTAGTCAAATACCACCGCCTACAACCACAGGCAGGTGGGCAAATTGTCTGGAAAATAATAGAATGAAACAAAATCCAGATTTCAAATTGGAAAAATATAATACCCATCCACAATACCTACCTCCTTCAACCCGCCCTCCCATTCCCAACAGCAGTACAAAGCAGTTCAGAATTAAAGCCTTGTGGCATGTGTGGGTGTGGTCGTCACATTGTATTAGGTCACGCATTCTTTTTGGGTGAATTTGGCTGTTCCGTTATGAATCGATTATTCGTAATATCGTGAGGTATTTAGGATAGGTGAGCTCCCTAAATGCAGAAGGAAAAAAGCCCAGAAAAGGAGCGCAGTCTATTTCAAAGGCTTCTTTATTACCATAGTAAACTTTCCCATGCAATAGAGCCTACAAAAGACCCCGGTGCAAGCAAGGAAAATAGTCCTTCTGACAGATTTTGGGGGAAGTAAACACCGCATTTATTTCTGTTCAATGGGCCACTCAGGGCTCTGGCCCCGGAGGCACTGTACCTACCAATGGCGACTTCTCTGGTGGTTATTCACAACCCCGGCATTTGGCTGCACCAACAGCTGGCTTCTATGAAATTGGCCCCCGGCATTTATTCTTTTACACATTAAGCACTGCCCAGAATCTCCTATAGTTGATGGAACTTCTTCCTAAGATAAATAAAATAAATCTAGGATTTGTAAAGCACAACAAATCACCCGTGAGGGTCTCATGGCCTTGAATTGTAGGCACGGGGAGATTAAGGGCCAGATGTACGACCCATTTTTGCATGCGCAAACGGGTTAGCGACCCGTTTGCGCATCTAATAGGGCCATGTACAAACCCTATTTAGCGATTCGCAATTTATTTGCGACTCACTAAATAGGATTTGCGACTCGCAATTAGAAAGGGGCGTTCCAAGGGCGTCCCTTCTTAATTGCGACTTGCTACCCTATGTAAGAATGTTTTGCGACCGCAATTGCAGTCGCAAAACACTCACAATTTACCGCCCTCTTCAAGAGGGTGGTAATGCACTCGCAAATGGGAAGGGGTCCCAAATGCAGGGGAAAATATTTTTATGGGGCAGACAGTGGTCCCAGGGACCACTACCTGCCCTTAAAAAATGAAACGAAAACGTTTCATTTTTTTTTTTATAAATGCATCCCGTTTTCCTTTAAGGAAAACGGGCTGCATTTAAAAAAAAAAACCTGCTTTATTGAAAAGCAGTCCCAGACATGGAGGTCTGCTGAGCCCAGCAGGCTACCATACTTAGGAGGGCCAGCCATTCCTAATGGGATCTCAAATTGCGAGTGCCTCATGAATATTGATGAGGCATGCAATTTGCGACCCCATTGGGAATCGCAAACAGTGTCTCTGACACTGTTGTACATGGCATTTAGCGACTCGCAATTGAGCGCAATTTGCGAGTTGCTAAATGCCCCGGTCGTACATCTGGCCCAAAGTGATTTGCCCAGAATCACTAGATGTTGATGCCGCCGACGAGACTTGAACCTGGTTCCCACTGCTTCAAGGTCGGCAGCTCAGACCCTTACGCTACATCCTCGATCCCAGGTCCTAGTGTTCTCCCACAGTAATGTTATTGCTTGTCAAGCGGCGTGGAGCCTAAGGCCATATGTTTGTCTTTCTGTTGAGTGCACAAGCAACGTTTGCTTATTTGGAAGACTCAGAATTGTTTATGTTGGTTGCCAAGGGATATTAGTATTGAACATGGCATCTATTGCGTCAAGCCTTTCTTACCAGAATGTGTGACGCTTTCAGCAGTGAGCGAGAAAGTAGGCTCGGGTGCCTGTGTTTTTATCACCACACCAGTATTTGGCCAATGGATGTCAGTGAGTCTATCAGCTGTATATTGTAGTTTTGATGAGGGCTTCCCTCCTTGTAGAACTCATGGCTGTATGGTGCATGTACATATATATAACATCCCATTTGTCTTCTTTTAATATACGTTATAACTCAGCTACCCATTTCTTTTGTCCAGAGATTTCACACCCTTGATAGTGAGAATTGGAAATGTGTAAATTTCCAAAATGATTTTTTGTCTCCTTCCCTTTTGACTACCTGTAGTGTCTTCATGTATTTGTTTATATGGACTGAGATATTCTTGTAATTTTTAATGCCTTTCTTTAGTTTCCTTTGTTATCATTTGATCCTTATGTTGCATGAACCCTCTGTAAATTGTAGATGTTCAAGTTCTGGTCAGTTACTTCAGTTAGTGTTGACATTGTGCCCGAATAAACTGTTAACATACGTACTCTGCCTCAGAGTTTTAATACTAAACTTTTTGTTCAAATGCCATTATGTATCTGATGACATAGCCTGGAGAGAGGAGTAAGGTCATACTAGACATGCTGAAGCTGGATTGTGACGAGGGAGGATTAGACTACCCTATATGGACCGCTATTATGGTGCTGCAAACCCATGTCTGGGCATACCCATCCCACTTAGGGCGAAAAATGCTGTGGCAACAAATGATGGACGGAATGCTGAATAAATCAAACATTCACCCCCAGTCAAGAGATCTAGGTATGCCCAGACATGGGTCCTGTGCTCACTGTGTCACTGGATTCAAGCTAGCCTATCTGATGAGGGGTGATACTCCGAAACCAGTCCCAGGATGCTGGTTTCCAGTCTAGGGAGGACCTGGTCTGGCAGTTTGGGCTGGACTGTTCCCATGGGGAGCAGGGTCAAGACTGATTTACATATGGCTGGGTCCAAACTTGGGTGGCATAGTGAGCAAAAGAACAATGGATTAAACCCAGATCTCTTGACTGGGTCGGTGGGTGGTTGAAAAGTTTCAGCACTCTGTCCATCATCTTGTTGTGTTTGCTTTGTCAAAATCTAGGGCACGCATTTGCGTCCTCAGTGCCCAGAGTTTTACCACTTTTGTGGAGCTCGACCTTTTATGTATTCTTTCAAGTTCCAGCTAGTGGGAATATAAGTGTTCCCTGATCTCTGCTCTAGCTTTGTTTATCCTGTGGAAGGTTACCATAAATCTTCCTCTAAGGACTGCCTCAAAGTATTCCTATAATATGTTTATAGTCACATCACCCTGGTTGTCCTCAACCATATAGTCGTAATATTATTTGCTACCTCTTCCCTAACTTCTTTAAATCTGGTTTAATGTTGCACCAGTCTGTACAACACATACATGAGCAGTCCAGATTTTACATGTGCATAATCTTGCATTTAATTGGAATCGGCTATTTTGTTTTGTAGTGGGAAATGCTATTGCGATTGAAGTTATGAAAGGCATAATGGTTTTATTTCTTAGTACAGTCTTTTGACTGATCCAAAAATACTATTTTTCCAACGAGTGAGTGGAACACGTCATTTTAAGAAGAACGTATACAAGAGTCAGGAATGAGTAACAGATGAGCCATGGAAACGTTTGGGAACAAATATATAAAATATGCATTTCTAATTAATCTAATATAAAGAACGCTTGCTGTTAGACTCTGCCTGGTTGAAGGGCACCCAAAGTGCTCCTCCTTTCCTTCAGCAGCAAGCTTGTTTGGTGACAAGTCTGTGTAGACAACTGAGGTGTGGCTTGCCTTAGCAATAGTGTTTGCAACAATGGGTGGTTTATGAAAATGTGATAAAGGATAAAGGGACTTACGATTAGTGCCCTAGATAAAAGCATGTTGTCAGATGACAGTTTGAGTGATTACATTAATGGGACAAACATTCAGGCCTGAAAATAAACAGTTTATAGATGCCTTAGAAAGGGTTTGCTGGCTTCAACCTCTCGGGCTCTTGTTATGTTTAGGCTTGTCTTCTGCGAGAATTTAGGGTTTGTTCGACCCATAACTCTACCCTCCCCGGAAGTAAGGGCCAGATGTACGAAAATTCTAATTTTGCATTTCCTAAATAGTGACTCCATAGGATTCGCTATTTAGGAAATGCAAAATGATATGTACAAAATTTGCGATTTCCTAATAGCGATTCCTACTTCCTAATAGCGATTCCTACAAAGTAAGAATCGCTATTAGGGAATTGCACATAGGAAATGCCATTGCATTCCCGCCTATGGGCAAAATAGGAAATGGTTTGCATTTCCTAAATTGCGATTTCCTAATAAGAAATCGCAATTTAAGAAATTCAAAGCCAAGAGTGCCTCTGGGCTTAAGGCCCCCCCTGGAGGCACCCCGAATTTCCTAGTGCACATGTAAGTGCACAAAGTGCGCATCATGTCACATTAAAAAAATGCATTTTAGATGCATTTTTTAAATGTGCACATGGTTACCATCAACTTTGAGTCAATGGTAATTGCATTTCCTAAATGCCCAATTCGCATTAATGAAATGCTTTGCACATGTGCTGTAGGAATCGCAAATAGGTAATACCTATTTGTGATTTCCTAAATCGTGGGCACAATTTGTGATTTCCACTGGGTAGAAATTGCAAATTGCGGCCAACAAAATTACTCCTGCATAATTTATGCCCAGGCCTACTCCTTGCACTTACACTGAGCATGACCAACTCTTCCTTATCCAGTTGATTCATAGCCAAAGCTTTCAGCTTGTGTTAATTACTCCCATCCTAATACAAGACATTGTAGAGCCAGATAACCTGGAGAACTATAGACCCATCTCGGGCCTTCTTCACATAGCCAAGGCATTGGTAACATTTGCAGCTCATCAATTCTCCACCATCTGGTAACTATTGACCTTCTCAGTTATTTCCAGTCTGGCTTTAGACCTCAGAGAGGCACAGAACGCATCTAAATAAACATAAGAGAAGAGCTCCTATATCCTTGGGATTGAAGTCACCCATGTGCATGATTCTACTGGATCCCTTGACTACCTATTATACCATTCACAAATAGATGCTGATTGATAGACAGGACTCATCAGCAGGCATAGTGGTACTATGCTGATAAGTTTCTCCTGCTTCCTGAAGAATGACCACATCGTGCGAAATTGGGCCCATTCTTTTCAAGATTAGCCAACATGGGGGCGTGGCCAGCAGCCGATGAAGATGGCCGTGTTCTAAGTGAGCTGCGCTAGCTTCCAGCACTCCAGCCCACAAAATATGGCATAATCCAATGCCCTGAAGGCACCAAAGTGAGTGCGGCCGATCAGAGAAGCGACGGCTACTCCGGGGTGGTGAAGACAACCTCGAAATCTAGGTGCAGGGAGCGGACGAGAGACGCGCCTTCAGATCAGCCGCGAGGACAAGATGGCGCTGTCCCTGTAACCCCGGGACAGAGAAAGAGCTGGCGTCCCGACCAGAGTGTCGCGGTAAAGTGCAGCCGCGCTGAGGAGGTTTGCGACAGACCCTGAGCCCACCTACAGCGGAGTGTTTGCCTCCGGTGCATGTGAGATGGGGGAAGGAGATTGCGGCATCCCTGGAGCAGAGCCGGTGGACCTACTCCGCTACAGTCGGAACACTCGCCTTGCTCCACGGACTCCTGCCGGGCCGGCGAGATGCCCGGATCCAATGTGAGTGCGGGGATTGAGGGAGACGCCAGCTCCAAGGCTAGACAGGCAGCATATTTGGCGGACCGGGAGCTGGAGAGACGCTCCCCCCCCCTCCTCAGGCACTGATAAGGAGGACTTCAAGCAGCCCCCCGGGCCAAGTAATTGTCCATGAGTATACCGCAGTGAGTGGTGCTGAGTACGAGGAGACCAGGTGCGTCCACGGGACGGAGGCCCACGTGGAGCAGCCCAGCAGACCTGAGGTGGGGGGGATTCATCATACGGTATCCTCAAATCAGCAGGAGGCTGAGATAGGCCTGTGATCCTGTGGTGGTGCCCGCGAGAAGAGGACGTCAGGGTGGAGATCCAGTTAGCCAGTGGAGGGGCCTACTGCACCAGTGTATATCCCCCAGAGCCCGAACACACGGCCGGGGGCCTACAGAACGAGGCCATGGGCCGCAACAAGGTGGTGGGGCCAGGGCAGACCAACCACATCGATAAGTACATGGTGAATATGGGCCGGGATGACGGCGCGACAGGAGGGGTTCCGGTGACAGAACAAGACGATCAGACCCCAGACCCGTCCCTGAAGGACATCATGAAGGCGATCAGGGAACTGCATGGGACCCTTGAACCGAAGCTGGACTCGGTCACAGAGGAGGTAAATCTCTTGCGAGCAGACCTCCAGAAAATGTTGGACAAGGTGTCAACGGCAGAAGCAGATATTGGGGGACTACAATCCAAAACTAAACCCCTTGAGGAGCAAGTCTCCATGCTTACAAAGAACCAATCCAAAATATTCGCCCGACTCGAAGACCAAGAAGGGAGGGCCCGGCGGAACAACATTCGTGTAGTGGGAGTGCCTGAGGGAATGGAGGGCCCTTCAATGGACCTCTTTCTAGAAGACTTGATCCTCAATAACCTGAAGCCCAAGCGCCTCTCCTCCTTCTTTTCAATAGAGCGCGCGCACCGGGCGCCCACGGGCAGGCCCCGCCCTGGGGCACCCCCGCGTAAGATCATAGCTCGAATATTGAATTTCAGGGACAGAGACGCTATCCTGCAAGCGGCACACCAACAGGGCGATCTCCACCATGAGAACGCTACTTTCCGCTTCTTCCCTGACTTTATGCTTCACGTGCAGCGCTAGAGGCGAACGTTTGATGCAGTCAAGAGGGCGCTGCGTGAGCAAAATGTGAAATATATGATGCTCTTCCCTGCTAAGCTTAAAATCATTGACCAGGGGAAGGCATACTTCTTCGATTCGCCAGCAGAGGCGAGTGACTGGTTGGAGGGGTGGCGCAGGGTCAGACATAAAGGAGGCAAAAGTCGTGCACCGCCAAAGAACGATCATACAACAACGGAGCAGGAGACGGAGCAGGCGTCCTGTGGGCAAGGACAGCGACAACGATCAGATAAGTGACATAAGAGGTGTTAGTATGGACATTGGAACTGAGTCGACCTTTCCTGGAGACATCGGGGGGTAGCTGGGAGGCCCTGAAGTGACACCATCAGTGGAATAGCCCACTTGAAATAGGGCGCCAAATGGACACCCGCAACGTGAGGTCTCTGGTCTGTTAGTACGAGGTACAATAAGGCGGACGGGGGGGCAGGGTGGCTTCTGGGCCAAGCTTTACGGGCTGAACTGTTTCCAGCAGCAGATTTACTTTACTTCATACTGGAAGCTGGCTCACAGCCCCTCACTAATGTTTGTTAATACTGTTGGGGCGACAGGCATTCTGCGTGTTTTGGAGGTGGGAGGTTTGTTACTCACCTAGCAGGGTTGCAGGGTGGGGGGCGTTGGGACTACTGCTTAGTTATGTTATGGGTAATTGTGTATGCGCTCAAGACCACTACAACCATAAAAGTACAGCTGGTGGGTATGAGAATATTGCGAGAGAGGAAAGGATTCATAAGCGTATCTATCTGCACTCAACGCTATGGGTTACCTAGCTAGTCTAAAGGTATGGACCTGGAATGTAAATGGACTGGGGAACAAGATTAAACGTACTCTTGTCCTACAGCATATTAAGAGGCACTCCCCGGACATAGTTCTGATACAAGAGTAACACTTAAGAGGGAGTAAATGCAAGACTCTGGATCGTTTTGGATATAGACTGGTGGCCCATTCTGGATATTAGACTGGGGCTCGGGGGGTGGGCCTCCTGACCCAGAACACGCTACCCCTAGTTATAACTGGTACTTGGACGGACGAGGCAGGCTGCTGGGTTGCGGCTACGGGCAAATGGGAAGGGCGCTTGATCACACTGTGCTCGATCTACATCCCCCCGGAGCTACATGTGGTTGCCTTCCCGAAGATAGGCTCCTTCCTGACGGGTCTGCCCCTGGGTACCCTTCTGATTGGTGGGGACATGAACGCAGTTATGAATCCGGAATTAGACCGATCCGGCACACACATGGTCCGGAAAAGAGAGCGTGAACTGTCAGACTTCATTACGGCTATGGGCATGGTAGACCTTTGGCGGACACACAACCCACTAACGTGACAATACACATATTACTCAATGAATAGGCGAAGCTAGAATCCGCTCTACATTTGCCGGCATTCTTTCAGGGCTGCGGGCATTCTGCACTTTGTTCCTCGCTTCTTCCAGCTTCGGGGCATGTGTTTCGGTGCTCCGGCGCCCGCTTGTCGGCTGCCTCTGCTGCATCCACCCGGTGTGAGGTGGCCGCCCTCGAGTTCAGGAGGGGCCGCAGAGCAGCGGCTCGCGGTCTCCTCCGGGTCAGCGTGGGCAGTGGCAGCACCTGTCATGCTCATTCGGCTCTGGAGAAGGCTATCACCGCTGAGGAGACAGAAGTGCAGGAAGCCAGTGTCAGCGCTTCTACGAAGACTCCCTCTTTTTTTCTACAAGCACAGGCGAGTCCACTGGACCAAGTGCTATCAAGTGCTGTGCTCCCAGTAAAGGGAGAAAAAGAAGGTAAAGGGCATGGGGGGCTTCCCAGGGAAACCTAAAGTCAGGTGTGAAGGGAAACAAGCAGGCTCCCAGGAAGAAGAGGTCTGCTATTGGAGGAGGTAGGAAGACCCCCCCCCCTTTTTCAAACAGGTTGTCAGGGACAGGCATAGGCATAGACAGCAGCTGCTCTACCTTCCAGCGGTGTGAGGTTAAAAGCAGGAGCATAAAGGCTGGGAAGGCAAAAACTAACCCCTTAGACCACAAAGTCAGGATCACCCCCTCACTTAGGTCGTACTTTAAAGTTCAACCTACTGTGCTGGATGTGGTAAAACAGGGAGAAGTGCTCAGAAGGGGGTCTGCAGCTCTGCTTAGAACAGGGTCTAGTTCGGAGAAGATGGAGGCCTCAGGGGGCCCCCCATTATCATCATCTATCATTACCACACAGGGCCATGAGATGGTAGGGACTGGCACAGTTGGGGTCCCTGAAAACGAAAGCGAAAACGAAAGGCAGAGGGTCTCGTCTCTCAGGCTGTGGGAGAGAGTGGTGCCGTGGGTGTTGATAAAGGCTCTAAAGACGCAATGGGGTCCTTGGTATCATCTTTGGAAGCTCTTTTCTCTACCCTCTCGGAGGACATCAAAAAGGGGTTTTCAGTGCCAGAGGCCAACCAAGGAGAGATCAGGAATTTCTGTGAGTCCCTGGAGAGGAAGCTCGATCTCCTTAATACAAGAACGGACACGTTGGAAAACTCCGTAGGGGAACTGAAAGATGAACTTAGCGCAGTAAAAGCAGACATACTAGTTCTCAAGAGGGAGGATGAGGTGTTTCGAGACAAGCTGGAGCACCTAGAGCACGGGTACTCATAGTAAGGCCCGCGGGCCGCCGGCGGCCCGGCAAGCCTTCCTTGGCAGCCCGCGGACCTTGCAGATACCTACCTGTGTTTTTTCTTCTTTTTTTTTTTTTTTAAGTGCCAGCAAACACCGCCGGTTGCAGCAGCGCTCTATGGGGGCCGGGCGATTCTTTAAAAAACCATTCACTTGTTAATGAGGCTATGTTGTATTTCACCTCTTTTCAGCGCCCCTGCATCTCCATGCAGGGGCGCTAAGAAGAGGTGAAATACAACAAAGCCTCATTAACAAGTGAATGGTCTTTTAAAGACCTGAGGCTGTGAAGTACTCGGGTGCGGCTGTGTGTGCGACCGGGAAGCTGTCTCAGCCCGGGCTGACACACACGCGGGGTGACGTGACAGAGCGAGGGAGACAGACAGACAGAGGAAAGGAGACAGAGAGAGGGAGACAGACAGAGGGAGGGAGACAGAGAGCGGGAGACAGAGGGAGACAGAGAGAGAGGGAGACAGAGGGAGGCAGAGGGAGACAGAGGGAGGGAGAGGGAGACAGAGAGAGGGAGACAGAGGGAGGGAGACAGAGGGAGGGAGACAGAGAGGGAAACAGAGGGAGACAGAGGAAGACAGACAGAGGGAGACAGACAGAGGGAGGGAGACAGAGGGAGGGAGACAGACAGAGGGAGACAGACAGAGGGAGACAGAGAGAGGGAGACAGAGAGAGAGGGAGACAGAGGGAGTCAGAGAGAGAGGGAGACAGAGGGAGGGAGTCAGGGGGAGGGAGAGGGAGACAGACAGTGGGAGACAGACAGAGGGAGACAGACGGAGGGAGATAGAGGGAGGGAGACAGAGGGAGACAGACAGAGGGAGATAGACAGAGGGAGATAGAGGGAGGGAGACAGACAGAGAGAGTGGGAGGGAGGGAGACAGACAGAGAGAGAGGGAGGGAGACAGAGCTAGAGGGAGGGAGACAGAGAGAGAGGGAGGGAGACAGAGGGAGGGAGGGAGACAGAGGGAGGGAGACAGAGAGAGGGAGACAGAGAGGGAGACAGAGAGGGAGACAGAGGGAGGGAGACAGAGGGAGGGAGACAGAGAGGGAGACAGAGGGAGAGAGAGAGAGGGAGGGAGACAGAGGGAGGGAGACACAGAGGGAAACAGAGGGAGACAGAGGGAGGGAGACAGAGAGAGGGAGACAGAGGGAGACAGACAGAGGGAGACAGAGGGAAGGAGACAGAGAGAGGGAGACAGAGAGAGGGAGACAGAGAGGGAGACAGAGAGAGGGAGACAGAGAGGGGGAGACAGAGAGGGGGAGACAGAGAGGGGGAGACAGAGAGGGAGACAGAGAGGGAGACAGAGGGAGAGAGAGAGAGGGGGAGACAGAGGGAGGGAGACAGAGGGAG